>CM023482.1:151295474-151895474 GCA_013339685.2 Hyalomma asiaticum
TGTTCGCCCTAAAACCCAAGGCTTCCTGTAGGGTGGTGCCCAAACGTACACCTGGGTGGATATTTCCGCATTCAATCAGAACATGCGCCGCCATGAAATGCCGCTAGCGACGTCTAGCGGCGGCGCCATCTTGGGCTGTTTGCTCGCCGGGCTCTCTGTGCGGACGCGTGCATTCTTTGCATGTGTTTCAGCAAGATATTGCTTTCGCTCTTTGTAAACATCGCGGAATCGTTAGGTAGGTTCATTTGTGAGTATATGGGATCTGACTGATTAGCAGGACAGTTGCTATCGGCATTGTTTTGCGTGTTATTGGGCGGCTGGCGGGTATCGAAACCGAGCCCCCGTCGTGCCCAGCAAGCACGTGTTGCAAACGCGGGCAGCCAGGCCGCACCGCAATGAACGGACAGCCGTCGACCAGCCAAAGACGTGCGTTTATTCGAAGCCCGCTAACTCAAAGGAAACGGGGTGAGGAAGAACAAGGAAGAAAGAAAGATACGAGGCATGCGCAGTGTTCGACACCGCATCAGCAACTGGTGGCTTGCAAGTTGCAGCAAGCACGCTACCGCTAGGCTACGGCATCTCGTCCGACTACGGTGAATATGCAAAATAAACCTAATGCACCAGCGCTTGTGACGATGGTGCTCGTGTAACGTGAACTACGTTCCTTATATGCGTTGCTTTGTGGGGTTTAACGTCCCAAAACCAGCTCTGATTATGAGAGACGCCGTAGTGGAGGGCTCCGGAAATTTCGACCACCTGGGGTTCTTTAACGTGCACTGACATCGCACAGCACACGGGCCTCAACATTTCGCCTCCATCGAAATGCAGCCGCCGCAGCCGGGATTCGATTTCAAAGAGAGTGCCTTCCCAGTTTTCCGCATTTACCATACAAATGTGCGAATAGCGAGCAGTCTTACAAATTTTAAGAGGTCTCACTCCGTTATTGTGGAAATGTGGATTTAGTCACAAAAAGACGAATCAGTCACCAGAAGAGTCGCATCATTTCCGGTCACCTAAGCTGAGAGAATTCATACAGAAGCATGGTACCGCGCACCGGTCTGGATATGACAGCCGCCACGGTGTACCGGCTCTGTCTTTTAAAAAGCTTGACCGTGAATGGCTGCTTCGCAAGGAAGTCCACTTTACATCATGCAGCTCGTTCTTCAGCTTTCGCATGTCTATACTTCTTCATTCCTTTCGCATTTAATCATACAGCGGTACACTACACCTGGCAGTTTCTCATTTGCTTTCTCTTTATTGGGGGGCACAAGCTTGGGGGAAGGGGGGGGGGAGGTCTTATTTATTTATTTAGCAATACCGTGAGCCTTTTCACAGGCCCATACAGGAGGTGAATTATTAGAACATACATAAACATGAGAATGACAAAAATAGAATACAATATGCAAATACAAAAGAAAAATATAACGACAATCACCCTGGCAATCAACAAAAGAACTTGTTAAGGTATGTTTGCAATGAACGTGGTACTTGTAACAAATATAAGATTGCTAGTATGAAATCATACAGTTATGGACTGAAGGGCACAAAATGGACATGGGCAGGCCACGTGATAAGAAGGCTAGATAACCGATGGACAGTTAGAACGACGGAATGGATACCAAGAGAGGGCAAGCGTAGCCGCGGACGACAGAGAGTAAGATGGGGGGACGAAATCAAGAAATTCGCAGGCGTCAAATGGAATGAGCTCGCGCACGACAGGCAAGAATGGAGAGGATTGGGAGAGGCCTTCGTCCTGCAGTGGTCATAAGATGGGCTGATGATGATGATGATGATGACGACGACGATATATGTCACTCCCGAAATACAGCAATACTTAGGCAATGATAATGATGATGATATATGCCACTCCCGAAATACAGCAATACTTAGGCATCATATCGTACAGAAACATACAACTGTACGTGTACATCTAACGCTTTATATGATGCATGATCTAATGCTCTTGTGTGCAATCAAAATACGGCCGCCAGTTTCGCGACAAAGTCATTAATCGCATCCAATTCAACAATTTCATCTGGCAGTGTGCTCCACATTTCTATTGCCCATGGAAAAAAAAAATGAATATTTGTATGTATCGCATTTTGTCGGATACTACCTAATTTGTTTGATGATACAAGTTCTTCTTGAATGCCGATATGGTGGTTGCACGTAATCTTGTTCATTTATATTAATTTTGGCATGGTAGAGCATGAAAAAGAGTTTCATGGCGGCCACCCGACGCCGGCAAGCAAGTGTAGGAAGTGCTGCGTGATTCCTAAGGGCTCTTACGCTTTGGTATCGCGAGTATTTCGAGTAAATAAATCTTAACGCTCTGATTTGCACGCTTTGTAATTTATGTGCCATTTATTTTTGATACAGGTTCGACACAATGCTAGCATATCCAAGAATTGTCCTTACTAAAGTTTGGTGTGTGCCCGCAGTGGGCGCAGCCATTTCATGTTTCATTTCTTGATTCATTTTAGGGGCGAAGCACCTTAGGGCCGAGCTTGCGGCGTACACCCGGCGTAGCCATCTAATTACAGTTGCGCCCGTTATGGGGCGCAGCGTCTCGTGAGAGAGAACGAACGGCGCACGTTGACTATGGAAACCCGTGATGGAAACGCTCTTTCTGCGATGATGATGATGATGATGATGCTTGTGGTTCGGTTAGGAAAAGACGCTGATATATATATATATATATATATATATATATATATATATATATATATATATATATATATATATATATATATATATATATATATATATATATATATATATATATATGCACTGGATATTGACCTGCAGTGCAGTGGCATATTTCTCTTGTGCGTAGCTGAACCGTAAGGATTCGCAGCGTGCGCGTTAACTAAAAGTAATCCGGAACTCAGCACGATCTATACGACGTGGGAGCGCAGGAACCTCATAAAAACTACGAGCATAAATGACAACGCGTGTGTAAACATACACACGCGTTGTCACTCTTTTACATGCATGAGTGGGCAATGTCACGGGTGATTTACGGTAACACCGAACGATCCCCAGTGCTTCGCCCACTCGTCATGGCTCACTTCGTGGAGATGCGTGGATTTTTTTTTCTGCGTACATCCTGTGCGCAGCAAGCGAAAAAAAAAAATGGGGAGGGGGAACTTCGGCAACTAATTGAGCATTTTTGTCGTTGTTTATGTCTTTGCCTTTGTTACTTACTGCTACTTGTCATGTACTACGTTGTGATGTCTATTATAACTTCTGTTGCTTATACAATGTGAGTAATTATCCAATGCTTGTGTGCTTTCGCAGTTATGACCATGTACCTGCTATGTTCTCAGCTGGAAGTGCGCCAGTATTGGAAATAAATAAATAAATAAATAAATAAATAAATAAATAAATAAATAAATAAATAAATACCTACTCGGCATGAGATCTGTTTGGTGAGTGCAGGTGGTGTCTCTGGCGACCTGCCTACTTTCCCGTGCCACAGAAGCCCATGGCAGAGCCTCCCCGAGGAAGAACAGACGCCTCCTGTGAGTAGACGTGTCAAAAAAATTGGCAGGAAGATTCATTCACTGCTCTTATCGATGAACGCTATCCGCAACAACCCTGCTAAACAAGGGCAGGGCTACAAACACTAACTGCCACGAGAAAAACTGCCCGCTTAAAATTCCTTTATCAACTGTGAGGCGGTATAAGCTCAATCTGGACTCTTCATTGCACCTAGTCCCACTTAGAACAAACTGTCGTCGCTCCAATCACTGTCGTGTCTCTTTGCCCTGTTGTAACTCGCTAGTCGATGCGTATAAATATCCATTTGGTGTTTGAAGCCTTGGTCCGGAAGTTTTCAGTGGCATCGACAGCTTGGCTTCTTTTGCAAGAAATGTGGAGTTGTATTTTTCACGAGTCATAATTACTATTGCTAGAGTGCGTTGATTTCTCCTCTTGTGAAGTTTTGTATTTCACAGTGACAGATGTCACTCAGTTGTATGTGCAAATCCCACACTGTAAGTACGGGCTTACTGTATATTGAATAAATAAAATACATAAAGCGTTCGTGCGCATTGCTCAAGAGCGTCGTGCGTGTGCTATATATACGGGCAATTGGTTACAACAGATTGCATCTTTCGCCGTCATCCCTCGTATCGAAGTGAAGCATATACTGCCAAACCTCGTACAGCTTCGAAGTGCTCAAAGCTCTCCGCGTCATATGTAGGGCGATTGGTCACTTCTGTCAAACGGGCTTACGCCGGCTCGCAACCGACGTGGACTGACAGCGTTCTTGCCGCGCGCGACGCAGGGACCTTCCTCTGGAGTGGCCTCGCCCTCGGCGACGCGACCCTTCGGCGGCGCCCTCGGGTCGTCCCGTTGACACGAGCTACCAGCGACCGATCGAGTGCTGCCCGTCCGTGACCGAGGCCATCCAACCACTCGGCGGCGTCTCCATCACGGGCCGCATCCTGGAGCTGTACCGCGAGCCCAATGCCACGCAGCGCTTCTACCAGACGTCGTGCCGGGAGAGTGTCAAGGGCCGCCCCTGCCGCTTCGTCCGCAATAAATACGAAATCCAGTCGCGCTGCGTCCAGACCTACAGCTACATGTACGCACTGGTGCGTGAGTTCCAGTCCGACGGGCCCTGGAGGCTCGACTACATCCGCTACAGAAGCGGCTGCTCCTGCCAGGTACAACACCGGCCAAAAGGGTCCTCGTCCAACCGGCCCGTGAGCAGACCTTGATTGGCACCGCTTCGTCCCACCTGGCAGACAACAGGATGAGACCGTTGGTGTAGACCTTCCCCGGCGAAGAGCGTACTGCTGACGCCGAACTATTGTGCCGTGGCGACTAACGCGTCTAAGGACTTGTAGCGCGTGCCAGTCGAGGCAGCATTTTGTCTTTGTCATTGGGTGCGGAGAGGTCGCGATATATGTTCGTCATCTATCTCCGAGCTGTTCAAGGGATGGAAACAGTATGTAACAGGTGAAGGCTTGCACCCGGCGCTCTCTCGTGTTCTGTCGTACCAGTGTTGGGGTTTCCCTGTACTCCTCTAGCTCCACCACCAGTCGGTGCAATCAAAGAAGGCGTTGACCCGTTTATTCCCATCTGAGCCACTCATTCTATCGTACCCCGCAGCAAGGAGCCACGATCGGGCAGAGCGCGTGGGCGATCGCGCGACTCGCCAAACTGTGACGGAAGCCCTCTAGCGACTTCAGCCATGCATAGATTGACATTTCCCCTCCGTTGCACCGCACGAAAAAATGCGTCCCGATGCCCCTGTCTCGTAAGTTGTTAACGGTTCGCACTCCAAAACCGCACGCCGGGGTTCTCGTTATATCGTTCGCTCTCTTGCAACACCAAAAGTATTCACATATCAAGAAGTACGTGCCAGTATGGTGCGTGCATACAATCAAAGCTTCTGCTGTGTTCATTGAAAACAATGCCGCAGGGTGCGTGTGAAGCGGCTGTCGTTTTCGTTCTTCGTCGTGTCGTGTCGTATATAGTCGTCACCGTCACGAGGGCACTCGGGCGTCGAGAAGCAGGCCTGCGTCAGCTAAGCTATATACCGGGCGCCTGCGGGCGTCTCAGCACGGCTGGCATAAAGTAGCGCGCTTAAAATCCAATACAGCATTCACAGACTGCCAGTTTCGCTGTGGTTGCTGGCGCACTTGCGGTGGATTCCCAATGCCCACTGGGAGTACAATGCCACGGACAACGTACGGTTGCAGACAACATATCGAAACGTCCCTGTAATGTTCCTTACTTTCTGTATTTGTGTCGCTGCTTTTCGATCTCATTCCATTTCGGTTAGTGAAGGTGGAGAAAGACAACCGACAGTTTTTATTATTATTATTATTTTTACTCCCAGTGAGTTTACACTAATAATGATGTCATGCGGCCAAGCTTCCACACATACAACGGTCGTCCGTACTATACGTCACGCTGCGGCCAACACTCATAGCATTTTGGTAGTTATGTAGGGTGAAAAGGCTTCGTGAAAACGTAACACGAACTGTCCTGCAAACATGAAATGGCACGGCGCATGACCATAGCCACCGTAGCTTGGCTGGAGCACTGTAAAGGAGAGGCGATGGAGGTTCGCGAGCAAAGATGCTTAGAGCATGCGCGAGTCATACATCCCTGTCGTACAGTGCAGCCACCGTGACGAGCTCGGAAGGATATCGCCGGATGCCAGTAGTTACAGCGCATCGCCGTTCGAGAGTAGCAGCGGACACGTTAGTGGGTGTAACCCGGCAGCATCCTGAAAGTGGCAACACCGTCAAAATACATTATACAGCTGAAACACTGCGCGTTTTATGTGAAAGACTCAACATCTTCCCCACGAGAACAGTGGAATGATTGCGCCGCCCAGTTTCCTATGCTCCCCAGTTGAAACTGAGGGTACCACTGCGGGAGCCAAGCATAAATGACAGACCAACACGCGTGAAGACAGGCCGCCGAGTAAACGCAGACGACAGATTGTCCCAGATGCACCGCACCGCTTTGTTCAAATGACGAAGGCTCAGTCGCACACGCATGCATTTGTACGGGCCAGCTCTCGCACCTGTATTCGTGTGTACCCAGCATTACGATCCTTCACGTGCAATTCAGTTGCCACTGAAAATGCTCATTCTACTTTGGCACCTTCCTCACTTGCGTCAGCACAAAAAAAAAAAAAAAAACGGAAATGAACCACCATTTTCTTTTTCGTTGTAAAGCTCTTTATGGTCCCACACCTACCGTTGCGGACAGCCTGAATATGATCGCATTAAGATCAAGACTTGTTGGTTACAGAGGCAGAGAACGCACATCTGCAGACTTACTAACGGCGATGAATTAACCAGAAAACAGCAGGAGAGACTTAAAAGACACGAGGCATCTCTGCAGCTTTCACAAATACACGAGAGAAGAACATGCACACAATGTAATTTGCTAGCCACTGCGTCCTATTCTGTATCGGACATCAATAGGTGACCTTGGAAATAAATACTGCTTGAACATTTTAATTATGATCCCTGTTCAAGCTTCTTTATAAAAAAATGACTTCTTCAAGTGGCCAGGTACTGACTGACGGAATCTACACTATTGGCCATGTACGCAAAACTCCGCAAAGTAACTGTTAAACTCACTTATTGTATTCAACACTTTTACCCCGTCCTTCTTATTTTCACTAAAGTACTGCTATTCATTCAAATGAAAAAAAAAAAAAAAAGCCCAGGCGGTGTTACCGTAACGGGCGTAAATTGCGTCTGAAAAGAACAAACATGACTGCAACGCTGATACTAATGAAGCTAACAACTGCGAAGACTGTGATCGCTTACAAGGCGATCGCAATGTTCGCGATCACTCGCAAGCGCGCCTTCATTCTTCCGTTGCACTTGAAGAACACACATTTGCTGGCTTGAGCTCGCGTGCAGACCTCAAAATGTTATCAGCGAGTGGAACACAGCTCAATCGCGACTCACGAACACACAGGCTTATTATTTGTGCGCCTTTGATCACCTGCAGCAAATAGTACGCCCCTTGCGTTTACCGCAACTAGACCGGAACATAGAAACATGCATTGCAAGCGCACTCAAATTGTCCCCGAGTTCGAAGCACGAAAGCTTTTTAAAACAACACGATGGCGGTCGCAGACAAGATCGAGAGCGAGAGACAAACGGATGGTTTCAACAACAAATAAATATGCCAGAGTACCTGGTCGACCACGGCTTGTTATTCCAGACGGTGAAGGTGACAAAGTGGATCCTTGAGAAGAATCAGACCGCATGCATATGTGCACAGAAAAACAGGGGCAGCCATAAATATGTTCGTGCCACAGCCCACCTCACGGTGCCAAATTGAGCGCGGAAATGTAAAAGCTGATTGGACAAGCAAACAGCGTGACGCTGCAACCGCCCTTGTTGTTTCGTGGGTATGCGTGTCCTTGTTTTGGACCCAACTTCTTGCCTAACGCGAGATTTCACTTGCGGATCATTCGAAAATGTCCGCGAGACTCGCAGCAGTGCAAACGCTGAGAGCCGTTTTGAGATGACGCGAATAGCAGGAATCTCGCAGACTCTTCGCGGAAAGGCCATTCATCTGTCCAGCATGTTGTGTTTTCTGCTGACTAAAGCCCGGTGATTGTGTCCAGTACTAGAACAAGCCTCAGCGCCTGACACGGGTGCCAACACCCCACCGACCTCCACATCGCTGGTGATTGTGCCGCCAGAGGCGTGGTCTTCTCGCAGTGCCGGCAGCGGCCACTCAGACGAAGTCCCGTCAGTTGGCCAAAGCTAAAGAAAAAGAAACAGCGAGGGGGAGACGGGGCTGTGTATCTAGAGAGGCAGATAAAACGAATCATTGCAGTGATCACAATTTGAAGTAATTCCAGCAGTACGTGTCTTAGTATACTGTACCGTTAATTGGGTATATTAAGGAATTTCGATGACAGGCACCGATATTCCTGCTTATGCGTCTGTACGTTGACCTTTGGATTAATATGACACTATGAATTCGGCGTTCGAATGCACTCGATACGCTTTCTCGACAACGTGGGCCCCATGGAAAAACGTTTTGACTTGAACGATCAGCGTGGCTGTTAAAGGTATCTTATGTCAGAGCGCTGCTGTCCTGTTCAATGTTCATAGGATATGCTAGAGCTGTTTCAGATTTAAGAAAACGGCGAGAGTGCAGGCACACAAGCGTCTGAAAGCAAAATGCAATGCGAGCACTTAATTACTTACAATGCTAAAGAATTTTCTCAGCACTTCGAGTAAATCGACAAAAAGTGCTTCTGCATTTGCCTTCTTAAGTGTTCCTAGCTTCTCTGGTTGAGCAAACGCTTCACACGTCGCTTGGAAGCAGGGAGTGCTTGGTCTTCAGCGCCGTCGCGTGTCCCTTCCTCGGACAATTGTCTATCGCGCTGTTTTTCCCTGCTCAAACTACAGGTGGGATACGTACCTGTCTTGCAGCTTCTCGTGTTGCCCATCACACCCTCTCTGCTCGCGATTATGAGTGGATAGTGACAGCGGCCTTTTCTGCCCTGATCGTATTTGACCCTATCTTGCAGAATCGCTATATGTGACTGCAAGTGCTTCAAAAAGGTACTACGTGCACACCACACGGTGCAGTAAATATCTGCCTCACCCGGCTGCACTGGTTACATCTGCGACGCACCCCACAGTCTCTCCTTTTTTTCTTTCTTTCTTCTTCCTCGTGTCTTGCAGCGGAACATGGTCGCGATAAGCAGTGCGCTCAATCGTCGCTTCACGCGCGTAGGAAAAGCTACTGGACAACGTGAACGCTCACTGTGTCTGACGTAAATACACTCGCTCCATGCGTGGTGTCGATGGGACTTGTCAGTTGGCATGCCCCATCATCCCGAAGGCTTCAGTGTACCGTTGTATTGATACTCGACCACCGTTGGATGTTCCGAGTTCCTTTGTTCTCTCACAACTCAGCACAGCAAGTGGTGGAAACAAGGTTGCCAACGCACGTTATCGTTTTGTTACTTATGAGCCGTTCTGTGACCCATGATGCTCGTAGCTAAGCGCGCGCTTGCCGAGCTTCTTCGTGGACGCGAACTTGTGCTTGTTCGTGCGCGTGCATGTCAGTTATCTTCCTCGAGACGTCCAAGCCCTCGTTGTTGACCGTATATGCTCAGCGTGTTTATCTGAGAGAAAGGGGCGGGCAACGGACCGTGGGATGAAATGTTTGGAAGCCATGTGACGTTACTCCGTGGATGACTTGTGTGAAGCTAGGTCTCTCTCTATTCCTGGTGCACTGAATATGAAACGTATGGTGCGCCTAGAGCGCCATCTGTTCCGGCCCTGGGCCGCTACTTCGTAGCGGTGCCTCCTGCTCGATTCTATGCCGTTCTAATTGTCCACCGCTCGCGGCCGGCTGATCGTGCTGACAACGTGGTCGAAAAGCGACATGCGCTAGGAGGCATTAGCATCGGGAGTGGGGGCATCGCTACGAAATGGCCGCAGCGCAGTCGTCACAGCGCTGCTTTTGCGGAAAAAAAAAATACAATGAGAACAGCACGCTGGTGAGCTACGAGATGCTACTCAACTGAACTGTCTGCTCTAGAGGTGATCACGTGTGCCCCTTACTCAATGTTTCATTCCTGTGACCGAGTGTACTTAACCTACGTGATGGATGAAATAAAATCGAAACACTCCCAGCCACCCTAGACCCTGCTCGTTTGACCCGTGCAATATACAACATAGTGTGTGTCTCATTTACTGCTTGCTTTCTCTGTTTCTGGCTTTTTTTTCTTCTTTGGCAGTGAAAGCCCAGCGGCGTTTATGATTAAACGACGCGACATACCACAATTTAAAATCACATGGTCACGTAATACGAGCGTTGTATACATGATCGTTTCCTTAACGAAAATATTTAAGGAGCGGTTGGTGCCTGTGTATGTGTGGCGCCCCCTTAAAAAAAAAAAAAGTTACGCAACCCACACGTTCGAAATAAAAGCAGAAGACACATCCTTCCTCACTACACACACGGCATGTATTACTGTTCCACACATGCAGTGACGTGGCCAATAAAACGCGGCTTATACAGCTTGCGGTACCGGCACCTTTCATCTAGTGGTCATCCTCCGCAAACTGCCACCGCTCTTTTTCCTGGCGCCATTACCACCACGCAGATATGGTATGGCTAGAAGTGGGTCGGTACACCGACAGCTGAAAACTAGGCGACTTCAACAGCCGGCATAGCCACTATAGGGTGAGAATACTGTGGAATCGTAAGTTTTGCTAAAGAGAAAGATATGGCTTTCCCCTGCTGGCGAAATGGAAAGTGCGTTTCGTGTACGACGATGGACACAACGTTTCTACCACAGAGTAAGTTTCTCTTGTATACAACTCCTTGGGTCGGCTGCACGCAAAAATAAATCTTAATGCATCAACTGTCGTAACCGCGCACAATCCATTCTTTATTGCCAACGAATGAACACCCGTCGCAAAATACGTCAGATCGGAAGTCGCTGGTGCACAACGATGCAGTCAGCGCGTGAAGGGATTTTAGGAACAAATTATTATATCGAACGGTTTGAATTCTACCGCTTTCACTGGTGCTGCAGTCGTGAGCAAGTACCACGGTAAGCAAACGTACAATAAATGCATTAAATCAGTCATTTAAAACAACACCCAACACTGAGAGCGACGCCTCAGTAAAAATACATGCATGCGCCGTGACAGCAAGCAAAGAAAATGACATCTTTGGAAGCCATCGACCTAGAACTCACGCAACTTGTACGGCGCTAACTATAAGCTAGCGCTATGACGTGCACAGAAGGTCTTACCGCATGGCGAACCAATTTTTCAATTCGAAAGTTCATTTCGAATGCATAACGAGTCCTTGCCACCAGTAGCGCGCCCAGGCTCTCTGCCAGGGGGGGGGGGGGGGGTTCAATTTTGCACGAGGGGCCGGGCATGCGATTACACAGTTGTTGCGTGTGTAAAAAAAAAGTAAATAAAATGCCAGATAATGGTAACATCAATGATGATGATGATATTTTTTTCGGCGTTTTGCAGAGAAATTGGCGCCACATTCTTCTAGGACATAGGAGTAGTTACGGAGTGGGAGGGGGGGGGGGGGTTAGGTCGGCCTCAGGGGGGGTTACAACCCCCGAAATCCCCCCCGTCGGTGCGCCACTGCTTGCCACGCCCGCAAAAAATTCTGCGATTGTAGTGCATTTAATTAAGGTACAGAGCATCACACATGAAATAACGCACAGACTATAGGAAGGGAGAAGGCAGGAAGGCTAACTACAAGAAAAAAAAATGACACTTTATATGTCTCTATACACACAGCGGCAATTGGGGGACACGGGAAAAGGTTGAAGGACAAGTGGGAAAAGATAAAAAATGGAAACACAGACACACGATAACGATCGGTCACTGTACTGCCGCGAGCAGCCACATCGCAATAACATTTCTTTGTCACAAAGAAAGAACACCGATGCAGCAGCACCTTGTGTACATAATTCGTAAAAGCTGTAACATTGCTTTCGACACCCTCAGCTGCGATGTCCTACAAAGCGAACATTCCCCAAAACGGTTTTCTCTGACAGAAGACCCTTCAGCACACGCTGAGCAACTCCCAACGCCATAATGCGCAGAGACGAAAAAAAAAAAAAGTACGGTGCTGCAACAAAAGAGCAGGCCCTAAAAAAGAAAGAAGGAAGGAAAGAATGAGAGGGGGAGGGGTTGGAGCCGAGGCGCTTGCACACCGAGCCACGATAAATATCTAGCCCGTTCCGCTGCCCACCGAGAAAAGGAAAGAATGACGTTTTGCACAACGTAAATTACGAAGTTCGCAGGTCTATAATAGGTTTGAATAGGCTGCAGGACGAAGGCTTTTCCCAGATCACTGGGAAGTTCGATGTTCCATTTTCATGTTTCGCGTCTAAATCTCCGCACGCAAACATCAGCATGACGTCACAGATTTCAAAGTGTTCCTTCTGTAGTTTAGCTACACTGGCCCAAAGCTAAATCTCGTGGTGAGCTTGTGACTCCCTTAGAAGACAGTGTACTTCATTCTTACTAATATAATTAGTAATATAATTGTGTTGGCTCGGCAGACGCCGTCAAAGTGTACGACGTCGTACGGTCGCCGCGAGTTAAGCGCGCGAACTTCAAAGTGGTGTCGCCGCCTACATTTTCTTTGCGCTGAAGTCGCAATTTGCTAACACGCGAACAGTCGCCGTACCTCGTTACACACATGATCAACGACATAAGGTTATGTAAACTGACAACCACGAGTTTAGACATTTCTAGGAATTTTACAACCCAAATATCGAGTTTTATTTATTTATATATTTACTTTTGCCGTTGTCGTTCCGCTAAAGATTTAGCTCTAAAGAGAGCAAAATAGCTTACGCGATGCCTTCTAGCTGGATGCTCTGTGGCAGCTGAACGCGAACAGTCCACGAAATATGCTCCGTAGCAGCGGGAAAAACACGTTCCTTAAACACGAGGTCGTGCAAGGCGTCGACCGACGCATACCACGTATACCACGCACTACATTGACGTAATAGCGCAACGAAATCTAGCGCCTTTTTTTTTTTTAACTTTCCTTCAGAATCACTACTGAACCCAACGATACAAACAAGCCTCGCCAGGATGGCGCACACATTCTACTTGTAAACTCGTCAGCGCGCACCTGACCTCTGTTTTGTTTGCGAGGGAAGCGCGCATTCTCAACTTCGCTTCGCCTTCTCGGAAGCTTCTGACAATACTCCCAACTCTCGCCGTTGCCTCTCGCCCTTCCTTCTTGCTTCCTCTCTTTCTTTCTTTCTTTTTTCTTTCTTTTTCTTCTAGAGTTTCTGGTGCGGCAGTAAGACGGCACATGCCAGGCGTACTCGATCGGTTCCAAAGAAAATCCCTTTACTCACGGTGCGTGCTCAGTGTGGCCCTCTGGCTTCAAAACTTAGGTTGCGGGTCCTTCGTAAACGAGTAGAGAATGCACCGATGCGTCATGAACAGTAACGCGGCCGTCATAGGAAACAGACCGTGTTCCTGATAACAAACTGTTATCACTGCACCACCGTCGCTTGTAGGACGAGACGCGAGCACCGCACGTGACGCTGATCACCTCACACCTAAACATCGGCGGGGATCGTTCGCAGTACTGTCATGACATCGCCATGCTCACGCAGGTGCGCATCGTGCTTCTGGCGGCCGCGTTTCTTCAGCCCCTGGTACCAGCGGCTTCCAGCAAGGATGGCTGCGCTCCGACCTCAAAGGACGAGCTTCGAGAGCGTCTGGGCCCTGCTTTCAACGCACGCTACATGTCCGTAGACAAACCACCGAGGGCAGAGGAGCCCTCACGCATCTACGCCCGACACACGGACTCAGTACTGCAGAGCGACGTCCCCTATGCCGACAGCCCGGAAAGCGAGCAGGCCGACGACGAGGCATATCCGAGCTTTCGCGTAGACCCCGACTTCGTTCGAGACGTGGTGTCGAGCGGCGGTCACGCTGGTGCAGACGACAAAATTAGGGCACGAAGGAATTTGGAAAGTGTCGACCAGGGAGAGCCTTACGGAATGTACCCGCTACGAGAGGAGTTTCCTTGGGCAAGTCACCGTGAGCGTGGCGGAACGTCGTCGGCAACCTTGCGGCACGGTGGCCAGCGTGGAAATGTAAAACGCCCGCGCCGTCATGACGACCTCAAGAAACCCTGGGGCTGCGACTCCCGCGTGGAATGGCTCGACCTGGGCGAGGACCGTTTTCCGAGGTACCTGCGCACGGTTCGCTGTAGGGGCGAGGCATGCTGGTTCACGCACTTCCGATGCAAAGGCCGCGCCTTTACTGTCAACGTACTGAAGCGCGCAACCGCCCAGCCTGCGTGCGAAGGAGCGCGCTCCTTATCCGGGGCCTTGCCTAAAGATCTCCGCGAGAAGTGGGTCTTTGAAGAGCGGGCGGTTACGTTCTGCTGTGACTGCAGTGCTGAAACAGATGAAGACTGACACACTAGTTTCTTTCTTTTTTTTTTTTTTGCCGGGCATGTGCGCGAGTGGCCTAATATTCCGACGTCATTCTTTGAAAGACATGGCGCAATTTGCTGACGCTGTGAAGTGCTTGGTGACACCACGATCCCCATAATGTCCTCGCAAGGTGTGTTGAAAACCATACTGCTTATATCCCACTAATTTTTGTAGCATTATACCGCTTTTTAGACAGTGGTAAACATAAGATGAAATAAAAATGACTCGGACGGGCACTGCAGGTCCTGTCCATGATGACATACGGCTATTTTTATGCGCTCTCGTGCAATTTTAACTGCCCTCTTGGCAGGTTAAAAAGCGGATCACACAGATTTGTAGGCTAGTTGGTCCTTTGGGACAAGGAAGGCATGCGTCTTGTCTTCACTGCCTTCTTGTGGCACTATGGCACATCACTGCATGGCCTCGTGATAATTCTGGCAAAGTGCGCCTCCAGGTCCGTTGTAGGAGGCGAGCTAAAACCAGCAAAGTTTTTGACACCTGTTGTGTGAGACATACACCACCATGTACCATACATCTCATGTCATACACTGCCACGGAAGCCACTTTATTCTTTTTCGGTTTATGTAACACAAAAAACAAATTGAAACAAGGCACTTTTCAAGGTGAGGGGGCCTCGATTTTCCAGATGCAGTGATGATCCCAGCCGCAGCAGCTGGATTTGAATGGAGGCAAAATGTTGAGGCCTGTGTACTGTGCGATGTCAGTGTACGTTCAAGAACACCAGGTGGTCAAAATTTCTGAAGCCCTCCACTACGGCGTCTCTCATAATCACAGGTGGTTTCGGGACGTAAAACTCCATAAATAAATCAATCACATGCAGCGACGCATAGCTTGGTCATGCAGTATCTGGCCACCGTCTGTCTTCTCTTCCGTAAGGCCTTTTCTCATTGGCTGACGGGTTTTGGTAATGATATATCTAGCATCAGGATTGCTTGAAGTACTCTTACAAACATCTTCAGAGTAATATGTTTTTCTGAATACTAGCTGTCGTTAGGAGCATATCTCGGTTAGCCGCCATAGCTCAGTGTCATCGGGAGGGGAAGAAGAGTGAAAGAAGCCATCCCCTGGACCCCATACCACCGAGCACCAGGTCGGAGTAGCTCTCTCCCCATTGGTGGGTGCACTGTGGCACCGAGGGTTGAACGTGTTGTCTCCCGCACTGCAGGTGGATGCTCCAATCACTAGGCCATCGTTGTGAACCTGACGATTGGCAATATGTGAAAACTGCCTCAAGAACAGAGGAGGTTCTTCAAAAAAGAAAATTTATGACTAGTTTCTGCTGCCCTTGTTGGAAAACACTTGGTCACCAAAGATGTGGGTAGGAGGGGGGGGGCAACAAATAAGGATTGGTTGCCTTTTCTTTACGTTCTCTTCCTCTTCCCTCCCATGTGCTCATGCGTTGTAGGTTACTGTGAAAGTACTTTTTTACTGTGGTACCCGTTGACTTGTGCTCAACATATAACACCGCAGTGCTTCACACCATGATAATTCTCCCTTATTTATGCCATGTTACTGTTTTTAATTTAGCGTCTGTGGTGTAAAAGTTCTAGATACTGTCTGCATCTAGTAATATCCATTTTTACTAGGAACCAACCAATAGCCCCTTGTCATTTGGTAAGACATTTAGTGATCATGTTTATCCATAAAATAGTGTCCCTCTGGGCAGCAGATGAGTTATTGCCGTTTTGCTTAAATTGTGCTTCATCATGCACAACCAAAGATGTAAAGCACTAAAAAACTACTGACAATAATTGGATTTTTGAAAGCTATTTGATTCCCTGAACAAATAAAATATTGGACAGTCTCCTATTGGTTTTCAAGATTTCTGATATTTACATAACCTTAGAAAACCTGAGAGTCGGTGAACAGCCACAGTTATCTGACAAGTGGATGGGTGTGGCACCAACACATGTTTTTGCGGAGCAAACCATGGGAACCCGTATGGATTATATTAATGGTTGTTGAATGTTGCATACATCAAGAACAAAGCCTGCATATTGTCAAATGGTTGCAACTGTGAAGAATGCAGCAGTCAAACCTGAAAAGATTGCACTCATTGTTGGCCAAACCTATGCCTGGAGAAGTAACAATCGCTCTACAACGATAGCAGAGAACACAGTTGTCAATTACCCAAAAGCTGATACTTGACAAAACACATTGCCTAATTGCACATTTCAGCATGACTGCTGGTGTTTGCACTAGTTATGGAATGTACTCAACTATATGCACTGGGCATTCAATCTGAGCAGAACATTCAGAAACATCTGACAAGGTACTTTCACATGTAAAGCATTGCCATGAAAAAGTAAAACAAGTATGCATATGTATGTAGTTCCTTACAATACTCTGAAGCCATTGCTTGCTTATACCTGTTGTGAAATGGCATGATTTTGCACCTAAATGTATGCAAAATCCTGCACATGCAATTGAAGTTGACTCGAGTGTTTACTGAAGGCTAGAGAAATGCTGTTTACAGAAGAATATCCGCATGAACTGTTTTTATGTTTCTAGTATACTGAACATAACCGCAGAATTACCAGCCGTTGTGCGGAGCCGTGCGGCACGGAGCGTGGTTAACATTACACTGATTCTCAAGAACCGCATAGTTCACTACAACCTTTGTAGTGTATCGCATTGTGGTCCATCTTGGTGATTAATGCGGCAAAGCTGCTACACCTTCACACACTGCTGTCAGCTCGGCAGCCTTATGGCACTAACGTTTGATCACTTTAGGCTGCGAAAAGAACATAACCTTATCAATGTGCTGCTCCTCAGGCTTTGTTTTCATATGAACATTGCAGCTGAACATGACATAATGCTCTTGATGCACAGCTATCTCCGTCAGATGTCACTGCAGAAATGATGGGATACATCATACTCCACAATTATGCTCAATAATGCATAATATGTTGAAGTATTGCTTCATGAAATGTGGTGAATATGCAGTGAATTGTTGCAATAAAGAACAGTAACGATTTTTTTTTTTTTGGTAGTGAGAATAAATCAGTGGCCATAAATAATAAACCCATGCCACTGCCACATTGCATTGCTACGCAAGTCACCTACACCAAGTAATGAAGGAAAACAACTGGTGACTATGTAGGCACTGTGTAATTTCATTGTTTGACATTTAATTTAATTCTACAATGCTAAATGCAACTGGGTTTAAAACAAAATATCACTCCAGTTAGTTACAGTCAGTCCCGCCACGGTGATCTAATGGCTATGATACTCTGCTGCAGATCCGAGTGTCATGCGACCGAATCCTGGCCACGGCGGCTGCATTTTGATGGAGGCCAAATGTTCAGGCCAGTGTACTGTGCAATGTCAGTGCAGCATTAAAGAACCCCAGGCAGTCAAAATTTTTGGAGCCCTTCACTATGGAGTCTCTCATAAGCGCAGCTGGTTTTGGGACATAAAACCCCAAAAATCAATCAAAAATCAATCAGCTTCAGTCACTCAAAAAAGAAAAAAAGCAGATGAAGATAGTAAAAAAAAATATTTACTGAGCTACAGCACTCACTGAAGCAGTATTTTATTGCTCTACGACATCTTTCAGTTTCGCCTCTACATTTCTAAGATATTTTAGCTTTGCTAATTCAATGCTAGCTTCGTCAATGCCATCCTTTTCAAATGCAGCACTTAGCTGCTTTGTAACCTGTTCAGCTTCAGTCTGCACAATCTTCAAGTATTCTTCCGCTGACTTTTTATCACGTTTCTCTTCTATAGAAGCCACTTCCTCGTTCAGCTCCATCATGCGACCCAGGAATGCTGCATCAAGCACGACGGAGTCTAGATCCTTTCCACTCACTTTGAGTAAATACTTGGCTCTTTTGTCAGGCTTGGATAGGGTCTGATACGCCTGGTTTACCAGTGCTGACAGGTTGTCAGACAGAGCCTGCTCCTTCTGGAAACATAAACACACAAATGGTTAGGGCGGCAGTGAAAGGGCAATTACTTTTATTTTCTTTTTCAAATGTGTATGGTCACGAACTCTTTCTATATAGACTAGCAGGGATTTCAGAGGAATCATGCCTGCTCCTCATCAGGTAGGGTGAGCCTACATCATCTGTGCATTTCAACACGGGGACTCGTCATAGGTGGGGCCACGATGCTATGTTCCCTGGTAGGCGCATTCGATCCTGCGACATCGCTTGTTGGGTTATGTAGATCATTTCAATTCTACAGCTTTCTCTGCGCTCCTGTCGTATGATCTGTCCAAATGCTAAACCTTCTGAGGCTATGCAACGTAACGTTGACTGCATTTGGTAAGTAGAAATCAAAATAAATGCACAGTTAACAGTGGATTAAGGGGGCAATCGTGGGAGCATGTTGCCATACAGCACACACATCCGCACGATGTTAAATGTTGGTAAAACGCTGTTTTCGCATCAGTCACGTTTGTTATACTTATGTTGATACGCTGTTACAAGAAAGAAAGGCATACCAACACACCCAAGTTTTTGTCCTTTCCAGTTAAACGGGCGTGCCGCTACAGTGGCTGGTCCTAAAATACAACACATAAAGCGCCATGTATTGTTTAGATAAAAAATGACTAAACAGGCATTTTTGTCCAAATCATACTGACATTGGTACACCAAAATACACAGATAACATCGAG
Source organism: Hyalomma asiaticum (assembly GCA_013339685.2). NCBI lineage: Eukaryota > Metazoa > Arthropoda > Arachnida > Ixodida > Ixodidae > Hyalomma > Hyalomma asiaticum. The sequence goes on from CM023482.1 coordinate 151,314,590, forward strand.
TTTTCTTGCAAGCTGACATAGTGAACGTGTTACTTGAACCTTAAAACCATATTTCGCACCTTCGATCTGGCAGCGAATTTGTCGGGATGAAGCAAGCGCTGCAGCTCTCGAAACTTTCCCTGGAGCTTACTGGCGTCGATGTCATATTTCGCATCTTCGCCAAACACTTCGAAGTAGTTCAATGTGTGGGACACTTCTTGTGGGCTTTCGCAACGCCGGCATACAAGGTCCGTTCTCGCAAGAGCCTCGGAGCAATTCCAGCAAGCTCCCGTCGATGATCGCCCGGCAAGCCGTGCGGGCGGTAGCGGCAGAAGACCTGTCACCAACAAAGCGTCTTTTTTATACGCATATAGTGAACAACTTTTACGTGTGCTCGACGGCCGCAGCAGTCCACTTAGGCGAGGACATTCAGCAGCAAGAAAACAGAATCTCGACCTTGCCCCCGAAAGTGCAGCGGCAAAGTTCTTCAAGGGGGCCGCCATTTTCGCTAACATGGCGGCCCAACGGTGATAATGATGATAATAAAAAATGCCACATCAAAGATGAGAAGAAAAACACACAAACTAAAAAAAACAGCCGGAGGGCAAACTGGTCCTATAAAATTTTGACGCTTATTTGTCTCAAATTGCTTTTGGCTTGTTCAGGCTGTAAGCACTGTAAGACCGCTGCGCCGCAGCCGCGCAGCCTTTCGGACATGACTGCGCCGATATAAGTGATTAATAATGCAGTATAAAAATAGCTACAAAGTTCAAACTAGACTAGCTGGCCAGGTTGAATGGCTGCTGAAGTGTTCGAAGAGAAGCCCAGCACAAAAAATACATAAACTACCAAAACAAACGTCGGGTGGCGGAAAGGCGGAAACGCAGAATAAGGTGACGGTAGCGTCCGTTGCGAGGCAATCAGTCGCGCGAATTAATTTGGTTCGGCACAAATGACCGGATCGACTGTTTTTGTTAAGAAGTGAAGGCTGAACCGGCTGAACTGTTAAACGATGTCGAGCAAACCGTCGAGGCCAGCTCCACCCCCACCGAAACCAGGTAAGTAACCGTCTAACCTAAACTAGCCGCGATATGCATTGTGCCTGTCCAACTTCTCGCATGAATTCAAACATTATGCATGCCTTGTGCAGTGTGTTACTCCTTATTACTCATTATAGTTCTTCAGAAAAAATTAAGAAACAGGTGTCACAGCAAACGAAAACGTCGAAGTGCGAGAACGACATCGCGCAACGAAATAACTTGTCATCCGTTCCAATGAGGCCACACCCGTTCATCGGCTCCTTAATGTGGCATAACTTTGCAATAACGCACGTACTCGTTAATCGTAATATATGCACTCAATTGTGAAGGGACTGTCTGAGAACTTCCCTGGCTTGCGTGTTGTTCGCAGGTAGCGTGAAAGTTTTCCGGGCGCTCTACAAGTACCAAGCTCAACAGGTGGGTCGACCGGATGTGTGTTAACTTGTTGAGGATAGAGACGATAAAATTTCATCCCTCTCTGCGAAGCAAGCAGCGGATCAGGTTGTCCTAGTGACCCCATGTTTTTCCAGCCAGATGAGCTGTCGTTTGAAGAAGGGGATTTGCTCTACGTTTTCGACATGACATCTGATCCGAACTGGTGGAAAGCACGGTGCGACCGTCGATCCGGGCTTATTCCGAGCAATTACGGTAAGCAGTTCTGTTAACGGCACCCTTTACGGGCACTTCGTTTACTCAGCATAGCACATAACTGTTATACCAATATTTTGTTGCAGGCTGAGTTGTTCAGGATCGTCATCTTTGTGCTGCGGCTCCGAAAATATGTTCATCTATTACATAAGAGAAAGGGGGACAAAGAAAGAAAACAATGTGAAGGCCTTAGTCGACTGCCAAACTTTGCTAAACCTTGAGCTTCTCCTGGAATTTGCTTGAAGGAATGTGCATCTTCCAAATGTCGTAATCATTGAACAATGTGGCTAGAGCTATGTTTATGCCACATGTATACGAGATAGCAGCATGCTTGGCTTTCTACGCACCACTTGGTAGAGAGACATTGAGGCTGATCTTATAGCAGTAGTTGTGGGTAGCCTTTACATCAGTAGCGTCTCAAGACAGAGAGAGAGAAAAAAAAAAGAGAGAAAAAGGTAGCTACAGGTTATAGCACATGCTGGCCTTTTCACCTCTTTATAGTATGTTGAAAAGCAAAATTCTTTATGTTTGTATTTTCCTTTTCATCAGCCTCTGTTTGAAAAAAAAAAAATTGTTGTCACCCAGCTGTTGTGATATTCTAGTGCACAGCAGGTGTATGTACTTTCGGCCAAAGGCGTAAATGAACATGGCTTAGCTTTCTGGGACAGTCCAGGCCTGCAAAACCATGCTGCTATATCACTCCATGCGATTAGGTCAATAATGCCCTTTGTGACATTGAACTTCGCCCTCACATTAAACTAAACCTGTGTTTTGTGTCCCGTAGTCACTCTGGCTGCCTAAAATGTGGTCTGTTTATTTTTTTGGCTGATAGTACATAGTAGAAAAGTGTTGGTACAATGAGTGAACCTTAATCCTTAGACAGGGCGTCTTTTGCGGCCACTATAAACTGTCACCCAAAATCTGAGATCACATTTTCTGCTCCCAGGGACATCGGTTGCTGCGCAAGCATGAGCCAACATCGCAGATGTAAACTTGCTGCCGATTCTGTTCACTTTGATTTGCTAGATATTTCTGTGCTACCATGTGAGCTGAATAGCTGCATAACAAGGTGAAAACAGCATTACAGCTTATATGAGCACCTAGGAGCTTAAGAGACTGCATCAGATGTCTGGGTCAGCTCGCTATAACCGCATTAAAGGATAGCAATAAGTGAATAACATATAACAAATTTAACTCTACAAAAGGCTCATGTACAACTTTGAAGAAGCAATTCAGTGGCTGTTCATTTGAATGTCCTCTGTGACTGCAGTTGAAGAGAATGCGGAGGAAGTTCTTCATCCTCTTCACGAATCAGCAAAACGAGGCAACCTGCAGTTCCTAGAAGAATGCCTCTCAAACAAGGTTGTATACATCTTGTCTCTCACAATGTCATTCCTGAATTTTTACGAATTACATACTTGAAACTGGAGAAATGTGCTAATGAACCTCATAAAATCGAAGACATGTCTAGCATAAGGTTACCTTAAATTTCATTTTATATTTCTTGTCAGCATATAATATTAGTTAGTGTAATATAGATGGGAAAGATTTGAAGGGTCAACGCTAGAGAGATTCTGTGTCTCCGTGGCTACCTGGGCTTGCCGGATGGCCCAAAGTTGGTCCTGGAGACCTGAGCTAGCAGTGCAGTGTTCCACCATGCCCCTAGTTCACCCTGGCAGGTTTGCAATTCTCTTCTCAAATGGTCCCCATTTTGTCTTACTTTCTTGGTAACATTTTGGCAAAGGTGTCATGTTCAGATATGTGTATCTATTGTAGTAGTGGTGCTTGGGGTAGTGCTTTCAAGATGCATCATGAAATGTAAAGTTTATTTGTTTCAGTGCATTGTCCTGATCATATCAATGCACCCATTTCAGGTTTCAGTCAATAGTCTTGACAAGGCTGGGTGCACAGCATTGCACTGGGCAGCACATGGAGGCCACACAGAGTGCGCTCAGATACTCCTTTCCATACCGGGGGTTCAAGTTGATGTACAGGTGCGTGTTATTGCCTGACATACAAGGCCCTTGTAATGTAGGCAATATTTTTTGTTTGTTTGTTCATTTGATTACTTTTCTTTCTTTACCATTTGTTCATTTCCATGCTCTTTGTGCATGTGATTGCCTCACTGGCTCTTGAAGTAGTATTGTATGAGAAAAATGATTTTAAAGGTAGCATGAAAGTAATATACAATGTTAGTGAGTAAAATGAAAAAAAAAAAAAAAAAGTCAGAATTGCAAAAGACTAGACAGAGAAATGTCGACACGTTAACGTGACCACCTCAAGGAATAAAATCGAATTTGCTGGCCTATAAAAGCTGATCAACAAGAAAAAAAAAAACTGAGCAGTATGCTGAATTATGACATCCAGAGAGATAGAGGCAGTAGTAAAGAAAGAGCAGCATCGAAGTAGCTGAAAGTAAACTTTGTGGAAAGAAGTAAAATGCATGCAAGTAAGGCATGCATAAGTAGGAAAATTATATCAGCAATTTTAATGACATAGTCAGCGTTGTAAAAGACTTCCTATTTAGAATTGTGCAATTTGCTGATAAGTCATCTAACCTTGAGTGAAACGAAAGTAGAACAGAATATAGAAGTTCCATACATGACTACTGATGAAGTTAGAATGGCCATAATAGATAAGTCTGGGAGCAGAACATCTGGAGAAGACGGCGTAGCTATTCATTTGATTAAAAAGAAGGAATATCTTGCAACACTACGTGCTCTGTTGTAAGATCTTAAATGTGCCAGTGAGTTGGGAAGTTCTTTCAATCAAATACGTAAATGGACAACAGCTCAGGCAGCCAGTGGGCTTGGAGGGCCACAACGCCATGCTGCTACCTTGCTCCGTGCGTTCAGGTCGAGAGTGCCCCGAGTGGTGTTAAACTTCGTTGGCACTGTACGTCCCACATCTGCTCCATCCAGACAAGACATGGTCTGTTTACTTTTTTGGCTGGTAGTACATATAACTCATAATGTGGAAAAGAAAGCAGCTAAAAGTGTGCGACTTTACCGCAAATAACTTAGGTACGTAGTACGGTTAACAGAGGCACATTATGCAAATAAGGTAGCTAAGCATGCTATAACGGATGCTGGTTCAAATATGTCAGTTTTGTTGTCTGGTAGGTCACACCATAGCCTGATAATATGTGGCAAAGGGGATTAATTAAGTGAAAGTCAGCCTGTTGCAATGATCTGCTGGAGGCTGAAGTGGGTTATACAGACGCTGAGATGAACGAGATGATTGAGCGAGTGGAGGGGTGAATTGTCACTAGCTGTAGAATGTCTTGTAAAGTTGTCAAGGTAGTGCTTTAATTTCGTGTGTTGCAAGTAATGGGATGGACATCATCATCATTGTCACTGACCTGTTTTGTACACTGCAGGACAAAAAAAGCCTCTTTAAGTGATCTCCAGTTTACCCTGTCTTACATGATTACGTGAACTGTTTCCAGTTTAGGCCCGTAAATTTCTTAATCTTATAACGTCACCTAACTGTCTGCCATCAGCTGCATCTTTTATCTCTCGGTATTCATTCTGTTGTTCTAATTGACCACCAGTTATACATTCTGTGCATTAGGTGGCCTACTACATTGTGCACTAGCATTATGTGCTAGTGAGCTGCAGCTAACTCGGTGGTACTGAGCATCGAGCGATCTAGTGTAAGATATTCTTTTTGTTCTGAAAGCTCAATTGATTAACATAAACTAGTTAGCTAACTTTTGAATTATTCTGTTGAGTGAAAAACTGTAAATATTAAAGTTGTAATCAAATTCTGAAACAATCGACAGAGGTATTTGTAAATAAGTACCACTGATGGATGTTCTTGTATGTGCCTTTAGTGAAAGCTCATGAAATATGAACAAAGCCCTGTGATAGCTCCACTAATACAGCCCCCCAGATAAATTAGGAAAATGATCTTGCAGAATTGCTGCAATCTGGTGCACAGAGAAAAATCCGACCAATGTGCATTGTGCTTCAACATGACGTGGCCCACAAGAACCAAGAAAAGGAGAAAAAACAAAAGCTCGGGAGCGGTGAATGTTGATCATGAAACTGCGTATTTGGGAAGAAGAATGTGACCGTAATATCTTTTTTGTTTTTTTCTTTAGCAAGTTCATCTTGCTTGTAATAATTGCTTGCATGTATCTTGCAGCCACTGCAAATTCAAAATGTGTCTGGGACAGCACTGTAGAGATACATGCAGATGTTGATGCCTGATCAGAAAAGGAATCCTGCTGCGCTCCAAGGAGTCTCTAAGAAATGTTACAGTGAGCAGTGTTGCAGTGAATGGTAATAAGTAGAGACCGGAACTTCAGGCAAAATGCCTATTTTTTCCTGGAGTCCGTTTCGAGCCTATTTAACATTAAGCACGAACTAAGGGAAGGGAAACGTTTTAATAAAACATTTATTGTGACTATAAGTGCCTATTTCGAGCTTCGTGCCTATATCAGCTTTTCAGCACCTAAAAATGCCTTTTCGCGTTCATCGAGTACACGTTTTGCTTAAATGAGCTGTTCATACGGAGGTAAACAAGAAGCACTTAGCGTGGCGATATTAACTTCAACAGTCGCATAGCGTGCTAGTTATGTTTTTTGTGTTATAAACGATAGTTTATAACGCCTATATATGCCTAAATGACAGTATTTAGGGCCTATTATAGGCGCCTAAAACTTTGTTTTTTCGTGCCTGAACTTCCGGTCTCTAGTAATAAGTATTGAATCGCATATCCCCAAGATGGGGCCTGTTAATTTCATGGGCTCTGTGGAATCCACTTTGAGATACCATTGCATAGCAAATGCAGCTGTGATCTTTCACAACGATGTGGAAGGCAGCATGATTCTGTAGTGTCCAGTGCGGTAGTTAGGTAGGCCTGACAAGGTGACCAAATAGAGGTCGCAAGCTCCTGTTGAAGTCCAATGGATGTCTGATAGGCACATTGTCTGACGAGATGAGGGGCTTCACTAAGGTTGCATTTAAAATAATTTAGCATAAATGAAGCTTTGGTGCTTACTTTATTTAGCCTATGTCTATGACACTGAACTTCTGCTATGTGGAATAATTCAATAAATTTGAAAACAAGATTAAAGGCAAACTTCAACAAAATTTCACATGGCTACAATGGCATAAACAAGTGTACAGCGAAATGTCTCTACAATGAAATGAACTTTGTAAATGAAGGCTGTTTTACATTCTGGCTAACATAAGCATTATTGTGCACAACCTTTACAATGAAATTATGTGTATAATTGAGCATTTTGAAGGCCCCAACCACATTGTTGTAAGGATGTTTGAGTGTGCTGTTGAACTAGACATATGGCAATGCATTGGGGCTGGTAATGCTTTTATTTTATGGTTACCAAGCTCTTGATGTTGTGCCAGGCAGTTAGCTAACATTCTATCTATAAATCCCAGAGCACAACCTCCGAGATTTTCAGCATGCTGCAGACACCACAAAATCAGGAAGGTCATGCAAACAGTTCTTATTGCTCCAGGCTCTGTATCTTTTCTAGCTAGCGGTAACAGGAGTTCTTTCCAGTTTTCCATAACAAATCTCTACTTTTGCAAGCATGTTCACTGCTATTTCATCTGTATCCAAACCACAATATTTTGTACAGAAGCTGCTTGCCAATTATGTTACGGGAACTAAAATCTTCATCTCAACCAAAATTTGTTTTTTAGTTAATCTCAAAGTTAAAACGTGTATCAGCTCTGCAGTTTGATATTTGCTGTTTTGAAGGAAATGTGCTACTAGATTATGTAGGATTCTGTAACAGCTCAGATTATACTTGTGGGCATGTGAGATTGCTTGTCACATGTTAATTGTTGGTAGGCAATGACATGCTCATAGTGTTACAGCATAAAAGTACATCAGTGGGAAGAAGTACATCAGTGGAAACGCATGGATAAAAATTCTTCATATGTTTCCTACTTCTACTTCTAATTTGTCATCTTTTAAGCTGCAACTCTACAAATTTCCAATACTGCTCATGTGGGCTTCTTCTGAAGACAGTTGTTCTGTCCTTGCAGCTGGTGAACATATTTCTGTCTTAAGCCGCAATAGGTTCTTGCAAGATAGAGCATAGATTCTGCTTACGAAAGTTAACATTGGCACTGGTTTTCTGCAGAACAAACTTGGTGATACACCACTCCACTCCTGTGCTTGGAAGGGACACAGCAATATTGTTCACATGCTGCTTGCTGCAGGTTTGTGACACTTTTGCCACTGCTATTGGGTTCAGTGAGTCACACAGTCACACAATGTAACCTACATGTCTTATGTGCCAAAAACAGGAGCCAACAAGAATTTAAGGAACAAAGAAGGAAGAACACCACTCGAGCTTGCAAGTGATCCAGAAACTATTGCCCTACTGAAGTCGCCTCAAAAGACCTGTAAGTATACTTCTTGTACATTATTGTATGTTGTTGTTTGGCCTCTTCTAGGATGCTGAAAATATGTGTGAGTGTTGTATAAAAGTATTTATTATTTCTGTGAATAACAAACTATGCTGATCACATGTTCATTATGTAGGCAACTACATCAAGAGGAAGCTTTCTGTGGAGCTTAAGGAAAAGTTACAGGAGTAGCTGCAACCACTCAGTGCATCGCTGTGCTAACAAGTGTCAACACATTACAGAGTAGCTTATATTACAACATATTACAGAGTAGCAACATATTACAAGTGCACTAACTGTTGTCAACATATTAGAGAGATGTTGTTAAGGGGAGTTCCACAACAGCTTTTATAAGTTTTTGTGCGGCAGCATTGGTTGGCAAAGGTAGGCAGTGTAGAGGAACATAGCCAGTATGAAATGACAGTTCAAAAAAAGAGAGAGAAAGAGAGCGAGAACAACAGCGTTGCAGCCTACGTAAGAGCCCTGGAGCATAAGACCATGGCATCAGTGAGAACTTGCACCATGTCACTTGCATCAATGTTACATCATCATCAAGACAAACAAGAAATGAAGTGTGTAGTGCTGCCAGGCTGTTGGAATGCATTCAAACACTAACCTCTGTAGTACCGGCACAGCTTGCAAAGACATGCATAGGATATAAGAAAGAATGTAAGAGTACTGTTCTTTACTATAGCAGAGCATTTGAAAAAACACAGGAGACCAAAGGGCTTCCTCATAAGCTTCTCTGTTTTTTAAGTACTGTAGCTACTCTGACCATTGTGGGTATTTTTCATGTTACACCCCCTAACTTGCTTCACTTGTGCCAGTGCTGGTAACATTTAACAGCAACAGCTGCTGCTCTCTTGTTTTTTTGTGGGTAGTACTAGGGAGGGAGAATGTTAATGGTATGTGGAGGAATTAGATTTTCTTTAAAATGTACAAGCCTATTGCTCCTTTGGCAATGCACTAATGAGCACATGGTTGCAGGTACAACTGTGGGTGGTGGCAGTCACATTCTTTTGTGAGCATAATGCAAAAACACTTGCATGCGGTGCCCTGTGTGTGTTCCCCTCTGTAGTCTGCATTAATCCATAGCCAGCCGATGAGGAACCTTTCACAGCACATTGTGCAACTTTCAAGACTTTCAACCCCGCAGTTTAAAAAACACCTGGTTAATTAGCCACCTTCCATAGGGAAAAGGCAAGATGAAACATAGAGGTGAAAGGAAGAAAGAGAGCATAGAAAGGAGGTTCCTTGAACACATGCGCATTATTTCATATTATTCTATCTCTAATCGTATTGTATTGTAATTTGTATTGCTTCATAATTACGTTTTTTAATTGTGTGTTTACTTTCCTACAGTTTAAGTGCTCCAGCATGAAGATTAAAATTCTTGTTTCTCTTTCAGCCATTTCTGCAGATCCTGAAGAGTACCTCCAGTCAGATGAGGATTCCAGTTGATATTTGCCGTTCATTCTGAAGGGCTCCAAACTTGCTTGTTTTTACAGTATGGACTATGCACGAGCAGACTGCATAAGAATTTTATTTAGATGACGTGGCATTAAATCTGTTTTATTTTTAAGCTGCATTTGTGTGGTTTAATGCTCACTGTGTGCATTTTAGTGCGTTTTAGTGAGCATTGTATAATCGAACTATTTTAAGCAGGTATCAAGGATGTACTACGATAAAACGGCTTTTCTGCAACTGAACAAAAGTATGGTATGCTACTATGGTGTTATCAAATTCGTAGCACTGCTGTGTGGTGCATGGAAGGATAGTGTGTGTAGCAGATTTGTCTACAATAAATGCAGTCAGTATCGTCTGACCTGTTGGCCTATTCCACTGTAATTGCAAGTCTGATGGTTCATTAAACATGTTCCGCTGCAAAAAGAAACCAGGAAGAGAACAAAGGAAAGATACAGACGAGCGCCAACTACCAACTGTTTATTGAAATTCAGGTACATAGCTAGGTGAGCTTTCCGACATGCGCAGCAAAGCAAAACAATGTGACATCAAGCATGCTATCATGGCATGCGTTTATCTAAAATGCGTGTTTCAGTGGTGTACAGCGATATTGAGGTGTCACTGACACAAGCAGGCCCTATCTTTCTTATGTGGAATGCCTCTAGAAGTTCCCTTGCGGTCTGAGCCTTGCTTTTCCCAATGGTTTTTGCAAGCTTGAGTTGCGGCACACACGAGCAAGCTTTTACGTGCGCAGGAAGATGCAATATATAGGACAAACTGGACGCTGTGTTAATGACCGACTGACGGAGCATGCTAACAGTATTGGAAAAAGCGATGGTGCGCATCTTCCTGCGCACATAAAAGCTTGCTCATGTGTGCCGGAACTCAAGCTCGCAAAAACCATTGGGAAAAGCAAGGCTCAGACCGCAAGGGAACTTCTAGAGGCATTCCATATAAGAAAGATAGGGCCTGCTTGTGTCAGTGACACCTCAATATCGCTGTACACGACTGAAACACGCTTTTTAGATAAACACGTGCCACAATAGTATGCTTGATGTCGCATTGTTTTGCTTTGCTGCGCATGTCGGAAAGCTGACCCAGCTATGTACCTGAACGTCAATAAACAGTTGGTAGTTGGCGCTCGTCTGCATCTTTCCTTTGTTCTCTTCCTGGTTTCTTTTTGCGCCGGACCATGTTTAATGATCTAAGTGACCAACTAGCCCGAAAGCAAGTGCTTCCTGAAGTCTGATGGTTTTGTGCTATTCCACAGCGGTTAAAAACTTGTGTTTCTACACGAAATTACAGTAAGATCCACTGTTGGGGGGAACATGTGTGCATGTGGCTGCACCGCACAGCGTGGCAACATTACTGATGTGGCTGCGCATCAAAATGAACAGCGCAGGTGCGCGAGGTGAGATCGGTGCTCTTGTGCCACTCTCGTTTTGTGCTCCAGTGCTGTAGCAGGTGACACGACGCATGTCCTCTGGCTCCTTGTGCACCTGGGCCGTTTCGCTTCAATGCAAAGCTGTGCCGCTAACACTGCCGCTCTATGGAGAGTAGCCATGTGCGCACATTCTAACAGTGGACCGTGCTGTACAAGGCCATCAGGCTATTATCAGGCTATGCAGTGCCTTCCAAAACATGCCAGCGGGTCAGCTCAGAACTACCGAGTTTTTGTTTTCAGAAAGATAAAACAGCGATGCCGATTGCCTTAGTCTGGACATGGCACTCATGAACCCAAAATACCACGGGTGCCACTTGGCAGCAGTGCATATGAGCTTATCATAACGTGAATATGCTCCTTGATCGAAGTGAGCACTGCAATCTGCTGACTGAAAATAGAGAAATTAAATGCAGCGGCAAAATCTGATGCGAGTCCAGAAAGAGTAACAGATTACGTGTAGATAACCAGAAAAAGATTGGGCAAGATGATAATTAACGAGTGAACAGTTTGTGGTTGACCACAAATGCATTGTTCCGCATGTTGATCACAAGAGCAAGGGAAAACCTGCAGGAGGGAAGATGTAAAGCACTAAAACTTGGTGCTTGCAGTGTGTTGGCCTCGAGGGCCACCACTGGAAAGACCGGCGCTGATGTTACGATGTAGTAAATGACATCACGAGACTCCTTCGCTGCCGCCAGTGAAGCGCGCTGGCTTTCTTCATGAAGCCGGTGACTTTTCTTGCTTTTGAGCATTTAGTGCTCGGTGCCACAGTACTCGACGAACTCAACCGAGCTGGGTGCAATTTTCATGCGTATATACCCCAAAACGAAGCGTCTTGGCTGAAAAAGCTGAGGATTGGGAAACAGCCAAGAGGTCATGCATATTGAGTGTATGGGAAGCACCCCGCGAAAGAGATTTTGTATACGGCGTTGGAGCTGAAATGTTCAGTGAGTACGGCTCTTTCTCGGACTGTATGGGCATTCAAACTTGTGTGTATTTGCGCCTGTAGAGGAACTGCGTCTTGTTTCTGGAGCACTGCCATTTAAACATAACACAATATTTTGATTTTGTCATCAGTCAAGATACCGTGTCCAGCGACACATGCGCGCACATGGAGAACTGTATACACAATTTAAAGGTACCACTTACCAGTGATAAACAAACCCGTGATAAATCACTGTCCCGCGAAAATACTGGCAAAAATGCCAAACTGTGCGTGCCATGATCAATGCTGCAAACACCACTTTTATAGCGGCACATGCCGTATGGACACCTTTAAAAATGGACATGCAGGTTTAATTAGCAATATCGAAATATCATATTGTGCTCTTGATTATGCGGTTGAAGCTACAGCGAAAGAACTAAGCATCGCTGTCAACGCGAATCGAAATGTCACCTGTCACCCGTGCACCATCCGTGCAAGTGGACAAGATAGTAGCGCGTATTCGCGCTTAGGTAATCGTATGCAGGATCTCAGAGTATTTCCAGTCGTAGATAACTACAGTCCCTCATCACTTTTGATTGACTGATTTGTGGGGTTTTGCGTCCCAAAACCAGCTACGATTATGAGATGCCGTAGTGGAGGTCTCCGGAAATTTTGACCACCTGGGGCTCTTTCGTCATGCATAGCACCACATGCACACCTTCAGACAAGCGTGGACGCGGAGATGCCTATTGTTTGTTTGAAAAATACTTCGCTGACCTGTACAACAGGTTGTTTTGCAGCTAAGGTACACACAGGCAATGCTTGCAACACGAAAAAACCGTGCCTGAACAAGCTGCGACATTGTGGACATAATGCACTTCGCGGCTGGTATCACGTGATGTCGTTTTCGACGACATGGAGAGCTTCCAGCAGATGGCGCCACGGCATGTCCTCGAGGCCAACAGATCCCTAAATCTATCCACAATGAAGTCTCCAGAAGTTGCCAACAGCTCAGACGAGAGATAGTTACTATCTTCCAAAAAAGTTAATGGACCACGCCTTAGGTGGCCAGAGCTGTTGCGAGACCCACAACATGGGCTAAGTTTAATGTGAGGGCAGTCTTGACAGCACTTGGGGCACTCTTGACGAGAGGACGAAAACAAGATAGCAGTGTGGCCTTGTGGAAGGGTTAAGGTTAGGGCATGTTGGTAGATCTTCCAACACAAAGTATAGCAGAGAAAGCAAAATGCAGACACGCCACTGGACGAGACAAGCGCCAGCTTTCAACTAAGGCTTTATTTCAGATCAAGTGCACATATGAGCACAATACCTGGAACAATTCAAATAGGGAGCTAGTACAAGCATATGAAATAACTCGGGCAGGCAATAAGAGTGCGAGTACACCTTCAGTAGCTTTATCAAAGAAGGATCTCGAGTTTCTGGTGTAGGCGGCACATGGCACTTGTTCTGTTTTGACTGTTTTCGTTTTCTTTCTTGCAGTTCCCGATATTGTGCTTATATGTATATGCACTTGATCTGCAATAAGGCCTTAGTTGAAAGTTAACGCTTGTCTCGTACACTTGTCTATGTCTGGATTTCGCCTTCTGCACAATATTTTGCGACTGACAGGATGACGGCGTTGCGGCACTGAAGCCGTTGTGGCTGCCAAAGCTGTGGTTTCTTTACTTTTTTGGCCAATAGTACCGGCAGCAACTCGAAGGCACTGCTTCACATCGGCTAATCCTTGAGATGGCCGCAAAGATGTATAGGACTTGAACTTTGACCCACCACGTAAACAAATGCCCTCCGTATATGCTCACAGCCTTCGCAGTGTAAGGGAAACGAGGTGCCATGCAGGGAGATGCAGGAGACCCCCGAGGAAGGGGTTGAACTGGCCTTGAAATATCAGGTAATCTCTGAAAACTGTGGCTGAAGCCATCTAAAGTTCAAATAATTTTTAACCAAGCCAGACAGATTTCTATACAACTTTTATACCCAAGCCATCGTCAAGTCACAGGGATATGCAAGGAAAGAACAAAACCCTCGAAAACAATTTCGATTACCTCATATAATTTCACAAGGAAATGAGGTAGTCAAGAACAATTTTGTGGACACAGATTGAAATCATTTACAGGAGCATGATGCACTATTCTACATCACAAAAAGCGTAGCCAAGTCCTCCAAAAGCAGTAACGAAATCAGCTCCCATGAAAGGGTGACTCATCACACTCATCAGACAGGGATATGCACCGTCTCCCATTCAGCGCCCGCAACCTACTGGGCCTTCCCATTGAACAAGCAGCCTCCTCCACCAAAGGTCAAGAACCAGACTGTTGCTCCTCTTTATTCCCCACTCGCCCTCCCCCCAACACTGCACCGTGCTCCCTATCGGGCTACAGAAGTACGAGTTGTTCCCAAATAAACAACCACCTCCACCACATGTGATTGAATGTTAACCTTTACAGCCTATGCCAAATTACATTTCTATGTTACCAAGTAAATCTTTACAACAGTGCAGAACATCTTTTTTTCCATGAGTCATCCCAGCTATAATAAGGGACCAATTTATCTGCCAGCATTTCTCGATGCATCCACTCCTACCTATAATAATGCAATATTTTGCACTGAGGCTGCTCTTATGCAACAATATTTGAAACTAGATCCTTTATGTAATTCAAATTTATAAGTAGTTATCCTTTGGCACCAAGTGGCGACAGTGTGAAGCACAATTTGTGCTGGAACATCCCCGTATTCTGAATTCAGCTATGACACAAGTCCGCTGGCTTTTACATATTTATTCTCATAAAGGAGCTCAGTTGCGCTGTCCACCACGGAAAGGTCCCAGAGGTGTTGTCTGAAGGCCAGAGATGCCAGCCATGTCCTGCAGAGAAAGACAAAAAATGGCACACTGTAAGTGGCCTACATTCGCTGGCAAGATGCAGGGGCAGCAAACTTCTTTGCCACTTATGGCGATATGAAAATATGAAGCCACATGATAACAAAGTGTTTGAAATAAGCCAAATTTAAGTCGAAAAAGTGTCTAGCCATCAGATGTCCAATGTGAGTTCAAAACTGCACTCTTTCGTTATCAGGGGAAATTGGCCTTTTTTTGTATGTTCCGGACTCAACCGCTAAAACTCATATTGGAGCAATTTTTAGAGCAGCCAAAATTGTACTATGGAGCAGTTTAGAGCAGAAAAATTTGCAGTTTGGCGCAAAATACATTTCTATTTGGAGCATGCAATACGAATTTTAGTGGAATAATGGTGCACTGAAGTAAACTGTCAATTTACAAACAAAGGAGAATAAATCAAAATCAGCCTTATACTGCAACTGTCTCAGTCAACATCAGAAGCTGAGTTTCAAAGATTACTGTGACGCTGATAGCACCTATGATTCATTCCGATTTCAGCACCAGTGCGACAATGCCTAGACAAATAAGCGCCACGGCGTGATGAAGGTCATCGGTGAATGCGTCTGCATGGCAAAACTATGTCACGATGAGAAAATGTGGTGATCTGCTCAGCAGCACGTGAAACGCAGTGCACTTTTACTGCACCGTTTTATTAGGCGACAATCCAAACTACCATACCATCTTACGGTGCCGCCTCCTTGGGACCCAAGTGCGCCGCAGGGATGCGGAATACACATTCCTTAGAGAAACAAAAGCCATCCAGCATGATCGCATTGACCGAAGATACTCGCCGCACTAGGAGACGTGAGCGATCACGAGATGAACGTGCCCAAATTAGCACTCTCAGATAAGCCAGCGAACATGGCACGGGAAGCACTCCTGCAGCGACAGTGAGAGCACACGACACGCTGCATTCAATTATGAAACGGTATTGCAGATCGCTGCACAGATGCATGCACTGTGGAGTACAAGACGAGTTGTTTGCCTGCTCTGGCACCACTGCTGTGTCACGGTACAACTTCAAAAAATTAGTTTAAAAATATTCCTTGGCACCGCAAGCTAAAGCATGGTCGTGTGGAAAGATCACAATTTTTTTCTCGTTTCAGCAGGTACACTTATCCAATCAAAACAAAGGAGGTTTCTACGCTAACGGAACACCAAAGCAAGTCCCTAAAATCGTGATGCAGTCGCTCCGACTGCACCTCTGGCGGCACGGTGTGTTTCTCAGCAAAATTGCGTAATGTCCTTGACACTACAATATCAACGCGCCTAACATGCCGACAACTTTAAAACTTTCCATTTCATTCACTTCAATGCCAAAGGTCATCTCATTCTCCAGTTTTCGTGGTGCACAGGTTTCGGGCAAGACACCTGAACCAGCTTTTTAAGAATAAAGGCTTTCTAAAAAAATCCATGTGAGTTTTCTTTGTTGCTTAATGCTGCAACAAAGGCATGTGTTACTCTGCATTGTGTACCTCAAGTGAACTCATGTCCCATTCCAAGTAAAGTGCAGTGTCCAAAGGTTCATGGCAACTCAACCAAAAAGCTACTTTTATGTCTTGGCCATATATAAATGGTGGTGGTGGCATTCTTCTCTTACATCCACTGCAATTTCCAATTAGGCCCTTTCATCATTCACCGAACATTTTTTTTTTTTTTAAAGGGGTCCTGAACCACCCTCCGGGCTTGGTGAAAAAACATATTCTACGGCTTGCCTACGCTGTAACGAACATCTCAGCCAAATGCTGTAGTCATCCGCGAAGCGTAGCGTTCACAAGCCGAACGCAAAGCTTCCACTTCTTCAGGAGCCCTCAACTCAAAAAGCGGCTTCTCCTCACGCTCCTTGAATCTGCTCTATTTCGTCATAGAGCATTTACAAGGAGCGTCGCTGCTATTGGCCGATGGCAGACACGCCCGCCTCGGCTGTGTGCGGGCCCTTCGTAGCGCGCCGTGCGTGCCGTGCGCTCGCTTTTCCTTGCGTTGTGAGCACCTATATAGGCAAAATAGTTGCTGGAAATATGTAAAAATATATTTTTTGTTAATGCGCAAGCCTCATAGATGCCGTTGGAAGGCGTCCGTAAACTACCTCGGCGTGGTCGTGAACGGTGCGGTGCAAAAGTCACCATTAATATAGTTTTCCAAGAAGCCAACAAATGCATGCCTGCAGCCTGTAATACATCACAAATTAATCCCAAACTTTAATTCATCAGTGATTGTAGATGGGTTTATTCCCTATGGTACTCCAATGCGCCAGCGTCTAGTACTCGTACTCAATAACATGGCTGGAGTCGAACCCAAAATATTTCTTCTACAAGGTAGATCAAAGGACTAGGTCTGATTAGGGTGTACTTGAGTGGATTAGAGCTCATTAAGGCGCATTAGGGTGGATTAAGACAGACTAGGGTGCATTAAGGTGGACTATGGCATATTATAGAGCGGATTACGCTAGACTTCAATTAGGGTGAATTAAGGATTACAGCAGATTAGGGTTGACTAAGGTAAATTAGTTTCGAATGAAATCATTACGTCTGTAATGTTTGCCTCAATTTGGCGTAACTTAATAACCTGAGCTTATTGAGACTTGACTTAGTCCTAACTTAATTAGCTAGGACCTAATTAGTTACACTAATTAGACTCGGTCTAATTAACTTATACCTGATGATACATTGTCTAATACACTGGTCTCCATTACTCATGATATAATTATGCTTGGGGTAATTAGTCATATCTTAATTATACATGGCCTAATTAGTACAGGCCTAGTTACGCTGTTTTTTGACATATTATCTTAGATATCGCTTGATGAATACTACCTGAAATAGGCTTGATTTAATCAGTGTTAGCCTAATTAGTCCTGAAATGTTTAGTCTCAACTTAATGAGGCTTGACCTCGAAGTCTTAGCATAATTTACCTTTGATTAATAAGTGCTAGCTTACGTTCCACGTAACTAGTAATAACCTAGCTATGCGTGATTTAATTAGTACTAATTAATTAATCAAGGTCTAATTAGAAGCTTGCTTACACTAGATTTGATCAACCCAGCTAAATTAGGCTTCGCATAATTAGACACGGTTTATTAGTATCATGGCTTAATTAATTATAAATCATTAGTATCCGCTTAATTAGGTGTGACTTGTCATAACTCAATTCAGGTTGAATTAGTTCAGTTTGGCTTGGTTTCGCTTAGTTGGATTAGTCCTGTCTGAACTAGGCTTCAACTAATTATTCCTAATTAGGCTCCTTTGATTTAGACTTAGCCTTACCTAACTAGTCCTAGGAATCTGAATTAGGCTCCATTGAATTAGACTTAGCCTTACTTAACTAGTCGTAGGAAGCTTTGTATTTACTACAGCGTGGCATTCTTATGCTAGCATTACATAGCTTAGCGGAGTTTTCGGCAGATTTCCCAGTTTCACCAATAGCTTAAACAGCTTTACTGTTAAAATTGAACTAGTGTATTCACACATTAAATCAATCCATCCATCTTACCGCATGCCGACGCACCTTATTCCACATTAACCTGTCGGCAAGGGTCCGAGTTGTGAAAGTCTTCCTTTCGAGTCATAGTAGTCACGTTCGAGCCCGGCAGCATGATTATCCCGTCTACAATCACTAATCAACAATGAACTAACTTGGGGTTATGCAGGACAAGGTGGAGCAGCGTTGGTAGTTGCGCTGTTTGTCCTGACGCCGCGTTACGCGCAATAGCGACGACAAGCAGCGCACTGACAAAGTAAACGCGCACACCTGCGGGCCTAAGCGTGTGTGACGAACGAAAACAAAGCTTCGGAGGACCGAAGAAAAGTGCGGTGATCGCGGGGGCACGCGACCGAGCCCAGGCGCGAAGCGAGCAGGCGGCCACAAGCGCGCGGCGAAGAAACAGTCCCCGGTAGTCGCGCGCTTTTCGTCAGCCACTCTGACCAGCGCCTCCTCTGATACGTCGCTGAAGTGTGGTGACGTAAAGCGGTGGGCGGGGCACCTCCTTCGACACTGCCCTAAGGAGCTCTGCACCCTCTATTCCGCAGAGTTGAAACAGGACTGGAAAGGGAAGTTTTCCGGTCGCAATATCTTCGCTCCTAACAAACCGTTTTGAAAAATTCTTTCGGCTGTGAATTTCTGAGAGGCATTCAATACACACCCAGCCGTTTTCAAAACCAAGCCCGAGCGGTGGTTCAGGACCCCTTTAAGCAAAGGTCATACTTCTTCTGTCGCACTTCGTTGCTCTATACAGCCTTTCAAATAAAACAAATGCACTCACTAATGCCTTCATCATCTCCATGGTGTCACCGTCAACCTCAATGACATCTTGCTCCAGGGCAGAAACCTGCGTGAAACAAGAAAATTGTTATTGCTCACAAGGATGTCTTGTGTAATAAACCTGGCTGTCAACCAAATACAGTAAAACCTCGTTATAACGAAGTTGAAGGGGGAGTGGTAATTACTTCGCTATAACCATTAGTTTGTTATAACCAATATCAATTTCATCTATGGGAATTTAAGGGAAATTGCGATTGCTTCGTTATATCCGATAATTTGTTATATCCGGGTTCGTTATAATGAGGTTCTACTGTAATCAAACTTGCAGTCCCAAAGCAACACAGCATTATCAAACACACTGTAGCCTAAGCATCTGTATTTATTTAGCTGCGCCTAAACAACAGTACGTAAACATCCCACTGTTATGAAAATGTGAGTGCTGCAGAATGGCTGCCAAGGTGCTTGAAAATACACTTCCGAGATGTCCTCCTGCGATCATCCCAGTAATAATACTGTGATTAGCAATGGCTGCTGAGGGCATTATGCATTATTGTGCCTTGTGTATTAACAAGAGGATGGTTGTTGTGCTACTATTCTGGCCTCTGATTGCTCTGTCAACTGTTTGAGTATTAAAGGGCAACCACAATGAAATTTGACTTTGGCAGAATCGGCTGGGAATACAAAAACATATATTGGCCAAGTAATGATGAGACAGGAAAAAGGGCTCACAGTCACATATTTCGATTGTAAATGGTACTCTAATTGCCAGCTAGCAAACGGCGCGGAGCTGTAATCATGTGCCCGGGCAATATGCGGCCAGTCGGAACACAACCAGAACTGATGGACATCCCAGGCTGCTGCTTCGTTTGCGTTCTGCACGACGCCCCTACGAGCGACTGCTCAAGGTTTCAACAGGCAATAGATGCTTATCTGTAGTATGATGCCAACAATGCCGTAGCTGGTTTGAACATGTATGTCATAAATGGGACAAGGTTTCATGCTCTTATAAAGCAAAGATCCGAAAGATCATGGCCATAGCAGAGGGGCAAAATAAACGTGAACCATCAAATGGTGCGGTGCACTCCTTAGCACGCTCCAAATACCATATTTACTTGATTTTAATGCGCACCCGTTTCCCGCGACCAGAAAAAAAAAAGTGAAACATCGATTGTAACGCGCTCCCATTTTTCGTGACACGGAAAAAAAAGATCCTTTAATCAACCTTCTCACGTTTATAAAAACAAATGCCATACTTGCGTAATGAACGCACCACCAACTTTCAACCCCCGCAGTCCCTCGAACAGACGCGCTATGGCTTTCCCGCTTCACTCGATCCGCGGTGTCTCGAACACGTTCGGCGCTCCGATTCTTAACTCCCGCGTCTCGATAAAACGCCCAACTTTGACAGGCGCAGCCGCAGTGCTGCATTCCTCCGTGCTATCGCAGTTCCCTCACGCGTGCTGCCATGTGTGCTGCGCAGGCTGGCGCTGATAAATGGGGCATGGTCTCAGAGATTGCCACGATGCAATCTTGGACGTCATGCTGCGCGCACGACTGAGAGGCCCAGGTGGCTCAGGCTCAGCACAGATATGAGGGAGAAATGCGATGACGAGCCATTTTGCGTGCGGTGATGGGAAACATCTCCCGTTACGGTTACCCGCGAACGCTACCGGAAACTGTGCGGCGGAGATTGTACCGGCGACGTAGCGACTTTGTTTGGCCACAAGACAGCCAAGCCGGTGCAGCGAGTACCATCGGCCTACGCATCATGTGCGTCGTTCATCGAGGGACCGGCGGCGACATAGAAACTACAGAAACTATGCGCGCCAAAGACCACCGCGCCGCTAGTTCTTTCTTTTAGCCGGTGACCGTTCGACAGCGCCTGAACTTCGTAGGAGGCGGCCATTTTGACGCCGACGGCGATATGGTAACGGTGTCGTTCGTACGCACTCGATTCTAATGTGCATGCGATTTTTGGACCCGTTTTATCGGAAAAAAGGTGCGCGTTAGATTCGAGTAAATAGGTACAACTTTGTGTTCAATGGACCCCTCATTGCCAAAATGCCGTTGAAACCGAAAAGGCTATTAAAGCCTGAAGCACCACTTTCAATATTCAGTCACTGCATGCAAGGGCGGAGGAAGTGCGCAGGTTTCTGTGACATGCAGAGTTTTTAGTGGTTATTTTTCCTTGGCAGTGCTTGTTGTATTCAGCCACACTGAGCATTAAGCTTGTAGTTCCACCGATTCAACAAAGGTTCTGACTACGGCCTACAAACTAATACTACGCAAGCGTCATGGCACAGCCTCTGAGATTGTGCACAAATCTCCGAGACGATGATTGGGAAACACTGCTCTAGGCGAAAGGCCAGTGGTGGATGTTTTGCGAGAGGAACACCTTATCGCATGCAAACAACTTTTAAGGTGTGTCTGTGTGTCCTTCACAATGTGTGTTCCCATATTTTTGGGAACACATTGTTCCCAAACTGGTACACCTTTTAACGATTAGGAAAGTGGGCTGGCAGGGGCAACACAAATGTTACATGCAGCTAGGCGTGTCACAGGCATGATTAGCACATCAACAGATGGCAATTCCAATGACAAAGATCACCTCTATGTGCTGCCTGTGATATATGGTGCAGTGAAGTGCGCGATTTGTAAACAGTGCATCATGGAAAATGCGCGGTTTAAAGAATGCGCGCGTTCATGTGAGTGACAAGAAAAATGAAAGACGATGACAGAGAAGAATGAGAGGCGTGGCGCTACAAAATAAAATAAAAAGGACCCAATAAGGAAGAGCCACGGAGTTCCAAGCGGCCAATGGCTGAGGAACACGGGGGCCCAGCGGTCGCCAATGAGAACAAGGAAGAAGAAGAAGACCTTGCGGCATGGAATTGAGAGAGCTGTTCCAGGAGGCGAAGAGAGCTGTTCCAGGAGGCGAAGGCGGCAGTCGTGTTCCAAACCCAAGCCCCTAGGCCCTCACCTGACCGGGACGTCCTGTTCATCTACTTCCTGACCTCGGAGCTCGTGTCGGCGTTTGTCCTCAAAGCTCCAGTCGTGCGTGGATTTCGGCCAACAACCTGCAGATGCCTGTTCCTTTGGGCATCACCGGAGCAGTCGGGCTGCGGGCGCGAACTTCATGCCGCGCTGCCTAACGAGGATGCCGTCACCGTCTGAGCGAGTTGCTCAGCCGCTCACGTCCCCATCTGTCGTGACCAGAATCCCAGCGTCGTCAT
The DNA here is from genome assembly GCA_013339685.2 of Hyalomma asiaticum. Classification (NCBI taxonomy): domain Eukaryota; kingdom Metazoa; phylum Arthropoda; class Arachnida; order Ixodida; family Ixodidae; genus Hyalomma; species Hyalomma asiaticum. The sequence goes on from CM023482.1 coordinate 151,336,884, forward strand.
CTTGGCGAGCCTGCTGCACTCCAGTCATCCGGTCTTCAACCAAGCACAGCAACGATTTGGTGAGACCACGACGAACGTCGTTTATCACTCCACCATCCTTGCCACTGACCGATTCGCATTCGAACTCTTTCTGCTCGCATGTTATTTCTAGCACATTTGTTGAATTGTGCGCAGTGTATAATTTTCCTCTGACTGCTCTTTTTCTTAAGTTTTTCAGTATTTACATTAAAAGCTTTGTGTTTTGTCCTCAATTAGGCTCTCAGAGGCTCCGCCTGAGGGAGTCCGCAAAAGGGAATCTGTTAAAGAAAGAACCTACATATCACACTGCCATAGTCTGAGCAAAAGGCAGTTCCTCAACTGAAACAAGATTATACATACACCTGAACCTCGTTATAACGAATTCAAAGGGTGACACGGAATTACTTCGTTATAGCCATTATTTTGTTATAACCATTATTGCCCTTAACTGAAATATTTGCCAGTTGGGTGCAAAAAATTTTAAATGCAAATAAGACATGCAAATAATGTGGCCTGTGGGAAAGCCGGGCAAATTGGCCGCTGGTGCAACAGGCCACATTCCGTCGCATGGCGATCGTTTTTCGCTTCTGTTCAATGCACGGCTCATACATGTTACCGCAAAACCAGATAAACGGCAACACTATCAAACAGCAGACATTGAAAATACAATTGTCGTGAGTGAGCAGGGTGTGGTGGACCATTGAGAACGCCATCTTCACCACTACGATGTACCCAATGTGTAGGCCAACAAACGTCTCCGCACTGGCTTGTTCCGGCCAGCAAGCGGTCCCCAAGCTCGCTACAGGACCGATGGGCTCTCAGAGGCCATGCCCAGCCACGTGAGCATTCGATAGTGTTAGCAGGCGGTCGTAATGAGAGAAGTGCATGAACGCAACGGTACACCATCATGCTTGTCCCTCGTGTCTTTACTACCGGCTATCTGAATGTGCACTTAGTATGACCTCAGAGATTGCCACAATTCAGTCTCTGAGGCAATGCTTTGACACAGCTACTGCAAGACAAGAAAAAGCCAGGATGGCAAGTGAGGGCTGCAATAGAACAGGGGAATGCAGCAGTAGATACCGGTGTGTGCCACTGCTTGCACTTTGCTACACGCGGCAACATGCAACAGTTTCATTGGACCATGGAATTTTTTAAATCGCCGCGCTGATTGCTTGCTAGACACCAAGGAAGGTGATTTTGGTGGCGCAAGCGTGTGCCGATTTCCAGTTCAGGAAACGATTTTGGTTTGTTGCATAGGTTGCAAGCTCAATTTTACTTTGTTAAAACGAGGCTTTAAATGCATGCATGTTTACGGACATTTCAAGGGAAGTTTTTTTTTGTTATATCCCAATGTGTTATAACGAGGTTCAAGTGTACTTTGTTTTCAGCAGTCCTACGTGCACAGCAGTACCATTGCATGCTATGGTTCCAGGACAAACAACGGACATGACATACCTCATTTCCTTTGCAGGGCCTTTTAAAAAGTCAATGGACCTTTTATGTGAAGCAAAAACTGCCCTCAGCATGGATGGCCCAAATTGAAACTACACAGTTGTATCTCCGCAATCCCCTACCACCCAGGAGCAGCAATGCAGATGCATGGCACCCACACACACTTAGGGAAAGTAATAAGACAGGTGTCACCCATCTTGTGGCACAATGACCCCCAAAAAAACATGGTGCACATTTCATCACATCCGCCGTACATGCGTAGGTTGCCCACATGAAAAAGGTCCACTACTACTGCACTAGTAGTGCCTAATAATGGTAACTTTGCCAAAATTAGTAAAAGCTACCTGACAGTTCTGGGCAAATGCACATAGCTATGTCAGCTCCACCAAACACAACAGAACACTGGTTTCATCATTTCAGGTAGGCAACTAAAATCCGAGAGAAGCTGCTCAAACAGTTCACTTACAGTCGTTTCCATGCGAAGCATTTACATGTTTTGCATAAAGGTAACTTGGTCAGCAGCCATTTAACGTCATGCGCGGTTCACAACGGTTGTACAGAACAAAACTCGTACCTCGGGCACATAGTTGTCCCTCCGTTCCCTCTCTTCCTCCTGAAGCTTGATGGAGATGCCGCGCACTGGTCCGCGCTGAATGCGCTTCATCAGGTGGGTCACAAACCTGTGGCAAGATCGGTGTCACTGTGGGGTACATTTGACCACTGACCACTATATATATACTCGCACTGAAATGAAAACAGATCTGACCAGCGTGCAGCCGAGAAAGCGCCGATTATCTGGGCGTCAGCACTTGTTAGGAATGATTCCTCGCAAACACTACCGAGAATGTGCACTGCCGACAGCAAGCAGTGCTTTTGCAACGTCCCCGCTTCAAACACTGCCGAGCACACAAGCGTAAGGCATTTAGCGGAGCCGTTTAAAACCATCACCGTGTATAAGACATCCGAGGAGAAAGCACTTACCCGGCAATCTTGTTTTTTAACTTTTTGCTCGGGATCTGGGCGATCTCCTCGCAGATCCGCTTGTTTGTGTGGAAGTCGAGGGTAAGCTTCGTGTAGTACTTCTCTATGATGAGGCGCGACGCCTTTTTGACGGTCTTCGTCCTGACACGACCCTGTAAAGAAGGTGGCACGGAAGTCAGCACTGGCTCATGAAACGATGTTCCAGGCGAAAACCGAACTGCTAGACCATCTGCCAAAGGCTCACCATGCTTTCGAAAATTAGCTAGCAGTAACAAACGCAGGTCAATACAAACAACATTAACGACTAAACAAGTATGTATAGAAGCTTTTCGATGGCGTTAACGCTAATTCCGAAATTTGCACATTTAGATTAAACACGATTACGAGAAATGTTCAGAGCGTACACACCATTTTGCTAAGCTCCGCGAGAGGAAAGACACAATGTTGTTTGCTCCTTTGGGTCCTTTCGCCAATAACGACCGAGAGCACAAAAGCAAGCCACCTGATGATATAAAAAAAATTATGACCAGTTTATACGTAAAAATACTGACTACCTAAAAATTAGAAACTCATTGCTAAGTTTCAATAGTTTGCTAATTGTATTTGTAAATCTGGCACAAATAGGCGCGCCACTGTACGGACGCATTCGAACTCGGTTCCCAGTTTCAAAATGGTGGCAATGTTTTCGTCGGGATTCGGAAGCACGACAACAAGGTTTATTATTTTGTTCACGTACGCTTTGTGCGCGCAGTGAAAAGAAATTTTGCCGAGCTACTCTGGATCGGTTGGTGCGCAGCATCTGCCGATGCACTGACGCTGCAGGTAGAGCGAAGCGCCAGCTACTGCAAACGTGCGATGTTCGACTAGCGCTGGGGCCTCGCAGCCCCGCGATCGCGCTTAGGCTTAGCTGGGGCGCTAAGTGGTCCGTGCACGGCATTCCTGAAAGCATCGTCGTAGCATCCCACGAACGAGACGACAACGAAGAAGCGAAAAGTTTCTGGCAGGAAGTGTCAGCCACGGACCGTCGCGCTTTTGTTGAGACGGCTGTGCTTGCAGCAGTGGCTCGCTTCCCGCTTCCGAGGTGCATATTTTGCTCAGAACGTTGGTTTGCATCGTGAATCTGCAGTGTCGTGATGCCTTGATACCGCTCCTCTCCCCCACGGCTACGTGAACTGAAGATCAGTAGGATACAGAGAGCATCATGTCGATAAATGAGTCGAACCTTGTGAAGAAGCTGACCTCTGTCACAAACACGCAGGACAGCGTGCAAACGCTTTCGCTATGGATCATCCACCATCGAGCGCATCACAGAAAGATTGTGGACATCTGGACGAAAGTACTAAAGAAATGTGAGTTTTTTTTAAAGGTTTTTATGTTTAATTTGCATGCCTGTTTAAAAATAACGGTTGTTAACCATTGCTCTTGGTTCCCGAATCGACTCCCTGGCTGGTGTTTTTCGCTGCATGGATATGCATTGCAGGGACTGGTTAAATGAAACTAAACCCTATATAATTACGATACTCTTAAAGGAATAAGTATAGCTTATTCTGTGTGTATATTGGATGATCGGAGCAGAAGTGACGCAAAGCGGTTGTCGAATCGGCGCCGAGGCGCTTGCGGTTCTTGGCTGTAGAGCGATCTACGCTACACCTTCGGCGAAACATGATTGAGTTACAGGATGTCTGCAGTTACACAGCTGGATGTCTGCAGCAGTGGAGAGCAGAGATAGAGTGGCCGTCTCCACTCTGACTCACGCATTGGGAATACGAGCGCAGTTTATTTTCCACAAAGCTTTGCCTTTTCCATTAAACGTCATCGATGTAACCTTTCTATAGTAACTGACCGTTTTGCATAATCTGCACGTTGTAGAGCTGTTACATTAATTGCCCGTGTAACCATCTGTGGTTAAATTATAAACATGGTCTGGTTTTATACAATCAGACTTCGGTGGGACGTGACGGTGCGAGTCCCAATGTCACATTTCATTTTCCCACAGCTGCACAATCCCGACATGGCGAAAAATGCGTCGTGTTGAGGTTGTTCACTTCGAGCATAGCCTGAACGTAACGCCGGATTATCACAGGGAGGATATTTTGGGACACACCTGCTTATCTCAAATGTTTAATTTACAGAACGCCGATTCTGTAGAACAAGTATGTAAATGCGGCTTCCCCTGTGATTGGGGGCTATGGTTTGCCGATGCGCGTCCTCTCTCAACCGATAGTCGGCGGTTTCCTTGCGCTAAGCGCAGCGACAAACAAAGCGCCACGTGTCTTCATCGACGGGCCGCGGATTACTGTCCACGGAGACCCAGCACTCGCGGCTTGGTCGCCATGGTCGGCCACGCTGCCGTTTGGCGACCGCATCCTAAGTGGGGCTCTGCGGGCGAGCTCGCACTCCGTTGCCCAGATGAGGATGTGTAGCAGTATTTCATTGCGTCTGCACAGTGTCCTTTCGCATTTGCTTATGCACTCCTGTCCTCTCTGTAGTAAACGGCACCGCAGGTAGATTATGGGGCTCCGCGCTTTGGCGAGCCTTTTTCGCTGCCTTCTCGACTCGCTTCCAGCAGCTTGGCAGCCTAATGAAGAATAGACGCTTTGGTATGGGAGCAGTGTAAATTTTGTCTCTTCGTACATACACCCGCAAAGGACTCGTCATGCTTCTTATCAGGCTCAACTCCGGGGCCGCACGAACGTGTGTCGGGTGATAAAGTTTCCAGCACCCATTCACCCGGCTTTTTTGTGCAGCTCCAGCTGCGTAAGCGTGAATGATGATTTTTGTTTCCCTTTCACTACTTCGGGATGCAGCGCCTCTGTTCAAACGTTTGCGTCAGCCTCAGCTGTGCGTTAACATTATAATTCTATGAGCCCGCTTCCAAGTTGCCTGAGGAGAAAAGAAGCTATTTTACGCATCGAGTTACGTTGTGCTTGATGACTCCTGGCGGTGGCGGCCGCATTTTGACGGGATCGAAATGTATAAACATAACCTGTGAACGAAAGTACGCGCATGTGAAAGAACACAGGTGGCTGAGATCAGTTGGAGCTCCCCGCGCCTCATAATCGCATAGCGGTTTTCGCACGTAAAGCCCCGAAATTAATTTAATTTACCCGCTTGCTGAAGTTTATCTTCACATAGATTGCAACACGCGTGTCTGGTTTGCATGCTTCTTTCTCTGTCTGACAAGTGTGCGAATGTACTAGATCCTCGAATCGCCCGTTGTTACAAGGGGAGCACCGGTGCTGGCGGGGCGTTCCAAACGATTCTACCGAGCCTTTCTCAGAGGTCCCACTTACCAGACCTGCCAAGTCTCCCTGTTTACCCGTACAGCGTACGGATTCTGACCACGTTGTACGGTTGTACGATTGACAAGGAAATCTGGGCAGCGCGCAAAAACGCATTTTGGCGGGATTTTTTTCGACAGCTTTTAGCACGATATTTGCAGTTCGGCTGCCCCACATAGGAAAAGCTATGCGACGTTAAAACAGCAGCTTTTGCCGTTGACATCACTAACATATCTGCCGACAGAGAGCCTTAGCCGTACAGCGAATAGAAAACAACGCACACACAAAAAACAAAAAAAAAACAGTGGTTTTAATATTTCCTGGTCTTGAAGATTTTCGAAGGCTTGCCGTGGTACCCTCCTGTTCACCCAGTGATGCAAAGGAAAGGGAGGCGGTCGCGTTTGTGCATGGCATCCGGTATTTATAGTTCGGAAAGTTATTATATTGTCGACGGGCAACTCGCGATAACGTCGCGCTCCAGCTGACGCCAATTTAGCTTCGCTGTACAGTGACATGCGGTGGAACATGTTTTCATGCTGAACAACACACGTTACTCTCTCGTTATGCCTAGTGGCACAGGAAGGGGTACCTTTTTCTTTTATGATCTTTAATTTTATCTCTGTCTTTTCTTTAACGTAGCATGTTGCCCTGTGCAAGCGTGTAATGAATTCAACAGGCACGTTATGAACACCGGTGTGATCGCCGATGGCTAAATGCTGCACTGACGTTAATGCATAGTGCTGCCCTGAAACACAGAAAATATCAATGTGCACACGTTTCTCAGCTTTTCCTTGTCAGTGCCTCCTTTGAGGAGGCACTGTCCTTGCTCACGTGCCCCCCCCCCCCCCTTTGTTACCCTGTTTTACCAGTTACGAATCTTCCGATTTTACGAAGACTCCAGGTTCGCAGGTCTACGATTTACTAAACGAACGCTAGGAGCGGACAAACACGCATATATTTAAGCAGCGCCGTTTATATTTCGGCCAGCCTCTCCATGTTCGCGTGGTGGTGGTAAAAACGTTTATTAATGTAAAGGCTGGACAGGAAGTATGCTGGGACCAGGCCGTAAAAGGCTGGTCCTCACAAACAATAGGTGGAGCGCCCTAGTTCGGGACCCCAGTGGCGGTAGCCGCCGCCCGTGCGCGCCTGACTGAGGCTTGTTGGGCCTGTAAAAGTCGTGGCAGCCGAGCAGGGTCGCCTCCCAGTCCTCCCGTGTTGGGCTGGGGTTGGGGAGAATGACCGGGTTGGAAGGGCAAGCCCACGCCATGTAATGGCTGTCTGGAGAAACCGCACTACAGTGCAGGCAGTTGTCGCTAAACTAGGGGTCAAAATGTTTTAGTGCTGACGAGCACAGCAATGTATTGGTGAGAAGGCGGAGTAAGAGCCGCTCATCCGCCTTCTTAAAGGAGTACTGACACGAATTTTTGACATTTTCGTATTGTTGCTGTAAGTGAAAGCACTGGCGTGGAGAACCCTCAAAAGAGTATCATGGTGCCTCGCAACGCAATGAATATATTTTTAATACGGCTCCCTTAAAAGCCCACTTTCGGTTTCGATTTCGAGGGGGCGGAGTCCTAGTGACGTGTCAACAGAGTCGGACGTACGTATAAGTCATGTAGTAGGGCCAGCAATTCGTGATGGCGTCACTGCAACTCTGTCATCTGTGGTTAGTTACACGTGGGGCACGCAAATGACGACAATTTCACGGTCGTCCAGCGACTCTGACAGCGATTTCAGCGATTTTTGAGAGACTGTGCTCATACGTCATCGCAGTGTCCGTTGCGCTGGGGCTGGCTTGCAGCGCTGTTCGACGAAAACTTTAAAACCAACCTAAAATATTTTGCACTTATTGCCTGGCTTCCGCGTGCGGAGGGCGTTAACAACACGTGACTATAAAACGACAAATATATATTTTGCACCGCCGTAAAATCGTATCAGTACTCCTTTAAGGCCTTTACATGGGCGGGGGTAAGGGCGATGGTAATCTGGGTAGAATTTTGTAATATCTTTGAAGGTATAGGCCGGATAAAAATGGGTTTCCTGGTCGGGTGGGGAGGAGAAAACAGCCCCTAAAGAGAGCGCGCGGGCGGCTGCGTCTGCTGCCTCGTTTCCTACCAACCCCTGATGAGCAGGGGCCCATATAAGGTAACGGTGTGCGGGGTCCGTATCCCGTATGCAATTTTGGTAAATTTGATAGGCTAGAAAGGGGGTCCAGCCTTGTACGACGTTCCGACAGGCCCCTCACGAGTCGGTAATTATGTATTTTGAATCGGCATGTGAGGCCGCCAGAGCAATAGCGACTTCTTCCGCGTGTGTTGCGTTGGGAGCTCTAAAAATGAGGCCGTTAATTGTGCTGTTGTGAGCTACTGCGGCCGTGTACCATTCCCCGTGGTGAAGGCCGCAGGCGTCCACGTAGTATACGCCTGTTTTGTTGCCATAATGTCGGGCCGGAGCTTCTTCCCGCGCCATGCGCCGGCCATTATGGTCTTCGTGTGACATGTTGGCTGGAAGAGGTCGCACGTGGGGGGCGCGTCTCCACAGTTTGGGGATACAGTTCCCTCAGTTCCCATGGGAATCCTATCTTCCATGGGAATGCTGTGTTGGATATGGAGTCGAGCAAGAAGACGGCGACCCGACTCCGTTTGCGACAAGCGCGTGTACTTGTTTGTAAGGTGCGCTTCCCGAAACTCCCGAAAAGTGTTCACCACTCCAAGGGCAATAAGACGGCTGTTGGAAGTGGTGACGGGGAGGTCCAGGGCACGCTTAATTTTGCGAAGGATTACCTCAACGGCTTCCTCTTGTTTCCGTGGGTGAAGGTAAGGAGTCGAAGCGAATTCGACTGGTCACGAAGGCGTTTGCCAGCCGCAAGGCACCGGCACTTCGTAACCCCCCGCGTTTGTTGGAAACCCGGCGGACCATGCGGCCCACCTGGTCCTGCACCTTACGGAGTTTGGCCAATGTGGTATCTGGCCGCCTGTGTTCGTGGATGTGGAGTCGGAGTACCCGTATCTCGTCAGATTCGTGCGTGGGACCGCTGTCAAGAGATGGACAGATTTGAGTTGTGAACTTTGGCGAGGGGCGGAGGTGCACAAATTCCGATTTTTGAGGGGAGCATTGAAGACCGCAGCGGCGGGCGTAGCGGTCTGCTATCGTCGCTGCTGTTTGCAGGCTGGTTTCAATGTCCCCCATATGCTGCCCTCCGTGGCCCACAGGGTGATGTCGCCGGCGTACAGGGCGTGCTGCACGCCGGCGACACCATCCAGCTGGGCCGGCAAGTGCATCATGGCCAGATTGAAGAGCACTGGGGAAAGTACCGCGCCTTGGGAAGTTCCCCGGGTGCCGAGTATAGGTAAGGGCCGTGCACTTTGTCTTGGATGCGGATGTAGGAATGTCGATCCGTGAGAAATTGGCGTATGTATCGGAATGTGTTGAGGCCACAATCGGTCGGATTTAGATTAGTGAGTATGATGTGTGTTACGTTGTGAAATGCCCCCTTAAAGGAGTACTGACACGATTCTGCGGCGGCGCAAAAATATACATTTTTCGTTTCCCAACCATGTATTTGTTAACGCCCTCTGCACATGGAAGCCAGGGAACACGTACAAAATATTTTAGTTTGCTTTTAAACTCTTCATCGCCCAGCACTGCAAGCCAGCCCTAGCGCAATGGACACTCTGATGACGTATGAACACAGTCTTAATAATCACCGAAATCGCTGTCAGAGTCGCTGGACGACCGCTGTCCATACGTGACTTAGACGTATACGTCCGACTGTGTTGACACGTCACTAGGAAACCGCCCCCTCGGAATAGAAACCGAAAGTGAGCTTTTAAGGGAGCCTTTTAAAAATATATTCGTCGCGTTGCGAGGCGCCATGATATTCTTTTTGGGGTTCTCCACGCCAGTGCTTTCATGTACAGCAACAATACTAGAATGTCAAAAATTCGTGTCAGTACTCCTTTATGATCCAAAGCGAGTACTACCCGGTCATTATGGGGCGTTCGAGGGGGTCAAGGACGTCCCGATGGAGTTGCAGAAGGACATCCTGTGCGGATCCGTGTGGGCGAAATTCGAACATGGTGTCCGCAAAGGCACGTTTGTGTTCAAGATATGCAGATAGCCGGTCCCACACCATCGTCTCCATTAGTTTGCACACACAGGAGGTAAGAGAGATGGGGGCGGAAGTTATCTGTGTTAATTGGTTTGCCTGCTTTAGGAATAAACGTTGCCATTGCCGTTTTCCATTCGATTGGTAGGGGAGTGTCCCCCCGCCAAATCGCATTGATGTAGTCGACGAGAGACTGGTATGCTGGGTCGGGCAGGTTCGCCAAAAGCTTGACCGTGACCTTATCCCTAACCGGGGCAGTGCCTCGTTTCATTTTGGTAAGAGCCGCCCGCAGATCATGGAGCTGGAACGCTTGATCCAGCTCCGTGTTCTCTCTGCCTGCATAAGAGTATGCAGATCCACGGGGGTCTTGGGCTGTACACAGTTTCTTATCCTGTTGTGTCGTGCTGCCAGGGGAAGCGTGCATGGCTCTCTGCAAATGTTTTTGTGTTTCGGTTTGTGTTTGGGTTGGATCTATCAAGTGCTCGAAAGAGGCGCCATGTATTGCGGCTGGACATTGTCGCGCGGCCGCGTTGCATCTGTCCACCCGGTTGGAGTCGGCGCCATGTATTGCGGCTGGACATTGTCGCGCGGCCACGTTGCATCTGTCCACCCGGTTGGAGTCGGCGCCATGTATTGCGGCTGGACATTGTCGCGCGGCCGCGTTGCATCTGTCCACCCGGTTGGAGTCGGCGAGTTGGGCCGCGTACTCGGCTGCTCTGTCAGTGAGCTCGGCATTTCGAGCTTTAAGCCTTTTATTGTGTTTATGGCGTCGCCAGCGGCGGACGAGGCTGCGACGTGCTGCTCAGAGGTGTAGGAGGTGGTTATCCGCGTCCGTGACGGCGTCTGACAGTTGGATGTGAGTTTCATGCGAGCAAAGGTGTGTCAGCAGGAGTTGGGACCATGCTGGGTAACCCTGTTCCGAAATGGGTGTGTGATCAAGTGTGAAAGTTTTCCTGAATTTGGTCCAATCTGGGATGTAGGCTTGTCTTGTGGCACGTTTGAGGGGGTGCGTGCGTAGTGTAATGTTTAGGATGCAGTGGTCGCTACCCCTCGGTGTTGAGCCAGTCTGCGTGTCTTATGTTGCGAGTGAAGGTTAAGTCCGGGCACGTATCCCGTGTCAAGGAGTTTCCTAGCCGTGCTGGGTCGGTGTCTGTGTGGAGGGTGAGGCCCAAAGTGGACGCAAGTTCCGCCAGCTTACGTCCGCGTGCCTTCTCTTTGCAATACCCCCACAGCTGACTGGGAACATTGAAGTCGCCCACAATCAGGAGAGGATCGCGACCCGCTACTTAGCGCGCGGCTAAAGAGGTCCGCGAAAGTCACTCGCTTGGGTTTGGGGGAACAGTACACGTTGAGGACATGCAGTGGAGGGTCTCTGCGGTATGAATATTCGAGTTGTAGGTCTAGATCTACTAAATTGGCTGTGTATGCTTTGTGTACGAGAACACAAGACGAATGATCCTGTTGGAATGTCGTGTAGTTTGTAAGTGTGGCGCCCATGCTTGGCTCTTGGAGGCCAACCGCGGCTGTTAGAGACTCGGAGGTTTCAAGGTAGAGGCGGAAATTGGCCCGCTTAGTGCGGCTCTTAAAACATCTACAATTACATTGTGTTATTAATGTCGAAATGGCCGGATTGGAGGTGGAGAAGTGTCTCGCCATGATTAAAATTTACTAAAGGGGAGGACAAGGGAGTGGCTGCCCCAGAGCCAGCTCTCCGCGCCACTAAGGGACTGGTGACAGAATGAGCGGGGTAGCTGTCCTCATTCTCCTATTCAGTGATCGAACAGTGGAATTTTGAAGGACGGGATACATCCTTAACGGGCCCCAAGCGACGGAGGAGGCGGGGGTTGTCCTAGATATGTTTAGAAACCATCGCGAGGACGGTAGTCATTACCTTGGTCAGGATCTGGTCCGTGGCGGTCTCGATCATAGACTTAATTTTAGAGGTTAAGCGCTCAATCGCGGGGATGGTTGCCACGAGGGCAGGCGAGAGCTCCGCGTCACTCTCCATCGCATCCGAGTTCTGTGGGCTCGGAGCGGACGCCAGTTTTGATTCGAAATTTTGAATTTTGTTTAGCAGAAGCTCGTTTTGTGCCCGGAACACTTCGATTTCTTTTTTGTATTCCGCGTCGAGCGCGAAGACGTTTGAAGGGGAGGAGTGGGGAGAGGCTACCCCAGCCCAGCTGCTCAACTGTTCGCCGCGTTGGGGCACTACACCTGGCGACAACTTTCTGTGGCAGCACAGCCAAGGCTACGTGGGCGGAGCTTCTGCACATGTGTTGATACGCCAAGTAGCCCGTTCGCGCGAGATATTGATTTCGGTTTTGCGAGCGCATCCATCGTGCGTTTTTGAGGGTTCCAGTTTCAAGTGAACCCCGCCCCCCACCCTCCGGCTTATATGAATAGTGAGCGGCTTATGTGAATAGCGGTATGGAAGATCTATAACTGGTTGGTTATTTATAACTTTTAACTCGAAGTAACCCCAATGTAGTATACGCTGATATGCCAGCCACTCACTCAAATATGCATGCAAACGTGCACATTGTACACAACGATTTGTAACGTCTTTCTTTTTTCTTTTTTTGGAAGATCGTATACTGTGGGGAACCTAGGAACGCTAAAGAATCGTTTTGTTTGAACAAGCAGTTTTATTAAATTCTCTCGAAGTCGCAAAGGAGCTGCGCAATTATACACCCCACATGCAGGCAACAAGCCATTTCGTCAATTCCATTTCATACAGAGTAGCTATTCTCATTTCTGTGGCGCAATGACTGCAGTAACTTTCACGAGGCTCGTCCGTGAGTTTGGCAGGGAACGCGTCGCCGCCGCGGGTAGCTGGACATGTTTGCCACCGTCCCACAGATGTGCGCATTTTGAATTTGCAAGTCCAAGGCAGAGTGACGCACACCTTGACTGGCCGTTGCCAATGGCGCAGTTTTTGAGCAAAGTGGAACGCTCTCATTGCAAAGCGCCAAAAACACTTCCAACTGCAGACACGTACGCGTGTCGCACGCAGTGCGCGGCGTCCATTTTCACGAGATGCACATTCTGAATGAGCGTATCAGCGGCAATAAACAACCCAAAATACCAACCATGTATATCCAATCAAGCAAATGAAATGAGCCATTTATTTTACGTACTGTTCCTAAGAGCAGCATTGCTTTCAAGTTACTGAACACGGGCGCGTCACGTCGGTGTCGAAGTGGTTATCGCGGCGTGTAACCAACTCGCGCTGGCAGCATCGCTTGCACGCAGCACAACTCCTTTCCTCGAGATTGTATCCATAGAACATGGTATTTTGCAACACCAGCCGACGAACACTCGCTCATGCCCGCTTACGCGCTGCGACGCGAACCTGCTTGAACCTAGCGACGCCATCATTGTCTTTAGGGTGAGGAAAACGCGGAACTGACAGCAGAAACCAGAAAACTAGAAACAGGAGAAAACGAAATTCGATTGCAAGGCAACTTCTTTAAGTTACTATGAAACAATCTTGAACATAAAAATTACCCCATCTCCCGCTAAAGGGGACCATGAGGCGATGCGAACCAGCACGGGGTTGCGCACCGTGTTTGCATCGGTTTGACGCTAGCAGACGCTGCCTGCGTCAGCGTTCTCTCGCGGGCGAGGGCGCGTTCTCGTTCCTTGCGAGCTGGTAAACCGTTCATCGAAGACCGAGCGTTTCCATTGTCAACGCGCGCCGTTCGGAGAGGAGAGGAGGAACGCCGAAAGAAGAGATGAGACAAGGAGAGGAGAGGGGAGGTCAACGCGCGCCGTTCGGAGAGATGAGACAAGGAGAGGAGGGGGGGAGGTCAACGTGCGCCGTTCGGAGAGTAGAGGAGGAACGCCGAAAGGAGAGGAGGGGGAGGTCAACGCGCGCCGTTCGGAGAGGAGGAATGCCGAGGAGAGGGAGGAGGATGCGCGGTGCGGGTGTGGACACCACACGGCTGAGGGAGGGACCAGGGAGGGACGGACCACGGCCGCTGAATAAAAGCGCACGTGGTGCGGCCTGCGACGTCGCCCGATACCAGAACCGGTGTGACGAGCCTAGTTCTCCGCGCCGCCGCAGCGGCGCCACTACTACGGGACAAGCGCGCGCGGGAGGAGCCGCCGGTTCTGCATGTTTCGCGCAGCGGCGCGCTGAGAGTTTCCATTGTATTCACGCAAGACTGTGTATTGCTTTATCAAAATGAGATCTCTACGCTGGCTGCAAGAACATAAATACTACACTATACCCAGGAAGTCGGTACGGGCATTGGACCGCTAATGGACTCGCATGAGCCCGAACCGCGCACTTTTGCCGCAGGTTTCGACACGCGATCACCGTTCATATAACTGGAAAGTTAATTATCGCTTGCTTGACTACTTGCTTCGCTTGATGCGCTTGTTCGCTGCTGAAAGAAAAACCTATTATTATTGTTATTATTATTGAAAATTCCTTACTGGTCCATTGGAGGGCATTAAGTAAGGGGGGCATCCGTGTATACAAAGCAGAAAAATACACAAGAACTAAACAAATAACAAGAAAGAAAGGGAAAAATAAAAGAAACAAGACAAATATTACAAACAGTAAGGCGCAACAACGTTATACAGTGCTAAAGCGCTAGGAAATTAGGGTACCACGGAATGTTTCACGGTTAGCAATGGACACAATGTGATCAGGAAGACCGTTCCAATGTGCAGTGGCTCTAGGTAGTGGTGATGACTTAAATGCCTGTGTGAATATAAATTCGCATGAAATTACGTGCGTTGTGAATGTGTCGAGATGTGCGCAGAGGAGTATGAAGCGGCAAACGGTGAAATTTGTTAGTGTAAATGTACCTGTGAAATAAACTTAATAGAACAATGGCGCAACGTTCTTCTAGTGGCTGAAAAGCAAGATCTTGTTTTATTAGACGTTCTTACAAATGACGTTCTTACAAATGCGTGCATACGACTTACTGGATTGGCCAAATAGTGTTCTTATAGAGTGTTTTAGTTTCCAGTTTTTTATAAATATGAGGAAGACATCTACAACTAAACGAACATTCAGCCGCTTTGTAGATGTGTTTGCATTTCTGTGTAAGGACGATGCTGTGAAGAACTATAGTTCAGAGTGAATCGGGTAATTGCAAAGGTAGGAAAAAATATGGTCGAGGAAGGCAATGTCAGGCTCATTTCTTGATTTACAAGTTACAACATGTACATCCATGGAAAAGCAACCCGTTGCATCAAAGTCGTAGCACCTTTCGTGACAGAAGCTTGTAAGCGAGTTTGAATCGCTCAACAGTTTCGTTCAGGTCTCCGGCCCAGTTTGCCGCAACAGTTTGCTCAGAAACACCTTACAGCTAGGTTTCCTCGGTGTGGCTCTGGTCATCCCTGTCACACGTCAGTGCCCGACATTTCACACAATGTGTTAGCAGTGTTTATGCCAAGCATTGGAACAGCCGTTGGAAGCAATAGCTTGAGCTTCGTGGACTTCTTATAGTCCCCGTGCAGTGAAGTGACGTGAGTATACTGACGACCTGCCATTTGGCTCCGACACGCTTCCTTTTGCAGTTATTTCCTGCCGAAAACTGTTTTTAGCCATACTTTACGGCGATCTATGTCGCACGGAAACTCAGGGTACCGGATCTGAGGGTCTTTCCTTGCATTTGTGCCACACAGCGGCACGAAACAGTTGCGCGGCATAACGCCGCGCACAACCAAAATTATAGGAGGCAATGACAATACGAGAAGCACCTCGACCTGTTGTAATTGCAGGGCTTGCGAGCGAGGTGCAGAATTTCATCGACACACAGAAAACTTGTCTCGTACTGATTCGCGGAGCGGCCCGTGCGGCGAGAGCCGGGAGAGTAGTCCTGTAGCAGTGGCGCCCTCTCTGAAAAAGCGCCGAGAAATGTCAACTTTCCTCCCACAGCTGCGCTTTTGTTCGCCATGCGACGGAGCAGGCCACACCTTTTTGCGCTGCTAATCGAGCGGCCGTGGACGGACAAAGCCCCTCGTCATAAACTGCTCCACATCTAAAATGTGTGCGCTTCGGCTCCGCAGCCTTCGCTGTGCTGCCACAGAAAGTTGTCGCCAGGTTTAAATGCCCGGGTGCCGCCAGCGCCATCCGTCTTGGGGGCAGGGAAGTATCGGGTGTGCTTGCCGCTGGGCGGTGGAGACACCGTCTTCTTCCCGTGCGCTGATGTTACCGACGGGGAAGGAGGTGACGGTGTTTTGGGATCAGCGGTGTAGCACCACGCAGCGCTCTGCCATTGGCTTCTGAAGTGGGATGACTTGGGGACTGGTTAGGAAGCTGGGTTGGTGAGGGCTTAGGGCGTTTGGCCTTGGGGCCACACACCTTGAGCTGGCAAAATTTTTCCGTGCAGTCGAGGGAGCTGGTTGCTTGGGCTTGGCCACAGACGGCACAGGACAGAATGCATTCGTACAGTGCCTTCACTCCGTCGGTTGTCGGCACCGTTAAGCCACAAAGGCCACATTTGTCGTTTTCCGGCCTGGGGCATATGTCCGTCCGGTGGCCCACAGTGCCGCACCGCACGCAGGCCGGGATGGTTCACTTGCATGCGCGCACAAGGGTCACCTCTTAGTTCTAATGAACAAATCAATCGCGGCACCACTTTACCCACAAAGGTGAGCGCTGTGACATTGGAATTACCAAGCTTGCGGATATCGGCAAGCCGTCCAGCACGCCAGTGGATCTTGTTTTGGAGAGACTCAATGGTCTCGTGGTTGGCCACGTTGATAATGCCCCGGCGCACATCACCAGTAAGTTTCAAGTGACCATGCATCAGGAGCCGGCCCTTTGATGAGTCAAGTTGAAAGTCACGCAGAAGCTTGTCCGCGACGTGCGGGTCTCGGGTGCCTGCAACAGTGAGGTTTTGCTCCCGTGTGAGGAGCAACCTGAGCGATGCGGGGCCTGAGTGCCCAGGCAGGCCGCGAAAGCTGCTCCCACCTCGCCATGTTGGTATACATCCTTGAGAGCAACGGTCACCCGGGACTTCAGGATGATGACGAAGTCTTCGGGGTGAAGCGGCTTTGGTTTCCACACTGGTCAAGGCTTACTCGCAGACCTGCCGTGAAGCGCTGCAGCGTTTGCAGCAGTGTTTTTCTGTGTTGGCTGGCCTGGCGACGCGGCATCTGCCATAGAGGACGAGTGCCTCTATGGCAGAGGGACCACTTGGGTCCGTCTGCAAGTCCGAAACTTGGGACTTGGGTTCGTCTGAAAGTCCGCAAGGCAGACGGACCACTTGGGTCGATGTTACCCTGCTCCAGTCACACGGTAGCAAACGAAATCGCCTTCGTGCAACTTTTCGAAAATGGCGCCGCGGCTCATTTTGACGTCAATTCAAGAAGTAATTAGGCTTTCGATGTTCCACTTTAACAAACGAATGACAGACTACAAATTTATTCCCTTGTACCGTTATTATTATTATTATTATTATTATTATTATTATTATTATTATTATTTACATGGACTGATCGAAGCAGCTATTTGTAACCTTGCGGAGGGACAGTGGCTGGTGGTTATGAGGGCGTGTGGCGGGCTTCACTGCAGGCTTGACTTTACGCCACGCGTCCATCCTTCGCAGGTGAACTCCCCAGGAGCGTCCTAAAGTCCCTGGATATTTCTCCTGCTAAATCTAAGGAGTTGAGGCCGGCCCAACACGTAACTGACGTAACTTCCGAGTTGCAGCGTGTTGATTGAATACATGTGATTCGCGGTAGCTTTTAATTGATGTGCACTCGGCCTCTTTGGTCGCGACCACAGCATCGCCATGATTGCTTACACATCGGGCACCTACATTCTAGCCACCCTAACCGTACTCTGCGCTTTGCGAGATGATCACGTGTCGAGCCGTTATGGCTTGTGTTGTGTTGCATTCCCTCCTCATCTTTCCTTGCTCCCCGCGAAAAGCATATTTGAACCAAAACTTCAGAGAAGCGGTTTTGTAAAAATTCCGTTGGTTTTCCATATGCGGTGCAAAACTTGGCTTCTGTTTCCACTTTGAAATTTCGAACTCACCCAGGTCCAGAACACAGCCGTGCACAACAAGGGAACGCAGCGCTGGCTGAACAAATTTATATATACCATACTGTGTACCACGTGTTGGGACGCAAAGAAAATTTGAAACTTGTATGCTCATGTACCAATCACATGTCGGTCATGTACCTATCATAAGTCAGTTGCAAATTCTTTTGGGATACATAATCAATGTCTATCAATTTTTATTCCGATTGTACTAGCTGCTGTACCTGCTGTACTAATATTACGACACGTGGGCCCATAAAAGCGGCTGCATTGCAACAGACCTACTTACTCTGACGAAGGCCGTACCACGGCCAAAACGTTAGTTATCTTCCTTTTCAATGTGTGTTTCCTGCAAGTTCTTTCAATATAGAAAATACCCGGACCCATTGAATTTTTCCTTCAAGCTATATATATATACACACACTGTGATGTGGAAAAAGCAAGCAGTTGATGGGTTGACAGGGCAGGAAGCTATGAACTTCGTTGTTTCAAAAGGACATGGTTTTGTTCATTACGTGAAGCAACAGGTGTGGTGCTAAATAGACGAACGAAACATCGCTTCACGCCGCAGGTTTACGTACGCCATCTCGCATAAAAGCGAGCCTCGTAATATCCAGCGACTGTGGAACATTTTGCCCTTCATTTTTACTTCACATAGTTTTATGAGTGTCCGTTTGTACAAGTGCAGGCGCATTATGTTAGAAGAATTCTTTTTCTGTGAGCTCCACAGAAAAACATTCTTTTAACACAATGCTGTGGTTTTGTGACGTAAAACCCTGGAAATCTATCAACCTAACGCAATGCTGTACCCTTCGGATCCATTTGTTTTTAGCTCACGAATACTTTCAATTGTGCACATGACGCAAAGACGTTTGCTCGCTCTTTATTACATGTAATTTGCGTTGTCAGTTCTCCTTCGCTTCGGCACTGTTTGAAAAGGGATGTGCGCAGATAACAGACGTTCACGTCTGTGCACTCAGGATACTTCCCGCCCCAGCCACAACATCGATGTGAGCACCTGCTCAAATACTATTGACATCAAGGCGAAATCACGCCGACGCCCGTGGTAGCCGTCCTACTCTTGTTTTCGGAAGGCTTTTAGGAGCATTACGGTTTCGTATTATCGTTGTGGCAAGATGAATTTCCCCTAATGTCGCCCTTTCGTTTTGTTAACTCGACCGTGGAGCTGACCTTACTTGCTCCACCAAGGTTGATGCGTTGCATTGTGAGTTAGCTTGTAGTTAAAGTGCCCTGCAACACCTTTTTGGAGTAATTGTACAACTTAAATTAATACAACTTAAATGACTGCAGTTGGGAACAAGGGCAGGCGGTCCACACGAGTCTGTGTTACTCCGCCAGCCAAATCAAGAAGCAAACAAAATTGTCATCATGTGACCTTGTCAAAATGGCGCTGTCTTTATGCCTGCGGAGCATCCGCTGTTCTCGAGTCTTTTCATCGGTAGAAGCCATAAGGTTTGCAAGAAGCATGAACAAAAATGTGTAGATGTTCATCTTCGAAAGGCCACAGTACATTTCAGTTCGCGTCCAAGCTCCTTTCTTAGGCATGAAACTTACTGAATTGGGTTGAAGAGCTCAAGTGGCGGCACTTGCGGTGCCCCAAGTTTTTTCATTGCAAGCATTTTACTTCAGCCCACTTAGGAATTTGGCTTTCCATATTCCACTCTTATAACCGAGTGAAAGCTTATAAAGTATAAATTTTTCCATTATCGCTTTATATTTGCTACATGCAAAGATCGAAGTAGGATTATTTGTAGCCTCACCGAGGGACAGTGGCTGGCGGTTATGAAGGCGTGGGTGGGGTTTCACTGCAGGCTTGATTTGCATCCGACTATAGTGAACGCTGCTCCCAAATTAACGTACTTTCCTTAACCGAACCACTATCATCAATCTCCTGCCACATTTTTAGAATCTGTCAAGTATAAACGAAAGAGAGGTTCTTCGGAAAGGAAAAATGACTGCATCCCTTGCGGGAGCACAGAGCAAGCACTTTCACCATTCATCGGTGCGAGTGTGCTAGGAGCTACACGTGATGGGCCGGGCGAGGTGACGCGTTGCTCCAGAAGTTACCTTATCCTTCAGCATCTCCTGTTCTTTGGCCGTGCTGGCCACCATTTCTGATTCGGGAACACACTGCTGCTGATGATGATGATGATTTGTGGTTATGCCTTTTGTATCGGCCAGGCACCTCTTAAGCACCCTAACCGAATAAAAAGAAACAAAGTAAGAGAAATAAAACACCAACACGCGCACGCATAGTTGTTCACAGCTGCACTGTCGGGTGTGGCTTGAAAAGCAACCCGGTTATCGTTGGACCAATGTCCCCCACATGCGCAGCTACACGCAGCCGGGCTATGGTGCCATCCTGTGTGCGACCGCGTTACGTGGCCCATGGCCTCCGAGATGTTCCGCCAGCGCACCGATCACGAAATAGTCTGTCGCGCCCGCATGTTCCAACCTGTTGCGTAGTAGCCGGCTGCGCCGCCTAGAAAAGGCACGCGATTTCACACTGTTTATAACTTGAAATTGTAAATCTTGTAAATCACCTGCTCCATGCCGTGCAGTAACCTTCGCAGGTGCTTTGAATGCAGATGAGCAGCCTTTTCAATGTTCTTAATCTTTTGCCAAGTCCTTTTAACTTCATATTTGTCCTCCTGCAATATGTCACTTCTCGTGAAGCATTTGGCACATGGAAACATTGGAAGAGCTATATCAAATTCCAATTAAATGTTTTGTGGCAGACACTGTAAATACACATTTTTCATCTGTAACAGTCCTGTGCATGTCAGGCAGGTACACTAGCCAATCCTGGGAGCATTTGACACTGAAGCACCCCTAAGCAGCCTTATTGCACACTTGTCAAAAGTGTGTGCAACCTGATTGTTTACAGTTGTTAGGACTTGGGCCAGATACCTGCTTTATGAACTGACTTACATACGTAACGCCTCAAATATGAACAAATGGCCTCACTTGATTGACTAAATGTCAGCCAGTGTTGTTTGCTATGTAGGTTTTTAAACTGTTGTTTTCCAGCAGCATGACTGTATTTACAATTAATAACACAACAGCGAAGCAGCTGAATTGTGTCAGCCTACAAAGTAGATTTCTTAAGAAAAGTAATTTATTTGCGAAATAAGTGGTGGAAGGGTTACTTTAACCCTCTCACTGCTGGTTTTTTTTTTTTTTTTTTTGGTTGGCTCTACAATTTCTGTCAGGCTTTTTTTTTTGTTTTGTTTTTGTGTATTCTGTGGAAATTTTGTGCTAACGTTGCAGTAGGGTCCTCTTCAGGGCATGTAAACATATTCATTGAGAATTGTCTCGTTAAATTAAGAAAAGACTTGCTAACAATATACTCAGCTTTAAGTTTGTTTGCCAAGGATTTTAGAAAGCATTGATATTGTGGGTGTTCAAGCTGCAGAGCCTTGCCCATCGAATTGCACAGGAATGGGCATGCTTACTTGCCATGTAGAGCTGCGCTGCTCAGAATATGGCGAAGAGATGTGAGCTGATGTGGATGTAGGATGTCAAAGCATGCACACTATCTGCTACCAATAATTTGTAGTACAAGTTACATTTGTTTACATATACTCTCCATACATCGTGAGATACACCTGCATTACTTTTCTTTCTTTTACAAGAGTTGTCTTGCATGTTGTAGGGAGTGATTTAATTAAAAGAGTACCGACACGAATTTTTGACATTCTCATATTGTCGGGTCTTGCAATGCAATGAATATATTTTTAATATGGTTCCATTAAAAGTTCACTTTCGGTTTCACTTTCGAGGCGGCAGTTTCCTAGTGACATGTCAACACAGTTGGACATACGTCTAAGCCACTTAGGGATGGTAATTCATGATAGCGTCACTGTAACTCTGTCGGCTGTGGTCAGTTGCACGACGACGATTTCACGGTCGTACAGTGACTCTGACAGCGATTTGACAGCGAATATATCTAAAATATTTTGTACGTGTTTCCTGGCTTCGGTGTGCGGAGAGCGTTACCAGTGCATGGCTAGAAAACGAAAAATGTCCCTTTTGTGCCACGGCTAAATCGTGTTGGTACTCCTTTAAGCAGGTAAAACGAGTATACTCATCATTGGCAGGGCTTGTGCATGTATGGTTGCCCTATTTATCTTGGGATTGGCAGTGAAAGAGTTAAAGACCATATGCACAACCTGCCAAATATTCAATATACTTTTAAAAGTGGGGGAGTTGAAGTAATGGAATAAATGTTATTTTCTCTGGCAGGTTGTTGCATTCACTGTCACAGTGATGTACAAGTATTCAAAGTCTCAAATATGAATGAAATAGTTTGTTCCGTTACGTTTGTATTTGATACATGGCTTACAGCTTGCATGTTCATTTTGTTCTGATATTTTGTTCTGTTTACCACAGCGGACTCGAGATGAGTCCGCTGTGGTAAAGCTCTAGAACTGCGTAAAGTAGCGACACTCCTCCTCTGCTCTCATTCCTCCTCGGCTCTCCTTTCCATGTGCTCCCCCTCCGACAGTGGTGACGCCTGCCTTGCTCCAGACAGTAGCAGACAGCCTTTCATGAGCGAGTGTGCATGGAGATAGGTGGTGGATTTGAAGCTTTCGCACTAGCTCTCTGGGTGGGATGGCAATGGAGAGCGAATATAAACAAACGAGCAAAGCGTGCGCTCTCACGTGATGCCCATAGGCCAGTAGCAACGCAGCGTCTGTGTCGGAGAGGGCAGTGAGGGAAAAAAGAGAGGGAGCGGCATTCTTCAAAGGATGGTGCTACTTTATGAAGTTCTAGGGTCTTTAAAAGACGCTGTGGCAGAATCATGAGGTGACAGATATTTCCTGTCCTTTACAGGGGTCGTGAAACATTTTCTGAAAATTTTGTATGGCATGAAGTATTTATAATCCTGGGGCCCTCCAATATTATCTATGATATACCTGGTTTCTTTGCATTGTCTGGGTTGGTTTGGAGTGATATAAACAATGCTTTGATTTCCCAGAATGCATACCCCTCAACTCTGCAGCTTACGTTATGTTAGTCACCACCATGGCTTCTGAGATTGGCATGTCCTTGGACGCCATGGGATGACAAACCGTGCTCCAGCCGTACTTCCATACGGTGGGACCACATGTGACCCAACTATGTTCTTACTTCCTTGCTTTCATATGAATCTGTTATTGTTTTGGGCTGCTCCATATTATTTTCGTGACCCCTTGAATGCAGGGTGCATAGGGGGCATTGTTGTGCAGGATCCAGTGACCCTCCTAGCAGTGAAGCTGCTTAGGCTAGCCAAGGTTTGACCCATCATGAAATATGTGCGTCCTTTCGCAAAATATGACCTTGAAATGACCTTGCCTAGCACGCAAGCGACGCATCTACCAGCGTAACCTTGTATGGCCTCGACACCACGCTATATCACATGTAATATGACATCACGTGATGCGTGTCTGAAAGAAGATGGTGGTAATAATGAAGATGATGACAATGGTGATCATGATAATGACAACAATGAAGTTGAAGGTAAGGATGATGATGGAGATGATGATGGTGGGCCAGCTTCTCTGTCATCTGGCTTTGCGCAAGCTGCAGAAGCTGCATACTTTTTTTTTTTTGATACATCTAGTCGCCTAGTCGCAGGCAGCATGCGCGATCTTTTATAAAAACATTGAAAAAAATTAGAAAAAAATCAGGCACAAATTCGTGTTGCAAAATGCCGTGGCAGGCGAAAGCACGATAAATTTTGGTCATTGTTTTGTTGTTTCGTGTCTTTTCTTTTATTATTTCTGGCCTTGGCTTGTGTTTCTTCTTCTTCTTCATCTTGTCTGTTGACTTCAAATCAGTGTTGTATTTTCAAGTCCAAGTTTCAGTGGCAGTGACAGTTCATCCAAGGCAATCACCATGATCTGTTAGTTTCCAGTTGTTTCAATATTCCCAAACTGTAGAATAGGAGGGCCATGGTCCTCCCTCCTCCCTATGCATGCAGGCAGGCCTATGAATACAAGTGTGCTAGGGTGAAGGTTAGTGTGTGTGTTTGTGTGTGTGTGTGTGTGTGCGTGCGTGTGTGTGTGTGTGTGTGTGTGTGTGTGTGTGAGAGAGAGAGAGAGAGAAAGAGACCTGGGCTACAAAGCGGGAAATGTGTGGTTAAAGGTAGGGCTGACGCACATAATTATGGCGCATATCGAAGCAACATTGAATATCAGGGGGCAACAGAGCCATGAAACGATGACACATAATTGAACAGGAAATGTCACCGGGGCCAGTGCTTTGACAAGGGGACTTGTCTTTTTCAAAGCAGCAACTGCCTTTCCTTTGCACACAAGTTTGTTCTTCTCTTCCATTTTAGAAGTTGGAGGAGAGTGAGCAAAGCATATTGCGTAGAAACACTACTAACATTACATTTGCTTTGTTTATAAACCTGCTAAGGCCAAGGTTTCAATGTTTTTGTGTGTGTTCTCAATTTGGAGCATTGTGCCCAATTTTGAGTTCATTGAATTGTAGATGCACATGTACAGGTGTACACATGATCACATAGGCTTACTGTTTTAAAAGCTTAGTTTGCTTGTTCATTGATGGTCATTGATTTTATGGTGTGAATCGGCTGCGTTGCCTTCATAAGCGCGGACATGCATGCATGTAATGGCGTTATGCGCCTTGCATAGACATTCCCACATTTTTGCATTTTCCTGCTGCCTGACCAGGTTTTATGCTTTGTTGGCCTGGTGTGTCTCAGTGGACATCTGCCTTCTCACTTGGATTTTGTGCTGTGGAGGTCCAGCTTAGGTGTATGATAAAACATTGTGGCCAGTTTTGTATAACCATAGAGAAATAGCTAAACTATCAAGGAAAAATAATTTGATTCAGAGTGCTTAAAGTCATTGGTGCATTCACTGTCGTATTTGTGTGCAGCTAAACCTGTCCACCGGCTAACCATGCTGTACTTGGCCAACGATGTGCTTCAAAATGGCAAACGGAAAGGAGTCCAGCAGTTTATCGAGTCTTTCGGTGATGTCCTCCCTGAGCAGACCCCTCTATTTCGAGACGAGCGCATTGCCAAGCAGGTGGACAGGGTGTTCAGCATTTGGGCTGAACGCTCTGTTTTTTCTTCAGAGTTCACAAAGAGCCTCAAGGAGATCTTACGTAAGTTGTGGAGATCTCTGCTCGTGACAGCTACAAGTATACACAAACGTAATGAACACCTGAAATGTGTCAGGGAAATGAGAATGAAGCAAGGCTTTATTTCTTGTGTTCAGCATGTATAATGCTTCTTAGTTGGCACTTATGATGGAGAACGGTGATGTCTATTACATTAACTGCCTAGTTAGATAAGTGTGAGCATGCATAAGTATTATGCTTGATTGGTATACAAAGTGGCAACAGTTTAGAGCTGCAGCACTTGTTTTACTGATGTTTGGCTGAGAAAATATTGAGACAGAAAGTTCGTAAGCGTGAGCATTTTTGTACGAAGTTGTTCACCCTGGGATGCACTTCCTTCATTGCTGTGACTATATTTTGTGTGGCAAAACATAAAATGTAAAGTACATTCCGCCTGTGTTTTAGATATTTTTCTCCTATGGCACATTCATAATACACTTATTGTTTGTAGTTGTTTCATTTGGAATAGTGAATGCAAGCTCTTTAAAGTTTGTCTTATATTTAACATTTAGTGCCTTTTCAGTAAAAGTGCGCCAAGGTATTTGTTGAGTTGTGAAAATGGGTACTGCTGATTAGGTCCCTTGGCTGTCATTAGGTGTGGCAATAAACTATTGAACTGGTTGGGGGTGTTAATATCTATTTCGTTTCCAAGGGACATATCAATTATGTCCGGTATTGCTGCACTCATAGGTTTCTAATGGAACTTCAGACACCTTAAGCACAGCGGAAATCAGAAAATCGTCATCTCTACCAACTGTACTCTTCGGGAGGGTCTGACATATGAGTCATAACGTGTTATGTTTTATGAATGGATTCCAATTTATTTTAATTATTAGCTGTGTAGGTTGAAAAACTAACTAAGGCTTAAACCTTTAATAGGCCTTTCTCAAGCACACGTGTACCACTAACGGCCGCACAAGCACTCATGGGAAATGTGTGTATGCCACAGCAGCTGGTCAAGACGAGATGCACGGGCGTCATGCTTTAGCTCTTCTGCTGCGTTTTACGATACAAATGCATCTGGTGGGGTGGAACTACATACTGCATATTTCATCATGAACGTTTTGTTTGTCTACCTGTGATGGATTCATAATTTACGTCTGTCTAGTGTATCCGTGGGCCACATTTGGGCCAGCAGAGCAGCTCCTAAGCATCTATGTTTTTCATGTGTCGCTGGGAAGCTACATCCATTGACAGTGCAAAAAGGCATAAGCTAAAAATTTATGCTAAGGTATAAGCAAAATAGTGTAGCTGGCATTGTGTAAAATCGGATGCATTGATTAGACAGCGTGCACATCATTTACCAGATGGGAAGAGAGCGGTAAACTGCTATATTAGCTTTTGTTGGCATTGACTGCAGGTGTATTTTATGAATGAAGGCTCTACTTTCGCATGTTGTCTCACAGCTGGCCATGTCTTGATGGCGTCACTACGCACTGACCCTCATGCTGATTCGCTGTTACACACAATGCAGGAAGGGGTATCAAGGTGAACTGGAATGAGTGTTGTGCATCATGTGCTCTGCAGTATTTATTCTCAGCTTTTATTAGCATCTACAAATGTAACGTTGCTTGTGTGGCCTACATTGTTTTGCAAGCCAGCTCTTAATTATTAAGAAGTATTGATATGTTTTTAAATGTCTAGATGGGACAACAAGAGCGGGGAGCAGACAAGCCATCTGTGTGTTTGACACATTGACACTGCGAAAAGGCATAAGCTAAAAATTTATGCTAAAGTATAAGCAAAATAATGTAGCTGCCATAAACATGCACGATAAGGCGCCGTGCAGATTGAGCAATAAATCCATGGCATGTTTCAAAACTCTTGGATAGAAAAGTTTCACAGTTTGCTTTGTCTAATGGGGCTTTCTCTAACACGTGACTTTTGTTTCAATTTTTATAGTGAGGCGGAGTTGTTTGCTTCAGGTGTCTCAACAACAACAGCTGAATATAATAAGTCTTCCTCTCTTTGTTCATGGTGTTATAAAAAGCTGCATTTCTAAATTATCTCTAGCACACTTAGACAACCAAGAGCAAAGATGCAAGTTGCGGAATGCCGCTGTAGCAGCAGTCACTGTTTAGTGTCTAGACAAAGCTGTTAGCGATGTACGCACCAGAAAATGTAAGGGAAAGACAAAACTGTTCATAATGAGAAATTATAGAAATGACTTTAAAAAATGTATGCAAAGGAGCACCGTAACTCACTTTAAACCAGTGCGATGGAATCAATATGTTATTGCGTGATGCTTCATATAGTTAAGGTGGATTATGACACAAGTACGCTTGGTAGTATATAGCCCATAATAAGAATAAGTAAACACTTTTAACTTTGTTTCCCTAGAAAGGACCATATATGTAGTGGCCTGCCTGTGAAGAACTCTATGGCGTGTGCCCTGACCGTTCCTGAATTTCTGCGCCATGCAGGAGTCTTCTTTATGACATCAGTGCTGCCTCGGAAAAGCAATGAACACCTATTTCCGCAACCCTGTGTTTCTTTTGGGATTTTAATTATTGGTCTGACAGTGCACTATTCTATGGAGGCAGCTTTCAAACACACTAGGCTATATGTTTACAGCAGAGCAGCTGTATGAAGACTGCTCCGTCACATCTACACTGACTGCATTAATACTTTAAGCATTCGTGCACAGAGTTACGTTGAGATGCTTTCAGGTATTTGTAACAATTATGATGCAAGAATAGTTAAACAAAAGGGGTTGGGGTGACAGCTGCATGTTCTCATTGTTTAGTGCCCTCGCAACGAAAAGTGGGTGACCAGACCACCACAGTCGGCTTGCTCAAGTCAGCATACTTGCTTTCCTCGTAGTGCCTCGCGTGCCTTGGCCGCTTTGGTATTGCTTGAGAAAGGTCTATTATAGCCTGCAGTGTTCACAGGCTCAACTGGCGTTCAGCTCTCTCGCTCTCTCTCTTTTTGTCAACGAATGTGTGCCTGCCCTCAAAAGTTTCACGTGGGAACATTCTTTTTCGAAGAATTTTTAAGCCACTGGTCAATGGTTGACAGTACTACATGGTGTATGTTTGTTGTGGGTATTTTCAGCACATCTATGTGGTATTAGACATGGCTGAGGCATACTTTGTGCAGTCATAAGCATTTTTTTTTCTTTACAGATGAATCAAAGCACTCGAGCTCTCACCACCGCTCTAGCTCAAAGCACGAGTCGTCTAGTGAGGGTGAGCATGGCTTCCATCATATCGGCAAAATAAATCTACATCCCTCTATCAATTACATGCATTTGTCGGATGGAAATTTTAATAATAATGGAGCATGTAGCAAGCACAGTACATGGGCTTCAGTGATTATTTTGCAATACTGAGCTAATGCAAGAGCCTTTTGAGGATTGTGGATGCCCCACCTTGGCATTTCACAAGTCAAAAGGCTGCTGAAGGTGTGAGTATATGCAAAAGCATTAGGGAAGCTGAAAAAATGAGTCCGGACATGAACTGTGCTGGTGCTGTCATTGGTTTCTTACTGTCTTTTTTTTTCTGGTACCTCAGCAGCACTACCACAAATTATGTGCTGTTTAAAACCGTAGTCACGAACCCTTAATTATTGGTGTCTGCCTTTACTACCAAGATGCCAACTAATTAAGATGTTGCAGACTTTACGTTCCTGCTTGACAGTTTGGAGGCTGGTGACATATGGCAGACATCTTTGTGGTGCAGTGTGTCACATGGATTTACATATTCTGCAGGAGTGTGAACAATCACAGAGAAACCTCTACAGCATTAGTGGGGTAGTGCCAGTGCATTTGAGAGAAACCAAAGTGCATTCACATTGGTTACCTTGGCTGCCTCGCATTGAATTAAAGCTATAGACACCCATACTTGATGAAGCAGTGCTAAAAAGAACAAAAAAGAATGAATAGAAAGGCAGGTGTACACATTCCTCTGTTTGTTGTCTTTTCAGTGCTATTTTTTCAAGTATAGGCACTCACCAGATAGCCCTTGTTGTCCACCATTCAGTACATGACTGTTAATTCGGCGCATGGCTTGCGATAAGGCTATTATTAGTTAGCGGTAAACTGGAATGTTTTTTTCTTTCTTAGCCATGGAAAGTTCCTTTCACAAAAACATGCTGACACATATGCTCTTCATGCCAACTTCAAAGCTAAATCTGCCTTCATCAACAGACTATAGGTTGCATATAGTTGCCTGCAGTACACAAAAGGCTTTGCTAGTATGTTCATAGCAGCATGAAAAAGTGATATATATCTAGTTTTTAATAGGTTTTTCAAATATAATAGGTATTTCAAATATCTGAGAAAAGTACTGCTTAAAGGTTCTCTGGTTTCGGTAGCTTTAGAGGCCTTTGGCAAGGGATTTAGTTATGCTTGTTCATCATTACCAAAAAATATGGAAAACCTGGTAAATTCAGAGAAAGATCAGCAATCTTTGCTCTAGTTGTTCTGCACTGGTTCTGTGAAGCCAGCCAAGAAACATGTTGAACTGAAGGACATAGACAGTCTTTGAATATTGATTCCTATTCATGGTTCTTTGAGTGAACCTCACCAGATGGTTGGATGGAATAGTAGTAAACACATGATTAGGTCACGTCTTGTGGTAGTGCATTTCCTTGCATTTATAGTTTAGTGGTATGTAGTTGTAGAAGGTCATAGGCACTATATTTTTCCTTCTGTTGAAACTCTGTGTCAAGGCTGTGAAGAAATTTTTAACAGGCTATCATGAATAATTTCGAAAAGTCAGGTAACCTGAATTTGACAATATAGCAGATGTGCTGTTTAGTCTTTGGGTCCAGTTCATTTAACTTTAGTTATCCTTTGATTTCCTGTCTGAATGCTGTAATTGCTGGGGTTTTACCTGTCCAGACTAGATACGATTATGTGGCATGCTGTAGTGGGGTCCTCTGGATTAATTTTGACCTGCTGGTGTTCTCTACCATGCTCCTCAATCTAAGTATGCATGTATCTTCCCCCCCCCCATTTCATCCTTATTGAGATGTGGCCGCTGTGGCCAGGACTCAAACCCATGTCCTTGAGCTTTTCCTTGAGCTTAGCAATCCTACACCTTAGCAGCTAAGCTACCATGGCTGGTTGTTTTGGTTGAATGCAGTTCAATGAACCTAAGCTACAAAG
The DNA here is from genome assembly GCA_013339685.2 of Hyalomma asiaticum. Classification (NCBI taxonomy): domain Eukaryota; kingdom Metazoa; phylum Arthropoda; class Arachnida; order Ixodida; family Ixodidae; genus Hyalomma; species Hyalomma asiaticum. The sequence continues at coordinate 151,367,003 of CM023482.1, forward strand.
CCTCCTCAAGTAGTGAAGTGACACCTTCAGTCCCATTTTCCATGGCACTGCCTACACCATAATCATATTTGTTCAAAATATTTCGTCTGTGTGTTGTGTGCAATACATCTCCACTGTACCTTATGTATAATTAAATGTATAAGCAGCTCTGTGAAAATGATAAAATGGTGTGTTTCAATTTGCAGATGGTCCCAAATTATCTAAAGAGCCAGAGAAAAAAGGTGAGGTCTTCCAATGCACATTTATTTACTTATAACTCAGTAATGAAAGAAATAGTCATTAAGCGCTTTTTGTTCAGAATGATCCTTTGTAGCCAGAACACATGATTGCACATGGTCACGCAGTGTAGCATGGTTATGGCAAGCAGAGAGAGTGAAAACTTTATGAATTTGATATAGCAGTATTCCAATTGAATACTCTAGCTTGTGTCAGAAGCGACTTGGAGTAGACAGGCTATGGCACGTTTAAACACTACACAGAAACAGTACCATAAAATCCTGAGCAAGCACCCCCCCTCTTGGGCGAGAGATAATTTGACAAATTTCACAAAGCACATGGCATGCCTCATATGGTGGCTTGCATAAGCTAACATGAGCTATTTGGGGGCAAAGACATTTTGTGGAGTGATGTTACATTAGTTGGTTTGAGCATTTTGTTGCTGTGATAAAAAGTATGTTGTATACTTTCCCTAAGCTGGCTGCAGTTGCCACATTGTTTTGAGGCTGTTACATGCAGGTAAAGTTAGTTGTTAGGTTAGTCCTTCTATTCTTGGGACTGCAAATCATAGACTTTGAATGTAACACTGACATTCAAGCATGTTTATATGTTCATCACAATTATTGGAGCTACTTGTGGATAGGTACAATCTGTTGTTCGGCCCTCTGTGTGTTTGGTATCACATTCATGATGCAAGCAAGATAAGGCACTCCTGTCTGCATGTGATGCTCTAGAACTCTGAAAAGGGACGAGTAGTGTCGCTACAAGCCTCTTGAGCCTTGTAGGAACCTGTGTTTCTTCAAGAAAGCAGAAGCCCAGAATGTGGCTTAAGAACTGGCACAGTCGTGTGCAGTAATTTTAAAACTCTTTGACAGGAACTGTACATCTGTGAATGCATGATACATACTTGAGAGATAAGCTGATATTGTTAAAATTGAATGTGAAAGCATACCACTCCCAAATATATGATACGGTTAGGCTAGTGTTGGTTTAAATTTAAGCAGACACTTTTTTGCAAAGTGTTGGAGACAGGACTTGGTGATTGGCTTATAGGCTAGGATGCGGTGCAAGAATTTAACAGGTAAGTTGCAAGCATGGATGTCGCTTTCAATAATTTGTTCATTGGCCTAGGCTACATCACTGCACTTAAAATTTAGCCCCAATTGCAAAGGTAATTTTTCTGCCTACACAATCCCCGTGGTGGGTTTCTGCCTACACAATCCCCGTGGTGCAAAGGTAATTTTTCTGCCTACACAATCTTTCTCATTGCATTTCTTTGCATTTCTCTTTGCATTTTTTCTTTGGCTGCTGCTGCTGACACCGCACAGCTGGGGATACTGAGCCCCTCTCCCACATAAGTTGCAGCCAGTACAAAACAAATGCTCAAATCTAGAATGCGCATGTGCACACGTTCGTGTCTACAGAAACAAGATGAAACATGAAAAATATGTGTTCTAGATAAAGGATTGGATCAAGAAAGAATTGTCAAATGATAAAGCAGTGAGTGTTGTATGTATGTACAGTAAAACCTCGTTAATTCGGATCTCAAGGGAGTGAAAAAAATGTCCGAATTATCCGAATGTCGAATTAACAAATGCATAACAAAAACGCATATTTTCAATTCATTTATTGCATACTTTTATTTTGAGAAGTAGTCCGTGATGCTTGTTTGTTTTTTGTGGACAGCTGGGCGGCAAGGACTAGTTTGGGGGCATGTTACAAACCCTCTAGCGCAAGAGTATTGCCTGAGGCATCGTAACAACACTCCTCTAGAACGACGAGAGCGTCCGCGGCTGCTTTTGCACTACGACGCACTGGGCGTAGTTCATCGCACCGGTCTTCGTCGGACGCCTTATCAGTCTCACCGAGGGCAGCACTGACGATCTCGTCATCGTTCAAGTGATCGGCGACGACAACGCCGTCATCAACCGTAACGTAAACTGCAAGCTCCACCGGCTCCACTTGGGAGGGAAGCAGGCCAAGGAATGCCATATCGTCCTTCGCCGTGTACTTCGCGCGTTTCGCCGCTTCCGAGATCGCGGCAGGGTGATACACACCACCACTATTGCCCGACCGCCACCTCGGGCACCGACACTTTCGATACGCCTATATGTCATAACGCACTGAAGAGGGGGAGAAAAGAAGCACAGCCGACTGCCTGCAGGTCCGCACGCTATCCGTCTGAGGCCTTGTTTCTTTGTTATCCATTCTCTGCCGATGACAGGACAGTGCGTGCTCCAGAACACCACCTTGCATCCCCTTTCATAAGTTTTAGAAAAAAAAATGTGGTTTTCCTTGGCCTCCGGGATCGGCATCGACAGCGCACCGTTGCTGCCGGAGCCCATCTTGGAGACCAAAAGTTTACACGTGTGGCAAAGAAAATGCAATGCAATAAATATTATGGCCTCCGAGATGCATTTTCAGTTTCAGTTTCGCCGTCTTTGACTTGCCTTCAGACCGAATTAACCAGTGCGCGTGCAATTTTGCGTCGAATTAGCGAATGTTTGTTGCCATAGGGCTGTGAACATTTTTGAAGGGAGGGTTTGGGAATGACGAATTATCCGAATTTCCGAATTAACGGGGGCCGAATTAACGAGATTCTACTGTAACACAAAAAGGTACATTCGGAACACAGGTGGAACACAGGCGGAAAATAACTTTGTCGCAAGAGTAAGCCATTGGTGTTGCATGTTTAATAACCTAATAGATTTACAGCTAGCCTCACATAGGTAAGAATAAACGCTTTCTCATTTTCCTGTATGCCTTTGCTGACACAGCAGTCAGATTAGATTGTAGAATTCTTCACGCTTTTTTATTTCCAGTCGGTGAAATTCCCTGCACTACAACTCACTACCTTTGCTGCAATAATGCGAAAGCTACTGAGTAGACAGTTCATTTTAGTAAACAAAAGCATACTCTCAATTTTTGTATGCAGAAAGTGGCAAGCCCAAAAATCCTGAAGTGGAAAGGATCATTCTGGAGTTCAAGGTGTGTATGCTTTTTGTCAGTATGTCTCCCAGTTACATTTGTCTGTGTGACCTGACAAGTAATTGAGGTAGCATGATCTTATTTCTCACGTGTGTGGCTAAGGTGGTCTCTCTAATCCTCTGACAGGGCATTTGGCATATAAACGAAGTGTCATGTTTTGGACATAAGTTACAGATACGTATTTTACACAAGGGCATGCACTTTTGACCAAGTATGGTAATGCTGCATCGTGCTTTATTGAAGGCAGTTGAAGCCTTAGGGTTGGTCCAGTATCATTGATTTATTTTTTTATTTATTTACATGTACTGCAGCCCTAGAGCAGGGCTATAGCAGGAGTGGGTAAGTTATACAGAACTAATATAACAGAGGGGAAAGAAAAGAAAAGACTGAAGTACATTACAGCAATGTCTAAGAAGCCAGCACTTTACATATTACAAACCAGAACTGTACATACTTTCAAAGTGGTCAATAGCGGTATCAATTAAATCTTTTAATGATAGTGAAGGAATGCTGCCTGGCAGGGAATTCCGACGGTCTACTGTATGTGGGAAAAAACTAAATTTGAATGTGTTAGTGCGAGCAAATAAAGGCTTTATGTTCCAGTTGTGGGAGCTGTGGGTGCAAGTTTCTTCCATAAATGTGATGTAGTTACGACCAAAAACGCCAGGGGAAGAGCTGATAACTGCATATGATATTTTTAAAGATTCGATGCGATAACAAGAATGTAACGGTACAATGTTCAGTGATTGCAGAGCCTGTGTTGGTGAGAAGTTGCGGTTATAGTTACGGTAGATGAAGCGCATAGCTTTATGTTGAACACTATCTAGGATTTTTAGGTCACATTGTTTGTTGGGGTACCAAACAACAGATGCATATTCTAGAATAGGCCAGATCAACATCTTATACTGAAGTAGTTTGGTATCACGAGGGGACTTAGCCAAGGTACGGCGCAAATAATCCAATTTTTTTAGAGCTTTCCCGCTGATATGATATGATATGAAAGATTTTTTGTTGGAATGACACCCAAATATTTATAATGTGACACTCTTTTAACTTGCATACCATCCAGATAATTATCAAACGGAAGCGGGTTCTGTGCATTGGTAAATGACATGACGTTTTAATGCAATTGACGTTATTTGCCATGTTTTGCACCAAGCGCCGAAAGAAATGAGGGGTTGTGAGAGACGGTGATGATCTTCCGCAGAATTGATAGATTAGTACAATACGCAATCGTCAGTCCCAATTTTGTGTACCTTTGCGTAGCAAAGCATGTTACTCTATACATTGCATGCCGCTTTTCAACGCGCCAGCTTTGCCAAAAATCAACACCTTCATGCCAGCAACACTGGATATCGCTTGCCAAAGTTTTCGCGTGAATGAGGTTTGGACTAAATGTAAACCCGAGTGTTCGACTGACCAGGCACAAAGAAATGTGGACTGTACCCACCCCTAGAACTGTTTATGATGAACAATCATTGTCCTACAGGCTGCCGTCCCTACTAAACTTCTTAAAGCACGAAGATTTTGATCCTTCGTCTAATCAAAACTGTCACATTAAACGCTTCGCCCATCGTATTCATTTTTCGGAATAATATATATCTCGGAATTTTGGCCATTCTTATTATTGTTGCTTTTCATGTTCATGCCACTTCATGACTATACATATAAACTATTCTCTCTATTTTCAGTGATTTGTATAATAATTTTTTGTATTACTTGACGCCATGTTAAACTTGTAAAGTGTATTTCTGTATTTTGCATTCATGATTTGTCCGCCATCCTGCTGCATTGCCAACTTGTAACGGGGTCGGGACCTCGTCAAGCTCTCGAGCTTTTAGTCCTGTACTCCTCCTATTGAAAGGAAATAAATTGATTGATTGATTGATTGATTGATTATTATGCAAACAACAGCTCACGCGACGGTAGCCTGCTTCGCGCTGCCCATCACTATTGCGTGCATTTTCGCACGTATATGCTTTGGCCTTTGGTGTCGTGCTCGATTCTAACACGCGTGCAGTTATTTTTTTTATTGGCTCCGCCGCACTAATTAGCTGTACAGTCGCGCCACTTCTGCTCGTGGCAGCTGATGCAAGGTTTAGTGCAAGGCTACATGCTGCTCGGTAGTGCTACAGCTGAGGTCAAGCATGGCGTCGAGAAAGCGCGAGCCTTTATTGATTAAGGAGAAGCTGAATATCCTCACAGTTGTCAACAGGAACCCGAAGAGGAAGCGAATCGACATAGCGAACGAACTTGGACTGCCAGCATCTACTGTGAATGCCGTTGTGTCGAAGCGGAAAGAGATCGAGACGAACGCCATGGTATTCAGCGGCGCAACAATGCAAGCTTGCGGAGCCCGTCATGACGAGCTGGAGGAGGTGCTTTTGAAGTGGTTCAAACAAGCGCGGGCCTCCAGAATTAACTTCGACGGCAGTGTGCTTGAAGAGAAAGCACTCGAAGTTGCCGATATTCTTGGGATTGACGACTTCACCGCCTCCAACGGGTGAATAAGTCGCTTTCGAGCTAGGCGTCGCATCGCCTACCGCCAGGCGAATGGGGAGGCAGCAAGCGTGAATCTGGCCGACGTCGATGAGTGGTTATCATTGCTCCCCACCATAATTAATTCTTTTCATCCCGGCAACGCTTATAACGTGGATGAACTAGGTCTTTTTTTCAGAGTTGAGCCTAGCAAGTCGCTAAGCATGAAGGGCGAGTCCTGCCACGGCAGAAAAGTCAGCAAAGACCGAGTAACGGTGTTGCTTTGTTGCAATGAAGACGGCAGCGACATGATGAAGCCGTGGATGATTGGGAAGGCAAAAAACCTGACATGCCTGCGAAACATCGCTCGTCTGCCTTGTCTACAAGGACAACACAAAGGTGTGGATGACTTGTGAACTTTTTAAATGCTTCCTGTGTTACCTTGGCGGATGATTTGGATGCAAGGGGCGCAGTGGCCTGCTGTTTTTGGACAACTGCGCCGCCTATCTGAAGGGCACGTCATTCCTTCGCAACCTTCGTGTGGTGTTTCAACCAGCACACACGACCAGCTACCCGCAGCCTCTTGACGCTGGTATTATCAAGAACGTGAAACATTTGTACCGGAAGTGCATTGTGCGAGGCTTACTTGCTCACGTGTCACGTGGCCAAGACCCCTGGAAACTATCGCTTCTTGATGCCGTGCATTACTTCAACACTTCTTGGGAGGGTGTGAAGCGTGAAACAGTCAACAACTGCTTCAAGAAGTGCAGCTTTCGGCATCAGCCTGCAGCCGAGGGTATGATGCGCAGCGAGGACGGCCCCGTGAATGAGGACTGCGACATGGATGAGGAATTCCTGTCCACTGGCGCCGATGTGCCCTTCGCCGAGTTTGTCGCAATTGGCAACGATGTCCCGACTTGCGAGCCACAAAGTATTGCCGAGATCGTAGCGGAGGTGGTGGGGGACGACGCAGCGGAGATGGTGGCGGACGAGGCGCGTAAGGACGGCAGCGAGTACGAAGGCTTGCGCCCACCGACTACTTTCACTGAAGCCCTTGCTGACCTGGAAGCCCTACAAAGCTTCTTTCACACGAAAGACAATGAAAATGCGGACAAGGCTCTGCAATGTGTGCAAAAGGAGTTGTTCCTGTCCAAGGGCGAGACGCACCAGCAGAAAATAACTATGTTTTGTAAGAAATAAATGTTTTCTGCCCTTGCGCCTCAGTATCGGCTTGCTTCAATTTTTACTGGATTCAGATCATACGTTTTCCCGGATCGTACATTCATTTTTCGCATATTTTTTTAAAAACGTATGAACGAGGTTCTACTGTACTCGCCATGTTTTCAGTCACTTACCTAAAAAGCTACCGGTGTAGTTTATTGCCTCACCAATTATTGCTTTCCAAACTTACGATTGTTCTAGCTTGACAATTCCACGTTTTAAAGGGACCAACAAATGACCAGAACCTGCTATTAGATTCTGGTGGAAATGAAAAAACTATGAATTATTGTGGCAGATTCAAGCATACTTAACGGAGTTTGAGTAGAATTTGTATTTTTAAATTGCGTTTGAAAATCGCAAAAAACGGGTATGTCGCACAGCGTAGCCACAGAGACTTCGTACTGCTATATGGAGTCTTCGATTTGGTGTGCGTAGTCAGATGCTTTTGTACGCACCATAATTAGTGCTCAAAGTTAGAGCACGCATATTATTAAACATCCCCGCTCTGTTCTGTGCTGCCCATGAGGTACAAAACAAAAGAGGTGACACTGAGAAGCGGCGCTGCCTTCGCGGCGCAACCGTGGAATGGTCGCTGCGGGCTCCGACGCATGTGGGCGCCATTTTTCTCTTGTGTCTGAGAAGCCGGTATCGCAGTGTACAACGCGAATTCGCGAGTGTGACCACAAGTCACAGCAACATATACATTCAACAACCAGAACATTGCTTTCTTCCTACTTAGGGCTTCACTAGTGTCCTTTTCTCCAGTGCCGGCTTATAATCGCTATTGCGCTCATCTCCCACTGTTTGCAACTGTGTCGCCTGTAAGACTCCATAGTCTCCGCAGATAAAAAAATCACAGCATATCCACGAGGTGAATGATGGTGAGGTGGGCGAAGCTCCGGAAGTTATGGGTGTCGGATCGTCGGTGGGGCATGGACGAAGCGGAGCGGCGGGTGCGGAGGGCCGCGGCAGCTCGTGCTCGTCCCCAGGATCCCGCGGTGCGAGCCCGAGAAGCGGCGGCAAAGCGAGCGCGGCGCCTGGCGGATCCCGAGACGGTGCACGCCAATGACGCCACGGCGCAACATGCACTCCGAGCAGCGGACCCCGAAAGGCGAGCCCGAGAAGCGGCGGCTAATCGAGCGCGGTGCCTGGCGGATCCCGAGACGGTGCGGGGTAGCTACGATGCCGCCACAGCTGTAGCGCCAAATCAGTCTCCGTCAATGGGCCGGGCGGGTGTCGTCTTGGAACGGCGACAATCCAGGAGACTGAGAGAGGCACTCGTTTCCCGCGCACCCAGGCACAGCCCGCGCAGCAGCCAATCGGAGAGTAGCGGCACGTCCACAGCCATCTAGTGGCGATTCACACAAGCGCACTATTGCACACACTTCTATTGGACCAACGCCATCTAGGAAATGAGACGAGAAATGGTGATGACGACACAGATTGTGTACAGCGCCATCTAGAATATCATCACTCAACTGCAGTTTGTATGTAGTTCTATGAGACAGCGCCATCTATTATACTGTTCGGGAGATACTGCCGGTTACGCGTGACGCGTGACAAGGTTAGACTAAGAGGAGCTTCGCCCCTAAAAATTCAGATTTTATATGTTTCGCGGCGCTTTTGGCATAACCATTGGGTGATTAGGCACTCTGACCAGATAAGTTTTCAGTTGCACTAATAAAAGCAGATACCATAAAAATTGGTTGTTGGTCCCTCTAACTTTTTTTCTAATCGAGGATAAAGGCTTGAATTAAACAACAGTGGTTGTGCGAGGGATGTTTTAGTGCCTATATTTCCAGATAATGACTTATATTTGTTCTGGTAGCAACTGCTTTTTCCTTTGCGGTATTTAGGTGGCTCACTTTCCCAACTACTACCATTGGGCAAGGAGGTCTCAAAACATTTGTATGTTTTGGGGCAAGAGAAGTGATAACTGTCATTTGCCTCGCTTGCATTTTCTTTCATGAAAGCTGCGCTCATCACTTTCTCGTTGACAATGCCATGTCACATGCCATCCATGACTTCAAATCATCTGGCATACAACATTCAAGCAAGGAAAGCAACAAAAGCGAGATGATGGTTATTGGTTCGTGAAAGAAATGAGTCCCTAAAGGTGCACCTGTTTTCATAGTGTCAGAAGGCCGATTGAGTTTAGGCGGAGGACAGAAAAAGGGAAGGGGGGGGTGGCTTTACTTTGGCTTTACTGATCCTGCCACACAAGTCCACTTTTTTAATTCCCATTGCATGCGGCACATAACGGGCAGTATAAGTGCTGCCAAGGAAAAGGGTCATTGGCAAACACAGATAAATCCCTCTGTCAATACATTGGCTCCAGAGATACTCCTTACAGGTAACATTTCATGGCTTTGTTGCTGTATTGCAGCTTTGTCTGAAGCTGCTTCTTGCTGTGCATCCTGAGAGTCTTGTACTTCATTCTAGAGCTGTGCGAATATCAAAATTTTGAGTGCGAAGCAAATTTATGTTCAAGTGCGAATCGAATCGAATAATTTTAGAATATTTCTTTACTAATACCATGTCGAATTATGAAAACATGTTCTGCTCAACATGGACAAAAATATTTATTGCATGACTAGTAGCCACAGTATCATTCCGAAGTCCTAAGGAACGGTCAGACAGAGAATTGTGCAACAGAAAGCTAAGCTAATTTCGCCGCAGTACGTGAGTGTTAACTTTGGCGCAGTACACGGGTGTTAGATTCACCGAAGTACAGGGTAACTTCACCACAGTACACGACTGCCACAGTATCATTCCAAAGTCCTGAGGAAATCAGAGAATTGTGCAGCAGAAAGCTAAGCTAACTTCGCCGCAGTACACGGGTGTCATGCGGCGAAGTGGACTACATGCGGGAATGGGCCACTTGGCACACGACGTAGCGTATTTTTTCCCCTTAATTACCAACTTCGAATAGTTCGAATAGTAAAATTTAAGTGCGAATCGAATCGAACAGCAATTGCTATTCTAAAATTATTCAAAATTTCGAATATTCGCACACCACGACTTCATTCTGGTGTTTTGCACATTTCTGTTTTCAGCCAGAAAAAGCCATTGAGAAGATCAAGAAAATAAAGAAGATTGAAATTGAGACGTCTACCAAGCTTTCAAACCTGACCAGTCGCAATATGGATGTGTCAAGCTCAGAAGTTTTGAGGAAGTTTAAAGGTATTTACTGAGAAAATGTATTATCTTTCTTGTTTTTTTTTTTTTTCTATGTACTGGTTAGTTCCTTAGTTTGACCTACGACTGTCGGGGACATTAAAAATGTGGAGCCCTATTCAAAGTGTAGAGCCGAACCATCCACCATGTTCTTCAGGGTGCTAGATAGCAAAACCTCGTGGCATCTCGGCATGCTGGCTGCTATTTCTTGCTTTCTTGTTGTTGCTCTGCAGTGTTTCTTCACTGCTACGTGCTGCTGCGCATGCATCCTTGACAATGCCAGGAATGACATAACTGTTTTTAACCATATGTGTATCTGAATGCATTTAAAAAATAACAGTGCCACGAAAATGGTCTTACAAATGATATTGCCATTGCATGTGTTTAGAACTGTGGTTGACGTGCATTAAATTGCCGTTTAGCCTCGTTTCTATTGTTCTCGTTAATTTGGGTTGTTCTCCCTGCTACAAAAGCACCGACAGATTTAAGATGTGCATTTGTAATAGACGGGTTCATCACTATAATAGGCAAGAACGTGATCAGTTGCCTTTTGCTTGTCGTGTTGCTGTCCAAGGAAGGAAGCGATTCTTCGCGAGAATAAACATGCATAAGTCTACGGTGCAGTTTGAGGGTACTGATAAGTAAAATTTCTTTATGGTAGTGCGCATGTCTGGAAAATCACGCAATGTGCATTTGTGAGAACATAAGGTTATTAGGACAGTAAACATGCGACATAGGTTGCAAATTTCCTGGCACTGCGTCCTCTGCACCATGAATCCACATTCATGAAAACTAGATGACGTTTTATCGTCAAAAACTTCACATACGTACTGCACGTGTAGGTGCACCATTAGCAGTGTTGCGCTGTGATTGAATAGCTTAAAAATTGCACGCTCCGTTTCTCGCTACTGTGGTTTATTCTCTATCTGTAGTTTCTCGCTACTGTGGTTTATTGGGTGGTTTTAAATTATATATATGTAATTGGTAGCCCTAAATATTTGCAGCCAAGGATCACAGCCATGTCATATTCCAACCGCAAACTTGACCCCCGCGCCCCTCACCAGCTTGGTGGCCATAAGATTTAAGCAAAGAAATTTAAAAGTGCTTGCAAAGCTGATATGCAATGCACCTGCAAGTAGGGCGACGCAACGATTGTGTTGCTCCTGTTGGTCGAGTCTTGCGTTTTCTCCTCTAGTGCCCTCTCTCTTAAAATAAAGTTGCATAGAGAGATAGCGACTGGTTGAGCTCACCTTGTCGAGCATCATTTTTCGTATTCTCTGAAGAATGACCACAGCGCCCTCACTACAGCCTTCCTCGCCCCTTTACTCAGAAAAATATGGCAGGGACATGGCAGAACTGGCAATAAGGTTTCGTCCTTTGGCACATTGTATATAGGAGGAAGGATAATAGGTGGACAGTAAGAGCGACGGAATGGATACCACGAGAGGGAAAACGCAACAGAGGTAGGCAAAAGGTTAGATGGAGCGATGAAATTAAAAAGTTTGCGGGCATAAAGTGGAACCAACTCGCTCAGGATAGGGCGGATTGGAAATCGTTGGGAGAGGCCTTCGTCCTGCAGTGGACCTAAACAGGCTGATGATGATGATGATATGCTAGATACACTAATCCTCTCAGCAGACCACCCTCCAAGAACAACTGACATATCAGAGCGGCCGTACGTGCTATACAGTACAACGTGGTACTTTATAATTTTTTTTTACGATGTTCTTAGCACACCACTCAGGTGTCCATGCATTGTTTCCTTTGAGAAAATATCAAACACACAACCTCAAAGAGTAGCAAAGGCTGAAGTTGGTGAAAGGAGATGTGGAAAGTAGCACAGCATCGCTCAGAAACAACATGGTTTCGATATCTGCTGTGTGTTTCAAATCGCAATGGTAAATAACACGGAATACTGTGTTGCCATACTAAAGTATCTTGGACAGTTTACGTTCAAACCTTCTTGACAGCAAAGAATTTCTTTGAACATGTACTTAAAGTCTCAAGTACACATCTCAAAAAGAAATTTTGATGTTGCGAAGCAGTGCGCCTGTAGCAGCTGCCCTCTGGGCGGCCATTTAAGAGTGCAAGACTTTGTCATTGTGTTCTCATTGAACTTTCAGGAGCGCAGTAAGCACCTCTGACCCTTTGCTGCTGGATTCCACAGGAAACTGTTGCGTTTTATTGGCCTGAAAGTGCCATTAGCCACTGCCTCTTAGCCTCTCCTAATGCTACCGCTAGCAGACGATTCCGCAACTGCAGCCTGAAGAACATGGTGGAGACGCTCAGTGTTGGGGCCAGAGAATGATGAATTATAATTATCTCCTATTGCTGTGCACTCGGAGTATTGGCATTGTTTGGGAAATGGCTGTCCTTACAACAAAATTGAATATTGCTGCATTTGCTGATACAGCCAAAGCCTACAGTGGGACAGTCATGGGCATATTTTAGCCACAAAGTAAAACAGAGACAGCAGGGAGGATTACAATAACAGGGATTACAAATCTTTATTAGATGTGAAGCAGCTTATGGTGGAGTTCAATCCAGTGGTGGTGTGCGTCGTGACCACCTTACTGCGCATGCGCAAACCCTCTCCACACACTTCCTCTCCGAACGGTGCGTGTTGACTATGGAAACGCTCATGATGGCGAGTTTTCATTGAAGAAACGCTGTTTCTTCAGTGAATGCTTTACTAGCTCGCAAGGAACAAAGAACGCGCCCTCGCCCGCGAGAGAAGACATTGACGCAGGCAGCGTTTGCTAGCGTCAAACCAATGCAAATGCAACACCTAGTGAAACCGACGAAAACGCTGTGTGCAACCCCCATGCTGCTTCGCATCGCCTCATGATCCCCTTTAGTGGGAGATGGTGTAATTTTATGTGTTCAGGTTTGCAGGTGTGTGCCCGTTTGTCTGGGCCCCCTTTTTTTTCCCTTTTGCATGAGAAAGGGTGCTTAAGTATATATGTGTGCTACAGTCTGGTTCCTTACAGTGGCACTTACATGTTGCTGTGCTGTCAGGAATCACTATTTTTTTTTTTTTGCATGAATTCGAGCACACATTTTGTCATTGATATTTGTCTTTGCTGTGAACAGATCGCAGTCATGGACAGCAGTTCCAGAAGGACTTTGATGAAGCAACCCGGTGCCTAGAGGAGTACATCAAAGCATTGGAGAAGGAAGTGTTGGAGCGCACTGAGCTGATCGGCATGCTGGAAGATGCTAAGGTGTACTACGACAGCCAGAATGGAGAGGCTCGAATTGTGGCCTCGGTGAGTGTCGCCCACATCCGTTTTGGTGGAATGGACCTTTTTCATAAAGGGAACAGTTCCACCAGTGGGGATCGCCAAAATCGAAACTTTCGGGTTGTGCCTCCACAATTCCCCACCGTGCAGCAGTAGAGCATTGCGGAGGTATGAAAGCACACATACTGAGAGATGGTAATAAACCAGGTGTTGTCCATTTCATTGTGCATTCACCACCATAAAACATGGCATGTGTCTTGTCACTGATGCCGTGCATGCACAGGCTACCCTCATGAAAAAGGTGCATTTTCCAATGTTATGTCAAGCCATTTGGAAAGACATGACGTTTCCGTGGTTCATTACTATGTGAACAACCTGAACCTCCCTGCGAGTTAAAGGGGTCACTGTACTCAAAAAAGTGAGACATTTCTCTTTTGTGTATTTTCAAAAGAGCACTACAATATGATTGAGTTTTACTGTCATAAAAATTAATCGACAGTCTCTACATGTCTTTCCCGTCGCCATCATGTCCCGTATAAAGTCCAAATTGATAACAACCCCCAGCGCATTGTGCATTCTACCTGCGGTTGAAAGCACATGAGCAGGGGCAACAAACATGGCTGAAGCAGAGATCAAACGAGCCCGGCCCATTTTTGTCGCTAGGAGGGCGTTTGCGACATCACCCTGCTAGGGAGGCCTGCATCAAAGCAGAGAGGACACGCCCAGCCCGTCTTTAACAAGCATGAAAACACATGAAAGGGTTGGGTGGGGGGTGTCACTCAAGTAGCAACTGCGAACTTTGCGCGGTTGCCATCGCTGGTGCGCATGCTATTTCGGCAGCCATCAGACGTGCTCCGTTCCTGGCACCTCACATATCGTTGCAATGCCGACAATGCCCTCACCAGATAGCACTCACATAAATGCGTCTACAAGTGCCAGAAGGAATGCACTCACTTGTGCTGGGCCAAGTTTCTTGATGGTGCAAAGTGCATGCTGCTTCGTGCGGTCGCGCGGTGTGAAACGCGAGCCAGGTATCAAAACAACATGACTTAGCTCACAGCTCTGCTGGGCCGTTGTCTCTGCCGCTCGGCCATCACATGGTACTCTATGTACCTGCACGCGTAGTTTAATAAGCTCACATACATTACATTTCAGATTGCCCCTAAAGCTGGTAGTCTTACTCCATATAGTATTATATAATGCGTTGCTATCGTATTCATTGTTTCACCCCTCTGACGAAACTGATTTTTTTATGCCTATTTTGAAAAATATGATTATCTTTCTGCTATGTCGATTAGTTTTGCCGGTACAATGGCACAAAACAATCTTGGTATAGGGCAACCATTGGCCCATACATGCCTATATGCTAAAAAGCTTAAAGGGTCTGTCTACCGTCCTTAATTGATTTGACTAGGGGCGTGCGAATATTAGAATAATTTTTTGAATAGCATTTGCTATTCGATTCGATTTGCACATAAATTTGACTAATCAAACTATTCAAAGTTAGTAATTAGGCTGTTAGAAGTTAGGCTGTTAGGGCTGTCTGTCAGCTGCGAATGCTTTGCACAGAACGCGCGCTCATGCTCACTTTACCGCTGTTTATCTCCGGTCCTTTTTTTTTTTTAATAATTTCACGCACGCTGCCTTTGAATCACCCGTTGAGCGCGATTTCCTGTGTTCCCGATCCCTGTGTAAGCTTCCCGTGAAGTGTGCTGCCCGCAACCCCGTGAGCTAGGCCTAACAAGTGCTGTCACCTAGTGTCAGGTTAGGGAAGTGAAGTGCAGAGACTTGCGCAGTAACCAAAGAGTGGCACTGCCAGCACGTTGAAAAAAAAAAACAAAAAAAGTCGTTTTTTTCTCTCTCTCTTTAAAGGGGCACTGACACCAAAATTTTCGTCTGCTGTTTTTTCGCTGCAATACGTAGCAGGGGACCTGTTAGCCATAACACGGTACATCATTTGCTCCAGCGCGCGTCAGATAATTATTTACGGCCTGTTTATTACCCACTAGTTTCAGTTTTGGTTTGGGAGAGCTCAAAAAACGACAAGGCGCCCGGTGAAACTGGCGCCATCTAGCGCTCGCAATGGAGTAGGCGAGTTCGGACACGTGAGCACACATAACTGTGACACACTTCCGCATGACAACCGCCGCGTGCTCGTTTTCTTTAGCCTGTCGCACGTCCTGCGCGTTGTTGTCGCTGCTGCTGTCATCGCTGTTGGGTGGCAACTATTTTCTTGAGGTCTGGCGTCGCCGGTAGTCTACTAACGCAGCCGCAGCAAATTAGAAATGGCGGCTATGACGTCATCATTGCTAGCTGCACTGTCGGAGCTCGGCTGCCGTGGTGACGTCGCGGAAGTTGGGGGTCCCCTTCAGGTCACCTTTGCTGCTGTCGATGTCGCGATGTACGCCGTCTAGTGCTCGATTGCGCATGCGAACTTCAATATTCATTTAAATTACCTTCGGAGCTGTGTTTGCCATTGAGATTTGGTAGATGACATCTGTATGTCCACGAAAATCGATCTCGCAGGCTATCTTAGCAGCGAAATTTTGGTGTCAGTGCCCCTTTAAGCCGGCGCGGCTTGGCGGGCTAGGCCAGCTGCAGCAAGTGGTGGGATTAGGTTTGAAGTGAGGGGGAAAGGACACGTCCGCAGCGGCAAGATTGACGGGTAGAGGGATGCAGGCTCATCTCGCGCACGCTCTCATGCACGCACACATGCGCTCACTCTCGCCTCACAGCCGCCGTGCCTTCGAGTGCGCCAAGCGCAACGCCGCCTCTTCGCATTCTGTCACACCGGAGAAGGTGCTTCTGGTTGCTGCTTGCGCAAAAGTGACAAAATTTGGGGCATCATCTCTAGGTTGTCGGCTGCGAAAATTCGTTATTTTGAGGGGGCCTCCCGTTGCCACTTTGTTACGTAGAGGTCTCAAATACATGTGCTTCTATGGAGTAATGGTGGGGAATAGAAAAACTTCGTTATATGAAGCTTCGTTATAAGCAGGTTGAACTGTACCACCTGCCCACAGTGTCGCTGAATCTTGGGAGAGCCTACTGACACGCTGAGGATATGATAGTCACTGCCTAGATTCTCTTCTAGGTTGGTCCGGAACACTTCATCAACATCAGGACACCTCTCCTGATCTTGCATCCAATGCAATGCAAGATCAGGAGAGGTGTCCGCACTGATGCTGTTGCCTAATCTTGTCAGGTATTGAGGGGCAATGATTAGTTTAAGGTCATAGGCTTCGACCGCTCACTCGAGCTCCCAGCCTTTGGGTGTGTCTGTTCGGTACGCCCAGCTGGTGTGAGGTGCACTGAAGTCCCCAAGAAGCAGTATTCAATACTGGGTGCCAGAGTAACCCTTGACATGCCGAATTAGTGCCTCAAAGTCAGGCCTCCGTTCTTTAGATGGTTTATACACATTCATGGTTAAGGTTCTGGCCTTGCTACGTTCCTGCGGTAGTATGATGATTTCGTGGTTAATGGCGCTAGTCGCCAGATAATCTGTACTGGTTGCTACGTCCCTGAGCACCATCATCACAACCTTAGGGTAGACCAGGTTGAACATTGTGTAATACCCCTGTTACACGGGCGCCCGTAACTACGGTTAGCGTAACCGCGGTTAACAATCTCAACCGTAGTTAACGCCAACCGTAGTCCACCGGAGTTACACGGGCTATCGTGTTCGCGGTTGACAGAAGCTCCGCCCACATCCAGCACATACAAACACACTCGCAAGACTTCGTATCCTCGTCATTATAGGTACGATAGAAGCAACTTTGCACAACCCTGCATAGTTCTATGAGGACATTGTTGATAAAACTACGCCTCTGCGAGCGGCAAACACATCACAACAATCCACCGTCACCGCGGAATGCCCGGCGCTGACGACTCCGAGCGTTAGTCCTAGCGAGGAGTACGGCGGTGCCGTTCGCGATCAAGCGCGACTTGAGCTCATCACAGAGCGCCTCTTTTTGCCATCACGATTAACATTACTACTCGTATATCATGCCTGAACATGTGCGATTAGTTTTACCTGCGTCTTGGTGTAGAGAGGAAGGTGTGAAAGGAGGCGAGTCGGTTCAGCGAAACGACCGGTGTTTATCTCTCGTATCGCGGCATGCGATCTGTCGAGCAATGTGGAATTGGCCAATGCGTTGCAGAAATGGCAAACGTTAGAGATAACTTTACTCAGTTATGAATCATTTTGTCATAAGCAAATCGAGGTCAATATTTTAAATGCAGTTGCGAGCGGTGATATAGCAAAAGCCTCGGTAGCCTTGGCCCGAGCGGTACGAGCGTGCCGAAGCAACCGCTGTGCGCTGCAGAAGCACGCGTTTCGGCCACTTGGGTGCACTGAGGTAATATTATCGTCCAAAAATTGTATTGCTGCTTCGTATATGCCGCAACGGGTAGAAGACCACTTTTGGGAAGATATCTGCGAAGCGCCGCTGAACTCGGGAGCGGTACCGTCCGCCATTTCGTCCGTTTCCGAACGTCGGCTTACGCTTAACCGAGCTAGGCAAGCTCGGTTGGCGGCCAATCGTGGTTAGCGGCCTAACCGCCGTTTCGCGCGCCGTGTAACTGTGCTAACCGCGTTTAACGATAACCGCGGTTACGTTAATCGTGGTTAAGGGCGCTCGTGTAACAGGGGTATAATAGCCAGTCAACTTGACTGACTTGTTACCGATCCCTTGCAAGAAAATTACGTCCTGTTTGACTGGCGCTGTGCGAATGTATTGATGTAAAGCAGCTGCCCATTTGTAGAATGTGTGGCAGTTCCATTGCCATATTTTGAGATATTCTTTGGGTGTTTGTACTCTGCTCGCCAAGAATAGTGCTTTCGCTGTCCGTGGTTGGTATGGGTTTTGGACGACGCCTAGACGGAGCACCCAGGCTGATACTCGCTTACAGACTGCATTTTTAACACTAGCCACAGATTCATCAACATAAGCTTTGAGGTTTCATAACTCTGCTTACACCCGCTGCTAAAAATGCTGCATGGGTTGCAGTTGCTGCATTACCTGTGGGAGTGTGCTCTCCGCAGCATTTGGTGGCGTGATAGCATTGAAAGTCATATGGGATGCTCTAGCATGTGCTGTTTTGTTCGGTTCACTACAGCGGGTAGCTTTGAAGCCTAGTTACAAAATAAAGGAGAGGATCATGGGAAATAAGCCTCGGTCACGTGATGTGCGAGCTGTGTGCAAGCCTACCTCAGTTTACATAACTGTATTTTTTGTTGATTAAGCCTAATTGTGATATCATTTGTGAATGTTTAAATACTTTTGAATAATGTTTTAAAAATGTTTACCTTATTAATCAAAAACTGTTTAAGTTCATGTGTAAACCAGGGCCGCTCATTTAACCATGCAAGCATGATCAAAAGAAACCACATAAAGTATGTGTAAAAATAATGATTTGGCTCAGCGTATGGCTCAGCACTTCTGTAGTGTGCAAATTTTTCTTGAATATGCTGCTATGCAAGCTCGTTCAAAGTTTTTGTGGATGTAGCCTTGCATGACATAATATTGGTGTGCACGAAGCCTGCAGAATAATTTAGCCACGCTTGACACAGCAGAAGCACCACCACCAGTAGCATGCACTCAGCCAAAAATACTCTTGGCAGCATGTGATTGCTTTGACAGGCAAGCTGACAGCCTTTGATGATTGAATTGGTCCACCAACAGAGCATTGGACTATGGCGTCTGCGCACGGACTTCTAGGTTGCCTGATTTTTTGACCAGCTGCCCACCGATCGTAGGCTCGAAGGTTGCTGTTCTCGAGGACAACTTTCTATAGTTCTTGATTACAGCAGACACCTGCGTTTTCAGACTCCATAGGAGCAACACAATTGTAAAGAAAACTTGTGTAGACAGATAACGAGTGCATGCCTTTTTACTTCACCTTTATGTGAATAAAAGTGGGCGCAGTGCACATTAACCAGCAGGCACAGTATGCAAGCCACTGCAGTGTTGTCAGTGAATACGTTAGGCTCCAACTTCATAATGTCGGAGATTTGCTCAGCTAGATATTTTGGAACACACACTGTGTCCAGTGACAGCGGCCCCTTCAGAGAGTTCGTCTGCTTCACTGCACGGCACTTCTGCATTGCAGTGAAACTTTTGGAAACCACTATGGCTGCATACTTATCTGCTCACCAAACTGTTGGCTCAAGGCTGAAAGATAACATCCTAGCAGTTGTGGCCTCAAATAATGCTATTTCAGACCTGCAGTCAGAGCAGAAAGTCCAAAACGTATGATGCTGAGAAGTTTCAGCGACACCAATTTCAGACTTCCCTACACATTGCCATTATGAGGATGGAGCTTTGAATAACTGCAGCTAAATAGTGAGCAGGCATCTAGGATGAGTGTCAAATTTCTGCACACGCCTTTCTAGTTGAACTGTCTGAGAAAAGTTTCTCTTCGCCTTCCTTAGAAAGCGATGGAGTTAAGCGCAACAGAGCATGTCTCATAGGAGCAATTAGATTGTGTGGGATGCCTACATCTAGTGTATATATGCAGGCATACAAGAACTTTGGCAACCGAGTTAAAGGACTGAAGAAGAAGCTGGAGGCAAAAATAAAGACTCTGCCAAGCCCTGTACCATCGCCTACACCTGATGCGCCATCTCCTACCAACTCAGATGATGGCTTGCAGTTACCTGCAATACAGGAGACAGGTCTGTTCATCACATTTCCACAGGTTCAGTGCATAGAGGTGCTACAATGCCATTCTGCAGCACAATTTTACATGTTACAAAAGGAAAAGTAACCAATGAGTACCTCATTTGAAAGTGTAATGATCACTTTGACAAATTATGGCCCCATGAAATCGTCCAATCACTGAAGTGTCAGCAATTGCTGTCAAGTTACCATTCTTCCAGCACTTGCTAACTTTGCACAAGTTCAGTAAATATGACAGGTGATCTTGGCACTTTCATTTTGTCCTCTGCTGCTTGTTTATAATCATTACCAGTTGCTCTTGAAAATTTTGTTTACTTTTCCAATATCTC
The DNA here is from genome assembly GCA_013339685.2 of Hyalomma asiaticum. NCBI lineage: Eukaryota > Metazoa > Arthropoda > Arachnida > Ixodida > Ixodidae > Hyalomma > Hyalomma asiaticum. The sequence continues at coordinate 151,387,331 of CM023482.1, forward strand.
TCCTCATTTTCTTGTGGGGGCTGCAGCAGGGGAGTTAACGTGACATTGCAGAGCACAAACTCCTTGTGCAGGAGATATTCATCAGTGTTGTGCACAAGAGCTTTGTGAATTAGAAACTCCATGCCATATTCTGTCTCCTCAGTGAGCTCTCTGTAACAGAGGGCATACCCTTTAGTCAGCACTGCACATTCAAATTCAAGCCTTGACATAATGAAGACGGACACTATGAATGACTGGTTATAACAAAGTAAACTAAGAACAGTACTGTCATTGAAACAGCATTATAAATATGCATTACAATAAGATTTTGGATATAAAGAAGCTACTTTCCTGTTCAGTGGACTCTAATAACAAGATGTGTATGCTTCTCCAGTTATGCTGAATACACTAAGGCCATTGGTAGCTTACTAACTCCTTGATTGGCTTTGCTGGTGTAGCACCGCATGAGAGAGTCTGTATGTTGAACGCTGCCTGATGTAGCTAGGAAGAACATCTAAAGATGTGCTAGAAATTCTCGTGTGTCCAACTGCTGTTTTTTGACATTGCATTTTTTTTTTTTAGCTGAATATTCAGCACCTGATGCAGAGGCTCCGTTGACGGACAATGGTGCTGTAATTGATTCACCCTGCTCGGCACCGTCGCCTGGCTCAGCGCCTTCACCAGAGGGCTCCCCTGTGGGACTGAGCCCTGTTGTCCCAGGAACTGCGGACTCGGGCACAACCAGCAATGCCACTGGCAATGCTGCAGCGCTCAGCAGCTTCATGTCCCAAAGTGAGTAGGTGAAGTCATCTTGTGTAAGGCTGATCACATTGCATCTGTGCATGGTATGTATACCATGTCCTGTGTAAACCAGATACATTCATGCCACATTCGTGTCCATGTGTTTCTAGTTGTCGATGGATTATCCATCACATTGCCAGTCCCTAGCCTCCTGGTTAGCTCAGTTGGCAGAGCGAGCGCCCCGGACCAGGATGAATCTTTTGGCAACTAGGAAGCTTTCATTTCTGAGAAATCTATGGATTTCTTTGTAGCCTTGTGCTACAAAAGGGTGGATGCTAATTTTCCCTTTCAGATACTGACATCTAGCCATGGTACTTGATGCCCAGGTCACATTAGGTGCCGTGGCATTGGCTAATGGATTGCTGTGCAGGTTAAAAGTACTAGTACTACACAGATATCAGGACAAGGTTTCAAGGGATGTCATTATGGCCCTTTACATAAGAAAGAAAAGTTCCACTTGTGCCAGCCAGCCACCACTGTCATCAGCTGAGTGTTATCATAGTTTTTGCTAAATGTAGGTTTATCTACGTACCCGTTATTATCACTGCTGTCTGCCTGATTTGTGTGCAGTGAAGAGCCTGTCGGCCTTGCCTTCCTTGCCACTGACTGCATATCAAGTGACGCACTCGCTGTATACATAGTGCTTTAGATTTTGTGTCTTCACTAGAAATTTCTAGTTCCTGTTGCAGGGCTGTGCCTGTCATCCCACTTTTCTTCATCCTCCGCACATCAACCATGATGGTTAACTAGAGCTGTACAAATAGAAAAATTTTAGGTGCGAAGTGAATTTGAATATTAATGTCTGAGTGCAAATCATATAGAACATTTTATGAATAATTCCATGTAAAATTACACAGAAAATTGGCAGGGAAAATATTTACTGTATAACTTGTGTAAACCCAAAATGTTTGCAGAAAAAAGAACAGACCACTCCTAAAGAACGGTCAAACAGAGAAATGTGTGGTGCGGCATCACACAAGTGTAAACACTACCACAGAGCACAAGTGTTAGCTTTGCTGCAGCACACATAACATAGCTGCAGTATGCAGGTGTTATGCAACAAAGTGCACTACATGCAGAAATGGGCCACTTGTCACGGGACATGTAATGACACTTGCACATAATGACATTATTCAGCTGCTACATGGCGATATTTAATGTCATTTGAATCGAGTGACTCCAAAATCGAATGAGTTTGAGCAACTCATTTGCATTTGCACTCGAGCCTAATGTACACTCTCTACACCAGAGACAAAGCAGCAGTGCAGCATTGAACATTCTTAACTTGTGAAGCATTGGTATCTGAGTATGCTGTTACTTTTGTACGTTTTACAACATTAATCATTTTTACCAGAAAACAGCATGGCAGGCTGTCACAAAATATTTTTACTCTGCACTCGCTGGTGATGTCACCATACCAGCACCTCCATCGCACGCTTGAACGTACGCACTACAGAGCAAGTGCAACGGACTACGTTATTGCATTCAAGGCATCTTGGTCTCAAAACCTGTAAAATGGTGTTTACAGTCGACTCTCTTTATTACGAAGTTGACGAGGACCGTGAAAAACTTCGAGTTAACCGAACTTCCAATTAACGAAAGCGGGCGAAAAGGGACATTTTTATTTATTCATTTGGAAAAAAAATCTGCTTGCGGCATCTTGCCGCGGTGAGCAAGTTCTGCAGGCTGTAGACGTGGCCCAGTGCTTCCTCGGCGTTGCTCTCTGCAGCAAAAAACCGCTGCGCGAGGGCAAGGCCCGCAGCTACATCAGCAGCCGTAGGTTGCGGCTCGCTTGAAACATGGTCGTCCAAGTCACTTTCGTCGGCAGCCTTCTTGGGCTGAACGATCCTGAGTATTTCGGTGTACAAAGTTTAAAAAATGTCAAAAATGGTTGTTTTTTTTTATTGTCGTCAGAAATTTTCATTGTTCGGTGTTTTTTTGAAGTTAGCCCGCCTGCATCTCTTTATTGAAAAATCATATAAATATAATATTTTGCAGGTTGACAAACGAGTATGCTTAGAACGTTATGCGAAATTTTCGCCGCTCTACCACAAGCCTTTTTTTGAGATATAAGCCCACAAAGTAGACAGAAAGGTGCTTCCCGGGCTGATTTTGAGGATTTTTATAAAAATATCTACGCTCTCTATAAAATGCAAAAATAATTAAACACAAGCAAAAGCATGCATATAATTACTGAAATAAATTTCAGCCTCCTAACCTTAGTATAGCTTGCGTAATTAATACCGTATATTGCCGCGTATAAGTCGACTCCACATATAAGTCGAACCCCCTAACTTTTGACCCCCAAATCGAAAAAAAAATGAAAATGAATTATTAAAAGAAATGCGCCGCATTGACGAAAAAAAAAATTTATTGCCAGCAAATGACATGTTGACGTCTTCATGTGGCTGTCGTGATCGCGCACTTCACGAAAGCTTCGCGCACCATGCTGTCTGGCAGCCCATACCAGGCGTCGCACACCCATTGTGCCACAGTGCTCAAAGGAGCCCGCTTCACCCGTCCCGTCGGCGTCTGGGGCTTGTCGTCCTCGCCCATCCAGTCCTTGTATAGTGCCGCGACCCGATCCTTAAATGGCTTGTTCAGCGCCACGTCAAGAGGCTGGAGCACAGGAGTCAAGCCGCCCGGGATGACCGCCAACTGGCAATCAGCGTTGGCCACGGCTCTCTTAACACGTTCCGTGATATGACCGCGGAAGGAGTCCAGCACTAGCATGCTCTTGGGCCTGAGGAGACCACCGGGGCGCCGGAGCCAGACGAGGCGGAACCATTCTAGCACCGTCTCCTCGGTGAAAAACCCCTTCTCGTTCACGCGAACGATAACTTTTGGGGGGAATTTCTCCTTCGGCATAGTCTTCCGTTTGAAGACTATGAAAGGTGGCAGTTTGTGGCCGTCAGCGGTGCAGCAGAGCATTACCGTGAATCGGTTGTGCTCGTTCCCCGTCGTCATCAGGCGCACTTGCCGCTCACCTTTGGCTGACACAGTCCGCTTGCTTGGCATGTCGAACCAGACAGGTGTCTGATCGGCGTTGCCGATTTGTCCGAGCGTGAAGGCGTGTTGCGCCTTCTGATCACTCACGAACTTCAAGAAGGCTTCTTTTTTTTCTTCATATTCATCGGGCGGCTTCTGACACACAGTAGTGCGCCTCCTGAGGCTCAGCCCGTTCCGATTCATGAAGTTTGTCACCCATTTTTTTGATATTTTGAAGTCGTTGCGGGAGATTTGCAGCCCGTTCGCAACGCTGCGTGCTTTCACCTGAATGTCCTCGTAGGACACACTCAGGCCTTTGTCCCGCTGTTGCGTCACCCATTCTTCGACAGCTTCTTCGATGGCAGGGTACTTGCCTTCCTTGGGGCCCCGGAATGATTTCCGCGATCCTGCACACGCGAACAGTTTTTCTTTCTGTAGACGCCAACTTCGGACGCATTTTTCCGACACGCCGAATTCGCGCTCCGCTGAGAGGTTGCTCGTCGATTCGGCGTGGAGGATCACTTTCCGCTTAAACGCGGCACTGTAGCTGCGCCGATGATTTGGTGCCATTTCGTGATCATTCAACGTGGGCGAAGTCAACGAGAAGCAGAGAGCTTGCTGCTTAGCTTGCTAGGCCTGAAATGTTCAGAACTAACGCGGCTAACGCTAACGCCCCTACCCCTACCTGCCGTAACGCTCACAATGCACTACGACGCCAGCGCCTCCTCTATGGCGCTTCCGCATTCACGAAAACCGATCCGAAGCCGATGCCGAAGTTGTTCAAACGACCTCCGAGATTCGCGCGTGCGAATGAGAATCTCGGGAGGCTGCGTTCGCCGTTAAAAAATGAGAAATATATTTTAAAATTGTTTTTGCTGTAATATGATTATTAAATAGGCGCATAGTAAGAATAATAAGCTTGGTAAACGTTGGTTGCCTGATGTTTATTATTCCCTCTACCCCCCACCCCTTGTCGTGTATGGCTCCGCGTATAAGCCTACCCCCCCTAAACTTGCCGCTCCGATTTTAAAAAAAAAGTCGACTTATATGCGGCAATATACGGTAAAGTTGGCCAAAACAGAAGAGCAGGTAAGCGTGGCACTCCACCTCTTCATCATTATTGACTCCGGGCACTTCCAAAAAATTTTTGCTAGCAAAACCAACTGCGGATCTCTTCTTTCCACTCATCGGGCAGCAATATATAAAATTTTGAAATAAATTTAAGAGGGTGACCAGCCATGCTTTGTTCGATCTTATGTGGAATCACCCACCAGCGTTTTGTAGTGTTACGTGAGATCGTATCGAAACGAGTTACTGCGCTTGTTGCATTATATTACCCGTTATTTTGAATGTGTTAGCGAAATTTCCGTGTAATTTGCACACCCCCTCTTCAGAGCTCTAAAATCGCGAAAAAAAGTGCGCAAATTGTGCGAGTAAATACGGTACTTGCGTAGCGGTCACAGCATTCCACCTGGTGTATGAAATGGAGTGTAGGTGGTGGCAATCGGGCTGGTGCCGCTGTTTCGCCACAGGGTGCAGCATTGAACACCGTTTGCTTGAATACGCTGCTCATACTGTGCAGTCGTGGAATAGGTGCGTCAGTTGTGCCAAATTGTGCAGAGAGCAGACGTTTGCGATATCCTGCACCAAAACAGCATTTTGGTGGAAAATTGTGCAGAGCTTGGTAGCGAACCCTTCTGTCGTCCATGCCTTTTACCCACAAAACGGAAATCAAAACCAACGACATGCTATCATTATCATAGAAAAAGACTGCAAGGTCCATCGGTCTCGTCTGGTTCACTGTTGCGCATTCCTCTGATGGAGTACCATGCAGTGTCCTCTGCATTGTCTTGCTTGCGCTTTCAGAATACCAACACAACACACCTTTACACAATGCATAAACTTACTCCAGTGATCGGTGTTGCAGCCTTTTCTTTTGTTGATCCAAAATGTGGCCATTGAGCATCAGTTGTGACCATCTGATGTTTGAGGTTGTTGGCCACTTTAGGCATCCAGGGAGGATGCACTCTAAACAGTGTTTGAATGTGCTATTTCAGGTCTTAATTATTTAACAGTGCTGCTTTTTCTTTTGAGTTGTTTTATTAAAAGTGTATTTTATTTTTTTACAGGTCCAACAGTGCTCTCATCGTGGCTAGATGCCTTCAACCAAGAATTCCAAGAGAACAGGGCTGCTGCCCCCACGGCACTGAATACATCAGCCATTGCTGCTTCTATTCCAGCACAAAGCACACTTGAGAGCCGACTTTCTAATCTTATGCAAAGCATGGGTCACATACCTGGTGGGCTGTTCTCATCTACGAGCTCTGCAAGCAACACACCCAAGAGAGCTGACTCGCCTCCTTATTCTACTGCGGTGTTTAGGCCAGTTGCTGCAGTGTCAGATGTTCACAGTGGCAACACACCCCTCAAGGATGAAAACAGTGGACAGGGTACGCCTGTACTCGATGAGAATACCGCAAGGAAAGTTGCATCCCTCATGGACTCCGACATGAGAGTTCTTGCAGCCAAACCTACCACCCCACAAGATTCTCCAGATGCAAGGTTAAACACTCCGTTTGGATCAAGGATACCTAGTCTTGCAAGCCCAAAGGCATGGGTGCATGTGTCGCCGAAAGCAGGCAGCAGCAATGCAGCTGCGACGCAGAGCGCACCTGCCCTAGCTCCACCACCCATCCCACCAGCACTGCAGGCCTACCTGGAGCCGATCAAAACTGTGACTGGGGCAGCTAGCAGAAGTATTGCAGCAGCTCCAAAGGGAAGGTCAGAGACTCCACCATCACCGTCTGCAGACTACCTTATCCCAGTTGCTGAGAACTTCGACGTGACAGACATGGAGCTTGACGATGATGGCTCTGGTGATGATGAGCATGCAGAAAGCCTGCACCATAAAAAGCCAAGCAATCTCATCACACTAGTCCAACCGCAGGTGAGCCCTGTTGCCGAAACTGCATCACCTGGCTCCATATGCAGTGAAAAGAATGAAGACGATACGCCACAGTTGGATACACCTGCCCAGCCTGCAGTTGTGACACCAACATTAAAACTTACGCCCTCATTGGCTAGTCAAGATGATATGAGGCACATGCGCAACCCTTCCCCCGATCTCGAAAAAGAAGACCTAGATTTTCCTGTGCAAGAGGTGCCTTCAGAGCCTCGCCGTTGCGAATCAACTGACTTCGCTGCAAAGGAGTCATCCAAGTTTAGCCTTCGTGACTCACTTGACTTCGATGCCCGAAAGTCTGCAGAGTTTCGCCTCCTTGAAACCTCCGATTACACAACAAGAGAAAGGTCTGAATTTCGAGTGCGTGAGTCTTCAGCATCATCAGAATTTCGTGTGCACGAGTCACCACCATCAGACTACAGGAGGAGTGAACTACCATCATCAGAGTTTCGCATTCGGGACTCGTCTTCAGAGTTCCGAATTCGGGATTCTCCATCTTCATCAGAATTTCAAGTCCATGATTCCTTTGCGTCAGAATTTCATGCAACACCTGCCAAGATTGAAACTGTTCAAATGCGCTCCTCATTGGACCGTTCGCCACCACTAGGGCCTGTGGAAGATCGAGGAACATGGGAGCGGGCTGATTACTACTCTCCCCGGGCAGCACATCATCAGCCACAGCAGCAGCAGCAGCAAGCTATGAGCAATGGCGGCAACCGCATGCGTGGCAGAAGCAGCAGTTACTATGGCTATGAAATGCGTGGCAGACCAGTGGATCGTTATCATGAGGGTTATGGTGCCTATGAGTCCGAGTGGCACGGAGGCAGGCCCCCTAGCCCACGATATCGGCACTATGGTGGTCAGGCACGTGGCGCGCCCTATTTCCAGCCAAGATACTGAGCATGACATGGCAAGTGACACTAGGAACACTGTTGTTGTGTTTCTTTGGCTTGGTGTATATATAGCACATACAAAGTGAGCAGGTCAATCCTGCAGTCATGGAGCCAGTGGCGTGACTGTCTAGCACCTTGAATTTCACTTGGAGCATGCTGCAGAGAACTTGCGGCTCACAGCTGTTTCATAGAGAAAAGGCAAAAACACTGGTGTGAGCGCATAGTTGACACTCAAGGTGCCCATGCACACATTGAAGTTTGCAGCATGTGAGTGAGAGTTGTCATGAGCTGATGTGTCAGAGGTCTAGGTGTCTCCTTTTTTTTTTTTTAATGTTTTTTTCATCAGCACATCTACGCTTATTTCACGGCACAAATGCGTGGGTTACTAAGGATGCATTCATTTCCAGCAGCGCATTATTGAGATCACTTTTGGCTCACCATGTGCTGCCGCGTTCATCACCACTGTCATGTCATACTTATGCAGTGCAGTTGCATGCAGAGTACAATATGATGTTATGAAAGGCAACCGAGGCATGCATTTTGTGTCCCGATGAAAATACAGTTTTCTTTCCCGTTTCTGTTTATGGTCTTTCTTGAAGGTATGCACACGCACTGCTCACACCACAGAAAAATGTGCTATGCTTCGTCCATGTTAAACTTGGTATATACACAATTGTCAGCTATCTTGCTTGCATTTAAGGTCCTTATTTTTTTTTCCCCTCCCCCCTGCACTTGCTACTCTGCAGTAAAGCAAACTGCAGCTCACTGATAATGCACATTTTTTGTGATGTTTGAGTGTTGTAAGTAATGCGCTCAAGGTAGGTGATTATTATTTGGAGACAATGCAAGCTTCAAAATATGCAAACTTTCCCCAAATTGTAGTGGTAAACCTGCTTACAAAAGAGCAACACAACTGGCATGGTTTTGCTAATACACCTTGGCTGCGTCTCGCTTTCACTCATCGTGATGCAGTCCCGAGTAATGACACATAAAAGATGGCTGCACAGCACTCCGACTCTCTAAGCTGATGCAAAATCGGATCAAATTCTGGGGCCCCATGCCTCCACACAATGCAAGGGCTATGAAGAATGCCATAGTGGAGGGCACCAAATTCCTACCACCGTTTGATTGTTCAACATGCAGCCAAATTCACTCGCCCTATACATGCCCTCATCAAAATGCAGCCACTGCAGCCTCGAGTGAAACCCTCAACCTTCTGCTTGCAGCAGAATGTTATAGCCATTGAGCCACTGCTGCAGGAGGTCAGCTTGATATGTAGAAAAGGTGATTTTCTTTTAAAGCTGCATGTTAAGTGAAGCCCAGCAGAACTCGTTTTTGGATGTTAAAACTAGAATGCTACAAGGCACGCACTGTAGTCAGAAAAAGAAAGCGAAATTTGAAATATGGAATTTCTTTTAATGAGTATTTACGGAATTGTAGAGCTGGGTGAGTTTTTTCTCTTCATGCAATCTCCAAAACCAGCAAGTTAGTTATATGCATTTAAAAAAAAAATAATTCTTGTATGACAGCCACAAACTGGCTTCCTGGTAGCATATGTGTATATTCAGGTTTGTATTATGTGCCAATTTACAAACTACTCGTGCAGTTCACACTTGTAGGCACCACAAACGTTTGAATAGTCTGAAGCTTAATATAATGCACCAAGGACAAAGTTGTGAATTCCACAAATGTATGCCTCCAAAAGATATACCACAGCAACCACTTGAGCACCGCCAGGTACCTTTTGTGATAAGGAAAATTGGTATCCACACAGTTGTTGGACAAAGTTGCAAGGAAGAAAGTACCCTGGACAGGTCCCAGGTTTGAACCCTGGAGCAAAACAGATTTTTTGTCTACTAAGCTTTCATTTATAAGACATGGGTTTCCTTGTACTAGCTATGTGCTATAAATGGGTGGATGCTAATTTTTGCTATCAAGAATGTTGCTCCACCTTGCAGAAGTCCACACAAATCTTTTCACCATACCAGGTACGATGTATCATGAATGTTGCTCCACGTTGCAGAATTCCACACAAATCATTTCACCATACCAGGTACGATGTATAGAAAAGAACAAAACACATTGCGGTGCACACACATTAGGAGACCAAAGATGTGAACGACTACTTGAGCCTACTTGTATCGGCTCTTCCAATGAACCAAAACTAATAAATATTCCAAAAATATTGGCATGCTTTGACTACTCAAGCTTATAATAGCCCAAGAGCAGTAGATGCCTACATAGATCGTTCTTGAGACACTAAAACTGAGTTAACAGAACTCTTTTTTTTTTTTTAAGGAAAGTCGTACCCTGCCTTTACACACCTGGCCTGGGAACAAACATCCTTTTTGTGATAAATATTGTTAGTCATTGTTAATGCTGTCAGCTCTGTAAGCTTTAATCTCCTGACAGGGGACACTACAGATCGCTTGAATAAAGCAATTCTTAGCTGCATCAAAGCTGTGCTTCATGTAACTGTAGAAATTATGGATATTTTATTGCAATAGCAATTATATGGACAGTCTCGGCTGGTTTTTGCCATCCCCGTCGTTGCTGTCATGAACCGTATATGTATAAGGATGTATATACAGTAAACCCTCGTTAACTCGAACTCACATATCTCGAAATCTCGGTTAAGTCAAAACTTTTTTTTGCCGTGAATTAACCTCCCATAGGTGCTATGTATTTGCCCCCTCTTATCTCGAAACGTTTTTCGGAGGGGACAGCAGATATCTCGAAATTTTGAATGGGAGGGAAGAACGAAAAGTCCACTCCCAACAGGAAACGAGGGCTCCATGCGAACGCTTAGCTCTTACTATACCTGCCAAACGCGGTCGTGAAGGGCGAATTTGAAATTGCCACGGACGCACCCGTTTCCTACCCGCCTTGTCAAGTAACTGTGGGAGTGATCACGTGTGCGCACCTGCGCCAATATCGTTGAGATGGCCATGAACGACGCAGATGACGATGCAGATGAGGAAGAGCCTTGAGAAGTGCCTACGACGACAGAAACATGTAACGGGCTGCGCCTGCTCCGCAACAAGGTAGAATGCAATGGTGGCGACCAACGGCTCATGCGATGTGTTGAGCAACTGGAGAACGCCTTTCTCGGACCGAATGCGAACGCGAAACAGGCGAGCATCACGCAGTTTTTCGATCCTCACTAATAAATTTTTATTCCCTTTGAATTCTTGTGCCTTTACTACGGTAGCTCTCTCGTGCAGTGGAGCTTTTCCTGGCAGCACTGGCTTTTCTTTTACAGTGACCTGGACAAATATTTTCGGCGTTTTGCTTAACTCGAAATACCGCTTATCTCGAAATTTTTTCTGGATTTGACAGCTTCGAGTTAACGAGGGATTACTGTATATATAAAAGTCCCAAAGAAAATAATTCGGATAAATGCCTCCGACAAGCGGAATCGAACCGGGAACCGCTCACTCTGCAGCGCGCGGCGCTAACCACTACGCCACAAAGAGCAGATGCTTCAAGGAGCTAATGGCGAGCCTTATATACACACCCTTTACCACCGGCAGGACTCGGAGACGGCAGGCGCTTATAGCGTTTCTTCATTACCAGCGAGATGGCGCGAGGAGCACAACAGGCAGCCGCCTTTGCAACAGGAGCGCTGTTCAAACTGAGAGTATCTATTGTGACAGCTTATTCGCGCTCGTTCGGTGTATATCTGTGCGTCCGTTTCGTGCGTGCTTCACTTGATAGTTCTCGCTCATCATCTGTTTGTTCATTTAGCGGCCTCCCCTAGCTTTGTACGTGTAGCTTTGTGACACACAATGTACAAAGCCCTTCGTACCAGCATGCGCTGCCCACGGGAGACGCTCGCTTAGCAAGTGCATGTTTGGTACAATTAATATTGCTCCTGAAGCTGCGAGCTTCACTTCGTATAGCATTACAGTTTCTTGCTATCGCATTCATTTCTTCGCCCTTGCGGCGAAACTGTGACTTTTTTTAACTCTCCAATAATGTCAATTGTTTTGTAGTAGTTTCATTACTTCTAAGCATTAAAGTCCTTTTTTTTTTTTTTTTTAAGGAAGTGATTTGAGATTTCAGTACTGCTAACAACCCTGCGCAACCAATTTTTAGTAATAGAAATTTCACAGCTGTTTTTTAAGGCTTTTAATGCACAGCATGCCACTGGATTTAAAGTTTTAAATTTCTTTTTCGAACTTCCTGGCTGTTCAAAAGCCAGGCAGGCACAAAGAAATTACACCATCTCCTGCTAAAGGGGACCATGAGGCGATGTGAAGCAGCACGGGGCTGCACACCGCGTTTGCATCGGTTTGACACCAGCAGGCGCTGCCTGCGTCGGCGTTGTTTCTCGCGGGCGAGGGCGCGTTCTTGTTCCTTGCAATCTGGTAAAGCATTCATCGAAGAGCGTTTCCATACTCAACGCGCGCCATTTGGAGTGGAATGCCGAGAGGAGAGGAGATGGGACAAGGAGAGGGAGGAGGTCAACGCGTGCCATTTGGAGAGGAGGAATGCCGAGAGGAGGAGGAGGAGGATGCTCATGCGCAGTGCGGGTGTGGACGCCACACGGCGGATGGATGGAGGGAGGGAGAGAGTGACATAGCCCGGACCATAAGCTGCTTCGTACCTAATAGTTTTTTATTTGTAGCGAGCCTGTTGAAGCTGTATGTTCATCCTTGGGCAAAGTAGTCAAGATGCCCAGGATAACAACATTGTAGAAGGAATTGGGCACGCGCAAACACAGACACTAGCAGAAGAAGGGAGTGAGACAAGTGCCGACTGAAATGTGAAGTTGATTGGAAAGAAGGCACACATATATGTATATGTATTTTTATGCCACATCATCTGGCTCCTCTCACACAGGGCAGGAGTACAATTGCAAAAGATAAAGGGTGACAAACAGCATGAAAAAAATACCCAGAAAAACCAGGACTGCCAGAAATACTGGCACAAGAACACTTCCATCACAACAACATTTCAGAACAAATAATTGGTTAAACTGCACATGGCCAGCACTAGCATAAATGGAAGTTTCCAGCAAACCTTAAATAAAAGTACAGAACCCATGCGTTATGAAACTGCCTATCACTTTCATAAGACCAAAGTTTTCATGATCCCCTTGAGTTGGTCTTAAATGCAGTCCACTGCACTTGAGCGGAAAGGTTGCAATATGGCTTGGAAAGTAAATATGAGCAGTTGGTATGTTATACTAGTAGCTGAGAGAAAAAGGGGGAGGGGTGGGCTGTTTACTTGGGAAAAGTTTTTTGCTGGCACATATGAGGAAAGAAACTTTTAATTGGGCAGGTTGTGCAATGCCTAAAGCAGAATGGGTATGAAAGGGAGGAACAAGCAGACTAGGAATTGCAGGGGATGATAAAGCTGAGTATTCAGCAGATGCAGCATTTAGTTAACCATTGCAAGACCGGCAAGTGGAGGCCTCTGGAAGACATTTTTGTGTGAAGTGAAAAAACTACACAAGTGCATTATATGTTCACCGTCCGTGTCCGTGTTCTTTAGCACTGCTTTTTTTTACTGCATACTGTGCAGCACCAATTGGCCCAACATCATTTACTTTCGCATGATTTTGTGTATGCAGTAGATTTAGATTCTCGTTATTTATGCGCCAAGTCTGACACCATGTGTGCTAGTTCCTGATTGTTTCCCACAAATTGGTGCACACACCTATTCTGCGACTCGTGCCAGATCGCCGGAACCACTGGGTCCTGTATGGGGTGTTCTTGGCATTGTTGTGGCTTCAATGGCACATTAAAAATTGTACAGGATTTTTAAGTAGTTTGGGAGGAAGAAGGGGTTGCATTTTGGTCAGATTTATGCAGGAAATAGGTCTTACAAATGAGCTGATGCTCTGAAATGTGCTTTAAAAATAACTTGCATGATAGTGCAGTAGCATTAAGTGGACAGGCACTGTCACTGAATGTATACCTTGCTCACTCACCTCGAAGATGGAGGAGGTGAACAGCAACCTTGTGTGCAAAGGGAAAGTGCTAGTGGAGGATGTCCAAAGGGTTAGGGTACATATTGTCGGAGTTTGAGGAATGTGTTACAGAGCTAGACAAATACAAAAAAGTATTTCTAGTGAAACTAGATGAATTGCATTTTAAATGCTTTGGAACCCAGTTATAACAATGTTGAAGTGCCACGAAAATTCCACTGTTATTAACTGATAATTGTTGTGACAGGGTTGCATGAAAAAACTAAATAAGGGGACCCCAAAGCTACTGTTTGTGCATCAGTGGGAGAGGTGAGGGTGGGGAAGGAATGGCTGAAAGCCACTATGCACACATTGTAGGCTTCACAGCATGACAATGAGCACAACAATGACCAATGCTAACACCCTGATTGACTGATTTCTGGAGTTCTGATGTCCCAGAACCACAACATGGTTATGAGAGAGAGCGTAGTGGAGGGCTCCAGAAATTTCGACCACCCAGGGTTTTTGGCATGCTCTGATATCGCACTGTACATGGGCCTCAGCATTTTGGCTTTATCGAAATGCAGCCGCTGCAGCCGGGATTCGATTCTGCGACCTCTGGATCAGCAGCAGAGTGCTGTGTTGGCTAACACCTTGAAGCAACCCTAAGCTGCTGTGAAAGTACCTCCTTGTTCCCCCTCTGTCCCTCCCTGTGGCAGTGCTATTATAATTTGAAGCCCCCCGTTTAATTTGGTAGCCTGAGGAGATAGCATCGAGGCCTCTCTGAAAAGTTAGTTGAAGTTCCTCAAGACCAGCTTTGGAACCACTGTCACTCTTTTTAAGGGTGGGGATAGTGTGCGGGAGGGTGGCAGAATGAAGGAGGGATAAAGAGATTCTGGTGGAAAAGATGGTTTCTTTTGTATGACAGCGGGACAGCTTTTTGTAGGGAGGAACAGCAAGTGTGCAGTAGCCAGAGTTTTCAATGATTTCGCATTCCATTACCTCTTGGCACCAACACAGGATGCACCCAACAGACAGATTTCATTGTTATAACCAATAGTGGGTCACGGGGGCATTGTAAGAGGGTTAGTGCACCATAGAAAACATAAAAAGGTTGATGGTGCAGCAGCCCATCACTGTTATGACCAATATAATGTTAAAACTGGTACTGTTATACGTGGGTTCCACTGCATAGACGATGCATAGGATTACACTATGAGGAAGCAAGGCACCAGATTGACTCCGTTGCCAACTTAGGCATGTGAAAGGTAACTAGATGTTGGGAAGAGTGTTTTACACTGTTATGACATACTTTCTACGAAATACACGTTGCTTAATGCTCTTTTCTTCTGGCTAAGTTTGTACACATGCTGCCATACAGACATAAAGGAAAATTTACACTTAAGCACAATGGTGTGCACTGGCACAAGTCATGCGGTCGCTGGGGAACGTAGCAGGGATGCATAAAGCACTATTCTTTACCTCCTTATCTGCATCAGAGCTTGTGATGTTACAAGAAAGTACTGGGCATCCAAGTTATAAACTTGGATGCCCTTTTGGACAAGTTGACAGACCAGCCCTACTGCAGGATATGCGCGCCGTGGGAGCATGCGCCAAGTATCATCTTCACTGCTTTCATTTCCTACACCTTTTACCTCTTTGTTCAATTGTGAACCAGAATTTGGGCTCCTCTAACAAATCCCACCTTATCATTTTCCATTTGGTAAAGAAGGCAGGATGAGAAGTTGCAAAAAGATGGCTTTAACCATCATTTTGTGAAGTTTATAGATTTGAGAGTTATGGACCTTGAACAGTGCCTCCTCTAGAGGAGGCATGGCATAGAAATATCACAAGGCCATTGTTAAAGGGATACTAAATTCATGCTGTCCTACGAGAGCAGAAATTAAATTTTTAGCGAAATTAGCAACAACAGTTTCCAAGAAACAACTTACCAGTGCAAAAATTTATCAGTGTGCTCCTCCACTGTTTCACTTTTCCAGATCACACATTTGCAAGGTAGTGAGTACGTAAGCCACATATCGCAAACTGGAGCCGATCACTGTTCTGCACTGCTTGGTTTACATAGAAGTGGCTTTTTCCTAAGGCATATAGTTTCACAATATTCCCATTCTAGCGCAATGATGTCGCACTTTGTAAGGGAGAGGTAAGTGAACATCACTAGTGCTTCTTCCACCGGTACGCTGCCATTTCACAACGTTTACCATTTCACTGTCATAGGTAAAGAAAAACATTGGCGCTGCTCATTACGCTTTATGTTGCTACCACTGCAGGGTAAATGTTGGTAGGGCCGAATGGCCAAAGCAAGACAAGTCCGTAACTCGCACCAAGTTCATTTATTGAAGAGTGATGTTCACGTTTTCAATACACAATGTCTAGCAAATGTGCTTGCTTACATATACGAAATAACCAAACTTCTTGCACGTGTCGACATGTCACGTCGCTGCTGCAGCAATTGTTGAGCTCCTCTGCGTTGCTTGGCCATGTGTTACCTTACAATTATTTTCGCCTAGGGGCAAAGGATTTCTATCATGCGACAGACCAAATAAACGGCGGAGTGCGTCTCTAGCTGCCATTTCTTTCGCTATGGTCAATGTTTCGCCGGCGCTACAGCCAAGAAACTGTTTGTTCGAGTAAAGCCCCACACAGAAACTGGCTTCAAGAGTGTTCCTCCCAGACTCCCACAGCAACCTCGGTTCCGCGGGGGCTTTACCCGAATCCTGCAGCACGGCGGCAAGTCTCTCGTGGGGGTCGGGAATTTCCCACAGTTCGCACACATCCTTGCCTATCAGCTGCGTCAGGATAAAGTCTCGCACAAACAGCTGGGCTCGTTCCATTCCACAGTCTTTCAGCAAACCTCCAATTAAAGCCATGAGTACGTTGGCGAGCGTGCTTTCCTCCGGCGGAAAATCGGCACACATGATCAAGTCTGCGGTGCCGATGCTGCTTGAAACACGCGACAGTACAGAGTCCGATAACAAATGGTCTTGTAACGCCTTAACACCGTCCTCTGGAAGGTTGGGAAACGTCTGCATAATGTAAGTTTTCACGTAGGTCTTACAAAGGTCGCAACCAGCCACAGCCAGATCGGTGTTCGACGCTAAGCCTATGTCCGCACTTTCCGACTGCATGCCCAATGCTTCCCGCTGTTGCTTTTCCCGTTCCAGGTAAGATGCTTGTACAAAGGCAGTTCTAAGGGTACAATCGGACCAACTTTCATCCAAGCGCTTAGCGAAGGCGTAAACTTCCGCGTCGTAGTTCCATTCCAGCCGAACGGAACGATGCCGCAGAGGTTCAGGACCTGCTCTTTTCCGACGAGCTTTCATCTCCATTCGCACCGCTGGGAGTGACCGCTTGTACCCGCATACTTGGCCAAATCTAGGCGTAGCTTGCCATCGCAGAAGCGGCACAGCCCTAGACGCAGACCTCACTATGCAGCAGACCATACACTCCATTATCATGTAAACTTCGCAACGACTTTGCCAGAGAACGCCGACTTCGCTAACTTTCAGAACCACCTATGTAACATGCACGCATCCATACATGCACGCTGCCGCCGTTACCGTTGCGGCAGCTTTTTACCCAACTTGGCTTGGCTTGGCTTGATTACGGCTTTTTTTATAAAATTTTTGCCAAATTTTAGAAAGGCAGGCAGCTTCGAGGCAGCGTAGGCAACCTACGCCGCGTTTGCTTGTGTTTTTTTAAACGAAGACGTCGTAAGTACAAAAAAAAATTACTGCTTACTTGTCCCCAGAAAAAATACGCGGCAAGTATGTTTCTCGCACACTTCGAATACATTTTAAAATTAAATTGGGTGGATGGATGCTATGAGCGGTCCCTCTGTAACGAGGCGGTGACATGTGCGCCACCAGGCTCGTAAAAAACTTTAATAACTTTTTTTTTCTTTTATTTAAGTTGTCCTCTTGCCTTTTAAATCTACTTCATTTAAATCTATCATACTATAGCTAAAACGTAAATTCATAGCCCAGTTCTCTGCCCCTTATGGCAGAAAGTCGTTATTTTTCCGTATAATTATTTTTGTCCGTTCTCTCTGGTTTTCTGCTACCAGTATTCTTTTTTTTTTTTATTGATATGAGATTAGGAGATGTTGGTGCACAAATAAGGCGCCGGCTACTCCTTGGCTCCTGGAGTCCATACAACAAGCATGGTGCTAAGCAGTATGCGAAGCAATCTGGCATAATCACAAGAATAGTGGTTTCGTCAGAAGAGTAACAAAGAAACACAACGTATACGAATATAAGTTCAAACACATGGCAGTACTTTCGAGTAAAAGTCTCTAATAAATAAGAATGTCACTGGCACAAAAATGTCCATAGTCAGTCACAGGCACGTGGTCGTGCAAAGGAATCACCAGATATTGAATAACATATCAATACAGTACCCTTTGAAATTGCGCTAATAAAGTCCAGCAATGCCGCTTTCTTCTAAAAACGTTTTGAGTGCTTTTAACGCGTTTTTTTGCAAGGCCATCGTCGGCCATGGACCCAGAAGTTTCCTTAAACTGAATGGCCGACGGTCCAGTGTCATCAGAGCTGCTTTTAGTCGATGTCTTGGTTCGTCGTGATTTGGGCAATCTAGGAGCAGGTGACTTATATCTTCGTCTTGAAACCCACAATCACAGTCGGGAGTTCTAGCACGGCCAATTTTGTGTAGAAAATGCTTTGTGTAGGCAGTACCTAATCTTAACCGATGAATGAGGGTTTTCATACTTCTCTCTAAAGATAATGATATTCTGAGTTCAATAAAAGGATCGATATAAGTCACAACTTTTGGAATTTTGATTAAACCATGTACTTCTGCTCATTTTGAAAGATGTTGTCTTTAGAACGCAGCGCAATTCATTTTTCGACAGTGGGAGGGAGACCGTGGCGTCCTTGTGATGTGCTTGTCGTGCTGCGTCATCGGCCGCTGTGTTACCAGGAATGTTGCAGTGGCCTGGTATCCACTGAAATACTATGTCGTGTTTCGCTTGGTTTGCTCTTGAGAGTTCTTTAAGTGTCTCATATATTATACTCTCGCTGGTCGTGTGTGCTTTTGTGCTGCGCAGGGATGTTAGAGCTGCCTGTGAATCACTAAATATTACCCATCTTTGCGAATCTCTCACAGATGTTATAAATTTGATGGCACACAGGATAGCAAATAGTTCGGCCGTTGTAGATGATGTAGCACGACACAGTTTATAGGACTCTTGTGTTTTGAATTGCGGAACAACGAATGCCGAAGTAGAGGAGGTTGCTACACAAGAGCCGTCCGTATAAACATGCACGTATCCTGGATACAGCATATATATCTGATACAGCGCCAGTTGTTGAGCGGCCGGTATAAACATGTCTCATTTTCTTATTATTCCCTCTACCGACAATTCAATTTTGGTAGTGCAAGCTTCCATGGAGGATAATCAACGTCACAATGCCAAAATGTGTTGCTTGGTAATATATGAATATTTGCTTGAACTGCCTTATGCATATAACTTCTGTCTCTTTTCCAAATGTCTAGTACTAGTGGGTGATTCTTATGTTGTGTTTGAAGACGAAAGAAATGCCGGCATGTTTCTATTGTTCTCATAACTGGAACCGTCTCTTACTTATTTCAATCGCGGGTATGTTCAGCTTTCCATTGCTCTCCCTTAAACCCAAGGCTTCATGTAGGGTAGTGCCCAAACTAAGGAGGATAAAAAAAAATGCTGGAGTGCCAACGTCTGCTGAACCTTACCGCAGTGGGTAAAGCCGGCGTTTGCCTCTGGTTCAGCCCTAAAAGCTTGCCAAAGTGTCCCGAAACCAGTATCAGTTCAAGCGTTTTTGATCTGCTGGTATATTTTATAGAGTACTTGTAATATAAAAGCGTGTTGTTTTGGATTAATAAACTACCACTGACCGAGCATCAATGCCACGATGTGGCACACAAAATTTTGCGACGTTCAAGTTTCACCCAAAAACGCGTAGCACAAACAGGCACTTCAAGCACTGTCTGTCTAGCAAAGATGACCACTTTAAAGGTGATAAGAAGCGTGAAAGCAAAGCGCTTTTTCTTTTGTGCTGTGGGGATGCTGTTAATCGATGCCTCTGGTAAGATGGCGGCCGCCGGCTTCACATTTAGGAAAAAATCTCCACTCCAGCATTTTTTTTATCTTCCTTGGCCCAAACGTACACGTGGAAATTGGATGGATGATATGAGCGTCCCCTTTGTAACGGAGCGGTGACATGTGCACCACCAGGCTCGTAAAAAAGATTAAGAACTTCTTTTTCCCTCTCTCTCTATAAGTTGTCCTCATGCCTTTTAAATCTACTTCATTTAAATCGATCATAGTATAGCTAAAACGTAAATTCATAGCCCAGCTCTCTGCCCCTTATGGCAGAAAGTCGTTATTTTTTCCTGTAATTATTTTTGCCCGTTCTCTCTGGTTTTCTGCCACCAGTATTCTAACCGTCTCTTATTTCAATCGCGGGTATGTTCAGCTTTCCACTGTTCTCCCTAAAGCCCAAGGCTTCACGTAGGGTAGTGTCCAAATGTACACCTGGGTGGATATTTCCGCATTCATTCAGAACATGTTCCGTTGTTTCCCTATCTTCCACACAAGATGTGCATTTTTCTTCTTCTTTACTGAATTTTTCTTTATAACTACGCGTTCTAAGGCAGCCCGATCTCACTTCAAACAGTAAAGCGCTTCCTCTTGAATTATCATAAAATGCCTCCCTCTTTATTTCGTTTTTGCCCTTTCGGTAGTTATTCAGAGTCGTTTTTTTTTTCCATCGCTGCCATCCAGTAACTCTTCTCCGCCTCTCTGACTTTTCCCTTTACGCTCTTTGTTGTCAGTTCCCTTAGTGCTGTATATTTACTGGTGAGCCTCCTAGTTCTTTTTCTCCACTGCGTGTCAATGCTCTTTCTATATAAATAGCGGAACACCTTCACTGCCCACCTACTCTCTTTCATATTTCTTAGCCTCCCTTCAAACCCTATTTTGCTCCGGGCTTCTCTTGACTCAAAACTCATCCATCCCATATCGCCCTTTAAAGCCTCATTTGTCGTTTTTCTGTGAGCATCCAACGCGAGGCATCCCACAGTTCTTTGATTCACATCCATTCCTGATTGTATCTCTAGCCTCATGCACACCACTGAGTTCCCAAATGTAAGCACCGTTACCATTACCCCTTTCCACAGACTGGCATCTCGTACCTATTGTATCCCCATAACGCTCTGTGCTTCATTATTGCAGCGTTCCTCTTTCCCTTTGCTGCCAAGGCTTTTTCTTGTACCTCTATGTATCTATCACCCTCATTTACCCATACCTCAAAGTACTTGTATTCGCAAACTCTTGGTATTTCTTGGCACTGTACGGACACTGCCTGGTCATTGGGACCACTGAATACCATCAATCCATATTTTGTTACACTTAATCATAGTCCTAGAGCTTCGCATTCCTTTCCGCATATATTCACCAGCCGTTGTATATCATCTCGACTGTCCGCGAAGAAGACAACATCGTCAGCATAAAATAAACCTGGAAGCGTCTGCTCAATCAACACGCCGCCCTGTTTGTGTGACAGATTAAAACCAAT
Source organism: Hyalomma asiaticum (assembly GCA_013339685.2). Classification (NCBI taxonomy): domain Eukaryota; kingdom Metazoa; phylum Arthropoda; class Arachnida; order Ixodida; family Ixodidae; genus Hyalomma; species Hyalomma asiaticum. Next base: position 151,408,463 of record CM023482.1, read on the forward strand.
GTTGCTATCTCCTAGCGCTTTTTTCCGTTCTAACCATGTACAGCATGAATAACAGCGGCGACAAAGGACATCCCTGCCTCAGCCCCTTGCAAATATCAACCTTGCAAATATCAACCTTGCAAATATCAACCTTCTCTATGCTACCGATTCCTTCCCATTCTATGCAGACTGTATTTTTGTCGATATATCTCCTTCAAAAGCTGTACACAATCGTCGCCTATGCCCATTGCTTCCAATATTTCCCACAATCTTTCCTGATTAACATTGTCATACTCCTCAGTGATGTCTAGAAAAGCTACATACAAGGGCCTGGTTTCCATTTTAGATATTTCTATATACTGAGTAAGAACAAATAAGTTATCGTCTAACTGCCTGTCTACTCTAAATCCATTCTGAAGTTCTCCCAAAATATTGTTACGTTCTGCCTACGCTTCTATATTTAATTTTACTGCTTGCATAGCCATCCGGTATAGTACCGATGTAATGGTTCGCGGTCTATATGAGCGAATGTTGTTCTTTTCCCCCTTGTCTTTATAGATTAAGTTCATTTTGCTTTTTCACCAACTGTCCGGTATTTGCCTCTCCTGTAAGCATTTTCCTACGGCTTTCGATAGTGCTTCTTTAGTGTTATGTCCTAATTCATTAATGAGGCTAACGGGGACCCCATCTAAGCCCACAGCAGTGCGCTTTGGAATTTTTCCTTCGGCCTTTTTCCAGTTGAAATTATCAAGCTCTAGCTCTTCCTTAGTTTCGCTCTCCGTCATGGTTTTATCCACTGGGGAAATCTCTTGGACGATCTTTTTAAACGAATCGGCTGTTACCTTCTGGATGTAACCCAGCGCTTCGTACCCTTCGAATTGATTTCCTCTTTCATCAACAATATGTTCTTGCAATGTGGCAGACTTTTTACCTAGCGCTATTATGTGGCTCCAAAATATCCTAGGCACGGCCTTCTTTTTGTCATGAATTTCTGTCACCCCAGCGTTCGCTTTCACCTTTAATTTTTGCCTCGACCAATTTCTGTACAATGAATTTTTTCTCTAAATATATTTCCCATCTATCGTTGACTTCGACTTGCAGCCGCTTCTCCCTTTTTGCCTGTCTGTGCTCCCTTGATGCTTTATGTCGCTCTTCGATCGCTTCCCGGATTTCCTTGTTCCACCATCTTATTGGCTTTCTTTTTCCTTTCCAGCAAATAGTTTTCTACTCTTTTCTTATTTCTTTTGTCATTACATGTACTAGCTCACTATACCCCCAGTCCTTTCCTGGTATCTTGCCTACTTCTTCCTCTACTCTTGTGGCTATATTTGTCGTTTGTCATTCAAATACGAGCTGACAAACTTTGATTCTACGTTATTATTTTCAGTTTTATGTCCCTGTTGTAATGTTATGCGTTTATGATCACTACCCAAGCTGCTCATCTCGTCCTCATCTATTCTCATTTCTCTTAGAATTTTTGGCCTTGTTAAGCGCCCCTAGCAGGAAAATTGCAAACTAAAATATGGGGCTAGGTTAGTAGTTCCACTCTGTGCTCAACTTGATGGAACGCACCGCGGTTGATTTTTACGCCATCTGCAGCGATCGCTGAAATGTAAAGCCTTCCCGGGCATAGAGTTCCCGGGCCTGGTATACGTTCCTTGTAGGTGCGAGTAGTTTCACATACTGGTGCTATGGCCCTAATAAATCATTCGTGGCGTGATGAAAACTGCATGGCTATGTGTGCTGCGCTTCACACCATAATTCCACATCTTTCTTTATTTACAGATAAATGTACCGCTGCGTACCTTTCTGTCACTCTGACAGGGAGAAAAAGCTTTGGATAAGTTTTCATGAATGATCGTTGCCAAGCAAGGCTAAAGGCCATATCGAGAAAGGACTTTGTGCCAAACGACAGGTCCGCTAGCAGTGTTGTCTGCGGCCTTCCCTTTTTAAAGTCGGTTATGCTCTGGGTTCCACAAAGGTGCGGCGGCTCAAACGGAATGCTGTTCCGAGCGTGTTCCCAGGTTATCCGAGCTACATGCAGCCACAGCAGCCACAAAAATGATGCAAGTTGGAGCGATTATCGCAGAATTGTTCTCTAGACCAACAAGAGGCCTCATATTTATTGCGTGATCGTGATGCCGGAGCTCTTGGTGATGGAGCCTGTGACTGCCAAATATGCAAAGACAATGTGTCAATTTCTGCGCTCTCGTTGCCTGTAGTGTTTGAAGACAGCCACTTTCATGTAACCTTTGAGGGACATGAAGCAACAAGCGCTGAAGGTGCAGTTTGCAGTGAAAGGCACCCATCAGAGGCTTCTGCTATATTCGTGGCGACATTTATGTCTGAAGATAACCTGGTGGTCGGAGGTAAGGAAGCAAGTGCACAAAATGCAGTTGGTGAACTGCAGCAGTGAGACAATCGAGTACGCAACGCATACTGACAACCTTCTTTCTCGCAAGCAGTCAGATTTAATGAATATAAACCGCATGAGGGTGCAGATGTTCAGAAAAGCAGACGTTATCAGGACGATGCAGTGAGAGAACAGCTGCCTCAAAAAGAAGCGGAGTGGCAGAAGTGCTATATAATGTCGACCTGCCTCAACTTGGCTCCCAAGTCCGCACAACAATTCCACAGATGCCTATTTACGCCAGTAAGCTGCTCTGCCTGATGCTGGCAGTGTTCTTCAGTAATTTCCTACTTTGCCTTGGCTGCAATAATCGACTTTTTGTCTGCAGCTCCCGCCCATCCCGCCCGTGCCATGGAAGATGAGCCATGCGAGCCTTGGGTTGCGCGTGTCGCGGTGTGGCGAGAAGAGCGGCCACACCCCTTTCCGCAACTACACCCTCTCCGTCCAAATGGGACGGCCGGGGCAGCGCCGCGCCGCTGCAGCCGATCGCGGAGGCCACGTCCACATTCTGGAGCTTTGTCCACTCGCTGCTGGGCGTCGACTGTGTTCGATCTTGAGGCCAATAGTTGTTCTCTGGCCACGCTCTGGCGCCGCTGCTGACTACCGCTACCTCGCTACCATATCCAAGATTAGATATCCACGTGACTCACCGCTTTCTCTGCCATGTTGGTAGCGCTTCAGTAGCTTCAGTCTCCCGTTGGGGCATGGTTGTGTGATGGAAGTAGTGGTGGAGGACGCTGGTCCATTTGTGCTAAAGTTGCATACGTGCGTGCTCGCAGCGGCGAAAACTGCAAGCTGCGTTGACCATGGAACAGTATTTGTTGCCATAAAACAAAACCGTGAATGAACCATGTGGTTATCTGTATGAGCCCAACCAGACTTAGCAACACAGCACAAGCTTTCGCTTGCACAACTGGCCCTAGCTAAGCTAAGCCGCAGGCATTTTTTATTTACAAGTTTTACACATTGCTTCTTCCACTGCTCAAGGGGAGTTTTGAATAAACACGATTTGGATATTACCGTTATTTGCCAACAGTTTCGACTGCTGGACCGGCTTTTCAAAGCCAGCAGACTGTGTGTAAAGTTGAGGTTCAGCGCCGGTGGAATATACAACTGAAGAAGGCGACAAACGTGCATGAAACACAACTTTTATGATCACCCCCTTTTACTAATGGCTTCTTCAGAGCAATAAAACAAAGGCAAGCCCACCTACTGAACTGTTAGGTTTGTTTCACATGTAATTTGTCACTTTCTTAAATTGTATGTGTGTACTAATCATACATTGTATTCACTTTAAGTTCTGCTTTTTAGGTGCTTCAGTTGCACAACACAAGCCCTTGCTGTTAAGTAAAACATAAGCAACTTACAACAGTATCATGTACGTCAACCTACAACAAACTAAGCAGTCACCAAACAAATGTGCAGTTTTTCTTAACCAACATTACGAAAATGAGCACTTTCATTGAATGATAATGATATAGCTCTACAAAAAGGCAGGCAACTATCACTTTTTGTTTTTCTCATGGGGTGTGATGTCACCATGAATGGCCTAGTTTCTAAAACCAACCTGCACCACACTACAGAATGTCAAGACACATGTTGCTGCTGCTGCAGAGCATACAGAACTAGTAGTTATGGCAAGCCCTTGTCACTACTATCTCCATCTGTCTACCCCACAACCATTTCCCCATGGCACTGAGATGTGCACCCACAAGGGGTGCAGAAACTAGTGCCATTTTTTTCCTTTCCTTAGAACCGCCCCTCTCTCTCTATCTTCCATTTTTTTCCAAACAGATTTAGAAGCCTGAAGTTATGGCTGCAGTGTGCTGAAAAGAAAAAAGAAAGACTGCTCAAAACATTCATAGCCATTAGGATGTAATTTCTCACATAATATTGTACAATATTATGCCGTAATTTATCTCTTTGCAACTGCAAAGTACATTTCTCTAAAATGCCCAACACACAAAACTACATAGTGCCAAAAAAGAGGATTCGCAGGTAGGCCTTTTCACAGTAAAAAAAGTTCACAAGAGTCTGAATAAGGTGCAAGCTATCTCTCAAAGTAAGGCTGGAGTCTTGCACAAGGTTCAGGGCTTCTTGGATCTCCTGGTTTAGTGGTAGGTAGGCTTTGGTAGTCTGTAGGACCTGAAGCCGTGAGAGGGTCTGACCTGCTAGAACAGTGCTGTCCACAAGTCGTGCAGCCACAAAGGCAGCCACAGCACGGCAGCAAAATCTGAATCGCAAGGACACTGCTGATCGACGCCCCATACCCAAAGCTCCAAGAAGGCCACCTGTATCACGATCTTCACCCAAAATGCCCAATGTTGAGCAGAAACTTGCCAGGAGATGCTCTATTGCTTGCGGACTGCTACCAAAATCTAGCTGGCGAAAGCTTAAGGCCAGAAGCTTGGCCCACAATAGCAGCAGCTTAGGTTCAGACTCTCCACCAGCCCGGCCTTGAGACACCCAGTCAGCCAGCTGGTCCAGCAGAATGCGCTCATCCTCAGGGCAGCGGCATTGTGGCAAACAGTGCAGCACATAGCATAACTGAGTCAGGTGTGCAGCCTGGCAAGCACACTCTTCCTTGAAGACAGCCACAGTCAACTCCGGCACTCGGAAGGCACCTGCAGCCTGCCCCCAGCCACCATCAGCAGCAGCATTTCCCTCAAAGAATGCTGAAAGACAAGCCTCTGACACAAACACAAGATGGTGCACTGAAGCAAGGCTAGTGCAGGCTGCTGCTAGTATAGCCAACAGCACCGGATGTCCTGAGCGTGTGTCAAGCCAGGGTAGCAAGCCTCCACGCAAGGCCTGTTCTTGAGCACTGCCCTTGTGACTACTATCTAGAAGAGAGAGGGCCCGACCCAAAATTGCCACAGAGGTTTGCACTGACTGACATTGGTCCAGGAGCTGTGGAAGCAGCAATGTCACATCTTGGACATCAGCTGCTGGCAAAGCAGGCCCATAAAGTGCCACAAGAGTGTTCACAAAAGCAAGTTGCTTGCTTGGGTCCCTGCTGCAGCTGCCAGGTACCATGCATGACACAACTGCCACAAACTCTAGCATTGTCTTGCTAGTGCAACTACTCTGTTTTACAAGTTTGTGCACATCACAGTTGCAGGCAAATATACTCTGGATACGGTGCACCAGCTCTGCAGGCAAAATTCCCCATTCATGCTTGTGCAGGGAGCCAAGTGTGCTAGCTATGAATGTGGTCATATCTTCACGCCAGGCAAGAGTCGCAATAAGTTCAGCAAAACACGAGTAGTACTCCACTGCACATTCAGGCATTAGCTGCTGTACATGATGAAGGCGATCTTTCCAAGGCACTTCCACAAACACCTTAACCAGGAAGGTTAAGTGGCTGGAGTACTTTTCTTCTAGGAGTTTGCAAGCTAGCCTCATATCATCCATAGAAGGAGAAAAATGCGACCATGGAAGCATGCCAAAGGCGGTTTGTATTGCAGCAATGACATAATCTGGAGGGTCAGTCCACACATACTTGACAAAATAGTGCTGCCAGACAAACGACAGAACATCGATATTCCAGGTGTCGCGGCAGCAGCAATGGAAAAACTCCAGTGCATTAGCCAGGGAGGTCGCCATGCATGCGGCCTCTTCAGCATCTCCTGGTAGCCATGGCACACACATACGCTTCCCATTGCTTAACTCTAGCCAAGGTTCATAGAGCAGCAGCACAGTCTTTGCAGCCTCTTGCAAGCTGTCGTTAGGAGCCTTAAGGTTTTCCCAAATATAGCAGTGTGCAATGACAGAGAAGAAGCGAGGCAGAACTGGCAGAAAAGGTTTCACTCGATTGTATAAGCCATTCTTAACCGTGGCTGCATCAGAATTTCTGAGTTCTGCAAAACTTTTAACAGTAGCATTTATAGTATCTGTCGTTTCAGCCAAAGTCAAGAAGCACTGATGCTTGGCATACTCCTCATCATATGCCTTTGCCACTTCATCAGGCATACAGTACCCAAGTGCCTGCAGGAAGACACTCCAAGTAGCCACAGGAATGGTGCAGGACACCGTGCCTCTCAGAAGCATAGCTAGAACCACTGAATAGTGCTCAGGGAAGTGAAATTGTAATAAGTTATGTAAATGCACATGGAACACTTCAACCAGTGGCAGCAAAACTTCTGGTGGATTGATGCTGCATTTACATAGTGCTGTCTCTACAGACTCCAGCAACTGCTGTCGTACAGTCCCGTTGGGCTGACAGCTAGTCAGCCAATATGGCAGTTCAAATTTTGACAAAAGCACAAAGACTGCATTGTACAAGCTTGGGACAATGCAGGAACTTACGGACTGATACATAAGGGCATACTGGTCCTCATTTGCTGCGGTCGGAGTAAAAAAAGGTGCTACATGACCAACTGTGCTAGGGTCATTAAGGATTGCTAACAGCACAGGCAAGCTGCACACTGTTGGAAGCAGTGGTCTGCCAGTTCATTCAAACGCCGCTTGATCTTTTTGAGCAATGGAAAGTACCTGGCACTCTCAAAAAAACGTGGGCCCACACTGTTGCCATTCGGACACCTTTGGAGGTATAGAAAAAAAAACTGCTGCCATATCAGAGGCAGAGCTTGATGATCTGCTTCAGTTTGCAAGGCCTGATGGGCCCATCGGTACAGCAAGAGAACATCCAGGGGTGCTTGCATTGTTTTTCTGACAAGGATTTCAACTGAAACCTGTGGTGACTCTGCCATGGAGGAGAGAAGAACCTTCCAAGCAGAGGCTACCTCAGGAAGCTGGGCTTCTGCAAGCATTCCTGCCAAAGCAAACCAAGGAAATTGGGGCACAGCGTGGAAAGGCACTATGGCAGTCCAGGAGGCAGTCTGGCTGCCAAGCACATAGGAGAACACTGTCCTCATCATAGACTGTGATATCGATGGTGCAGCAAGGCTGGCAAGCAGTTCTGTAAGCTGTGCTATGACACTCTCAAGACAGCCTGCCTCAAAATAAGCCAGCTGCACCAGAACATCAAGAAGGTACATGACATTTTCCCTGCCCTTGGGTTTGTATACTGCCCTGTGCATGGGGATGTCGGGAAGGTGAAATAGCAGCAGTGTCCAAAATTTAATGGGTAGTGATGGAAGGCCCCAATGCTTTGCTTGATAGACATGACTGGTCATGGTGGCAGCAAGCTGTTTCAGCACACAGCCTGGCTGCTCTGATCCCACAAGGCTTTTAGCTGCAGCCAGGTATGTGTTGTCAGCCAACACTATACGTTGCAAGTCCTCTAAGAACTGCTGGTTGGCTGTGAGCATCTCCTGATGCAAGTAGAACAGTGGCATAATGTGGGATATGCATTTCACTGCTGCTGCAAATTGCTCACCAAGTGTGAGACTTGCTAGGAGCTTAACGCCAGTGGAAAGCACTTGCTCTCTATAGTGACCAACACTTCCCACAGAAATGGACAAGAAGAGAGCCGGAGGGCAGAGGTTCTTGCTGGCCCGAAAAATAGGGTGCAGCCACTCACATTGTTCTAAATCAGGTGCAATGTCTTGGGGGGGATTTTCATCAAGGATAAGGTGGAGATGGCCTTGATGTTTACTGTCAAAAGCATGCAGCTTCAGTCGGAACATCATTGTCCAGACCCAGGAGACAAATCCCATGGGTGTAGAAGACTCACCAGTACCTGTGGCCAAGTAGGACAAGTAGCGAACCTGTTTGTACACATACCCTGCTGCTTCGAATGGTATGCAAATTTTTTCATATGCTTCAAGCAGCAGCAATGCAAGCTGTTGGTGCAAGCTTTGATCAAGGAAAAGTTGGCCCTGCTCACCAAATCCATAGTTGAGGTTCTCAATCAGCAGCCGAGCCAGCTGGCTCTGAGGCGAGTCGAGTGGGTAATAGAGAAGAAAATGAGCAATCACATCCAGGTCTTGTTTGTCAGGCAGCCATAGCTGTAGTGGCATGGCCTGCATTAGGTAGCTTGCCATAATGCCCAATGCCATCATGTGGTCATCGATTGCATCCAGCAACACTGACACAACGCACGGTTGCCTCTGTGCAAGTGATGACAGCAGGTCTCGTCCCTCTTTAGCAAACTGCTGCCTCAAGTTCCGGTTCAAGTAAGTAATCTGAAAGATTTCTATGGCCACAATGTGTGTGAAGGCACGTGCTTCCTCCTCTCGAGATGCAGCCATGTTAGCAAATGAGGTCATCAAGAAATATACTTCTGACTGGGGCATGCTGCACAGCTTTTCCTCAAAGCACAGTTTATGGCCTTTGTCTTGCAGCTTTTCGCAGATTTCACTTGGAGCTAGAAGTGTCTTCTGTACCTCCTCTTGATAACTGTTGTGCAGGAGCCATAGCAACTGCCACAGCATCACAGTGGACACTGAAGTATAGGGAAGGATAGCCATAAACTGCCATGCACCAGTGCTCTGCGAGTAGAATATGCAATTGACTGCACGCAGAAAAAACTGATCATACTCAACTTGAAGCCGCAACAGAAGAGCAGAGTCACATGCACTTTGTGCTTGCATGAGCCGGAAGCTCCTCCAGTGATCGGACACATATTGAACTGTATGACGGATTAAGCGACTGATTCTCTTTGTTAGCTGCCTGTACCTCGAGTGGTTATATGTCTTTAGGCCAGCATGAAAGATTGATACCAGCTGTGATGCCACTGCAATTAGCTTAAGAACACTTTGTTCAGAACTTCTAGCCACATCATAGTCTTCAGCTGTTACGAGGAGGAGGTGTCTGAAGATAGCAGCAAAGGGTACCTGATTCACCAGTGCCACCACATCATTTTCCCTCCAATGTACCACTGACGGTGCCTCATCCTCTTCCCCATCAGAATCCAGCACTACCCAAGGCTCTTGCCCAGTGGCAGCCTCCAAGGCACTCTGCAAAGGTTGTAGGTACTCTTCACGTTGTTCTACTGGGGACATAACTGTTGCTAGCACTGCCAAAGCATAGTCTAGCTGTGGACAGCCCAGGGTAGCTCGATGCCAGTCAGTGTGTTCAGTCCATGGCAATGGACTAGGCACCTGGACCAAACTGATGGCCCACTTGTGTATTCCTGGAGGGCAGCGCAACACATGGCTAAGCAAGAAAAAATGGTCTGCTAGCGATGCTACACGTAACAAGAGGCTAGCCAGCATGCGCAGCCATGACTGTACATCATTCACAAACACTTCATCTTGAACTGCCTTTCTCAAAAATACAAACAGTACACTGATGCATGTACTCAGCTCAGCAACTTCTTTTGTCTGCTGTGGTTGTGTCCCAGCACTAACAGGCATGTTCTTTGGGATGTCCCGAAATGCAGCAACATCCAGAACCACTTGAAAGTAGTAATCAATTTGGACCCGGAGAGTACTAGCATTGTGCATATACAATACATGCTTCTCCCTGAGTAATTTTAGTAGCTTCTGAGACGCCGCCGCCATCAGTGATGCTGCATCATCATTATACAGGGCTCGCTGAAAATAATGCTCTCCAGTAACTCGCTTGTTATCAGCACACCTCCCTTTTCCAGTGACAACATCTGGCACAATGTCCCACACACATGCTTCATGTTTCCTGATGTCTTCTTCCAGTTCGCGCACAGTGCACATTGCTGCAACTAGCAGTTCCCTGGATCGCAAGTAGTTTTCCAAGAGCTTGTAGAGTTCATGATGGTTCAGCCTCTTTTCTTGATTCAGGGTCACAAAATCTGCTACTACGTTTTTTCTTTCCTTTAGCCAGGAATTTTCGTACAAAGCGATTACTTGCTCTTCCGTGAACGGACGCATAGTCGTTCGGTTGTCGGGTATCGCTGAAAGCTCAGGGTAAAGCTTGCCAACGTTTTTGCTTCTCCCAAGCGAATCATCACTACGGGTAGTGACAGCACCTCTCTCTTCGACGCCCGAGTCACGGAAGCGCACCGAGCTCTTCGCACCGGGTGAGCTGGGAAATGCGTAGTGGTTGCCAAAACATTCATCAGGGGCAGTTGGTGCCTCAGGCTGGACTGTCGTGATCGGTGACACCACCGCACTAAGCCCTTCAAGAGTCGATACCTCAGGTTGGACTGTTGAATTCGCAATCGGTGCCTTTGCCAACTGTGCAGTACTATGCTCTTCAGTTTGTACGTCGGACTGGACTGTCGAGGTCGGTTCCGTCGAGACCTGCTCCTCATCGCTGTGTCGCAGGTCTGTGCCAACAACGACTATCGGTTCCTCTGGTTCCGCTGTTGTTTCCGCAGCGCGCCCGATGTTGATTCTCGAATTGCAAGCTTTGTCTTCAATGCCGGCTTCAGCATGCGAAAGCGAATCGTTGTTGTCTGGATGCGCAGGTGACAGACGTACTACATCATATGCAGCGAAAGTTGCGTCGCAGTTATCACCAGTACGAGTGCTTTCGCACAATGGTTTGTTTGCGGCGCCGCTTGCCTCAACATTTGTCACAGTCACAGCTGCCACAGCTGTAGAAGTTTCACTTGAGTGATGGTGCAGCTTCTTTCTAGATTTCTTCTTCGCTTTTAACTGCTCCATGATGACATTTTTCCATGGGCAGGCTAAAGGGCTGGGTGGATTCTAGCCACCCTAACGCAGATACCGAGAGCAGCTGATTTGACGTCAGATTTGATAGGCTACTGTTGGCTACTGGCCACAGAATATGGCTTCCTTCCGCCAGTGCAAGCGGTGCAGGCGATCTGGTGCACGGCAATGACAACAGCGTTCCGGGCATAGATGCTCCACGCAGATCTGTCTATCCCACTCAAGAAATACAATACCACAGCATCAGTTTCACTCTGTACGTCACGCGTGACTTCTCGGCATTCTTGATGCAGCACACAGCGGCGTAGGCAGCGTTGCCGTTGTGGCGTTGCTGCGAGGTGCAAGGCACCGGCGGCGTTGACGTTCTTAGGTAGAGGCCGCGGTAGTTACTAGTTAGTGCCTACATACTGGCCAAGCTGTGTAGAGTTTTCTCTAGTAGAAGATCATTTTTATATCATTAATACTTAGGTGCTGGTGAAGCACAGGCTCCCCTCTGTCTCTTGAAGCCGCAAAGCCTGCACAAAACAATTTTAGTCTTTCGAGTTCGCAACAATCAAGATACAATTCTTACAAAATAACATTGTGTGTTCATAAACATAGTAACGTGAATATACCCTGTGCGCCTGACCGCTTTCAACTCATTACTACACTAAACATCATAAAATGGTGAATCAGCGGCCTTCACAAAACCAACTTTTTTTTCTCCTGATTGCATACTTTTTCTTGCAGTTGTGCCTGTGGTTGTGCGTGCGAGCGCTGCATGTATACAGTTGTACTGCGTTCTTTCACTATTGTGGTAGATTTGTGTGATGCATGTGGTACGATCTTCATACAAGATGAATGATGGAACATCGGTAAGGAGCTAGTACTGTGCTAGTTACCTACCTGCGTTGCCTTCCTCTAAGTACCGAGGTCTTTCCTCTGTCACCGTTGCGCCGAAATGAGGCGTTGTCTACAGAGTGATCAGAGAGCCCAATAATTATTCTGTTAGCCAGCAGTAATTTTGAAGCGTTTGCCTTTATTAGACGATAAGGCGCATATTACTTTACATGTCACAAGCGATCAGGGTCGGTGTAGCATTTCGATGTATCCCTGCGATTTTTTTTTTTCTTTTTGTGCTGTTTGAGCACAAGCAAATGTTCGGCTTAGTTGTCAGATGCGGCTGCTCGGAACTGTAGCGACACCCTTTTCGTCTCGGACCATCCTTCAGGCGCCAGTCAGTCAGTCGAACACATTTTGGTGGCGGATTCGAAAGCGCTGGAGTACACTCTAGCGCTGGTGCATCTCCCCGCCTCCCCCCCCCCCCCCCCCCTCCCCATGCGCTTTTCTCTCCCTTTTTAAATTATCCCCCGCCCCCGGATACGTATGCTTGTTCGGCGCTTCACAACGGGCTGTCATGATAATGCGTTAAGTGCAAAGATGCTCCAGTGAGAGAGCTTCGGTTAATCTTCTGGTTGACTAACTTGCAGCACATATTGTAATTGCATTTTTCTTCTCTTGCTTACTTTTACGATAGTGGTTTGTTTATGCGAGTTTCTGACTAACAGCTAGCTGTGCGCACAGATGGAAGTGGAATCTAGAAGGAAAGATTCCACACTGGGGGGGGGGGGGAAGAAGAAAATGTGCCACTCACCTCTAACGGCTTGGTTATGTAATCAAGTTTATTTTCAAACTAGTGGCAATACTTTAAGTGCTTTTGCAAAAAGCGAAAGTGGTGGCGCCGCAGTATTTTTGAGGAATACTTGTTGGTCCTAAACATAATAGCAGGGTGCTCGCATTGTGGCCAATGTCTCTGTGTGCAATACTCTGTGTTTGCGGCCTGCCAACGCAGTCTCGCTAAAAGCGCATCAGTTTTTTGTTGCTCATCATGCAGACCAGTGCAGCCAGGAAGCACTGGCTGTGCTGGGTCTTGCTCCCTGCATTATTTCACTTTCTGTGATTGAATAATCTGCGTCTGCAAAGTACTAGCATGTGGATGGTTCAGTGTGTTTTGAACATAGCTTGGCCTAGGATATTGTTATGCGACCTTCATAAAGACTTTCTTGATTCTCTCAATACATACTTAGCTGAGGTCTTTTTATATCTTACTCAGAGAGTAAGAGGACAATCATTTCAATATGACTGAAACTGATGCACTGGAAGTGTTGCTGATCATCTCATCTCTCCTGCAACTTTATAACTATGTGGTTTATACTATTGCTAGTTATTTTTAATACTATATTTTTAATTTTTTAATACTATACTATATTTCTTTAATACTATATTTTTAAATATTTTTTCATTTTTGATAGTTATTTTTTAATAGCACTTTTTGTGCTTTTTTGTAGTGACTCTGCCATTGTGGCTATAAGACACAGTTTGCTCTTCTATCAGGGTGTTCTAGCCTCACTCCTACATATCCTGAAAACCTTTTATTTACTCAAAATATTTTTGTTCACCTCATTGAAGTGGGCGAAATGCCGCCTCTCAACTGAGGACGTTGCCATGGTTCCCAGGAATCGCTTTTCAAGACCGCAACACATGGAAAAAATTGGAAACATGGTTTAAGGCTCTGCATATACAAAGCTCCTTTGTTTAATCAAAATATGTAATGTCTTAAACCTCATATGCAGGAACATTGACCATCTGCATTAAACAAAAATACAGCTGTACACTTCTGTAAGTTCATAAAAATACACTACTGTGGTGGTTCGTGGGCCCAGAACTCGGACACAGACAGCTAAGTCAAGAACAAGGAAACATTTATCGACGAGACAACACGCACAATTCCAACGGACTAACAATGCACAAACAAACAACACAATCTGATCCCTAAGCTACGCGAAAATCGGGGCGTCCTGCCTAACTATGTCCGAAGTACGTCGCACCACTCACAGTACCGCGGCTCTTAGATGCGGCGCACGCTGATCTCAGCAGAGGAGGCACGATGGGTTGTGTCCGGGCACGAGCAGATCCTGAGCTGCTCACTCAGGAAGCGTCGGGGTATGATGCCCCTTAAGTGGCACCGAGGCCACTCCCTCAAAACGGCTGCGTAGATCTGCAGCATACGTGGCACCGTGGCCACGGTCTCAGCAGGCGGCTCGACCGGAACTTGCGCAGCACCGGGGCCACGTGTTCATCAGGCGGTTGTGTCGGGCAGGGACCGGCGCGGCACCGTGACCACGCCCTCAGCCGGTGGTTGGGCCGGACTCGAACCTGCGTGGCACCGTGACCACGAGTCGGTAGATGGTTGGCTGGCTGCACCACAGCTCCAGTTGCGCGCCCTGGCCCGCTCGCACATCCACCCCGGAACAGCCAGCACGATCCAGGACACCTGTTCGCCACAGGAGAATGCCCGGTACGTCCTGGCTGGCCTGGTGGCACCAGCTCGGTGCGTCTGTTCCCCTGGGCCGAACGTGCCACCGCTCGGTCGCTGGTAATGCCCGATCCACGTCGGCGTTCCGAAGCACCGAAAGCCATGCGCTTCACGTACCGCTCGCCCAAGCGCGCGCACTTCGTCGTTGTCTTTGTTCCTTCTTGTGCGCCGAAGACAGATGTTCACTACAACTACATTTCCATCTATGTAGTCATCAAGAACTGTGGCATTAAACTCTCAGACATCAACTGAGTGCAGTATATTTAGTAGTCACTGACAAGCTAACTCACAAAATCTAGCTGATACAGCAGGTGATGACATGTCATCCAGAATTATTAGCAGTTTATCTGAAGAAAATTCTTTATGGCAGGTGCTTCAGCCAGAGTTGAAATGTTGGTGAGTGGATGCTAAGTCTTGATACAAGGCTCAGTAAGCCATGGTATGTTGAACATAGGACTGGCCAACATTGTTGAACTGTTCCACTGGCTTATAATATACAGTGAAGTGTATTGGGATACAAAGCAGATATAGTTGTAGTTAAGTTTGTTCGTTGTGTTCTCCTTGATGTGGATCATGTCCCTTCCAGGAGATACATGATCGGCATGATACATGAAGCAGGAGGCAGGTTGGAGGTAATGAAACCGGAAGATATATTGTAGCAAAATATTTACAGAGTCATATGTACAGCTTGCCAAAGCACACTGATGACAACATAAACATTAACAGCATCTTACTTAACTTTCTTAAGTTGGAGCCTAGAGCACTGTTACTACATACGATGAACCGCATCTCGCTGTTCGACCACAAAGTGGTTACGGCCCAGACTAAAGTTGCATCGTACGGAGTCTTGGTGATCTATCAGCTCAGTGATTACAGCCTAGACTGAAGGATCGTGGGTCCTATACAGTCTTTAATACATTGCGGTAAACAAAGAAAAGGGGAGGGGACCACTGCCGGTCTGCCTCAACATTCTCTTAGCCAATCCGTTTACCAGTTAACATAAGCCACTCCTTACTGGGCTGCACCTAATCTCAATAGCAGTGTTTCTACACTTTCAACAGTTGTTTTGGCACTCTTTCTCAATGTGACCCTCTCTCTCCTCCCACACTCTTAGCGGTTCGTCACTGCATGGATGCTTTCGAAGTTGTTTACACGTTTCTGTGTCACGCATCCACAAGCCCCCCTCTCACCAACCACCAGGAGTGACAACCGAACACTACCATTCCCGATATCCGTCAGTGTTGTTGTCCCGGTGCCTTCACGCCGTAGTCCCCACATTTGGCTAGACGGAAGCGGTGCCAGTTGTTAGGGTAATTGTTAACAGACTGCGTACTCGGCGATTTGCAATCATCGCTGGTCATTAGTCATTAGAGTAATTGTGGACAGGCCTCAACTGACCCTTTGAACGGTTACGGGAAGCAAGAGGTGATTATCAGTCATCATTCCCCTTGCATTGGGACGGCGTGTCGCCGCGCCATGACCGTCCACAAAAGCTTTCCTCAAAAAGGCAAGGTCATATAACAAAAGCCGCAGAGGGCTGGCGTGCCGCCACGCCCGAGAAGAGGCTTCCGAGACACCTGATTACATCCATCTGAGCCTGTCCTCTGAAAGCAGTTGCAATGTCACGTTAAGGAAGACATGGAGAGCTGGCGCCTGTCCACTCCGGAGATGAGCCTAAAGAGTAGTTGTATAGTGCACAGTGCAGCGTTGTCTACTCTGCCCCATTGGCATAGAAGCGGCAGAACATAACAATTGTATAGTTAGAAAGCCATTAACATAGACAGTCAAGTGGATTAGGTGTAAGTTTTAATTGTAGTTAATCTGCCCGATTTTGAACACTTGTTGCTCCACTGTACGGTGTACAGTTTTTGACTTTTGATATACATGGTGAAAACATAATTTGTTATACTGAGAGTGTGAATGGAAAGGATATATATTGTTACGACGAGATAACTTTTTTACAGGTGATCTATGAGAGCCCTAGCAAAAGAGTCCAGCACTGGCTTTGTCCTGTGCTCTGCAACGGAAGAGGAAGAGGACAGAACATCCGTTTTGTCCTCTTCTTCTACCTTTCTTGTCCCAGCCATAAGGTGTTATATGCCCCAGTTCGCAGACCAAGCCCACTTTGGGAGGTCAGGGCTGAGTGGTAGGTTGATACCGCTTGAGGCACGCAATGTGCACAACTTGGCTTGTGTTAGATCGGCGTCCCTGTGGCATTACGCATGCGACCACTTATGTCAGGTCACTAATGGGGTCATTGACTGCGAAGGGACCGGTGTATTGGGCCAAGAACTTTTGGCACAGCCTGCGTCTGTGCTGAGGGGTCCACAGCCATACCAAGTCATCTTTTTCAAATGATAGTGTCCCATGGCAGCAGCCATACTGCTTCTTGGAACGATCTTGTGACGCCTATGTATGCAGTCGAGTGATTTGGCAGGCTTATTCAGCACGGCATAATGTCCCAGCAACTGAGTCCTCTGTATGAAGTATAAAGGGCAGAATGGTGTCGAGAGAGCTGCAAGGCACCTGAGCGTAGAGCAAGTAGAAAGGAGTGAAATCTGTGGTTTTGTGCTTCACTGTATTGTAGGCATAGGTAATAAATGGCGGGACCTCATCCCAATTATTGTGATTGGATGAGACATACATAGCTAGCATGTTAGTCGACGAGGCCATTTGTTTGAGGGTTATATGGAGTTGAGTAGCAGAACTACGAAGTCCAGGCCATTGATAATTACGTGAGGCGGACCATGGCGAAGAATTATGTGGCGTCGCAAGCGGCTGTGGAGGAAGGTAGCGCAGCAGTTTCCCGTATCAGGCAAGGTGACTGACGCACACGATGACCCAGCGTTTGTTCGCCGATCGTGGAAACTGGTCCGAGCAAGTCAATACCAACTTGTTCGAAAGGTGGAGTTGTTGGCGCTGTGGGATGAAGGAGGCCATGAAGGTCTGATTCTGATTGGTATTTCATAGTACTTCTGAATTAACTCTTTGAACTTTCCACATCTTGGCCCATCCTTCAGGGTGGGTATGTGCCAGAGTTGAGGACAACGACAACAACAACAATCTTGCATGGTAGTGACTCTGAGTTGTGAGCACAGGTTCGCTCTCAATAAACGCCTTACTTTATTAACCTGCGTTCATCAAGTTCACTACAATATATATTGACACATACAGTTGTTTTGGTTTGCTTAAAGGGCCCATGACAGCTATTTTTTTGTTGGATACTTTTATGTTCTAATGAGTAGAACACTGTCTTGTAATCACGGCATGGAGTGGCAAATTCTCCAGCGTGAAGTCTAATTAGTTACAGCATCGTTAATTTTGTTCAGTTTTAATGAAGCTTCGAAACGCGCGCCAAAAACTGCAAGAAACTAGCGCCGCGGGGCTAGCGCGGCGGCTGTCGGAAGTGAACGCATGCACTGATCACTTGAGCTCAAGATTCGGTGACGTTGCGGAGAGCGCGAGCGCCAGACCAGCTCGCCACACTCGCTTTGCATCATAGCGTGTGTACAATGTACGCCTGAGGGACCAACACGGAGAGGAAGCAGAAAAATACGGCTTTTGGCGTGTCCTCCGCGATCGGCTGCGAGAGCCGATCTTGAAGGCCACGCTCGGAGGCCATAGCGCGGCACGCCCGTGTCTCTCTGTGACGTCACGATATCAACTTACAAAAGTGAAACGTCACAGATGGCCCACAAACTACGTCATACTAGTGACGATGTCGCGAGGTGCCGCAAACCCAGATGAGCATTTCTGGTCACTCTAAATACATATTAAAATATCTTAACGACAACGTTCGCCGTTAATACTTGGCCACAAGTGCCTTCAGATGTTCGACAACCAAACAACACAAACATATCGGGTTTGAAATTTTGGTGTCATGGGCCCTTTAAGTGGAGCACTGTTGTCATTTTCCTGTGACATGCGTGCTTGTTTCGGTTGTTTGCGGCAGGTGCCGTTATTACTTTCTGTTACACGCAGCGCAGGCCACGTTTCTCTTGCATGTTGCTTCAGGAATCCTGTTGACTCAGGCATGCCTATGAGCAGCTTCATTTCCTCCGGGTGGTTCCAGGTGACTGGGGAACCAGGTGACTGAGCCGTGGATGCATAGTGAGCAGTGATGTTATGAATCAATCTGTTATTGAAGTTGTAAAAGGTGTTCTGTGAATCGGGTGAAGACAATGGCATTGGGGTTAGATGCTATGGCTAAAGCAGTAGCTACTTCGCCCACATGAGTTGGGTTTGGCATTTTCACCGAGGCGCAGTGGGCCTTTTCCGCACAGGTAGCAGTGCCTCCCATGGCAATCGCCAAAATCAGAACTGGTGGCTAGTAGCCTCCACAATACTCCACTGCGCAGTGGTAGACAATCGTGGAGACCTGCTTTGGCGCTCATTTTGTAGGATGATTTCGAACCTTGGACGCCAGGTGTCATGCTTAAAGCCGCTGTATGACCGGCTATACAGGCACCTAGTCGTGCAGAGGCCAATGAAAAACATGGCGCGCATTTCGTCGTTCATGCTGTGCATGTACAGATCACCCACCCGCCAAAGGGCCATTGATCAATGATCCTGAAGGGGTTGAGGCTGCGATGGTCATTACTCTCTTATTTGGTCATGCTGCATCCACGTATATATGTCGTTTTTCTCGTCCCATGCCTTCTGCAGAGCTGCTGCTCTTGCTTGTCCTTTTAGCATTGTAGGGGGGATGCATATTCCTTGGTATAGGGTACGCCTTGATGTGCCTCATGATTTCATGTGGTAGCTCCTCCCTCTTGTCAACAGTATAGGGCAGGCTAATGTGCACTTTTTCAAGCAGGTCCCTGCCCAGCTTTGTGAGGGCAAGTCGCTGGAGTGTCGAGAGTCGTGCTTCCTGCATCTCTTGCAGGCTACTGTGCACCCCTAGTACCATAACGTTTACCATAGACGTGCAATTTGGTAGTCCCAGGGCTGCCTTGTAGGCTTTCCAAATCAGAATCTCTGGCTTTTCTATTTACATTTTGGAGAGATGGAGTGCTTTCTTGTATATTATGTGTGATAGCACAAACGCTTTCTCAGGTGGTGTCCTCTTCCTTCATGCCGTGGCATTTATTCCTAATTTGGTGTATCATTCGCAAGATTTAGTTTATAGATGTGGAAAGCTTTTTTAATGTAGTTGTGTTCTGCCGTCCTTGTGGAATATATTGTCCCAGGATCTTATCTCCGTTGGTTGTTGAACTGGATGGTTATTTATACGAACCGTAATGTTCTGCGCTATTGCTTTCCTCAGGTTCTTCAGGATTAGCAGCTCCAACTTCTCGTGTGCACACTGGAGGCCTCTCTCCCTAGCATACCTGTCCACTGTTTCGGCTGGTGCTGGAAGGTGCTCCTCGATCTTGCAGTCACTTCCTCGAGTTGTACCAGGCAGTAATATCATCGGCGTACAAGGTATGCTTGATGCTCAGTATCACAGAGAGGAGATCTGGTAGATCTTTCATAACCAGACTGAACAAGAGGGGTGAGAGTATGGCCCCTTGTGCAGTCCCCCTTGGTCCAAGAGTGACAGGGTCCAACTTGGTTTCACCTCAGCAAATTATGGCCTGCCTGGTTGATAAAAAGTCTTTAATATAGTTGTAAGTTCGAGCAGTACAGTTGGTATCTGCCAGGCTTTGCAGGATGTTTGAATGAAGAATGTTGTAAAAGGCCCCTTTTGAATCCATTGCCAAGATTGCTCTTGTCTGTCACCCTGGAGGTTTCTCGAGCAGGTCCTCATATAGGTATATAAAAGGATGTCCTGTGTTGATAGGTGAGGGCGGAAACTGAATTGGTTATTGATTAGCAGATCGTTTTCTTATAGATATCTACCGAGCCTTAGAGAACAGTAGGGAGGCACCATTGGTGGAGTTGCAGACTGCCACTGCTGAGGGCGCCAACAATGTACACTCACCGCCGTGGCTGCTGTCTGTGCAGCAGCCAAGGTGCCAACTGTTTTTAATTTGATAGTGGAACAGCGATCCAGTATGTGCTCTTGCAGCAACTATAGCATCATAGCAGACAGTGCTTCACATGAAGCAGAGGAAAAGAAAAAAGAAATGCACCTGCCTATTTACTGCTGTCGTAGTGCACGCGCCATTGGTTACCATGCAAAATGCATAAAATACAACCGTCGGCAAGCTTTCTCCTTACAGATATATTGTATGTTGCCAAAACATATGCCTGTGAGTGTGCTCTATTTAAAGTGCTTTCCGCTGCAGTGTCTCGAACTGACAAGGCAGAAATAAACTGTATTGTTTCAAAGCTACGCTATTCGGAAAGTGGGCCTTCCTTTGGGCCTTGTTGCTCATTACCAGTGTAATATTTTTCAACTTTTAGACGAGTTTTTCCCAGTTAATTTGCCTCAGAGGAGGCTTGGGGCCTATGTAACTATTCATATGCCCAGCAACCTTTCCAATTTTTAGTGTGCCCATGCAGCTTAATTGGCAACCAGAAAAGAATAGAAACAAACATTCAGGAGCCAAGAGAAAGTGCACGCACCTTGAAATACTGAATGAGCAATGTGCGAGCAGATATGTTATTGGAAATGAATTGTTGATGGATGCAACAGTTAACTAGACAGATATCTTGAGTGCTGATATGCAGCTTAACACTTTTTCTATTGGGTGTTTGGAAGGACCCTTGCACAATGACATTATTGTTTTTGGTGGTTGAATAAGTTTATGGTTCATTAAGCTGTGGTTAGACAATTTTAAAACAAAATGGGAAAAACACCAGTGCACTTGGAGTAAGGAGCACATAAAGAGTTCTAGGTGGTGGAAATTGCTCCGTTAAGGCTCGCCTCAAAATCATATCATTTTGGCGCGTAAAGCTCCAGCAGTTACCACACAAACTGAGTCCTTGCATGCAGAGCTGTCAGCAGCCCTGCATTGCTAAAGGGCCTGTTTAATCACTGCCATATTCAGCAGAGTCTTGAAGGGTTCATCCAGTGTTGGATGTCTCCATAAGGTATCATAAGTATTCTGGTATTGTCAGCAGAACATAACGCTCGTAGCTGCCAGGTGGAAGGGGATTAGGCAAAATATACTGTGCATTTACAGTTGCTCAACGTTATGCTCAGGCTGGTAAGCACAGCATTAAAATGTGTGTACCATGCTTTACAACAACAACGGCAACAAAGTACAAATTCAGTGCATGCACACGACGACTTTACTGCATTGCGATCACAGCAGAGGCAACAGAGACATGGGTGCGCGAGTTATGAGGTAGTCTACATCAGTGGCGTCACTGCTCGGAGTAAATTACCAAAAGGGAGAGGGAAAGGCGATAGCTATTTGAGCACCATTTGACAGGCACAGAATTATCAAGGACGATATGGTAAGACAGTTTGTGTTTGCAAGGTGAAAACCGCTTAAAGGGCCCCTAAACCACCCAGAGGTCAAAAGTTAGTTGTGGTGCTGCTTTTGTGCCGGTGTGCCCAACAAACGTGTAGCCAAAAGAATTTTTCGAAACGGTGCCGAAATGGCGGAGTTACACGGGTTTGATTATTAAAACGTGGCGCTTGCTTGTTTCGCTCTCTCCTTCGCCCCACCGGCCGCTTGACAGTGCCACCTCCTCGTCGAGTGCTCCTCCGAATGTCACGTGACATACATCGCCGATAACGTGCATCCGGTTGACGTGCCTCCGCTGGGCTCTCGCATTCGCGCAAGTGTTTTGTTGGTGCTGTACTAACGCTCTCTGCCATTGCTATCCGTCGTGTTCTGACAGTTGCTGCAGTTTCTAGTCGGCTGTACTTGACTTGCACTTGCGTAGCGTAGCGCAGTTACGAATTCACAAGCATGCACACGCGAGCACCACATGACGAGGAAAAACAAACCAGCAGGGAGTGCGTGCATTTGCTAGCAGACTAACCGGAAGTTGACATTCTCCTTCGACCAATCAGCGGAGCTTGGACTTTTGTGACGTCACCACAATGTCGTAGCGGCTAACTTTAGTATGCCGGAAATGGCCGGTAAGGCGCACGGGATTGTTTTTCGAGTTTGTGGCGCGGCCGTGGTGCGGCCGTGGCGCGTAGTGCTGCCGAATTTGACACCGTGCATCGTGCCACCATTCTCAACTCGATGCGTGTGTTAGCTTGAAATGTTCAAAAACATGTCGGGGGTGGTTTAGGGGCCCTTTAAGTCTAAGCCTTATAGTGCAATAGTAAAGCCACCTGCAGTGAAACATCACGCTATATAGAAAGCATGGTTTCTGCATTGGGATAGCTTAGATGTAGAGCATCACCATATAAAGTTTGGGCATGCTCTTAGGTACACATGGTAGACTAAGAAGACCTCTCTCCCAGGGGCAACAGGATGGCGTCCACTGCCTCTTTCTCTCCCCATGTAAAATGTTATGATTGAAATGCAAGGGGATGCGGCATTCCCAAAATGCCCGTAAAGGTAGACATTTGTGATAACGGATCAGAACCGAGGGCCACCATTACAGCTTGCCTAGAGGGACATATGACTTAGAATATGCAGCTGCTTGGTACCGCCTGCAAAATTAGCGATGGCCAAAAAATCTTGGCAGTGAAGTCCTCAGTCCTGTCTGCTTTTGGTACGTGCATTGTCTACTGAGGTGCTTTTGAATAGCTACTAATAATAAAATTAGCCAAATTAGCCATCTGTCAGTCATGCAGCTTTCAGATCGTTTTTACAGGTTATGATAGTTGTGTATCACCAATATAAGCAGTGGGGAATTTTTTAAGCTGTGGTGACTTTGAGTGAAAGAGAAACTAGTAGACGTGTTGTTTTTCTATCACACAACCAGAATGATCACGCAACCAGAAAGAGGACGTGCCTGAAAATGACAATAGCATATGCTTTCTGATTGTGGTTATTTGGTTCTGTTTAATCTAAGTGTCAGTTATTTCTTTCTACGTCGTAATATTTGCTTTGGCTTTACAGAGCTCAACATCAGAGGTTATACATCCTATAAATATACAGCTGGACAACCTTGTAGTAAATTACTTTCACCTCATGCTGAATTTTTATCTTTTGTGCATATTGTAAACACCATAAAAGTGGGTGCAACTGCAATGAATTAGTTTCCACAGTAGAATGATTTAGGTGTGAGTGATCGTAGATTCATGCTTTACCGCAGACACATCAAATGGTGTTGAAACCACTCTGAAGTGCACTTAAACTGTAGAGTGGCATAATGAAATGACCATATATAAACTAAGTCAGGTAAAAATCATTGTCAGCTCAAACATTGTTCGACGCTGTATAGGGCATTCTATGTGTTTTTCAGAGAGAAAGCCTTTTTTCAGAGAGAGAGCCTTGCAGAAAAACTTGTCTTTGTCCATGGATCGGCACCCAGGGAAACTTCTTTCAAGGATGGTCTCTCTGCCGCCTGAGCTAACCAGGAACCTTGCAGATGCTAGTGCCAGATCATGGTATTAGACAACCCGAAGCAAATAAACAATAAATATCAGCATTCTTGTTTGCATTGTGGGACCCATTAGCATATATTTAAGGTTTATCAATGAGCTCATTATTTTCCCGTACATCCTAATAAGCCATGAGTTCGTGATACGAGTCAGAATTTCATCTTTTCTTTCAACGTGAGCTTTATCATCTGTGTTATTGTTCTGGCTTCACTATTGGCTTGTAGATAGCTTGGAATGTTTGTGATGTGTAAATCTCTACACTCAATAATGTTGCTACGGACATTGACATAAAATTGCGACCCACTGTGTGAGATGACTGCCTATCATACGCTGTAGTTCTCGTGAATGATAAAGTATCTTTGCAGCCAATGTCACCTCTGGGCATTGTTGCCAATTTAGGAGGCATTCCTTACAGCTGTTGGCAAACTTTTAACAGCAGCTGGCTCACATTAGGCCACCATACACTTGGCAGGCTCTAATGTTTTGTGTCTAGTTGATGAAGAACTCTGTCTCTCTGGTTGCGTGAAATAAGAAGCTTATTGCAAGTTCTGAAGGCCTCCAGTGGGAACATAGTTTTTGCCAGCCGTTATTGCAGTACCTATCTGTAGTGCAGCAAGTTGTTTCACAACTTTTTGTTTATTCTTTTTAGAACCCCAGAGCAAAGGCAAAATATTGTGTCTTCAAAAGGTTATGTGTCCTTTATGATGAAATGTTTGTCAGGTAGAGGTGCACTGTGTGATGCTTCGAAATGATTACCTATTCTTAAAAAAATTTTCATTAATATTCCAGTTGCTCTTGAGTGCCTATAATGTCAATTTGTTTCCTCCTTGTTGGCCATACTGCCTTCGTCTCACTACACACCGATGAGCCACGTCTTCAATTTCAAGCCAGCCACTGAACTTTGTCTCAGTTTGTAAAAATGGCAGGTAGTTGGCTCCATATGGATGGTGTGTTACAACCTTGCACGAAATGCGAAGCTGTACAATATCAACAAGATGTGCGACGTTGCTTGCATACTGCATTGCCATTCGCATGTCCTGCCCCTCAGTCCGTCCTGTTGAACTGAGGATGCTTTGTGTGCAGGAGGCGTGTTGAGCACATGGTAGCCAGGTGACAGTGGTGGCCCATGGCGGGGCGTCATTCCGAGGGGGGGTCTCCCAGCAGCCCCCCCAAGGAGGAGGACCTCCGACCAGCGGCAGGGGCAGGCCGCATCCTAGCTGTCCAAGTGCACCTGCTCGATGAGACGGTGACCACATTCAATGTGCAGGTGAGATGCTCGGAAGCGCTATTACTGGTCAGTGTCAGTGCAGTTGTCTAGTTGCTGTGGGAATGGAGAGTGCCATGGCTGCGGGGGTAACATGAACTTGTACAGGAAACTGCAGATTTATATTTCAGATTCCCATAGATATAGCTTGTCTCGTTCATTAAACTGCTCAGATTATTGACATTACATAATGTTGTGTTATCATTATGCTGTACAAAAATACAAATCTCTTTTGCTTTTACCCCTTCGGGTGTCCATTAAGATGGACCGTGTATAAAAGTGTAAAATTTTCACGTTACTTGGACCGTGTATAAAAGTGTAAAATTTTCACGTTACTTTCGTGTCACTAAATATTGTACAGTAGAACCTCGCTGATATGTTCCCGGTTGACACGATTTCCCGGTTCCATCGTTCGCGATCACGAAAACATGAACTTTTCTCGTAGAGCTACGCTTCTTCTGGTTAATACATTCCTTGGAAATGCGATTATTCGGCACCCACGTTCGATTTATCGTCCAACTACGATCGGACAATATGTCTTCTGCCCTCTAGAGTCCTCATGCAACCGAGAAGTCGGGAAGCTCGCGCGATCGAGAGCAGTAGCTACCCACCACGGTGGCTACACCACAGTACTTGCCCGACCGTGTCACAAGAAAATGCCAGTGTGCTCTCTTCCAATACTAGCATATCACCTAGCTAGACGTAACACACCGCGTTCTTCGGTATCGCCGCTGACACTCGCGATCAAGGCAGCTTTAATAGGACGCGTGCGGTAGCTGTTGGAAGCGTACATAGAGCACACTTTTAATGGCCGATAACCGAGACATGCCGCCATTTCTTTAAGTAGGACTGATTCGCGAGCGCTTCTGGAGAGGTTAGTTTGTTGATGGTGCTGTGCACCGAGTGGTAGCAAATGCACTTCCTTGGCTCTGAATTCGGATAACACTGCTACTTGTTCCACTAATGTCCGTTTGCATATATTAAAGTGGTAGTAGACAGGTCAAGGAATGGCCCTTAAAGGAGTCGTGAAACGTTTTCTGAATATTTTGCACAGTGTGTGTATTCGGAATCCTGGCCCTCCAATTTATAATATGCACTGTTTCAATAAATTGTCAAGGTTGATTTAAGCAACAAAAAACGCAGTTTAGATTTCCCAACACATGTTCCGCTTACTTCTGCAGCTTGCGTAATCTTGGTCGCCACCATGGCCTTAAAGGGCAACTTCGGCTGTTTTTTCACCATGTTCTGATATTGATGTTTTCCAATGGTACTGATAGACCTGTAGAAGCCAGGGTGGTTCAGTTTGCTCAGAAATGCACCAATAATTTTAAATAACCAACTGAAAGGTGTGTTCCAACTGAAACCGGAACAGGTAGACACTTTGTGCAGTGTATGCGATGATGTCACAGCCTTCCTGCCATCAGAAATAAGGAGCTGGTGCCAGAAAAATGACAGTGGTGAGGTCATCTGATGATGTATTGAGTTATGCCAGCTTTTCTGAACTTGACAGCTACGATTTCAGTGCTGAAGTATCGCCGTTTTGCTCTTCACGGCCCACTGGCTCAGGTAGGCAGCGTTGACAGTGATGACGTAAACTACACAGGGTGGCCCAGGTGGGAATCCACTAAAAATTATGAAGATTTATTTCCAAGAAAGCTAAATAACTTGCAACCACCTGGCTTGGCATATATCATTATAGTACCGAGCTTCATTGTCTGTTTGCTCATTAAGTTGTTTCTAACAAATAAAGAACGAGCCCTTGACCCTTTCCCATTCGTTATAGTACCGAGGAGAATATATATTGAAAATTTCATTGAGATCTGTGGACAGTGAAAAATCGCCGGAGTTGTCCTTTAGACTGGAGTGCCTTCGGCGGCCATGGGAAAACAAACTGCGCTCCAGCATTTCTCCCAAACGTAGGCACCACACAGTGTCCAAATGTGTTCTTGCTTTCTAGCTTTCATATAAATCTGTTACTAGAGTGAATGAAAGTTAACTATATGTTTACACTTTTAAACATCTTGATATGACACCACTGAAACGTACTGTATTTATTCAAATATAGGCAAACCTTTTTTTTTTTCTGAAAATGTTGCCCATAATCAACTATTGACCTACATTCGTGACCAAAGAATCCCGGCCTATATTCGCGATCAAAGCGACCAGAAGCACTGAGCTAATGACGTTCAACTGCCGCGCCTGCTGTTCTTCAAGCAGTGCCTGCTACATAGGCTCTTTATATACCATAAAATCTGGAGTATGGACTGCACCCTCCCCCTTTTCCAGGCTTAAGTTATTAAGGAAAAAGTTATTCATGTAATAGCTGCACAGTCTTTTCAAAGCCCCCGCGAAATGCAGCCGCTCTGCCATGTTCGCGCTGGAACCTGCAATTTCCCTAGATAGGCTGTGAAGTCCCTAGCCTTGCTGCCTGCCTGCGTGGGGCCGCACCCACCGAGCTCTTCGTTCGTTGTTCCATCCGAAGTGACGGCTTGCATTTGTTACTGCATGTTTCTGTGCCGCTCGGCGTAAATAAAACGTCGATAAGGGGTAGCAGAAAGCAGCTGGACAGACCGTTTGCGTGCAACTGGTGGCGTCGTGCTTTTCGTGGTCCATCGACCGGCAGGCATGACACTCTCGAAGAACTGATGCTCCATGGGGAAGAGGAACGCGCCAAAGGCGTGCCGTATTGCTGTGAGTGTATTCAAACAAAAGCCCCGCAGTTGGCACAAGATGGGATTGGCCGGTCGATGTTGGTGAAGGATACGTGGGAGGGCTTGCCAGCGGAAATAATCGTGACTGGCTTTAAGAAGTGTTGCATTTTGAACACGCTCGACAGCAGCGAGGACATGTCATTTGGGATGCCGAGGATGCCTGTGAAGAATCCGACGATGACAACTTTCCCTACACTTCCGACAAAGATGATGCTCCTGGCAGCGATTAGAGGGCTGACGAAAAGTTATTGTAAGTACAGGTGTGCTATGTTTCAATTTATGTTACTAAAAAAAAAGTATTGTTCGACCTTTTTTTTTTTTTATCGTAGACTGCTATAAGTAGGGGTCGACCTATATTCATGCCCGAGCTATTTTTGAGTAAGTACGGTAACCGTATAGTACCTATGCTGGCCTGTAGTGTCGCATGGTCATTTCGGGAGAGTAAGAATGCTAGGACTTCAAATGGCCTTTATAAGACCTACACTGAATACATCACCAAATAATTATAGAATCGCCATATCGAATGTTTAATGAAGCAATGAAAATTACAACCAAGCAGCTCCATATTATTTTAACAATCCCTTTGGATTTTTTCAGAGTAATGGGGAAAAAGCTGGAAAATTATAATGTTATAATTATACAGCTCGAGTGTCATACAGGAGGAGTTGTTAAATGAGACACGCAACTTGTCTTGTTGATTTCGGATGTGAAAGACAGGTGCACATTGACAAATTAGAATTTCTCAGCCTTGTTGGACCCTTATCATAGTGCCACATCCGTGGGCCATGTGCACTCCGAAAGAGGACCAAATCCTGGTGGTAGTCTTAACTCTCGCCAGCCAGCTGCACCGAACCTCACTGGTTCTTTGAGGCGTGAGTATCGATGTTCAGATCCTTGTGCATAAATCAATACCCAGCACCCCCACCTGTCATGTCACATTATAACACAACAGAGGATGTCAACCAGGGAAACTGCGAACTGGATAAGCAGGCTCGATCATTCCAGTGCGCCATTCATCTTCTTCTTCG
Organism: Hyalomma asiaticum; assembly: GCA_013339685.2. NCBI lineage: Eukaryota > Metazoa > Arthropoda > Arachnida > Ixodida > Ixodidae > Hyalomma > Hyalomma asiaticum. Next base: position 151,437,111 of record CM023482.1, read on the forward strand.
ATTTCGCCTTCTTCATCTTTCTGTCATCGCTATCAGTGCCTGAAAGAGCCACGACAAACGTGAAAGGCTGAACACACGAATTCGGCTTATTTACACTCATAAATGCATTATCTGTAGAATGAATTCCAGCTTTAACTGTCGACAGCAAAACCGTGACGTCAGATTACCAGAGGGCAGAATGTTTTAACCAATATTTCCAGTCAGTGTCTTCGCATGAAAGTACTGGGGAGAGTGCGTGGTGGTCGGTAACTACGGAAAATGGGCGGCCATACAGATAGGGTCGGAACTTCGTAACCGCCCAAACAAGGGCCGAGCACTCGCGCTCTGTGATAGAGTAGTTCCTCTCAGCGGCCGATAGGAGGCGGCTAGCATAGGCAATGACATGATTGTGACCACGCTGATGTTGGGCTAATACTGCACAGAGTCTGTAGCCACTGGCATAGGTGCTGATTTCTGTAGGGGCAGACGGATCAAATTGGGCAAGGATCGGGGGCGTCGTTAGCAGGCTGATGAGGTGAGAGGATGCGGATGCTTCTTGCTGGCCCCAAGAAAATGAGACATCTTGTCTCAAAAGCTTCATTAATGGCTTGGCTATGATCGCAAAATCCTTTACAAAACAGTGAAAGTATGAACACAGCCCGAGAAAGCTGTGTACATCCATGGTGGACTATGGGACAGGGAAGTTCTTGACGGCGGGATATTCTTCCCGGGTCTGGTTGCATGCCGTTGGTGTCGACTAAATGGCCAAGGACCGTGATTTGGCAGTGGCCAAAATGACACTTATGTATTTCTTATGTATTTCTTATGTATTTTACCCGCCTTAGGGCGCGGAATTTTAAGGCCCTTATACAGGCACTTATCATAATCATGGTCCACATCTCTTGACTCACTACCTGGCGCTCTTTGGCCATCAAATGGCCCTTGCGCCATTAAACACCACTCATCATAATCATCATCATCAAAATGACACTTGGACGAGTTGAGCTGGAGCCCGGCCGGACGAAAAATGTCTAGGATGGTCAAGAGACGATCAGTGTGTGTTTTGAATGTTGGTGAGAACATGATAATGTCGTCTAAGTAGCACAAACATGTGGACCATTTAAAACCTCTCAGGAGGGAGTCCATCATGCGTTCAAAGGTGGCAGGGGCGTTACAAAGGCTGAAAGGCATGACCTTGAATTGATACAAGGCCGTCAGGTGTTATAAAGGCTGTCTTTTCACGGTCCATATTGTCGACAGTAATCTGTAAATACCCGGAACGTAGATCAATTGATGAAAAGTAGCAAGCTCCGTGTAGGCAGTCAAGAGCATCATCTATGCATGGCAACGGGTACACGCCTTTTTTTGTAATTCGGTTAAGGTGCCGATAGTCGATGCAGAATCGCCAAGAACCGTCTTTCTTTCGTACCAAAATGACAGACGATGCCCACGGACTCAACGATGGCTCAACGATGTTCTTTGCGAGCATCTTGTCAACTTCGCTTTGAATCATTTGACGTTCAGGTGCAGATACACGATAGGCACGCAATGGATAGGAAGAGCATCGCCAGTATTTATGCGATGGGTCACTTGCGTAGCTTGGTTTAAAAGATGACCGCCGATGTAAAAAATGTCACTGTATGCTAGCAAAACGCGACATAGGTAATCAGTTTACTGAGGGGTTAGGTCTGGGGCAATCATTGATGTAATAGCCTTATCAGAGAAAGAGGCATAGGGCTGCTGCGAAAGTGAATGTGGCAAAGTGGTCATTGTGAAGGCCTGCACTTCGCCTGTGTCGAGTGGGCTGAGCAGGGCGAGGGAAATACCACGGGGCAGAACTTGGGGCGTCAAATTGAAATTGACTACAGGTAAACAGGTGCAGTTGGCAACAACGAAGAAAACTGTATGAGGTAGTGTGATGCCTCTGTTGAGTGGGACATCGGTTACTGGCATCAAAAAGTAGTCCCCATCAGGTACTGGAGGTGACGACACGAGTTCGACGTAAGTAAGTATTTGGGGTGGCAAGCGAACGTCGGCGGCGGAAGTAAGGCCATTGGGTCATTGTTCGATGGGGTCCACTAGAGGAAGATCAAGGCGTAGAGTACTGGCGGAACAGTCTATGAGAGCCGAGTGGGCAGAGAGGAAGTTGAGAGCAAGGATGACGTCATGCGGGCATTCGGCTAGAACAGTGAAGAGAATAACGGCATGGCGATCAGCGATGCTAACACGGGCAGTACACATTCCAATAACAACAGCAGTTCCACCATCGGCGACCTGGACAGCCTTAGTGGTTGCTGGCGTCAGAATTTTTCTTAATCTTCGAGGAAACTGAGCACTTATGATTGATAGGTACGCTCCAGTGTCGATAAGTGCGGTCACATGGACGCCGTCAACATGCACGTCAAGTAGCTTCTGTTTGGTCGGAATCGTCAACTGAGGATTTTGTGCCATGTCTAACAATGCAGTGCCACCTCCAGGAGCTGCACTGCCTAGTTTTCCGGCTGGGAGCGGTGAAAAATGGTCGGGGAAGATGGTTGTCGAGGTTGAGGTGAGCGAGATTGGCGGCATTGGGGCGAAGGTGAGTGGGCATAGCAAGGCTGAACAGGGAATTCTTGAGGGGCAACGTGTTGTGAGCTGGACGGGTACGGGCGAGGACGGCGTGTTGGTGCAGAATAATTAACAAAATAGTTCCAGAATGGCATCCAGCGGCTTCAGCAGTGGCAGGAAATGTGTGCGACACGGTGACAGTGAAAGCAAATAGGTTTCTCGTCAGCAGTTTGCCATTCAGCTGGGTTTCTAAACCGGGGAGGGGCAAAGGTTGATACGGGACGGGATGGGGTGGCAAAGTTGGGGCGGACGCTGAAGCGTGGAGGCAAGGACACTGCATGAATGCCCATGTTGGTAATCTCCTCGCTAACGACAGCTTGTATTAGTGAAACCGCAACAACAGGTACCGAGAAGGTTTTGACTTCGGCAGTACTAGGACAGGCGGCCTCTATCTCGCACCATACAATGCGTGTAACATTCTCGTAGTTAGCGGACGCGTTAGAAACACCCTGACATGACGACGTCGCTGCAGTGTTGGGCAAGCGGGCGAACTGATGGACGATTCGTCGGCTTTTAGCCTGTTCTAAACGACGGCATTCTTTCATGACGTCGTCAGCAGTGGTGACATTGGTGAAGACGAGCAGGTTGAATGCATTGTCAATGATGCCTTTCAGAATGCAGGCTACATTGTCTGCGTCGGACATGTTGACGTCGGCCTTGTGACATAGAGCCAGGATGTCTAGAATATAGGCGATGTAAGGTTCAGTAGATGTTTGAATCCGTGCAGACAGTTCCTTTTTAGCAGTGAGCTGCCAACCATATGTGTTCCCAAACACGTCACACAGTTTCTCCTTGAAGCTGTCCCAGCTTGTGATGTTGGCTTCGCGAGTTTCGAACCACGCTTGCGGTGGTCCGTCGAAAAAGTGCAGTACATTTGTAAGCTGGAGAGTGGGATCCCAACTGTTAGTGGTGCTTGCACGTTCGTACCGCGTGAGCCAGTCCTCCACGCTGCACCTTCGCGGCCTGAGAACATGCCGGGATCTCGTGGTATTTTAACGCTGACGGAGGTTGTTGCAGATGGATTGGCGGGTGGTGACGCCGTTTCATCAGAAGCCATCTTGAGAGCTTTGAGAAAGCAGCCGCTGCGAAGCTCCGTGGCGAGGTCAAGGATCGCACACCTCCACCACAATGTCACGTACAAACAAGGCTATGCACAAACAAGGCTATATACAACTGTATTTACAAGCACTGTTGTAAATGTGTACAATAAGAACAGCCCGCATTAGGTTGTCACTTCGTCGTTATCTTCTCTGGCCCAACCACGAAACAGCTTGTACTCTCGTATGTGCTGTAGCAATTTATTTGGCTAAAATACTCACAGGAGCTTTGACTTTCAGGTTAGCAGCGTTTTCTGACCATGGTCAAAATGTGTTGCAGGGTCCATCTAAAGTAACATTTCAGGGCTGCTCTTATTCTAAATGGTACAGGAAGGGGGTTGCTTGTATGTGAAAATACTAACCTGTGTTTCAGTGCCAAGATTCGGACTAGATGACTGTCAATGTAAATAAATACATTGTTGTGAAACAGGCTCCACACACTGATGGTCAATGTTTTCTTTAAACTTTGTGTTCCATCTTGTGTGTGCCTGTAAAGCCTACTGTAAAGTGAATAAACTGCTCTTTGTTTCCAGTACAAGGCAGCTGGGCGTGTTCTCTTTGACCAAGTCTGCCGTGTCATCAACCTGCTTGAAGTGGACTACTTTGGCCTTGAGTATGCTGATAGCAGTGGGACCAAGGCAAGCCATTTCTTTCCATTGCAGTTACCAATGTAGAAAGTTGCCAGCATCTCCTGTCCTCTTATGCCTTCTACTTACATCTCCATATCTCTGTCATTATGCGTTATGATACAGCAAGGCACTGTGGATGACTGTAAGCAGCCCAGTAGTAATAAGAAAAAAAGCAAAGCAAAGAAAAGGAGTCAGCTGCAAAACTAAAAGCTTTGCAGTAATGAAAAGCCCTTTTGTTTATGATAAAAAATGCCTTTTAATAACAACAGCTGAAAATCTGTTTTTTCTTCCCCTTTTCTTGAAACTAGAGGAGAGCATCTCTTTTCTGTGCTGTCCTGAAGAATGTTGTGACATCTTTCTTGTAATCACGATTGCTTGCTCAATAAGCCTGAGGGTGTTTTAATTATTACTGTCACTGATGCTGTTCTAAGCTTGCCTGATATAAACAAACCATTTGTTGTGGATATATGCGCAAGCACCACTGGAATTGCCACAGTACTCTTGCAGCAGCAAGGTGACACTCTCCACCCCATGTCGTTCATGAGTCGGGTGCTATCAGATGCTGAGAAAAATTACACAGTGCAAGAGTAGGAGTGCCTGGCTGTTGTGTGGGCTGTAGGTAAGTTCCAGCCATATCTTGAGTTTGAGGTTCATTGCGACCATTCATTCCTGGCGTGGATACTCGTGCTTATTGTCGGGCGCTCCGCCTTCAAGGCTTTTGTCACAAGATTAAACATTGCCGCGGTAGAGCCAGCATTCCAGTCGATCCCCTTAGTTGCTCTCCAGTTGATGTGGAAGGCGAACCTCAGTGCACAAGCCTGGCCGAGTTCTTGTTTTTTCATGTGGCAAGAGGAAGGTAACCTCATTACATTCACCGAGCACCCCTTGGTGGTAGCGCTTGAAGATCTGAGTGTGTTGACCAATGCCAAAAAGCTGTCTAAGGAGCTGCTGTGGGAACCTGTTTTACGTGGCTTAAAGTGCTGCAGTGCCTGCCACCCTCAGAGGATGTTGCCGAAAGTCGTCGCTGTATTGATCTCGCCTCCTCTTGTCATCCTGAACCATCAGGACTTGTAGTGCAAGAGTGTGGTGAATGTACAGAAGCCTGGCTACCCTCTCACCTGCGTCTATTGGTCCTCCAAATGGTACATGACCAGTGCACATGGCGGTTTCTTCAAGACTTTGTGACGTGTATTGGACAAGTTTGTGTGGTTGGGCCACGGTGTACGAATAGTTTAGTTGAGAAAACGGCACGTAGGGGACGCTTTGTGTGGAGAGGCACATGGTGTTCTGCTTACGAGAACCCGCGAGAGGTGGCGCACGAAACTAGTGCCTCCTTGCGTCCCCGCCGTACTCTTCGCTTGACGTGTTTTGGCTTGCTTTTCCGATTGATTTGTGGGGTTTAACGTCCCAAAACCAGCCCTGATTATGAGAGACGCCGTAGTGGAAGGCACCGGACATTTCGACCACCTGGGGTTCTTTAACGTGCACTGACATCGCACAGCACACGGGCCTCAACATTTCGCCTCCATAGAAATGCAGCCGCCGCGGCCAGGATTCAATCCCGTCACCTTTGGATCTGCAGCCGAGTGCCAGAACCACTAGACCATCGTGGCGGGGCGGCTTGCTTTTCCGGGCATGCTGCTTCATCGTGCTTCATCGTCCAGTGTACCAACGTGCTTTGCAATGGGAAAATGCTTTGAAAAATTCCGTTTTGTTCACTAGAGCACCTGCACCATGTTGGAGAGCTTGCGTGCTCAGGTGGTCTGGAAAAGGGTGGCAGTTCAAAATAAATATTGCCGCAATCGATGCCTATGCTGACCCCGAATTTGCTGAGACACAAGTTGTAAAACACTATTGTGGTAATGTTCTTTTTAATGCAAAAGAATACACACAGGACCCAACAGTACAAGCGCCTTTTCCTGTCACCCTTCTTGTGCCTGTTGTTTTTCACTGAAAAGGTAATATGGATTCACACCAACTAGCCTGCCAATGCATTGTGCTGCTCAATACAAGCAAACATTAGAGTCATTGGTTGTTGCTCTTGATAGGCTCATTTGGAAGCATGGTTCATTTTCTTGCTATCTGACGGTCTAGTGAAATCTGGTTTTGCTTGTTGTGAAAGGCAAGGTGCTATCTAATAAAAGATATGTTATTGCTTAAATTTAGTTCATATAAAATGCCAATGCAGTTTTTCCAAAAAAATAAAAATTAGAGGCCTGTTTGGTGCCGACATTCTTCATTTACATGCTGGAAATTTCATGTTGAATTTAGAACACAAACCTATCTTTCTGTTGTTGCAGTACTGGCTGGACAATGAGAAGCCTATGTGCCGCCAGATGGGCCTTTCTATGGTGTCACCTGTCATGTACTTTGCTGTCAAGTTTTATACGCCTGATCCATGTCAACTTGAAGAGGAGTTTACAAGGTAATGTTTCATGGACATTAATAATTAATATATCTGTTTATTTTTAATATTCCCTTTATTTTTGTTTATCATGGACTGTATATGAAGGTACTGATAAGTGGGCGAATTGGTATGCATTAACGATTCAGAAAACGGGGTAGCACAAAAAAACAAGACATTAAAGATAAAGAAGACACGAAGACGAACACCGGACTCACAACTAAAGTTTATTCCATTCAACACACATTTATATACTCACACGTGGGTACCCTAGCAAAAATTCCCAATAGAGAAACCAATAGCCTATCAGATTATTGACACCAATAGGCCTATTTGTCTATTGGTTCTGATTCACCTATTGGGGCTACTGTATTGGTGTATTGGCTCTGTATTTACCTATTGGAGCTATATTAGTGTATTGGCTCCGTATATGCCTATTGGAGCTATATTAGTGTATTGGTTCTGTATTTGCCTATTGGAGCAATACAGGTGTAGTGGTTCTGTATTGGCCTGCAGGTGCCTTAATCGGCGCCCACAGTCACACAGAAGGGCCACAGTGTGGCAACACCTCTGGAACGATAAAGAGTACAGGAGTGAGCGATGCACACATATATTTTCAATATCACTGTTAGAGGAAAACTTCCACTTTTGTCCTCAATTTTGTCTTCAATATTGCAGGCGACTATTTTTCTGGGTCAGGTATATCTCTGCAGGACCTCTTCAGGGTTGTTACAGTTGTGCTCCAGGTAATGCCTGAAAAATGCTTTAAAAAACATAGACATAAAGGTCACAAAAGTGGAGCATTTCTTTTTGTCTATCAAACATTGCATAGAAACTTGCATTGCTACAGTATAAAAAATCTACACCTTTTGAAAATTGCGAGAGCTGTGAATTATGGCAAAACATTGCATGCAATAATATGCTGGTGGCCTGGAGCCTACCTTTTAGAGCGTCATATATGGCAGGATCCACAAGTGGTTTGTCCTTGTCCTATTCAATACTGTGTCCATGATGGTTTTGTTGATGAGGCTTGCACTTGAAAATGTCTGCCCGGCAGGCTCATGAACAAAAGTTTGACATTTGTGGCACTGCATCAAATGTTCACGTGAAGATTTCTGTAGCCACATGCCATCACTTGGGAAAACCTGAGACAAGGTAACCATAGTAATGATGTCAAAAATTCTGTTAAATTTTACTATAACAACAGGTGGTTATACTAAGCAACACTATTTACTTTTTGGTGATCAGGTTATGTAACAAATTACTAAACTGCACCCTAATGCAATGAGACAGTGAAATAATTATCTCCTTGTTTTCATTGGCCTGCAACATTCACCAAGTTACGAAAGAGAGAGAGAGAGCATTGGATATGAAGTAAAACAGCAGTTCTAAATAGTTTGAGGTTATCACTTTCACCTATCAACACGCCCAACTTTTCGCACTTCACTCAAACCTTTGACGTTTGAACTACCTTAACTGAATACTATAAGGAATACATCGTCGGATGCTGCAAACTGACAAAAAAAAGCAGCCCAAGCTGCGCAGATGCATAGTCAGAGTGTGCATGTCAAATTACTGACAAACAATAATTATAGCAGGGCAACTGTTTTTTTTTTAGTCATTTGTATTCTAATAGGAATGCAATTCAAATGAAGCGCACCTTCGAAGGAACACGTATTAAATGCACATGTAAACACTGGGCATAATTGTATTACTGTTGGGTATAATAGTATTACTGTACAGCCATGCGCTGCCAATCGTGTGTGTCACGATCTTGTATTTTTACCAAAGGCCCGCGCTTCTGAATTCTGATAATATATCTCGAGTCGGATCCTGACCTATTTTAAGGCCTGGAAATAAAAAGTAACTGCGCTAGTCTAAAGAGCCAAATAGAAAAAGATATCACTGGCTATGATAAAGTAAACATTACTCCATCGTTACTTTCGGGGTTCTTATCGCTTACGCAACAGCATCTGCTTCACATTATATATGTTGTTCAAGACAAGTTTTGCACAGCATGCAGTGGCCTTTCTTTTTTAATGCTCCACAAAGTCATGGCAGCTGAGATGGAAGCATTTTAGCACACACACATTCTCTTGCACATCGCCCTGAAGAATGCCTTGTCATCAGTGCAACGATCCACGGTACCAACATTCAAGTCGCTGACATCGTATTGCAGTATTTCTACGTATGGAATACAGAGCAGCTAGCACTCAAAACATAAGCGGTATAATTACCTCCAAATGGCCGCATTGTCACAGGTGAGAGCAGTGAAGATCGCACAATGGATCCAAAAATCCGTGTTGTCGTGGGCGAAAACAGTTGTCACGCGGTGACTTGAAGTCATAAATTCTTCCGGGGGTGAGAATGCTGAACACATTCAGCATAAATTAAGTTACGAAGACGATTTTCCCTCGATTATACACTTAAAAACCATCAAGTGCGTAGCACATGTGGCACGCGCATGCAGCCATGATGCAGCGGCCGTGGCGGCTGTGGCTCGACTTGTTTTGGCTTGCCAAATGTACTACCACGTGTGCCCGGAAAACTTCACGTTTTTTTCAACACGGCTTTTCGACACTTTTGCCTATGTCCCTCAGCTTTCAAATGTATCATTTACGCGAAGTATGCACCTCTATTTTTATTTTACTTTTGTATATATGTTTATTAGTTTACTGCTTTAATGGGCCTGTTTTGAGCGTGTCGAGATCGAATACGCAACTAATGAGCCACCAAGGAGCGGTCGGGTTCGCTTGGTTCGCTTGCTCGCTCGGGTGAGGAGGCTGAGGAGGCTTGTTTGGGACCGGGCAGCTCTGGGTGCCGTCGTGCTATCTTGGCTGTAGCAGTTGGCATACGCGTTCTGTCGCCGTAGTAGCCGTGGTAGCGTAGATTAACATGTATGCCAGATCTCGACATCGTTCTTTGTCGTTTCCTTGTAAGAGAGGATCGAGTGATCGCTGTTAGGCAAACACAATATCATGAAATGGGTATGATCGAGGCACGCTTCGCTGCGTGTTGTCGTCACTGAGGTGAACGTGAAAAAGAGTGATGTAAGTTCTTTTTATATTAGTACAGGCGTGATGGCTTAGCGGATAGGGGTTTGGCTTGCGAAGGTCGAAGTCGCGGCATCGAATCTCGACAACGGCGGTAGCGTATCGATGGGGACAGAATAGCTGCACGTTATGAACCCCAAATCATCAGAATAAAACAGGAGTTCTGCATTTAGCAAAGCAATGGCTGGCAGCTTTTATTTTTACGTTTATTGTTCTGTAGTTTGTTTGTATGCGTTATATACTCATCGTACATATTGGAATATGCAATCTTAATAACCCAAAACCCTACGCAACAATACTTTCTCGAAAAAGAAAAAGTTCGTGCAACCGTTGCTCCATTGAACCTAGGATTAAATGACTGAAAGCTGTCTGCTGCCGCACCTATATTATTGATCATGTAGGATACCCGCCTTTTGTGCTACAAATAGCCAATCAATACACCCTCTGTTGGTCAAACATCCAGCCAATAGCTCTTGGCTTATTGACCAATACATCCTCTATTTGCCTAAAGACACCAATAGCTGCCTGCTCTATTGGACTAATACACCTATTATTCGTCAAATAGGAAACCAATACCTACCTGCTATTGGACCAATACAAACGCTATTGGTCAAATAAGAGACCGATAAGAGGCAGCTATTGGTCTTTATTGGTGCCAATAAAAATCTGATACAACCTATAGAACTCTAATAGATTTCCAATATAACCGATAGAAATTTCGTATTGGACCAATACGAAATTTCTATTGGAATTTTTGCTAGGGTACCATCAATACACAGATAACAAAACAAAATCATTGAAACATAAAGGCACCGGCGCAAACAGACGACACAGGGAGAGAGACAAGGACACACGAGCGCGGTCTAAAAACTGGCTTTATTTGGAAAAGAAACGTGGTTTATAAGTGCCTCAAGGAAGCATGGGAAATGGAGGAGGACAAAAGAATAAAAGGGGGGGGGGGGAGACATGTCAACAACGCAAGTGCAAAAAACAGCCAGGAAAGCACAAGAACCCAATCCAATGTATTGCTTAGCAATGTAACCCCCCGATAGCCGCATCAAGAAGATTAAATTCCGCATCAAAAAGAGCGAGAGACGGGGTGCTTATGCACCTGCTGCCAAGTTTTCTGATATGGTAGGCTTCCAGACTTAGACGTGCAATTTTGTCACTGCTCTTGCCTAGGATCGTCATCTCCTTCAACCGCGCCACACAACCAGAACACTTAATGACATGCACAACCAAATGGGCGTACTTGTCATGTAGTTTGTTCAAATTTAGAGCGTGTTCCCCCAATCAGTCATTGACGCAGCGACCAGTTTCGCCGACATAGAACATCCCACATGACATGGAGATGCAATAGACCACTCCAGTGGAACATTTTACTAACGGTGTTTGATGGTTCTTCTGGCATCCACATTTATTTGCGCTGCAAATACGTGGGCACAACTTTCTCAGCTTGTTTGGGGCAGAAAAACGAATAGGCACACCGTGCCTGTTTGCCACCTTCTTGAGATTGTGGGAAAGCTTATGGATATAAGGTACAACCTCAGGCCTAGGGGCCTTCTGGTGAACCTCGGCCGTAGTGCTTCCCGTTCCACGCTTGAATTTTTGAAGGAGTGATTCAGAAACGGCGGTCAAGACCGAGAGGGCAAACCCTGCGGCCAAAAGACGGCTTACCTGATTATGAAAACTGGACGCGACTTGGTGTGGGCACGATTTCTGGAGAGCTGATTTCATGCACATCAATGCAATTCCTCTCTTAATTGTCTTGGAAAGTGCCGAGTCCAACGGTAGCAGCTCCTTCTTGGCTCGTGGGTAGTAACCCCAGCAGACGTGCCCATCAGAAAACTTGATATTTAGGTCTAAAAACTGTAAAATGGAAGCGTCCGGAAGTTCATGGGTAAAACGTAACCCAAGTCCATGTTTGCTAAAAACAGATAAAACTTCACCTACTGTAGAGGGGTAGGTGAAGGCGGGAGTCTTTTTTAAAAGCACTAAAAAATCATCAATATATCTAAAAGCTTTTAAAACCGGCCCCCCATTTAAAACCTGTGCAAGCGTGCCATCTACCTTTGCCAGAAAGATATAGCAAAGGATAGGGGCTACGCATGATCCTATGCAGATGTCATCACGCTGCAAGAAGGGCTGCTCGTCAAATACAATAAAAGTTGACTTCAAATAAAACTGCAGCAAAGAGAGGAAGTTGTCAACTGACAGGCCCACAGTGTTCTTGAAGGACACTTCCCCGCTAGCTTCCACGCACTCTTTGATGGACACCAGCATTTGATTTTGCGGCACAGAATAAAACAAGTCTTGCACGTCTATTGAGAAACCAAAACCATCATCATCATTTCCCTCTATAAACTGCTCTACTGCGGCTGAATTCTTCACAAGAAAGGGGTCCTTAACAACTAGCGACTTGAGATTCTTTAACAAAAATTTGCTGACACAGTTCCGCCATGATCCCTCTTCACTAATAATAGTCGTAAAAGGTACTTCGGGCTTATGAGTTTTGGCTGTGAAAAACATCCTCAAACTGTTGCTTTTGCTGTTAGAAATGTCCTTGGCAAGCTTAACAAGATCTAAACGCTTACAAAAATCGATGGCTTTACACTTTATACGCACTTCACTTTTCTTCATGGGGGCAAAGTTCTTGTTCACCGCCGCAAGTGCTTTTTCGTTGTACATTCCCTTAGGTAAAACGGTGAACCCACCATCTTTATCAGCTTGTGTGAGCATAAGGCTGTTGCTCTTAAAGAAGGAATCAACATCATCAAACAGTCTGCTACAGTGGAAGTCCTTGCTTTTTGGAGCGAACTTTCGAAGACAGCCCACACCTTCAAGAAGGCAGCGGTCCCAATTATCATCTTGAGCCTTGTCAGCGACATTGCGATTCATTGCGATGAGGTTAGGAGCAGAAAGGCTTGCTTCGACCCCAAATTTAGGGCCTTTCTGTAGCAGGCGCATAATCTTCGCTGGTATAAGGACATTACCCACAACGCTAACATTGCTTGGATCTTGCGTCATTTTTCTGTTGTTACCTGCGCACCGGAGCAACTCACTTAAAATGTACCTCCACCTGCACTCCGTGAGCTGGGCTGCTAGGCGCTTAAAGGAAGCAAGCTTCTTGACCGCCAGCCAGTCAGGGCGATCCCTAAAGCACAGAAGGCACAGCCAGTCACGAAAAAATCGGACTTGTTGCCAGAGTTCTGAGTGAATTATCCTGCGCAGTCTTTTCACATGTCCCCACGATGGTTTCACAGACCCGAATAGAGCACTTACTTCATCTGGAATGAGTCCATTCCTGATGCAAAAAGCGAGACGCCTTCCCTGGCATGTTGCGTGGACGATGTGACTCAGAAGAAGGTTGATGACAGACGAGGAAGGTGAAACACAGAAAGAAGGGCCCACTGTATAAGAAATGAACTTCATCAAAACGTCTTGTTGGGCGAGTTGGTACATTAGAACCCCGCTGATACGCTTCTCACGGGACCGTAAAATATAAACGTAAGAGCCGGGAAACGTAAGAGCCAAGAAATGGGAAAATGGAAAAATGAGAGAAGTGGTGATCGGCACAAAATTTTATTTTAGTGCTAGCGCTTTCAGTGCGCGCATCGGCACACTCGGCTACGATTTCGTCGACAGAGAAAACCTTGGAGGTGACAATGGCGTCATCGATGGAAACGTAATCATTGTACGCGATTCCGTCACCAACAGCTTGCATCGCTGTGCCATAATTTTGAGTGCGGAAGCTGGAAACGTAATTGGCATTGCCCATTGTGCAGCTAATCCTACAGTCAAGCCAAGTCAAGCTACGTGAAAAATCAATATTTCCGTCGGCAGGGGCCGATTAGAATGCTGATTGGCGACGTAACATGCGGGAACGTTCCCACATTGCGACGTAACAGCAGGGTTCCTAATGCATTGAATCCTATGGAAGCTATGCCGGGACCAGCCAAAAACGATGTAACAGCCGGGAAAGCGCAGCAGCCGGGAACGTAACATTGGGGTTCTACTGTACATTCTTGAAACATTCTTGGCACCGGCGCAAACAGACGACACAGGGAGAGAGACAAGGACACACGAGCGCGGTCTAACAACTGGCTTTATTTTGGAAAAGAAACGTGGCTTATAAGTGCCTCAAGGAAGCATGGGAAATGAAAGGGGACAAAAGAATAAAAAGGGAAGGTGGGGGGGGGGGAGACATGTCAACAATGCAAGCGCAAAAAACAGCCAGGAAAGCACAAGAACCCAATCCAATGTATTGCTTGGCAATGTATTGGATTGGGTTCTTTTTGATGCGGAATTTAATCTTCTTGATGCGGCTATCGGGGGATTACATTGCTAAGCAATACATTGGACTGGGTTCTTGTGCTTTCCTGGCTGTTTTTTTGCGCTTGCGTTGTTGACATATCTCCCTCCCCCCCCCCCCCCCCCCCTCCCTCCCTTTTTTTATTCTTTTGTCTTTCTCCAGTTCCCATGCTTCCTTGAGGCACTTATAAACCACGTTTCTTTTCCAAATAAAGCCAGTTGTTAGACCGCGCTCGTGTGTCCTTGTCTCTCTGCCTGTGTTGTCTGTTTACGCCGGTGCCTTTAGGTTTCAAGAATACCAACTCGCCCAACAAGAGGTTTTGATGAAAAACAAGATAATGTCCACCCGTTCAAAATACAAGATTTCTTTTGGCAGCAAGGTGATGAATATGGCACTGGTGAATGAATTCCTGTTATCTCACGAGCCTCAATTATCTCACGAGTTGCCTGGTCACGATTTTTGGCAATGATGTTAGTCTTTTTTGACATGAGGAGTACACCCGCACCCTTCACATTGTGCAGCTATATAGGATAAGTCAGTCATCATATGTGTTAGCTTCATGTTCTTTTAATCTCACGTCGACCCATCTTCCCATCTGTCCTATATATACAGAGTCACATGATAGAGGCAGATTGTACACTACTGCCGTGGCACAATTAGTTGCTGGATCTCTGGTTCACTCCATAGTGTACTTTCTTGCCCCCCTTTTTTGCGTCTACCTTCTTTCTAACACATGTGCGAATTCCTCCTAGCTTATTAGGCACAGAAAAAAATATTTTTACACCATAGCGGCCTGCCATGTTTTTCAGTGCACGCGACAACTTGTGTATATACAGCACAATGGCAAAGTTTTTGCTTGCTTTCTAGTTTTTATCAATATTATTGTAGTGGGGAGGAACGAAACCACAAAATGTAGTGGGATGCTGCCTAGCCAAGAAATGCGAGCGCAGAGCGCGAGCTGTTGGTGCTGAGGCTGACCGCTGCTACCGGACGCTGCTACTAGACGCACTACTAACCACTGCTACTGGACGCCAATAAAACCCCCTTCAATGTGGTGGAGGTTGTGGGTAGCAAAGCTTCGGAGACTTGGTCCTGAATTACCTGTCGTATACTCGGCATCAAGCAATGCGTAGGCGTTTCCGTGGGTGGCAAATGCGATAAACATGATAACTGTCGAGCCACTTCTTCACGCACATGCTCCTTGATTTGCGACAGTAGTGTGGTATTTTCTCTGCCGACAGTCAAAGAGGCGAGAGAATCCTCTGGGGTTGCCTGCCGCCGAGCTAAAACGCGTTGTTTGCACAGTTCGTCGAAGCTCTGGCACAGGGTGGTCAGCTCAGATACAGTTCGTGGGTCTTTTACCAACAACGTTTGAAAGGCATCGTCGTCTATGCCTTTCAGTATATGTCTGACTTTCTCCTGTTCAGTCATGGAAGGGTTGAGGCGCTTGCATAGGTCGATGACGTTTTCTATGTAACTCGTGAAAGTTTCGCCCTGTTTCTGTGCACGTCCGCGCAGGTGGTGTTCAGCACAGAGCTTACGTACTGCGGGACAGTCGAAGACCTCGGCAAAGCGCTTCTTAAAAACGGTCCAGGTGGTGAAATCGGATTCATGGTTGTGGAACCAAAGGCTGACAACGTTCTTTAGATAGAAGGGGACATTCTCACCTTTTCGAACGTGGAGAACCAATCTTCGACATCCTCGTCATCCGCCCCGCTGAAGAAAGGGGGATCGCGCTGGTGCAGTGCCCTAGTTACGATGACGGGCGGATATTGGGCCACGGATTGCTGGGTCAGCTGGGCTTGCTGGATGTTATCTCCAAGCATGGTTGGGGCGATGGGCAGCTTCCGACTTTGAAGTTCCAGATTGGAAGACCCAGCACCTCCACCACTTTGAAGGGTGTTCCCCACTCTGTGCCGCCTTTACTGCTCTGTGCCGCCTTTACTGCTTTATGAACTCTTCAGATGCCCTGGTCAACACATAGTTTAGGTAGGCGGTGTACCCTAACCATGTGTTGACAAGTGCATTCTCAGTGCGAAGTTTTTGCTCAGTGGTAGGGTGTGTAGGTTAGCAGACAGGTTTCGGCGTCACAGCAAAAGCCCTTTTCACCGTGACAACACGAGTCGTAGTCCTAAAGTAACTATACGTTTCCCTGTGAAGCCGATTGCTGACTGGCAGAGTAATGTTGGCATGGATGCCTCATATGTTGACAACTCGACTTTGCTGCAGACCACTTGGACATTTGGTACTGGTGTGCGTCGTATGGCTCATGTGCACTATGTGGGTATGTGGGTATGGCGCATGTGCACTTGGACCAAGCAAATGTGGATTGCTGTGCTGAGGATTCGCTCACATCAACATTACGATAAGAAACTTGTTGCTGTATTGTACCTTGTTCATACTATGACTGCGTGATACACAAATCCACATGTGCATGTCTTAACATCATGCACATTCTCCCTGTGCGTGCATTGAGGCTAGTGTACCGGGTACACATTTTTGTGTGCATCTACAGTAAAACCTCGTTATAACGAACCCGGATATAACGAATTATCGGATATAACGAAGTAATCGCAATTCCCCTTGAAGTTCCTATAGATGAAATTGATATTGGTTATAACGAAGTAATTACCACTCCCCCTTCAACTTCGTTATAACGAGGTTTTACTGTATTTCATGCTGGTTGAGCCGGCAGCATGTATACATTTTTTTCGCCAGGTACCTGTTCAGCCTGCAGATCAAAAGAGACCTGTCACAGGGTCTGCTCCAGTGCAGTGACCCTACTGCTGCACTGCTGGCTTCCTACATAGTCCAAGGTGAGCACCAATTTCCTTCACATTTCTTGTCTGCTTGCTTGAAAGCTCTCGTGAGTGAGGGGACAAAACCTGTAATAATGACTTGCATATACCTTGGTCATGATGCATATTTTTGTCTAACACTGCCCTGTGTAGAGCTGCTAAATGTGGCACACCCCCCAGGTGGTGGAAATTTCAAGAGCCTTCCACTACAGTGTCCCTCATAATATATTGTGGTTTTGGGATGTAAAACTGTAGAAATTATTATTAAATATGTCACACCATGTGCTTTGGCTTCCTACAGTGAAGTGACTTGGCATTATGCTTATGCAGCTTCGTGTGGGGATTACGTGGCAGAAGACTACCCTGACGCCTCGTACCTGTCAAGCTACAAATTTGTGCCCCACCAGGATGCAGCACTCGAGGCACGGATCATGGAGTGCCATCAGCGGCATGTGGGCCAGTCACCGGCCCAGGCAGACCTCAATCTGCTGGAGACTGCGCGCCGTTGTGAGCTGTACGGAGTGCGTCTGAGCCCCGCCCGTGACTCCGAGGGCCTCTCTCTCAACCTGGCAGTGGCTCACATGGGTGTCATGGTGTTCCAGGGAACCACACGCATCAACACCTTCTCCTGGGCTAAGATCCGCAAGCTGAGCTTCAAGCGCAAGCGCTTCCTGATCAAGCTACACCCAGAGGGATACGTGAGTCAACCGTTTGGAAGTGACGGAAACTTCATATTTATTGCCATTTCGTTGCATGACAGCAGATGTAGAGCAGCGTGTCTACCAACTGGGAAAACCTGGAAATCTCAAGGAATATGATCACTCTGGAAAATCTCAGGGAAAACTTGGGGAATTTGGGCTTCTGTCAGGGAAAATCAGCTGAAGTACGAAAGTCGCGGTAACGCTGGCTCTAACTATGAACCTTGAGAGGAAGGTTATAGCGCAGCTTGCAGTAACTGAAGGGATGAGTGCAGTGATCGAAGAAGCTGTGATTGAATATTTTTCGCTTTAGTGAGAGTGGCAAGTTCCCAGCCATAATTTTGTAATGCCTTCCGAATGCGCTCCAGCCCATCCTTATTCTACGGAGGATTTCTTTTTCATGGGTAGGTGCTCCTGAGCACGTAACCATGAACGGTGCACCTTTCATGAGTAGGTGCTCCTTCCTACCCCCCCTCCTTTCACTGGCACACACATAACGGCTCTGGGGTCCCCTTATTTGGCTTTTTTTTTTTTTGTTGTTGTTGTTTATGCAACACTGTTATAGGAATTATCTGTTGTAGCAGTTGAATTCATGGAACTTCAGTACTGTTATAAGTGGGTGCAACTGTAGTTCTAGTTGCTTCCTCTGGAAACAGAGCTTGTTCTTTAGAAAATCTAAAAATAGCTTTTTTCTCATTAGGAATTGAGGAAGAATGAGCCATACTGTGTCCATAAATAGGCAGCAACATTCTTTTTTTCTCACTGATCATGTTACTTGCAAGTACAAGCCTCGTCGGCAACATCTGCATGACTGTGATCTCTCGCAAGATAAGCAAGGGCCTACTGGCTTTGCTACCACTTCTATGACATGCTTGTCACTTGTCGCTTGACATAGGTCATACGATGTGGGTAACACCGTTCATGGAGTATGCAAGGCGCACAATGGCCAATGGTGCAGTGTGATAAGCAAGGCCATTTGAAAAATTGATTGAAATTCGATTTTTCAAGCTCTAGCTAGCTAGCTGTTCAGCTGTCTAGCTTCTTAATTCAGTCAATTGAAATTGATTGAAATTGAAAAAAGGCAAACACTAATTGCAAATATTTGTTATGTCTTGCCCCAGTCTCTACAGTGGTCAGCTTCTGCGAACAATATCTCTCGGTGCAGTTGCCTGTGGCATTTTGCTGAGAAAGACAGCGACATGTTATCTTGGCATTTCTGTTCTGCCTCTTGGTTGTTGCAAAATTTACGCTAAAATATTTGTCAAAGTTAAATACAAAGCCTTTCATTGTTAAAAGTATCATAGAGCCCAGAGTAGGTTCAAATATGCCATCCACTCATCTTGCCAAGAATGACTGATCTTCCACGCTAGGTGTTGAGACTGGTAGGGCCTATGCGGGTAAGCATCGGTAGTGCCAGCAGGTGTCATGGCATCGAATGATTGGCACACCAGTGTGTATGACTTATCATCAGCATGCGTTATCATGATAAGCATCTTGAACTACATGCTGGTGTACTGCACATTTTTAATGGGCAATCAAAATGTGCTGCCCTGCCATCTGCAGTGACATCCCTGTGTAGGATCTCTTTGGCATGCATTGCAGTGGTCTGACCATGTGCAACAACTAATATTTGCTCGTTCTAATAGCTTTGTATATTTGTTATCACTTTCTTTATGTGGGGATATTTTATGAACAGTTACAATGTGACAAGCTACTCTGGACAGTGTGTTCTGACAGCAATATATTTGGCATTGATGGTTTATTAGTGTTGTTTCTTGACATAGTAATGTTTTGATATTTGATATTCATGTCTATATTCAAAGCCGGATATTCGTATTTGATTTGCATATGAGGAAGATCTCATATTTAAACACTCCTAGATAAAAGCAAAGTGATTAACTCCTTCATTATTTGAAAAAAAGTATATAGTATGTGGATTACATCAGAGATGTCAGTTACATGCAGGCAGGGGTGAAGTTGCCTACCCTCCCGCCGTCCCATGCATGCTACACACTTTAGCAGTCCTAATTAGGCCTGTATTTTGTTTACACATGCATCATAATGCTGGGGCTGTTGTACCCACACTTGGTAAAATCGAGAACCTACATCTTTGGCTAGCAAACTCAAAGAATAATGGTAGCAGCACAGTGCAAGTGCAAGAATTAAGCCAGGCTTCTTGTATATTTTTTATGCATGGGACCAAGATGGTTTACCAATGTTTGATCTTATTTTGTAAACTTCAGTGCAAAAATAAAAATGCAATGTTGACGTATTGCTGTCAAGTTTTCTTTATGGCAAATTAATAATAATAATAATAATAACGTGTTGGTTTGGAAGTGTTAAGAAAAAGGAGAAGATAGAGCCGGAAAGGAAGATGGAGGTTGTTCCCTGTGAAGTGTGCTAAGCATGTCAGGCAGGTACGAACTTGTACATGGAGTGCCTACCAGCCAGTAGAGCGGGAATACTCTCCTTGTGACTGGATGGTTTGTGAAAATAGGGAGATAAAGGCTTCTGATGGTGCGGTCACTTGGCCCATTGAAAGAAGACACAGTCCATGTGGTGTTCAGTGATTCTTAGTTGAGCTTAGTTGAGCTTTGATTTCCTTGCTTTCTCCCTCTGCTCCCTTAGTTGAGCTTTGCATGATGCTATTTAAGGTAAGCACTACACATCTGAGCTGCTTTATTGTTCCCAGGGCTACTACAAAGACACAGTGGAGTACTTCTTTGAAAGCCGCAATGAGTGCAAGAACTTCTGGAAAAAGTGCATAGAAAACCATGCATTTTTTCGCTGCACCGAGGTCAAAAAGAGCCCCCGGCAGAAAGCACGGCTCTTCAGCCGAGGCTCATCTTTCAGGTATGCTTGCCTGTGTTCTGTCTTAAATGCCTGCTTTGAGTTGCCCACCATCTGTCAGGTGACCGTTGCTTTCAAGAAGTGCGGCTGTAATCAGTTAAGCTGGTCAGCCTGCACTTCGCAGTATACTTGCTTTTTACTCAACACATGCAAATAAATGTAAAGTCATTAGATTGAAAACAATTTTTTAAGAAATGCTGGTTGTGTGTTAGGAAAGTACAGGCCCATAAAGTGACCCTCAGTGACAATGGATAAAGCACTTCAGCCTTTTGTTATTGACTTCCCAAATACGTACGTCTTATTGGTAGACGTATGCACTGAACTTCATTGGCTTGGCTTTTGGGAAGAATATAGATGCTGTCATTGCTTGACAGTATTCTTTTATGTTCCTGGCGTTCGTTGTTGTAAAAACAGATTAGCTGGTAAATGTCACACTATTCAGGCTTATGCGCCGAATTTAAATTGCAGCATTGAAACATGTCTATTTGCAGCATTATCAGCAGTGCAAACTTGTAGTTGAGTGTCTGGAAACTCCGTTTATACTTGATTATAATGTAACGTTTTCATTCGTTGCTGAAAGGTGCAAATGGAAACAGGTCAGCTTTTCATTTTTATAGACAACGTCCTATTTTCCAGATGCCCGAATTCTGGACCTGTCCGATTACCTGGACTTAATCGTAGTACTGTCAAGTTCCTCAGAGAGTCAATATAAAAAGATCCAAAATTTCGGACGCCTATAAGCTTCACTGTCTGATTTTCAGGGCGTTTTACCATTGACTGCAGGCATGAAGCAGCTACCAATCCTACCATTTTGATCATCTCGCAGCCTCAAAACCCTCCCCCGCTCCGCCACTGCTGTATCCACTAACTGTAGCCAGCTGTAGCACCGCAGTCGCTTTACCATAATGAAATCTTTGAAACCTCAAACCAGTGCATGTCAATTTATTGTTGGCTGTAGCCAGATGTAGCTGGAGCCGAACATCTTTGTGTTCGTTCACATGTTATTTGGTCAAGCTTGTGATAGATTGTGTGGTCGTGTTGTGCTGCTGTGCACCGTCTTTAGCATTTACCAAGAAGTTTCCTGCCATGTGGTGCTATGCTTCTCCTCATGTTAAACACCATAGCAATTTTCAGCCAATGGACAAAGGCGTGGTCCACAACTTGAAGCATCTGTGCATGTCATGCGTGCTCAGCTACTTAGTGCTGCATCATTCACCTTGGATCTTCCATTGGCATGCTTGTGGACTCGAGGAGGATGGTAGCCCACAAGAAGCTTCGTAATTGCTTTCACTATGTGAGCTTCACATTTGACACTGAGACAGTTCTCTCACCTGCAGAGAACGACAGCATGCATGATCAACTTTCTTCCGTGGATGTTGTGTTTGAGGACTTGTGCACCGCTGGCATTTCAATTTTAGCTGGGATAATTTTTTTAGTTCACTGACATTGACAAAGATCTTGAACTCTGCAGAGTTGACCAATGATGAAATCATGCATCTGAGGATTCGCATGGCTCTGACATTGAGAATGAAGAGTCAGCCACTACACATCAGACAAGCTCCAATTTGATGCGAGCACTGATGACACCGTTAGTGTACAGCGATAACGTGACCTTGGCTGATATGATGGCAGACATGATCGCAAGCAAGCAAAATGCCATGCAGAAGAAAATAAGTAATTTTTTTTTGCATAAGGGTGGTGTTGATGCAGCATGAGGCTGTGCCGACCACATTGAAAGCCCATTGTCGTATTTGTTCCTTGATAGTAAACAGCTGTTTTCACCTCATTGATGCATTTCCGAAGCTGCACGAACCTGTTACTCCACCCTTGACGCCCTCTATTGGAGAAGCATCTATAAAACGGTGTTTTCTTGCATCCATTTGCAGGACTGCCCAAATTTCAGACATGCCTACTGTCCCTCAGGAGTCTGGAAAATTGGACGTTAACTGTACTGCAGCGCTCTTTTGAATTCCAGCCCAGTTTGAGCTACATGGGCATTTTGTAGGAAAACTAATGTGAGGCTGATAGAGCGCATTTCTGCTCAGTAAGGATACACTAGCAAAATTGGTGCATATAAATATGACCGGGACCAAATGCAAATGCATTTATACACCCTCATTTTACTATATTATTACGATATAGCATCACGCTGTTTCTGAGTTAAGATGCTTGAAGGAACACTGGAGGCATATACTGTAACTGATGTGCATTGTTGAAATAACATTCCAGAAACCTAGTAAAGCTGGCCTAGTGAACCGAAATGTCCATCCTCGAGTGGAGAGAATGGTGTCATACATACTACCATTGTCATTTACTGCTGGACAGGTGGCACCACGGCTTCTTGCCTAAAGCGCCCCTAAGGATACAAAAGTGTGGCCAGGAAGCAAGCTGGCAACATTACACGGACGCATCATTTTTTCTTACTTGCTGTTAATGCGTAATTTGCAGTGCAGCCAGCAATGCACTACACAGTTACAAAACTGCAGGTTCTGCTGCTCAGTTTAATCTAAGCACCGTTCAAATTAATCCAGATGCCATCAGATTTGTGCCAAGTATGCTATTTATTAAAGGGGAATTCCGGCGGTTTGTTCACCGTGTAATCCTCTTGAAGCCAAGGGGGTTCAGTTTGCTCAGAAACGCACCAATAATTCAAAATAACCAACTGAACGATGTGCTCGAACTGAAACTGAAACGGGTAGATGCTTCATGCAGCATATACAACGATGTCACAACCTTCCCGCCATCATAAACATGGAGCCGGTGCCAGAAAAATGACAGTGGCAAAGTCATCCGGTGATGTATTGAGTTCTGCCAGCTTTTGTGAACTTGACAGCGATGAATTGAGCGCTATGTGTCGCCGTTTTGCTTTTTATGATCCACCTGCTTGGGTAGGCAGCGTTGAAGGTAATGACGTCAAAAACATAGGGTGGCCCACGTGTAAATCTGCAAAAAATTCATTTTCAGGAAAAACTAAATCACTTGCAACCACCTGGCTTGGCATGTATTATTACATTACCGAGGTGAATATATATTGAAAATTTCATTTAGATCAGCAAACAGTGAAAAATCTCTGGAGTTGCTCTTTAACTCTTTCCTTACCACAGAGAAATTGACCGTATTTTTTTTTTTTTTTTTGTATGTTTGAGTAAGCAACTCTTTCTGCAACAGCTGCTGGGCTTTGGTTACATGCAATCTATCAAAGTGAAGGTCAATAAGTGTGCTTTTAAATGGTGTTTATTTTATTATAGTACAGAAAGAACTTGTTTTCTGAGAAATTTTGGTAAATAAAACATAATAATTTTGAAACAGTTTTCAGCGAAAATATATCGTCTCTGGGAAAACATGTTGAACAAAATTTCGAAATGTACACATTGTTGCAGTATTACTTGGCACTCTTTAGTAAAGAATTAGTGGTAGATCAAGTGCTTCTTGAATTATGAAAAGTTGCACATAGTTCAATGTTCAAGTATTTGGTGGCTCCTAGTTAAAAGTATTTTCCAAGAAAAAACAGTAAATTTACAGGACAAATTTCTGTATGTAAATGCACCTTTTAAATGATTAAATGCAGATCTCAAGTGTACATTTTGGAAAATAAACAGCATTTATAAAATAGGTAATAAAAAGTTACTAACTCCTGCAAATTGGTCTCTGATGAAACGACTTCAACGTCCATGATGGCACCTTGAGACAGGCCGGAGAGATTGCTTCTAAGCAACATAGGGATCAAATGGAACTGCCATCATGCTGCTCACATGTGCTTCAACCTTTAAACTTGCATGATTGTTACAAATTTCTATAATGCGATGGAAATGCGAACTGTGCAGAAACGGCAACCATAGTTTGTGCACAATCACTATGGTGGCAGTACTACTTCGGGAGCGTAGTAGATTGTTTGGTACACGTGTAAAAAGTCATCAATCACTGGTGATCTATGTGTAGTGGTATGGTTAAAATAAAAAAGAGTAAGCACATTTTAACACAGCCCAAACCATTTCATGGTAAAAATTTTTTGGAAAGCTTCCATTTTCTTGTGTGTGTGTATGCATGAAAATAACAGGAAAAGAGAAAAGCACATATACAATGGTGAACAAATGTGAGCATTAGAGGTTTGGGCAGTTCATCAAGGACTCAAGTAACATGCCGTCATGGCCCATGTAGCATAACATAATGCCATAACATAACCTTAACAAAGCACTCGGTGTTGTTCCACTCTGGGCAATACACCAGGTTGTGGTTAAGGTGGCAGAATGAGTGTGACAGCTTCACTTACCACATTGCATTGAACCTGCATTTCTGTTGGCTCCCCACATACTGTATGGCCACAGTGGAGAGGACTCACATGGTCACCAGATCTGTGTCAACACTACTACTTTTGTTTATGTTGTTAAAATTAGTTCTTTTTACCTCAATGTTTGAATATTTTTGCAGCACTTACCATGTAAATACAAATCTGCCAGCATCTGTGCCTCTTGTCCCCCTATAGTTTTATGTCCTATATTTACATTAAAGGTACACAAAAGTAAATGAATCAGTATAGACTGGTAAATTATCTTATCTTTAATTTTACCTGCATTGGTTTACTAATAGAAAAAAAATGTAGGTCAGTGTGGTTGCTTTGACCTTCATAATAACGCAATTAATTAATCGTGCAGTCTTGTTGAGTTCCAGGTCATTTTCCCCGTAATGCAGCATGATTGGGTGCTGCCCTTCCCTTCCCCTTTTTCCGCCCATAAAAGAAGTGTGCTCTTGCTTTTCAGGGTCCCCTGCCAGTTCCGTGTGCATGACGGTCATCTTGAATACAGTGTGATTCAGTGCTGTCAACCAGATTGACTGTCTGTGCCATCGTGCACCTCCTTGACGTCGCTTTACCCTGCATGCTAGTTTCTAGGAGCTGCATGGCTGTATTGTGATGAAGGAGGTGTGTCCTTTTGAGCAGGTGCGAGCGTGATGTGTCATTGGGAGCCCAGGACCTGAATGTCCCGGCTGTTGTGCATGTGCCAAGAGCTGACCATCAGCACAGCGTGGAGACCTTGTTTGGCTCCAGCTCCTGCAAGGGCTGTGCTGACTACGGTTGGCACACTGAATGGTGTGAGAAGTACCGAGATTTGTGGTAGTTATCATCTAGTATGTGCCCTGTGATGCCTTTTGGTGATGCCCCGTAGGCACTGCCACAGCTATGTAGCAGTATGGAAGATATCCTGGGTTGTTAGTGCACTGGGAAGAATGAGTGTGTTGGCATGCTGACCCTTGTAGAACATGGGGATGCTCAGAGAGCAGCCCCACCCTCTACCCTGCCCTTTCGTTTCTTTTTGTTTACTCAGGACACGCAAAAATTGTGTTACCCATTGTGAACATGCACACACGAGCCCACTATAGGCATCACTGCACTAGGTCACTTCACTGCCACCTGATGGACAACATGCAGCTTGGAGAGGTCAAATAAGCAAGGGGCTTGACAAAGCATGTACTCTTTCTTCTCTTTGCAGGTATAGTGGTAGAACGCAGAAGCAGATTGTTGAATATGTTAGGGAGAACTATGTCAAGAGGCAGCCCTTTCAAAGGTACATACTCGGTCCCCAATACTTTACCGTTTGACACTCGAATGCCTTAACCGGTATGTGGCAAACATCTCTTTGCTCTCTCTCTGTTTTCACTCTCACCCATATTCCAGCCCCTGCACACACTCTCTTTGTTTGCATTGCCCTTTCCCTTGGTATTGTACTTCCCGGTGTTGTCTGTGCTCGGGGACTGTGCTTGGCTCTCTGTTGGGTGTGGCACGCTTGGCATGCTGACCCTGGGGTGGCCGCTTCTGCCCATGCCTGTCATAGTAAATTGTGCTGCTTTCATCTCTCTATTGACTGATGATACTGCAAGCTTTGTGGCCACACAGTGCAGTGCGCATGCAGTGTTTCTTGCAACACAAATCTAGCAAGGACTGTTTGCATCATGTACTCGGTACTGTTACATTTGTGTTTAGTTAGTTTAGTAAGTACAACGCATTCAAGTTGCCTGGTTAAGTGTTCTTTTTTTTCCATCCTTGACTAACGTAATTAATGAGCAGCCCTTTCGGTAGATATGCCACGCGACCTTGTGGTCTACATAGACCGAAGACTATACTATAGTAGACTCCCCTTAAGAACTCGAAAAGACTGTGGAAATGTGTCTGTCTTATCAGATGTTTGGCTTATGAGAAGTGCACCCATAAAAAAGACCTGCTAACATGCCAAGAGAGCTGAGGTATGTCACTTGAATACAGTAGATGGAGTGGACCTACAAAGGGGGGAAGATGACAAAAAAAAAAATTATTTATTTGACTTAACTTTATACCTCCATGTACCATAGTTACTTGAATTGAAACGTGCACCCTATTTTTGAGAGTTCGACATATAAATGCACCTGAATGTATTATTACCAGATTTTAAAAACAAAACTGTGACATGGCCCTATGTTGAAAATTAGAAAAAAAAGAATAATGGAGAGAGAGTGCATCTTACCCTTACAGAATCGGAGATTTATTCTGTCTGCTGCGGTGGTATAGTGGTTATGGTACCTGACTGCAGACTCGAACAACGCGGGCTCAAACCTTGCTGCAGCGGTAGCATATTAGATGGAGGTAGAAATGCTAGACACCCACATAGTGTGTGTCATCAGTGCATTTTAAAGAACCCCAGGTGGTCAAAACTTTCAGAGCCCTCCACTGTGGCATTCCTATCCTTTTTACCCTTTCATTCCCTTTTCCTTACCGGCACCATGCTCCCAACGAAGACTGCAGAAAATAGTGCTCTTCCTTAACCAGACCACAATTGTTATTACATTGTTAATTATTAGTTCATTTATTCTGCTAGTTATTTTTCTGGTGTGGTTCTTTTCCTTTTTTACATATCTCTTCTGGATGTGCCTAGACCGCATGCCAATTCATGGGCAGTTACTTTGAAAATTGTAGTTGCTTGAAGAAGTCTGCAAGCTTGCCCCCATGGTCTGAATGTTTACCGATTTTCCACCCCTAGAGAGAGGGAGGCATGAAGGAAGTGCAGAGCGGTCAATCAAAAATAAAGCTTCCTGTCAGGCACACCCTGCATTATGGGATAGGAAAGGGACTATAAACTTTTCTAGTTGATCTTTGTTTGCTTGTGCTACTCACTGAAGTGAAGGGAAGGGAAGTATCTCATAAAAGAACATGAGGTGCAATGCAGTTATCTTCAGCCCACAAAAAGTTTCCTTTGACATCTGTGTGGCGTTTCATAATTGTGCTGGCACTTTTTGTGTCCATGGCCATTTCCTTCTCCCTGTTTTCTTTTTCACCCCATGTGCACTGCTAGACCTCTAGTGACACTTTTTTTTTCCTTCACTGCTGGCTTCTTCACAGACAAAGGAATGGGCGTCACGATCCACAGGTCTTTCTTATGCGTGGGGTCAGTGGGGTGGCTCTATATGTTGGTTGTCCTCACTTCGTTTGTTCCTCCCTCCCTGATTAACTTGGCACAGTTGTGCTAGGGAGTACTCTTTTTTTTATTTTATTATTATTATTTATTGTTTTATTTCTTCCACTCCCTGCGGGTGTGTGAATGCACACCACCGAAACTGCTACAGTTGCTATGTGGTATCGCCAGTGGTGGCAGTCACCGAAAGTTTAAAAGAGAGTACCATTTCAAACCTTGTTTAAAACAAAGCAATATAGGGACTACAAATTAGTTTGTTATATGCAACATTCATAGTAAAACAAGAGATAAAAATCGGCTCAAGCATATCTGGAATCTGTATCATGCAAAATCTGTAGATTTGAAAACTCATTATTCTACTTTTCAAACCCACTATAAGCGAGGCAATCTTTACCTGTCTCCGTGTGACATTTCAAGCTTAATAGGTGGGAATGTGAGAAGGCAAAATTGCATCATAATGAAATTTGCTTCATGAAACAGGCCTGTGTTTGCACTTATTTGAAAAAGGATATGATCTTTGTGTTGTGGCTTTTTGCAGCACTGCGCAGAATAAAGTTTTCCGCATTGTTCATGCACGAGAGGGCCCTTTCCATGTGAACAGTTTTTGTTGTGTTTGTAAATTTCTTCCTTACAACCGATATCGCGATGGCTCTTGTGTTTTCAGTTTCGTGTAAAGAGAATACATGTCACTCAAGTGATGTGTGACCAAACGAAGTTTGTATATACTTTTTTATAACCGTAATTCATTATATCAGTATCCATTAAGTTTGACTGTATCTATAGACCTATTCCATGTTGGTAAACAGTGGTAGGCACCGGCGATATAACTGGGGCTTGTGTCGACGTCGCGGCGCGGAGGCCCCGCCCACCGCGTGCCGTGGCCCTGCACGGTTGCGCCACCGCCGCCGGCGAAGCGTGTGCGAAAGCTGCCTCCGAGCACAGGGCGTCGGAGCGCCGACGGCGTGTTTGCAGCAGTTTGCGAGGGGCAGCCGCGTGAGATGAAGTTACGTTAGCTCTGTAGGAAGCATTCAGTGAATGTAGAAAAGAATGCGCCGACGCCCAGCTATGACAAGGTGTGAGAAACTGATGGAAAGGACAAGCACCTTGCCACGTGATGCGAATGATTGCGAGCTATCATGTCGGCATCGCTTCATGCGTATGCTTTAATTCGGTAACTAGCACAAGGATAAACAACTTGCAACAGCGAGACTTGTTTAAATGTGACTTGAAGATGCCTCAGCTAAAATACTGTTTCGGACCTAAAGCCTCTAATCCCTACACAAAATCCTTGCGCAAAAGCAAATGTAACGGAATAGGTACTCAAGCATGCGATATTGGTGACGCTATAACCTATGTAAATACGGCTGTGATAACGCACACACACACAAAAAAGCAATAATGTGCCAAGGACAAGGCTCTCGAATAACCGCCAGCAAGGCGCATAACCGCAGCTTGCGGCTCTGCCCATACGCTCAGTTCCGATCGTGAAGGCGTGAAGTCCTGCAACGACGCGGCAAATTTCAAGCGTGTAGTTCTATCGAGCAGTCTGACAATAGAAAAAAAAAAATTTAAAGCGCATCATAACCACTACAGCATTGCCAAAGACACTTTTCGTGTGTATGCTATCGCAGCCGTAAGCAATTTGCAAAAGTGTCACTGTAATCGGCCTTTCGCTCGTGGCTACGTGAATTAAGCTCTTATATATTTGTTTCATTTGAGTGAATGAAATTTGTATGACGTATGTATAGCTTCCCTCACTTCAATAATACACGGCGACCGCGATTACTTCTACACATCGAGCTAAGTTAACGTCGTGCGCGCTTTGCAGTAAGCATCATCGCTCTGTGTCCGCACTTTGTTTATGCCAAGAAACTTGGTGTCGAGCATTACACTTGACAAACTTGTGACAATGCTATTTCTCTCAAATGAAACAAGCCGCACTAACGCTAAATAATTACACATATGCTTAGTCGTGACGAAAATGTTTGGCGCATAACCGATGAGCCGGCATTACAGGTTCGTCCCTTTCCTTAAGACAAACATAAGCAGGAAACCAATAAAAACCTATCGTACATATCTTGTGCGTTGCTGAGCAACCAACCCACGGAGCAGGTCATCGGTGAACACTTTTTTGTTCATTTCGCGGCGGTGAGAAGCGCCCGCACCAGTGAAAACTCAGCGGCTGCTACGGTAGGGGCACCGGCGGATGCCTACCATGCGAAACCAAAACTCCCGACGACAGCGCCACCGCATCTTCGTGACGTAGGCCCGGTGGAATAGGTCTATAACATGGTTCTTTATAATTGGATCATTTTCCAACATTGTCTGTTGAAAACCAAATGAATATTCCCATATTTTTTCATGGAGGTGACTTTGCCCAGTTCACTTTGACGGGAGTTTACCGTATAAGGTCATAGAACATTGTTTGTTGTTTTGTGGGGTTTAACGTCCCAAAACCAGTTCTGATTATGAGAGACGCCGTAGTGGAGGGCTCCGGAAATTTCGACCACCTGGGGTTCTTTAACGTGCACTGACATCGCACAGCACACGGGCCTCAACATTTCGCCTCCATCGAAATGCAGCCGCCGCAGCCGGGATTCGATCCCGCGACCCTCGGATCAGCAGCCGAGTACCTTAGCCACTAGACCACCGTGGCGGGGCGGTCATAGAACATTGGTTCATAATGTAACACAACTGAACCAGATATATTGAACTGAATTAGATTGAGAAATAATTAATTCTATGTATTGATTATTCAAAATACAGAATATGTCCACTTGAAGCTTGTTTGTACACCATGAGATATTCTCTTGAGGTTCTGAAAAGCGGCTTTTTGCAAATGCATTTTGCGCTGTCTTTATTTTTCGACCACGCGTTGCGGATTTTGTGTATCAGACTGAGAGGTCTTCAACATTCTTCAATCACCATGGTAGTCAATCTTATTTTCACTAAAAAGTGGCTGCAGGTAGTGTGCTTCATTGCACCATGATTTGTTCTTTTTACTGGTACTCTTTGCTGCATTGCACAACTCTGTTGCGATGAAGCTCACTGATGAATAGTAATTAATTAATTAGTTGTTACATGCCAAACCCACGATATGGTTATAAGGTGCGCTGTAGTGGATGGTTTAGTAAATTTTGACCAGGTGGGGTTCTTTAACATGCACCTAAATCTAAGTACACAGTCCTCTAGCAATTTGCCTCCGTCAAAATTTGAAAGCTGCAGCAGGGGATGAACCCTTCTCTTTTGGGTCAACAGCCAAGCACTGTAGCCAACCCACCACAGTGGTGGCCATAGCTTACTAATGATAATGTAAGGTGGGCATGTAAAATCCCTGCTGCACAAGCCATTCATATTTTTACATGCACACCAGGTTCATTTCCTTCCATGACCTTCACTGCCTTTAGGATTCAATGCCTGCCCTGCTTAACAACATTTGGCAACAAAAATGTCGTTTCACCAGCGTGATTATTTCTGATAGAGCAACTGATGGCCTCCTACGTGGAAGTGTACTGTCACGGTGCCCACCAGAGCACAGCATTCAATGTATCGAATAGGGAGACAAATGGAAGCTCACTTTCAATGTGTTTGTTTTATACCTTCACGTGGGACTTTCAAGGAGATATAACAGATTTTTAATACAGCAAATAATTTGATATATCTGGGCTTGAATGCATTCGGAATGTGTCGGACTAATGACAGTGCTTAGTACTTGTTCATATTGTCATGATTGGGCACTTATGTAATATGTAAGCACATACTTGACGGGGGGTTATGTCATTTTTTGAAATATATTACCAGTTCATTTGGATGGCAACAAGTACAACAAGAAGCAAGGAATAGTTTAGAAACGCGCACTGTTTACAAATGAAAACTGTGTTGTGGTGTACCTGTGATTCTCCAGTAGAGACAGCACTCTTTGTTTTGGACTTCATATTATCTAGAAGTTTGCTCTTTAGAAATTGTATGTTTTATTTAGTTCTGTATGATTTACGAGAAGCACCAGAACTTAGCTTTTATTTGTATGTGTGCATTTTTTTATTAAAGAGGATTATTGCTGTTTATGGAACCCTGTCTTTTCTCATCAGCGTAATATGTTTTCTTTTCTTAAATAGCTTACAAAGTTTGCCAAGTCTTCAACCAGAAAACATCTCCCAATTCCATAACTTCGTTTCTCAGTCTCTTTTCACTAATATTTGTCTGTATACAATCTCATTAGTTGCAGAAGGATTGTGTTCATATGACATGTATAGTTCAATGGTGCAATAGCGTAGCAAGAGGAGTAAGCAAATTGGAAGCACATTTACTTATCTGTGCCATGTGTCCATGTCAAATTTTTGTCTGCTTGTTATGAACTATTGGAGCTCATTGCACAGTTTTCGTTTGACTGCTGCCTCATTGTTCACAAGAGTGCAGTAAGCGCTTCTCTGGCTGCTTTGACATCAGTAAAACAATAAATATGTGCTTATTGCTGCATCAGCAGTTGTTAGCTAGATAGAGGGTTCGCAGTGTCAATCCATTTTTGTTTTTTCTCGCTGTTATGTGTACCCATCCATCCGTATAGCTATCCATCACGCTTCCATTGCTATAATCATGTCATTGCTGTCAGCAGATGAATCATCACACTCGGATATAGCTTATGCCAAGAAACTCCCCTATTGTCTCTTTGCTCCAATTGGTACTGAGGATCTCTTGTAATTTCAGGAGAGGTCAGGTGTAACCAGATTTGTATAATACTACTGGCTCAATATGTCAAAGCTAAGTTTAATTGGTTTATGCCTAACAAGGCTGTTTCTTTAATTAAGAAGTACATATTTGCTTTCTGGTTGGTCAGTGCATGGTTATGTTGTATCAAGCAGGAAGGAATAGCATTTTGTGTTTGTGAATAACTGCCAAATCCAGCTATATGTCATTATAGGTGCAAGCACACTAATTCCATGCCTGCTTTACAATGCATGCATGAAATCATGGTGCGATTCTGTGGTGTGGATGCACACACGCATATTACTCTGCAGTTTCACTAAGATGACCCTTTGTTTTCCTCTTTCCCATGTCACAGATCAACAAGCTTGCGCTTACCATCTCATGGTAGTGCAGGCGCCTCAGACAATGAGGAGAACATTCAGTCAGTGGCTGCCGCAACCTCAGAACCAAGTTCTCCACGACGGGACACAAGCCGTGACACACCTCGCCTTACTGAGGGTGCCGTGACACCTAGCCAGGACACAGACGACAACATTTCCCATGATTCATATCGACTGGAGGAAGGAGACTCCTCCATCGCTGCACCCACACCGAGTGCCGACAATTCAAGTAAGGAAGCAGGCTCACTGGTGAATGGGGGTCCTGAAAGTGGTCGTCGACGGTCGGGTGAGCTCTCGCGAGCTAGTCGTAGCTTTGATGAGGAAGACTCAGAATTTGGGTATGTGCTGCATCGTAGGGGGTTCCTGCGAGATAGTAGAATGCGACGCAGTGAGGGGCACCCTCGTCGCAGGCCACGAACAGATATGGGCCGAGGTTCGCGCCAGTCGAGCCCGCCTACCATTTTTGCACGAGCTCGTGCCCTTGGGCCACGGGTGGTCGGTTCTGTGGATTTTGTGCACCTTGCACAGCTGCCAAGGGCTGACAGCTTTTCATCTCACGATGACTCTCTTGAAGAGGACTCTCTTGAGAAGGAAATCATGGCAGTGCTTCGCAAAAAAAAATTGCTGGGGGATGAGACCGCACGGTCCAGCCTTCCCTCTGCGGATGTCCCTAGTGTTAAACAAATCCCCATGGAACAGGCAGTGCAAAAAGCTCAGCAAGTCCCCACTGAACAGGTAATGCAAATGGTTCACCAAGTCCCTGTTGAACAGGCAGTGCAAAAAGAGCAGGCAGTCCTTGACGTGGAGTCTGACTTATCTTTAGAGCTGGCAAGTGTGCCACTTCCGGAAGAAAGTCTGATGGCCCAGCTCAGCCCTATTGCCCTAGGTCCTACTGAGGATGCATTGCTTGGGGGCCTTGTGGGCATCCCACCACCTCCGGAGTACCGCTCCAGTGCTGTAAATGAGGTTCTGCGCAAGTATGAGGAACTGGAGCGTAGCCTGGCACTTGAACTATCACGGCTGGGCTGCCCTCCACCACCAGCACTACCACCACTCACTGTAGCTCGCAGCGAGGCCTCACTGGCTCGTCCTGAGGACATCAGTGACTCGTCAAATGGTCTTGCTGAGAGTGACGTAGGGGAAGACGCATTAAGGCTGGACACGGGTTCGGATGACACACTCGGTGAGAGCCCCGAGCGCACTTTTTCAGAAGAGGAAGAGACTGCCTTGGTCGGGGATGAACCTACACTTTGCAGCAGTCCATTCTCGTCAAGTGTGCCTGAAACACCTGAGGCACAGTACCCAAGCTTTGTGGACCTGGATGTGATTGTTGGCAGTGGGCTGCTTGAGCCAAGTTCGTCCAGTTCCTCCATGCTCTCCTCATATAGCAAGAATGGCCACCCCCTTGACTTCAACCCCTTCCTGCAGTGATAGCATGCACATGTAGTGACACAGCACATGCTTTGTTATGACTCCCACGGTGCCACCAATGCTGTTTCTCGTTATGGCTGTGTAGAGTGTCGCAGGGATCAGGCAAGATACAAAATACTCTTAGGTGCAGACGGTACACATAGCATAACAGATGTGTCAAGTTGTCTAGCTCAATACGTTGCCACCAGTTGACACGCCGATCATATCACTTTCGTGTGAGAAGCTGCAAAGCTGTTCCATGTTAAGTGATTGCTACTTCACACCAGTTTCCTCATTGTATTTATGTGCAATAATATGCAGGGGTGCAACAACCGTGCCAGGTGCACCAATTTGGTGCAATAATTTCATATTTTTGTGACAAGCTGCGCAAAACGCCTGACGCAAAATTTTTTAGTCGTGCTAACTTTAGTACCATTTTCATGGAAATTAATCCAGTTGTGCAGACAAAGTGCAGGCATGGTTGGTTCTGTGGGCTCAAAATGTTTTTAGCTGCTGGTTGTAGTGCCGCTGTACAAAACAGCAATGAAAATAGCCAATTTAGAGTAAAACTTTCAAGTAAAAACATGCTTAAAATGTGCCACCAGTATATTCGATGGAAACATTGGCCATTTAACAGGCACTGCAAACGTTAATGGGGAGGGTGTCATTCTACTGTTAAGCTGAGCCTAGTTCAATGCATTTACTTTGTTGAAGTAGCAAACCTCACATGCAGAAATGAGTTTGTTGTCAAATCTTATTCATTCATACCCTTGGCTAAAATGTAGTTGAGATTATTGTATTCGCTGACCCAGATTAGTGTACAAATTGTTAGTTGTACAGTGTACCCCAACTTTCGTTGAGGCTGAACCTACATTGGGGCACAGAAGTGCTTATTCGCAAAATACATAGACTGAACGACTGATGGCTTTTACATTGGCATGAGTGCAGGGACCTCCTTACTGGTAATCAATGTAAAAGCGCAGAAGCTGGCTTTATGGCACACACAGATAAGTGTGCCAGTGTGACCTGCTACTGACAACCTATTGGGAAAGCGTCTTGAGGTATCTGTTCGGTAGTACATATGGCCTAGTGCTGTTGGTGCTGCTCTAAATTTACTGCACGCATTTAATAGGAGACGGCCATAACTTGCCATTTTCTGCTTCCTCCACGTGCAGCGCCACGAAGTGCAATATGAGGATGTGAGTGAGCGTCATTTGCAGAAGTGAAAGAAGCTTGCCATTGCCTGCAAGCCATTGCTCACCAGTGCTGAGAAAGTTATCAACTTCTGGGTCAAAGAGGTGTCGATGAAGTAGCAAATGGCCGTGTGTAGACATTCAAGAACTTTTGAAGAAGGCGAAGCACTGATGTCATGTCAATGTCTCTTCTAGTCATGTTCTATAAGCTCCCAGTTAGCTTCTAGACATAGGCTAGAACACTTTTGTGTTATTCGTGTAAACTAGATTAGTGTAACCAGATGCTGCATAGGTGGAAGAGCAATTCGGTGTACATTGGTATTTGGGCTTGTCATTTTTCTAGGCTAATGGGTTGCTACTCATGAATAAGGGCTCTTTTGAATACAAATTAAGGTATTTGATGTTTTTAGGCTACTTGTTTTTGTTTATGTTTACTTGCTTGATCCTATAATAACCGAAGCATTTGGATCAGCCTACTTTGAAGCCTGGCTCATCCGGCTTTGTTGATTTCCACTGAATTCATTGCTCAGTTTTGCAGGGCTTTATCTACTTACACTAAAGCATGATCGCAGGAATATTAAATAGTTTGCACAGCATTTTGTTTTCTGTTCCAGAGGCAATTTTCTTTGTCAAACTGCTCCAAATTGAGGATTAGGTGCAGCAAGATGAAGTTTTTCTACTCATAACCTACTTCAAATTTTCTTGCTCTATAAGCATGATTTTTGGGCTCTAAAGATTGCTCCAAATCTCATTTTGGCTGTTGCACCCTCGTACCAGAGATTCCCGTGTGTTCCTTTATCAGAGTATCAACGTCACTGCTCAATTTGCACACTAGTGGTGGTATGGGCCTCTTTTTAAGGGTGGGACATTTTTCTTCAGCATGCTGTTGTGGCACTTTAAAGGATTTATCAGCTCTATTTTGAAGCAATTTGCTATGAAGTCTTGCTTATTTGCTTCTTGCACTATACATTCTAGAAGCAGCTGACAAAATTTTTATTTTTATTTACTGGATAATTCTGTGATTGTACTATTTTGGAGTCATGTGAGGGGACTTTATCTGAGAGCACATGTCATGATGTGTGCTTGTACTTACCACAGAGGTTTAACTGAACTGAATTATACAGCGCTCTAAGGAATAAAAATGTGTCACCGTTATTGTATGGTTCGCAAGGCCACTTGTGAGATTCTAACCACCGAACAGCAGCACATTGTGATAATTAAAAACATCATGGTTTTATTGTACAGTCTTACAGTTCTTAAGCCTCATATTTTTTTGGAAACAATGCTGTGACCTTTCAGTTGTGGTTTACTTAGTGGAAAGGCAGTGCAGCTGATATAAAGGTACCTGTACAAGCTGTAAATTTTCTGATCACTGTGCTCATCCACTTTTAATTATTTGTTGTCAAGAGCATTCACCAGACAACATAATTATACTTACTAGTCAGTATAGTTACTTGAATGTTAAGGGTAGTGTTAGTTTGTAGTTCCTGATTGCATAGCTTCATTTCACTTCCTCCCCCCCCCCCCCCCCCACCTTTTTTTTTTGTTAATGCATCCGCAGCTTAGACTAAGCACTGCCTTAGGTACAGCAGTGCCACGTATGTTTTTGCAAGGATACTCAACAGCTCACCTCAATTATAATTTAGTGCCGTGCTCTTCATACACCAAAGTTTACACCCATTTGGGCATGTTCCAAATATCACGGTATGTCTTTGTATTTTATGCCAGGTAAACCTTTCTTTTTTTTTTTATTCCTTTAGCTTGTTTCCTTCCTTGATCATTCATTCATTTGCATATTTATTAGAGGAATTCTACTACTCATTGGTTTGGTTGTGCTGACCTCCTTAGTTATCACTCATCTTGTGATCATCACTGATTGCATGCTGATGACAATCAACATGCAGCATTTGTCATGCACATCAGCAAATTTTGCTTACATGTGCACACATCACCAGCCACATCTGTATGGTTGCTCTCTTTTATACTCTGTACGAGTGCTGTCCTGAATATGGCATATATGGCTGGCACTTATATTGGCAGACTTACATTGTTTAATCAGGTGATTTTTTTTTTTTTATAGAAATGGAGGAACACACGGACATGCACGTTCTAGCACTTTGGCAACATTATGTTTGAAATATGTTTCAAATGGTGAATACTATACTTAAAAAACATTTCTTGTGAAGTAAGGTCATCGTGGCACTTTGATACTTTGCTGATTTTACATTGTTGAGACAGCCTGTAATCCCTGTAGCAATATATGTGTATTGACCTCCCTGGTAAATGTTCACATTGTAGCTGATGGTTTGATGAAAAAACAAGAGCTTTTTGGCCAGGAAGCATCTTGAAAATGGATTTCAGGTCCATTGCCAGTGCTCGTCCTTGGCTTTGTCAGTGACCAGAACATTATCTTTTAAAAGACTCATTGCAGCCACACGTGTTGACGTCTCTGCTGGCCAAAGCGGAGTGACCGTCACTTGCTTTGCACATGAATGAACATAAGCTATGCAATATTTGAGCATGTGCGACCTTTAGATGGCATCTGTTTCACTTTTTTTTCCTGGACAGCTACATTTTGCACCACTAGAATGCTCAAGTGACCAATAGCCCTGTAAAGGCTCTGCCAGCATGCTTTTGTCTTGCACAAATTCCACATGGCATATGTACACATTTGAGTCCCTCTTGTACTTAGAATAAGGAATTCTCTGTTCACTTTTGAGTGTGTGTACATGAATTGCAGATAGTGTAGCCTACTTACAGCACCACTGGCTAAAACATTATATTGGACACAAAGAGGAATAGTCGTGGTAGCATCACTGTTACTTTCTCTGCACTAAGAAAGACACGTTGTAACAGTTCAATCTTCCTTGTATGAGCCATCTGTAGTATGTCGATGTGCGAGTCACCTGCTCTACTGTACAATGTGTGCAGGTCTGCCATGTCGCAGAGAAGCCGAGTTTTTGCAAACATTTCCTATGGATGATGAGAGAGCCTTGTGGAAATGCTGATAGGATGAAATCTCTTACCAAGCATCAAATATTTATGAGTATTAGAAAGAAAATGGTTGTTTGAGTGAGCCTCAATAGTGAAGTCACAAATCCAGATCACAGTCATGCATGAACTTGGGTATAGGCTTTATTCTTTATTTATTCAGAAATACCCTACTTTGCCCAAAGGCGTGTAAGCAGGGGGGTTACAGCTCGGAAAAAAACAAGTCTTCGTTATGACAGCACATGTCATCAACCTGTCATCAACAGTCACATTTCGGACGAAGGTTGATTGAAATATCATAGCCGCGACTGAATGGTGGTGGCTCATTGCACCCAAAATGAGACGTTTTCGAACCCTTTGCCGTTGTGCTCCAACTCACCATTAGGAAATCTCTGTTCTGGTTGCGTGCTGGGAGTGCCTGCGTGTATGCATGCTCATGCTTTCCATTTACTTGAGTGGGTTGCACCACCTCTCAGCAATGTTTTTCTACTACATATTGCAGTTCTTGTTGTCTTCCATTGAGGACAGCACTTTTTTAAAAGGACTTAAGAGAGATTTTCACTCATAACATCTAGCATGTACTGCTGACCAGATGACAACCTTTTCTGCCTGGCAACTACAGTAAAACTTTGTTATAACAATTTTGAAGGGGGAGTCATAGTTACTTCGTTTTAACCATTAGTTTGTTATAGCAAATATCCATGTCATCTATGGGAATTTCAAGGGGGATTACAATTGCTTCATTATATCCATTAGTTTGTTATATCCCAGTTCGTTATGATGAGGTTCTACTCTATATGAACAAAACGTGTGAGTTTCTATAGGAGAGTACTCCGAATGGCAAGCCACACTTCATATGTAAGGAACCCACCGCAAAACTATGGATTGCTTGATGTGCCATGATAGAATGCAAGCAGTGGACTGTTCTATACTGCAAGACATACAGTGCAAATTATGCCGTTCTGTGCTCAAGTATCACTGACATGAAAGGACATTGAGCAATTATTCTATAATAAATTTTCTAGCAGGTGTTGGGGTACCTGAGAATTCCTTTTGCGTGGTGCCCAAAATACGTGCAGTGGCTTCTGCCTGCAAGAACTGCTCTGTGGGTAAAGACATATGGATGCAAAGGGTCAATGAATGCTTACAGTAAACTTGCAGTGAATGCATCAAACTACAGTGTCTTGCAGCTCCGGCAGACTACAGGTTAGAATGCGTTCAGCATTTGCTTAGTGGAAGAATGCATCAAGTTCTAACAGATCTGTTCAACTGCAACTTGCCATGTTTCAAAACAAGTCCAACTGGTAGGTAAGAACTGCTGTGACCTTGTGTTCCCGACAAGCTGCATGCACAGCAAGCTTCTGTCCATCTGTATGTATTGGCATTGCACGAGTACAAAGAACAATTCTGCAATTTGTTTTGCTTTTTTTTTTTAACTATAGGTTCCATGTCTCTGTACTCCGTCTCATAGTAACTTGCAGCACTGCCAAAGCTACAAGGTTTAAGCAAGCCGCGCAGTTGCTCAGTAGAACATAGCTGCAGACGGAATGGTCTGGTTGTTGTGACTTTCGGGTCTTTCTCATCATCACAGTGTTCAGCCTATTCTATGTCCACTGCAGGACAAGGGCCTCTCCCAAAGATCTCCATCCTGCCCTGTCCCGCCCTAGCTGATTACATTTTATACCTGCAAATTTTAAAATTTTGTCACACTCCTCCTTGCTTTCTGTCACCCCCGGCTGTGCTTCCCCCTCTGTTGGTATCCATCCCTGCGGGCCTCATTGACGAATATACTCATTACGTGGCCTGCTCTTAGACATTTTTTTCTTCACATTTGTTAGCACTGTATTGGCTACCTCTGTCTGTTCTTTGATCCACTCTGCTGTCTTCCTTTTTCTTGATGTTACGCCTTTCATCTTTGTTTCCATTGCCCTCTGTGGGCCTTAGCTTCCTTTTGAGTTTTTTTGTGATTTTTCACGTTTCTACCCCATATGTCAAGCAATATTTTAAATTTTAATACTACTTCATAGGTATGCAGTGCACCTTTAATTGTTGTCTCTGTAACCACCTAGTAATTGTGATTTCATATAGCAGTACTGTCTATTTGTGTTCACTTGCCTCGTCTGTTGTCTGGGTGTTCTTCACAGCCATACTGGTAGCAGAATTTTCGTCTTTAGAGCCATCTGTTGTTGACTGTGGCACCTGAGTACTGCCTATCAAGGATGTTGCATTTTTCGAAAGAACTAAGTGTGTTTGGTTGCAGTAGGTGGGTTTGGTGTGGTTGGAAAGGAACTTCGTAAGAGCACCATATGTGATAGTGCTCATGGCCTAGCTCTTTGCCTCCTCTTTGCCCTGTATTTTTAGGTGTAATAAAGAAGCTACATAAACTGCTATGAATGTGTATCAGCAGTATGGCATGCGTAGGCCATGCAAGTGCTGAGCAGATGACACAGTGCAGACGAACACATATTGAGAGATTTTTGTCTTTTTGATTTGCCAAAGAGCCCGGCAATCTCTATAAGGTGCTGCAAGGAACTACTGAGATGGAGTATAATCCATACATCATCACCGTGCACTGTAGTTTTTCACCTTGTTGAAGCAAATATTGACAGACAGGTGTTCCCTCATCCATATAGCAGTTAGTGCTGTGGCATGCTGTCTGTACAGTTACCTTGTCAGTACAGTCGGATAGGCAGATGTAATGTCGCTGAGAGTGAGTACACTTATTTATTTGGAATAGATCACACACAGACATGATAGCTGCTGAAGTGCTGAAGATGTTTGTTAGTAGTGTTTGGAAAAGTGAGACTAATGTCATTAAAAAATGCAGCTTGACAGGCATGCAGTGAAATTTCTTGGACAGCACGCCCCCCCCCGCCCCCCCTGCCTTCCTCCATTGTACACTGGAATTGTTTTCTAAAGGCTGTGTTAGTGGCAGGAAACAAAAGGCGAAATGGGCTGCTGCTAAAATAAGCATTGAAACGAATGAAATTTGAAATACACTTGTGCAAGAAGATTGAATTCCTTTTTTTCTTTATTATTATTATTATTTTATTTTATTTTTCAGCTGTTGTGTTTATTTCGATTGCAGTTCTACTGCTTATTGTTGTATTTAAATGTCCGCTGAATTGGCATTCACAATTTAGTGCATGCAACATGTATGATCGGTTTGCTTCCTCGTTTGGCAGCGTTCAACTGTTGTGTGCACTCGTAATGGCACGAAATTTTCCTGTGTGTCATATGTATAAGTGTATTAAAAGAAGGACAGACACCACACTTTTCTTTTGCACAACCTGCTGATTGCAGTTTTCAATTGCAGCAGCGATATTTCCTTGGTGTTTCTGTGCCATTGGCAGTCTCTATTCTGCACATGCGCTTTTGCCCTTTCTTCCTAGCACAGGTGTCAGGTTGGCACATACTGTTCTTTTTCTTCCACATTAGCTCACTGGCTAGTTTTGTCATAACCTTATTTTTCTCTACCATCTGAAAAAGACAGTAGCCACAGAGAATTATCCATTGTGGTGGTTTCATTTTTCTCTTTTCTTATCCTTCCTGTGGGGAAGGTACAGGTTGGTGCCGTCATCGATTTCATACCCCCATTGTAAGAGGTGAAATATTTCTGCTGTGACCCCGATCTTCTGTTGTACATTTTCATTGAAGCAGTGTGTCTGTAACATTCAAGCTTGCTGTTGTGACCCTCTTCTTCACCTTCTGTGTATGCAATGACACTGCCATGGGTGTCTAGCCTCATGATGCGCCACAGTGGCATCAAGCACAACAGAGCATTGACCACTGCCCCACACATCTAATACATACTCTGTTAGAGGTGAAGTTCGGTCTTTTACAGCCATCTGTTTTCTCTGGCATTGTTAATGACATTGCTTGTAGAGCTGGAATGTTTAGAATATTGTGTTACACTGATTCAAAGCATGTTAAAGCAGGCACTGCTATTAGACAATGGATTAAAATTTGTGGTGAAGGAGCATTAGTATATTGAACTGCCCATAGCACTTTGGTTTGCTGTTCTAGAGAATCGCCCTGCTTGGACGGTTTCAGGGAATACTAGTCATTTTCACATTGGGAATTCTTGATTGCTAGATTCACCAGCAAAACCTTGAATGGAGTAATTAAATTTCTAGATTCCTATGGGCAATTTGTACGTGAAGAAAATAGCTGCATCCTGTTGTGCCACGAACTTAGAACACATTTGATAATAAATTGTTTACCCTTGTGATCTGTCTCTGCTTTCTTCTGTCGCACTGGCTTTCCCCTTTTAGTTGCCAAAACAATCTGTGCCTCTGGCACAATATCGCTAGTAGGTTGCAGACATATTGGTAAGGAGGTATGATTCTTCCATTTGGGGATACAGTATATTAGTGTAGCTAGGGCACAACTTAGAAGTTTGTCAGCACTCATATTTTTGTTGGCACCCTTACTGCTGCAGCTTTGTGAATGAAAGATTATTCATTCTCGCACTTCACTGAAACTTGAGGCTTGTCTGCTTTGGCTGCGCACCTCATTACGAACTTTGCATGAATGCAATGATTGACTTTGTCGGAATTGGCAGATTGAGAAAGAGCCTTGTGTTGTATTCAGAACTGTGTTTTGAGCATGGAATGATGGGATTTTTACTTTTGCAAAACTTTTTTCTTTTTTCGGGGTGTCTTAAAGAGCACCCTAAAGAGCGAGCTTCTTTTGGGAAATCCAAGCTCCTTGTGTCCCAGGAATCTGGTGATTTGCATACTGGCATGGGTCCATTACGAAACATGAATAAAGTGCCAACTCTTGGCTGCAAAGACTTTGTTCATTGGGACAAAGCGGTCCTTCCTTATTTGTTTATATTTTAAAGAAAAATGTTAACTTCGGATCCTGAAGATATCCTTTACCTGTATTGGGTTTCTGGCTGAAAAGTCCTCCTCCTCTTTTTTTTTAATATTTAAAACCATGCTATATTCATGTAAATATGTAAATATCTTATTAAAAGGGTCCCGTTGGTGAAGTGTAGTTTTTCAGCTTTGAGTCTTTAACAAGCTGTGTTGCATAAATTGGAGTGTGCGGTTTAAATGACTTGTTGCTTGACAGCTGGGTGATATCCATTCAAATTTTATCCATACACGCTACTTTGCATGAATTTCAGTTTTAATGCCACGTCCTTGGCTTTTTTTAGTGGTTTTACACAGCATCTCTGAAATGGGTGCCTTGTGCAGTGGCACTACTGCTATTAAATGATGCCACCACTTTCATTATGATGTAGTAATGTTTCTTTTTCTTTAGTGTTCACAACCGACAAGTTCAGATCTCTCATGAAGAAAACTGGTAATTAATGTCTGTGTATGTCGTAATAAACTAAACATCACTCAAAAGAGTACCTTTATGTGTAATTCAAATTGGCCAGTGTTTTAGTTAGAAAAGCCACGTGTACCGTCCATTCCAATTTGTGCAACACCCTGCAATTTTGCAAAGTTGACCATAGCAAATACTGGTTGACATACCAATTGCAGCGCGTGGCTGGAGCACATTTCATCACCAGCAGAGATCCACACTGGTGTGACCTTACTAGCTGCAACATTAAGGGTTCCTGTTTTCTACACACACCTGCTTTTTCCAATTGGTCATATGAGCATTTATTTTTCCTTTTAGTTTTGTAATGCCAAAAGTTGTGCACCTCCCCTTTTTTTTCTTTTTTTGCCATTTTAGTTGCCCTTGATTTGAGTCCTCCCACCACATTGCCAGTGTGCTCATCGCCGAGCACAGCCTGCATGAAGGAAGAGCACAGCCCAGAGCAGGCTCCACTCCCAAACAACAACAACAATTCGCATTGTGTTAGCAATGATGGAACACTTTCAACATCCTGCTACAAACAGGACCTGGCTGGTGATTCCTGCAGAAAGGTGAGAGAATCTCTTGGCATCCTTGGTGCAAACGCAGAAAGTTGGTTATCTCAGAATTCTTTGCCAGCTGCATTGGCAAAGGCCCGCAAAACAAATCGCTGCTGTGATCAACATTTTGAATTTTATTCATGCATTATTATCTTCCGCAGTGTACTGCACGTTTAGAGCGAAATGCAGCCGGTAATTAGGACTGTCCAAGGTTTTCTGTGTCCTGGGGGAAGCTTTGATGATGGCCCACTGTGCAAAGGGAAGGAAATTGATGTGCAACGTTAAGGGACAAGAAAAGAAAAAGAGTGGTTAGGGGAACAAATGTGTGTTATGACGTTTATATCAAGAAAAAAAGAGCATGAGTAGGGCA
Source organism: Hyalomma asiaticum (assembly GCA_013339685.2). NCBI lineage: Eukaryota > Metazoa > Arthropoda > Arachnida > Ixodida > Ixodidae > Hyalomma > Hyalomma asiaticum. Next base: position 151,481,901 of record CM023482.1, read on the forward strand.
CCTAATGAAAATGCGAGTTAACCGACGACCATTAAGGGGGAACACTGGTCTTTGAAACCTAAATTATCGAAAAATAAATGTTATGAAAAGGATTTCTATAATGTATAGGCATTACCAAAGGTAAGTTTCTCACTTCTCAGATTGATATATCAGCCACAGTAGTAATTTATATCAGCAAGATGAGCTATGCTTTTATTGTGGAAAGCAGGCAAAATGGGCCATTTTCATGCCATGTTGCTGCTGAGCTGCGTATATTGCAGCAGTGTGCACCCCGGCTGCATCCCTTGCGGCTACACGTTACCCTTCAAATATATCGACATTTTTATTACATTCAGTTGAACATTTGTTTTATTTGCTTGTGTTTCTTTTTTTTTCTTTTTCTCATGAGAAGCTTTCACTTGCCCTACTTGCTGAACAATATCTCAAGCTCTAGAACAACTACACCTGTATTTTTTTTTTTCTGTTATATGAAATCTTAAAGCTTAAAGTGCTGCAAACAGATTCTTCCTTTTTTCTCCCCCTACAATTCCTTATTTGCCTTCCACCCCCCCCCCCCCCTTTTTTTTTTCTGATTATCTGTTCTGCAAACCCTGAACTTAAACAGGCTACTAAGTGCTTATTTGCTGGACTAGAAAATTACCCACACAATTTCATTGCTTATATATTCTGCTTTCTGCACAGGTTTTTCATCTATTGGTCTTCTCAAACGATAGTAACTAAAATATAATGTTCTTAACAGTTATTTAAATTACCAGAGAAATAATAGCTTTTTAGATTTAGCACAGAAAAAATAAACGTGTAGGTGCTCTTAAAATTTAAAGAGACACTAGAGAGAAACAATAAATCATTTTAGGCCGATAGATTATTAATTGAATACTCTGTTGCCATTAGTTTTGCCACCATAGGTTGTCTAAATAAAGAGAAAACGAAGGTTACGTTTTCATTTTTGAATATTACATCCAAACCTAGGCACCCAGGCATAGGTGTGACATGGATTTCAAATTCGACGAAACTCGCTGCGTTAAGTCTCTGGCTCCTTTACAACACAAGCTGATTCATTTTTAGTACAAAATAATTTTGTGCGCCATAGCAGATGCCTTCAAAATCTATGACATCACCGTGAGTTGGTGCAGGAACGTAAAGATGTCATTGCCACCTGCATTTTCTATTTGTCCGTTTTCTCTCTGAGTGTTCTCTCGCGGCAAGAGTGGTGCTGCTGGTATTGTGAAAGGGTAATCTAGTAGTCATCACAAATCGTTTTGCTCTTTAGGGTCCCTTTAATTTGGTCAACAATTTGGTTCCAGGTACCATGACAGCCCCCCACCTTATCGCCCTTTAATGCAACAGGCTATATTCCAAGAGAAGGCAAGTGTGGCACGGGATGGCAGAAAGCGAAGTAAGCAGATGAGATAAAGAAAGATTAGAGGGTAACATGGCCTCAGCTAGGATTGGGTTCCTTGAAGAAATATGCAAGAGCCTTTTGCCGTGCAGTGGGCCAAGACCGATGACGATGACACTAGACTAGGCAAAAGAAGGAAGCAGGATCAAACTTGCATTGTGCTTTTGTGTGTTTTTACTAGATTATGGAATGCATCACTGGGACAGCTTCTGCCTAATGCATAACTGAGCAATTGCCAACTTGAAGTAATCATTGATCTTCAGTTCTCCATGACTGTGCTGTAACGTCACCATTTTATAAGTTCATTCAGTACAAGCGGAGAGACATGAGTAGGTATACAGCTGCACTACTAGCAGCAAAGATGTTGTTACTATGCAGGATACACATATACTGTTGCAAAATTGTCTTTTCTCCTGGCATACACGAGCTGTATTTGTTTGCTTTTCCATCATGGAGCAAGAACCGAAATAACCAAGTGTGCCGCCGAGGTGTCATGTTGTCATCATTCTCCTAAATAATGAAATGAAATTCCTCCACCGCTTTTTGCTTGACGGTAATGCCAGAAATGATGTCACAGGCCTTTAAGAGCATGAAGTTTTTACTGTGGCAAAACCATTGCATTCACTTGCATATGACCTCATTTTCAAACATCGGGTTGGTAGGTTCTGCGTTACATAACACATGGCATAAGGGTGCATCTGAGCAAGCCATCACGGTGGAGATCGCAAAACAAATCTGGAAGAGCTAGTGAAAAAATTTTTTGCCACCCACTTCATTAATGTTAGGCTGATGCCTTTATATTCCCCATACTTGCATATTCTCAAACACTCCTAGACTTGAAGCTATTTCACAATTTTCACCATGTTGACTGCTATGCTGTGCCATCGCTGAAGAATACTTACATTATTAAAAATTGCGGATGAGTATCAGTCAAGTACAGTGGCCACTTCTGTCGAGTGGCAGCACTGCCATCCCATATCTCAAGTTAAGGGGGGACGTGGCAATGAAAACTATCTTTGTTATTTATGGGTATAAACTGATGAAATTTGGCACACTGATGTAGTTTGTTATGGTGATATCTTAAATGAAATCGGTTTTAAGCTACCTGTCATAGTTTCTGAGTTACATCACTTTATAGACCCTTACAGTCACCCCCTCATTAATCGGTTAATTAGACAAAATTTCAGTACCATTTTTACTTAAGCATATGCACTAAGGCCCACTGTGTGCCGTAAAGCTGTTCGTTGATTTTTTTTATGTCCAAATGAGTACAGAAAAAATTTTTGAAATGTCCTCGACATATTTTCTTACTAACGACTTTTGCATAAATACAATTATAAAAGTTTGTGTGACGTGCAGGTAGAAACGAATAGCTTTATGGCGCTCGCTAATGTTTCAAGATCTAAACAAAAAAAACAGAATGAATTTAGCTTCATTAGTTATGAAATGGCACTGGGGTGACTGCCAGCAACTGCTCAAAAAATGGAAGCTGAGAAAACGGAGCTCAAAGTTTTACTTCATGAAAACAGTCAAATGTTAACTTTGAGCAGCTAAGTTCTTGCTCGCTTTTGCTGGTTGTATTTTTTGTTGGAGAAACACGATGGTGTGACTATGCTCAGGTTCAATCTCTCCTTTTTACGATGATTCCAAGATGGCGGCAGTTTCACAAGCCCGATTTTCTTGCGGTTTTGGATGACAACACATAGATGAAGTGGCATTTTCGCTACTACTACCCCGTATTTCATTATAATATTCCACCACAAGGGAAAAGAAGGTCCGAGGATCATGAAAAAAAATAAATTGAAAAATGAAAGATTTTGACCAAATTCAGCATTCCCATTGCCACGTCCCCCCTTAAGGTTGTGTGTTCATTGGAAGAACATTCTAGAGATCAGGCATTAGCTGCTCAACTGTGGCACTGACATGATTTGAACTGCGAACACTGGACATATGTGTGTCACATCAGTGTGACCTGGATAAAGTTTCTCATAGTTTCTGACGACTGTTGCTGTTGCGAAAATGTTTGCAGATTGCAATCAATACATTCTTGTGAACAGACGTTTCGATATTATTCCCCATTGTGCATTCAAAGATTGACGAGACTCAACTATAGATGTAGACATAATATAAGCGGCACGACGATGCCTGATTTCAGTTTCATTTATATGGGTATAATACGATGATTGTTCATCAAGATAGAAACCTTACAGAAATATGGTAGGGGGCATATAGCAAACACATTAAATCATTCCCACTGTTAGCCTCTTCATTTAAAGTTTGTGGCAATACAGATATAGTATGCGCTAAACAATTCTCACCATTTGCTTGTTCATTTAAAGCTTATGGTAACGAAACTTCAGACTTCTTAACATTAATTCCTTAGTTCATTATTTCATTTTGGGGCATATAAGTGGGCGGTTGCATTTACGTTTATCGCTTTCATTGTGCATTCATTCTATGAATGCTTTTTTCATTTTTCATTAAAGAGCCACTCTTGCTGGTTAGTTAATGTGAGAAAACAGTATTATGGGTCCAGCTGATTTGTCCCTTGTAACAGCAATCATTTGAAAGGAAAAGCATGTCCATAAATGTTTGTAACTGGAAAAGAACATAAAGAAATATTTATAGAACTCAACAAATGAAAGAAAAACGGTACAAGTTAGTGAAACTATTTTTTTTTTTTTCCCTGTAAGTAAGTCAGGAAAACAATAAAATGAAGTAGTATGGTATTTACAACAGTTTCCTGAAGCGTTACTGCCGGTTCGGCATTTCTAACGCTTATAGATGTGAAATTTGGCCTAAAGATGAACAGAATGTGCTAAATCACCACTGGACTTGTTCTTTTCTTATTACATATCCCTTATTTTTTTTTATAAAGTATTCTGTGCTTGGATGCACCAAAACTGACGTCACTTCCATCATGGAAATGACATCTGTAAAAATGTGTTCAAGCATATGACCAAAAAAGGAAAAATAACTACATACAAAAAGTACCAACAACACGTGAATTTGAAGCCACAACCTCTCAGTCTGCAATGATAGTTGCTGGACACTCTACAAATTGTGCCACCAACACACATAGAGTGGTACCGATGCGCCCTTTATACTTTCTCAATACTTCCTTCCTCTCATTGTGTGCTCTCAGCAAGAGTGATGCCACCATCTAGGAGAGGTGAAGCAGAGTACTACATTAAGACACCAAAGAACACCGACACTGAATATTTTGCTAGTTTCAGCGCATTTTGTGATGAAGCTATTTTGTTATGGGCTTTGTTTTTCATGTCAGAATAGCATCTGATGCAGTTCGGCTTCCATGTGCGTCAGTGGCATTCCTTATGCTGCATTCTGCTTCGTGTGTGATTGCATTGAAGAGAAAGTAGCTGCATGAGGGCCGCCGAAAGGCAACAATGTCGACGACGGACAAATGCCATGTAGATTAATGCTCTGGCGCAGAGAGAGACACCCCTTGTAAGAAGTGAAGCACATTTGTGCTTTAATGGCTCAAGTTACAAAATCTGACCCTCACATTGCTGAGGCTGAGCACACCTCAACCCAACTGGCTGCCATGCACACCATTCATCAGGACAGAAATGGTTGTTTGACCAGCCAACAGGATGCTGCTAGCCAGCATGATGCCTTGAGCTAAGGAAATCCACAAGATGACCACTGGCCAGCAAATCGTGCCTTTCACTGCTGCAGACCATGAGTTCACAAGCAGCCCAGACACAAAACAATCCTCACATCACCATATTGCTGTTTATGCAGACGACATTCACCTACTTTGTGAAGATGCATTTCAGTTTCATTTTTATGCCTATTCCTATGATGGAGGGATTAACCGGATTCTTTATTTATAAGCATCATTCTTTGATAGGAACTGCGGGAAATGCTTTTAATGTGAAAAAGTGCGACTCCTTGTGCCCCACAGGAAGGCATAGGGCTCAATAGAAACTGCATGGTAAGTCTACAGTATATGGAAAATGACAACTTGAACCTACTAATTTTTTTCTTGTCCCAGAAAAATTGGCCATTTTTTGCATGTTTAGGAATCCTTTCCTGCAGCAGCTACTGGGTTTGCAGTGACTTGCAATATATCGAAGTGAAGGTCAATAAAAATGTGCATTGAAATGGTGGTTGTTTTAATAAATTTAAAAGAAGTTATTTTCAAAAAAATTCACAAAAGATGTTTTCAAAAGAATTTTCAATAAAATATCATATCTCTGGTAAAAGTTCTGATAGTAAATTTCATAATATTCGAATTGCTGCAATGTTTTTTGCCACTCTTTATGCAGGGAATTACAACCATAGATCGAGTGCTTCTGGTGTTAGGGAATATTACCTGACACACAGTGAAATATTCAAGTGTTTGGTTGGTGCTCATTAAGGAACTTTTCCAATAAAATATCAATTTGAAGCGTAAATTTATATTTATAAATACAACCAATAAAGGTATGTTATGGAAAATAAACAATGATTACAAATTATGTAACAAAAAGTCACAAACATTGAGCAGCTAATAAATCATCCTAGCTGAAGTGCCATAAAGTGACTTCAGTGTCAGAGTCGCCACTACTTGAAGCACCAGAACATTACTTGCAATCCACACAAGAATAGAGTGCAACTGCCGTTTTCTTTTTTCTTTTGAATATGCTGGGTTTTGGCAGTCATGGTCATTGCACCGCATCATGCCATTCATGTGCACTTGGAGTGTGCTCAATCGTTCAACTTGAAGTTTATTTAAAGAACACCAGGCCTGTGCGGACTCGCAGGACAGTGACAGCGTAAGCTGGAGGAGCAACCTTCTTAGAGGCCATTTTAAATGCTTGGGGATCTGGCCAAGTGATTGGGCCATCAGGTATATCGAAGTGCCAAGTCAGGTTTGTTTATCAATTATGAAATTTCTAATTGAAACTTTACCTTTTCTAATTGAAAAGCTTTACCTTAATTGGGTATGTGCCAACTTACAGAGGAGAAGAAGTCAGGTCGCTGTTGGGCTGCGCACGTTGCCTGTCGTGACGCATGGCACGATACGACAAAACTGCTTCACGAGGCAGCGCTTTGTAATATGATGATGGTAAAGTTGAAGAAGATCGTTTCATAGTGATGACGTCGATGATGCCTCTGTAATGGGTACAGAGCAGCTACAAAGCATGCAACCCTGTGTGCTTTCAAGTGATTCCTCGCACTCGTTATGGAGTCCACTTTCCTCGACGCTTAGTGGCGTGTTACTGTTTTGCCATATAAAATTGCATTTGTTAATGAGATTCCTTGGCAGGCTTTATACCTGTTTAGATCTTCTAGTGATAATTTTTCGAGCACAAGCGTAGCTCAGTGGAAAAATGCCCGGCTGCCACGCAGACGGACTTGGGTTCGAATCCTCGGTTCGAATCCTCCTCAGTGCTGGTTATTTGTTTCTAAAATTAGCGTGATAGTGGTTACAGACACCGGCGGTTGCCGGCGGCGGCAGACAACTACGGTGCCAAAAACGGACCTTGTGATCCCATAACAGCTTATACTGTAAAATCTCCGCCATGTGATGGCAAGGTTAATGGTGCAGGAACAGCAGCTTAGTTTGCGTGCAATTGCCAAGATGGCACTGTATGTCCAGCAGCACGGGGGTTTGTTCTATATTGTTGAAAATTGTCAATCACTGGTGATAAATTCATAGTGGTGTTGCAATGAAAGTGTTAATACCAAGTGTATCAGAGGCTGAATCCGCAACTTCCTGAGCATGTACGAATAAAGAAACAAAGAAATCAAGAAATGTTGCTGGTGGTGAGATTCAAACCTATGGGCTCATTCTCAGTGGCTTAGTGTCATACCCACTGCACTGAATGCACATGCTATTGCAGAAGGTTATATATATGTTTCAATGTTTTTGTAGTGGTGGCAGTCGTGCAGCAATACTGCAGCAGCATCCCTACACTCTTATGTCATGTCGCTTCAACAAGCTCAAAAATAACTGTTTGCTGAAAAATAACCGTTTATCCCTTAACCCGCAGCCTTTTCTAAATCCGCTCGAAACACGTCAGACAAGTCATCGCCATGCTGAATCCCTAACGCCTTATAGCACTAAAACTAGCCTATTTAAGTATTCATTTTTCCAGCATACAATAACAGACTGGAACAACTTGCCTTGTGAACACCTGTCCAATATTGACGCTCTTGCACAATTAAGATGATAAGTGTTTTTTTTTTTCTGTTTCTTGACTCCCCTTTTTTTTATTCTTGCTCTGAACATGTGTATGCGTTGTTTATATGCCAACTTTTGTATTGCTACCATTATTTTCGTTCCATACTTACAATGTTGCTTCCCTCTTGTTATTATATTCTGTACTTTGCTTTCCCATGCCACTCCTGCTTGGGCCTTTGCTTGGGCCTTCAGTATGTCATAAATAAATAAATAAAATGAAATGAAGACTGCAACCACAGCACTGAACTGCAGCAGCATCACAGGCAGTGAAAATGAGCAAGTACAACAATACTCATACATACTTGGCAACTCTAATGGTGTCACCATGTACATTGGTGTACATGACCACATATTTCTCTCCTAGGCATACTGAGTAAGATGTCCTTGTGCCATGACAAAAGTATAAGAAAATCAAACTGTAGAACCTAAAATTGTCTTTATTGTTTTGTACAACAAATAATGGAGAAGGAACTATGGATGAAAAGCTAGAAAAGTCTAGCTTGACTGCACCTGAGGACCAACATAAATGATATGTACATGGCAGCACTGGTGTGCGCATGGCAGGGGCAGATCAGAAAGGGAAGGGGGGCACCCCCTCTTTCCCTCTCCTGAGGAGGGGCTGAAATCTGTCTCCTGCATTTACACCACACTACCTTTCCACGGAAATAGCCTCACTAGGAGGGGTTGGGAGGAGGAGGGGCTGTTGCAGTCATCCTTTGCTATGCCTAACGGAATACGCTGCGCAAGCTTATGCGTGGCCTACAAACATGCAGTCAACAGTCAAAGTGATAACATGATACATATAGATATGAGATATTTTTAAAATATAGCAATTAAGAGAGTGCACATACACACACAGCATTTAATAGTTTTAACTGTTATATGTTAAATAAGACTATATATATATAATAGTTTAAGTTTAGATAGGGGCAATGCTTATAATATATATCCTAAACAAAAAGCTCTCTAGTGTGTGCTCTATAACTAATTCCAGCAACGTGTTTCACAGCTTTCTTTGGCAACGCCAGTATGTTACGTTTAGGTTTTGATGTTGTGCCCTAGAACACATGGCAGTAATTTAAATGAGATTGAAAAACTGTATCAGTTATGTTACCACATAGGGAAAGTGAACTGAAATCAGAAAAGCAAGCAAGTGATTGTTTCTTTTTAGCTTAAAATGACAGAAAGCTGAGCGAGTTGGTAAGGATTTACTATGGAAAGAAAAGGCGTGCGAAACATGCATACAAAAAAGGGTGTGGACAACACGTGTTGTCAACTCCCCTTCTCTTATGTCCCTGTTTCGCACACCTTTTCTTTCCATAATGAATTTTTCTCAGTGTGAGCTGTGTGATTCACCCGTCTCATAGATGACCAAAAAACTACTGCATGTGACTTGAAAGTTTCTGTTGCATCTATTCAGCTTTTGCGAAGCACAATATGATTACTAAGGTCAACTGCAAGATTTACAAGTCATAGCATAAACAGCTTCAGTTTTCTTTTTTTCCTGTGCTCATGCAATGTCCTTTTCGCTTTTAGCCATTGATTCAATGATTAATGAATAGAATCGCCTCTCCCTTTAAGCTCATTAGTCCTGCGTGTGCTCAAAAATATGCTCATATCATCAACATAAAGAATAGATTGTGTGTTGCCAGAAATGTTAATTGTATCAATAACATAAACATGAAAAAAAAATGGCCTAGAAGGCTACCATGGGGAAGGCTACGTTTAGTTGATTACAGAGCTGACAGCTTACCATCAGCAGTGACTGCGTGGTTACATTGGCTGCTTGGTTCCACTGGCCGGTATGATTGCATTAACATGGCTTTTGTTTAGTCTTCACAATAACTAAGTCAATTCCTCGGAACAAGTACTACAAGCCACCCTATTGATCTAGTCTCTTAATATTTAAGCCTCTTACTAGTATATAGTTTTGTTATTTTGTCGTGTACATGTATGTTCAATTCATGCAGCACCTTCCTCTAAGTATTTTTTGTGCTATATTTTGTTGGTTTTTGTTTATGCTTATGTATAACTGATCCGTCCTTCGATTCTTGAAGTAGTCTTTCCTGCTCTTCTTTTTGTTGTTGTTGTTTTCAGGTAGAACCTCTGTTTGGTTTTACGGGTCTAGCTCTCTCATGCAGCAATTAATGTATTTAAGACAGCAGTTGTGAAAAACACATGCAGTACAGGAGCATTTTTCTTCAATATTAACTTGGTGATGTATATGGTGATACCTCCCATTATTTCATCATTGTGTTCTACAGCTTAACTAATGATATTGAAGAGAAGGAATTGTGTAGGTACTTGGAAGGTGATTAGTATGGAACACAGTTTAAGCAATTGTATGAAGTCCATACTTTACAATCATGAGTCATCACAGATAATTCATTGTTCGCTTTGGAGCCCACTTTAGCAAATAAAAAGGAGAAGGCAAGAAATGCATAGTGACACACTGAGGTAGGCAACAACAGTCTGGCTGTTAAAATGAGCTTATAGTGACATTGTTAACTTAAGTACATGTACTTGTTCTTCTGGAACCCTGTGCTAAGCTAAAGCATTAAATGGCTTGTTTGAATTTTATGTCCTCATTTTGGAGCATCCAGCAGTTAGCTTTGGCTTGGTAGGCTTGCTGTCAAAAGGAACAAGCTCCTTCATAATGTATCTGCTGGAGCTTTGTTGATGCCTCCTACCAGTGACGACTAACCTGCAGGGCCTTAGGCCACTTGTGAACCTAATGTCTGTATCCGTACCTGTTTACCCCTCATTCCCAGCCTACCCTGACTGAAAATACTACCTCTCACGCTTTTTTCACTTCAATATAGCTCTTGTTGCTAAAAAATTGTGAAGAATGATCTTTCGAAGATGGCACTCATTGAACTCGAATATGAAATTGCTTGATTTTCTCAGAGTGCTAGTCGCCACAGATTTAGCCTTTACAAATGGAGGAGCTGCCTTTGTTTGGGTGTATGGATAATGCTCTGGATTGCCTTACCTTTGGAAAGGACAAGAGAGTGCAGTATTCCTTTAATGTTGCTATTCCATCCGAAACTTGAAGCATTGATCATGATAGCCATATCTTTGTTTAATTAATATGCATAGTGTGGCATGCAAACAAACAAACAATAATGTTGTTGATGTTGCTGAGTGATGGCAGTGAACACTCCCTGTCACTATGCATATAGATAAGTGGCAGTTTTTTCTTTTCATGTTGCAATGCGTAATGATGTTGCAATGCTCATAGGTAGATGAACTGACACATCACTTTGCCTCATGCTTCAGCATGGGGTCAAAACTATCAGGTAATACAACCCCAACACTGGGCACGCTGGAAGACCAGGCACAGGAAAAAGAAGTACAAGAAGCCATCTCAACTTGCTCAGCCTTTGTACCGCCGCAAAATATCTGCAAGGCAGGACACATAGGCCATCTGTGCACTAAGTTGCACAGAGAGCTAGCTCTGCCACCACAGCCAGTCTAACAGGAAGCGGATACACAGTTGTGTGCTCAGTTCAACTGTAAGGTTTCGTGAGTTTGTGGTGTCAGCGATTTTTATTAATATTGTTACACATTTTATGATTGTACCACATTGTAGAAAAATTTTAAACTTGTTAGGTGGCACCACCAAGATTTTTATTTGTTTGAATTCTTTCAACAGCTATAGTTGGAGATGTTAGACATTTCTGTTGATCTGGTTGAAAGCCATTGCACAACTTCATTTTGCCTACTGCTGTGCTATTCTTTGATTTCAGATGTTTCCTCCAGAGTACTTCATTAGCAAGGAGCTCCTGATGACTGAACGCAGCTACAAGAAAGACCTGGAAGTGATAGTCGTGGTAGGTGACCTGCTTCACTCACTTTCACATCCAGCCCTCCTTGCTGGCACTTACAACCACTGCCGCAACACATGAGCACAAAAAAAAAGGGGGTGTTGGGTGTTATGCCATTGCTATTGCCCTCCAGATCAACCACAGTCAGCGCCTCACGGCGAGTGGACGAAGCTCCCAAGTGCGGATAGCTCCTTGCGTCATCTGCTAGCCACTGCACTTTTACATGCGCATGTACGCCATACATATCCTCCGATATGTTTGTTCCCGGAGCTGGTGCAGTGTTGAATGCTTAATGCTTTCATGTATTCTTATCCAAGCATAAAGGTATTAGTTATAGTATTATTTGGCTTTGCGCTGCAGTCTTTTTCTTTCTTAAATCAGTGAGTGCCTGCATCGCGAGTGTGCTGTGTCATTGTCACACCTCTGGTTCCACACAGTTATTTCAGTTCGGCTGCTGCTGTACCTTTCAAGTACAGTTAAACCTGCTTATAACGAACCTTCATAAAACGAATAACTGGATATAACGAAGTTACTCCATACCCCATACCCCACCGTTACTCCATAGAAGTACAGGCGCGAGCAAAAGTATACGGACCACGCAAGTGCGTGCCCAACTGGCTTTCCGCTCCACCTAGCAGAATGCCGCCAACGGCCACCACAGAGCTCCGCCGGAAATTAGTCTACTCGCCACTCGCTAGCATGTAAATTTTCCAGTGCCGTGCACCGCATTGTTAGTTTGCTGTTTTTGTGCACAGCGCTCGTCGGCAGTCAGAACGCCACATATCTGTCTTGATAGCGGTGTCACAGCCGTCATAGCCTGCATTGACCAGTGTGCCGATGAAGAGATATCAGTTTCGCAAAGCGCTATCGTTATATAAACCCGTGGATTTGGATACAAAAGTGCGCTTAGCGTTAGGAAGAGAAAGGTGAAAAATACTTGTTCACAGTTGGAAAAACAGATAGGCCCTAGATTTAAGGAGGGATGCTTCTTGCACGTAGCGCTTTGGAGAAACGGAATCTGAGAAATTTATGTATTTGCTCGATTCTACTGCACCCTCGATTGTAATGCGCACCCATTTCCTGCGAAAAAAAAATTGAAACGTCGATACCCATTTTTCTCGACCTTTTTACATTCATAAAAACAAATGCAGCACTCGCGTAATGAATGCACTCGTGTAATAAATGTGCTGTCAACTTTGAACCCCTGCAGTTCCTCGAAAAGCCGCATTATGGCTTTCCTGCTTCACTTTGTCTGTGATGTCTCGAAGACGTTCGGCGCACCGATTCATAACTTCTGTGTCCCAATAAAGCTGCCACATGTAGCCAAGCGTAGCTGCGTGCTAGCGGCGATAACATCATTTACTCGCAGTGCTGCGCAGCTAAGCCTAATCATGATTGATGCATGGTCACTGAGATTGCTGCGATGCAATCCCAGACATCATGCAGTGCGCACAACTGAGAGGCTCAGGCTCAGCGCAGGTATGAGGGAGAAATGCGATGATGAGCCTTTTTGTGTGCGGTGATGAGAAGCATCTATTCTCCCGTTACAGCCACCCGCGAATGTTACCGAAAGCTGCTGTGTCTGGGCATCCCGCAGATTGCATTGGCTACGTAGCAACTTTGGTTGGCCGTGAGACACCCAAACCGGCGCGACGAGTATTATCGGCCTATGCATAATGTGCATCATGATGTCATTACATGCAGGACTGGCGTCAACATAGAAACTACATAAACCAAGAAACTATGACAAAAACTATGCGCAACAAAGACCGCCACGCTGCTAGCTCGTTTTCTGCTCGTGACTGTTCCACAGTGGCCAAAGCACGTAGGATGCAGTCATTTTGATGCCGACTGCGATATGGTAATGGTGTCGTTTGTTCACACTCTATTCTAACACGCATACGATTTTCGGACCTATTTTATCGGAAAACAAAGGTGCGCATTAGATTCGAGTGAATATGGTACTCAACAAAAGTGGGGGAAGGTGCTTGGACTATTAATGGACTATTAAAAGTATTGTTGACCGTGGGGAGGGGGGGGGTGGAGTAAGGAAGGAAGGAGGGAGGGCCCTTTTTGCGATAGCAATGATATGGACACCTTTAGCGGGTTTTCACAGTCGCCGCCGTTCTCTACAAAGTCCAACTCGATAACACCGCCTACGCATTGTATGTTTTAAGCGCAAGTAAAAGTGTGCTAGTGCTGGGGACAAACGTGGCTGAAGCAGAGATGAAACAACCCGGCCGTCTCCGCCGAACGAACTGCACATGTGATAACATTGCACCGCGTGTGAGGGCTGTTGTCATTTGCTTCTCAAGCAGAGAGGAAATTCCCAGCTTGTCTTTTGTAGGGTGAAGGACCATAAGGAGCGCCAGTGAGAGAGGGGCGGTCACGCGCGCTGTCTCGACAGACATCGGTAGACAGCATCGTAGACATCGGTAGTCAACCACGCAGTCGACAGCAGCCGTTTCTTGTGGTGCCAACATGTGATTTGAACTTTGTACGTGTATTTTTATCTTCCTAAATGCACCAAAATGCACTGCACAGAAAATCGAGTTTTCGAGCCTGGAATTGCATCGTGAAATTTCGTTGAAGTGAAACGGCACAAAAAAAAAAGTGTTTGTTGTGGCGATCATATTTGTGCATTGACTCCTATGGACTGCTGACGGAGGACCAAGAATTTTTCGTTGTACCAGAAATTTCGTTGAAGTGGCAGTCACTGTACCGAGGTTTGACTGGATGGTACTTTTGGAAATAGGCTGTGAATTAGTACTATTTTTTGTTGGTGATTATAGAGAACTGAGAAAACGTGCGATTTTCTGCTCTTCAGGGGATTCCTCCTCTCGCTTCCCCCTCTTTATTTTTTTCTTTTTGTCGCCAAGTGCATCTCTCGGGTTCATTCCTGTACCGTCATGTCGTCTTGAGTATCTAGTCTCAAGACAAGAGTTTTTCCTTTACTTTGAGAGGCAGTGTTTTACCTAGGCAACATTGACAATTTAAATGTCCTACTATATAAAGTACTCTTCTTGTTTACCTAAAAATTGGAAGGAATTATTATTTTTTTTTTACATTGTGTTTGCTTTTTTTGTGCAGGCCTTTCGCGAATGGACTGAGAAAATTGGCTCCACTGAGACAGGCTCACTTTTTTCACTACTTGCACCTGTATACAAGTTGCACTGTGGTCTGCTTCATGAACTTGAGCAGCACATGGCCTCATGGTGATTTCCACTTTTATTTTTAATACAGAGCATTGCCACGTTAATGTGCTGCTAGAAGTGGGAAACCGTATTTCAGTCCTGACCAAGTCGCATAGCTCTTCAGTTCTGCTTTGCCTTTGCTTCATACATCATTAATACCTCGTTAACTTGAAGTTGTAAAAACAGGTTAACTTGAAGTTTTGAGATAAGTGGATGTTCGAGATAAGCAGAGTTGCGCAAATTGCTGGCAAAAATCAAACTCTTTCCAGAAAAATCACTACTACTTACCGGCTCTTCAGCAGGAGCATCTAATCTTTCTTCTCATAAAGGTTTGAAAGAGAAAAAATAACATACAAGGGACGTTGACTAGCTGGGTGTTGGGGCACTGCCAGTTTATTTAGCAGAGAAAAACTACCTAATGCTGGTGCTCTAGTGTGATAGGAGAGTGCTAGATGGCGACACACAGTGTTTGTCACGTCTTTGATGATGTACTGGGCAAAATTCACGGAAGATTCACGGTTTTTACCGATGAACCTCCGGAGCTTCGCCGACTCATCATCATTCACTCTGTGGATATGCGTGGATTTTTTTTTAAAAAGCATCTGTCATTGTTTGTTTCCAGTTACTTAGATCAACTTTTGTTGATCACTAAAATACGACCGAGCATTTCGTTTAGTTCTGGCACAGCCACCAATCAGCTTTCTCATGCATGGATGCGACGTTGCTATATCAGGCTTGATCACCATTTTATCAGAAGTTTTCTTTCTTTGCTTATACTATATTCAGTTTCCATACCTTGCAGGGACAGCAAAGCAGTTTCTCCCACCGTTCAAGGCGTCGGTGCACTTATGCTGGACTACTTACACTTGCTGGAGGTGAGCTGGCGCTTGTACTACCGTGGGGCAGGCAGTGACTTCTTGTTCATTGTGCTAACATGAAATGTTCATACGTATGGTCGCATCTTAAAGGGACTGACAACTGACCAGAACCTGCGATTAAATTCTGGAGGAAATGAAAAAAAAACCATGAATTATGGTGATAGGTTCAAGCATACTTAATGGGGTTTAAGCAGAATTTGTATTTTTAAATTGCATTTGAAAATCACAAAAAACGAGTATGTTGCACAGCGTAGCCGTAGAGACTTCGTACTGCTATATGGAGTCTTCGGTTTGATATGCGTAGTCAGATGCTTTTATAAGCACCATAATTAGTTGTCAAAGTTAGAGCACGCATATTATTAAGCATCCCCGCCCTGTTCTGTGCTGCCCATGAGGTACAAAACAAATGAGTTGACACTGAGAAGCGGCGCTGCCTTTGCGGTGCAACCGTGGAACAGTCGCTGCGGGCTGCTATGCATGCGCGCACCTCTTTTCTCTCGTGTCTGCAAAGCCGGTATCGGAGTGTACAGCGTGAATTCATAAGTGAGATCAAAAGTCATGGTAATATATAGGCTTGATAAACACAACATTGATTTCTTTCTATTTAGGGCTTCACTAGTTTCCTTTTCTCTATTGCCAGCTTATAATCACTATCGCGCTCACCTCCCACTGTTTGCAATGTGTTGCCTGTATGACTTCATAGTTGCCACAGATGAAAAATTCAAATTTTATATGTTTCGCAACGTTCTTGGTGTTGCCATTGAGTGATTGGGCAATCTGACTGGGTAAGTTTTCAGTTGCTCTAATACAAGCAGGTACCATAAAAATTGATTGTCGGTACCTTTAATGATAATGAAGATGATGATTCTACTAATTATCTGTTTTTCCTATATGTTGCTGCTGTTTTGCAAGGTTTGAGAAAAGCAGTGCAGGTGTCAGCAGATGGCAGATTTAGCAATGCCACAGCAGTGTAAGCAATGGGAGAATCCTCCCTGAGTGACTTGTTTATCCCTCCATGAAAGGGAAGCGTACTGAGCCAGCAAGGCAATACGAGAGTGCGATGGCCATGTCATGGTACTTTTGAGGTCTTCTTAGTGCCAAATCTTGATACTGCACTTTATGCAGCTGGACGAGCGGTACCTGGAGATGCTGCCCCATATCCTGGGGCTCCTGTACGCTGGACCACACTGTGAGCAGCTGTGTCGAGAGTTTGAGCTGCTGCGGGACTGCTACCTGCCCTTGTCACTGTTTCTTCTGCGTCCAGTGCACCGAATATACCACTACTGTGCCTTGTTCGAAAGTATGTTCTAGGCCATTTCCCCAGATATATACTTCTCATCAGGACCTCTGCAATTCTTTTTTGTATCCAAAGAATTCACCACAGATGTTGACTTGGGTGCTGTGCAAATGGTAAAGTGTAGTAAGTATGGTGAGGTGCAGTGTAACCTCATTGCAATAGATATTGATAATGAAGAAGATTTTGATCTGTTATAGAAGTTATGTGGAATCCAAATACAGTTGCAACAGATCTTTATGTAAACACTAAATGGGTCGGTTATTATCCAAGCGAATTGTAAGTCACAGATATGGTTAAAGAACAGATCCTGAAAGAAGCTAGTCAGCCTCAACAGTGCTGTACAACTAACAATTTCGACACTATACGGGGTCCGTTATAAAAGTAATGCGCGTGATTGTGTTCTGCTGCGACTATCCATGGTGGCGCGGTAAAAGTGGTTGGTCAGTGTTGTGAGGGGCCTCCCTTTTGCACACAGCCAGTCACCAGTTTACTCCTCGCAATGTGAGCAGAAAGATATGCCTTCGCGTGAAACATTTTTTTCGACTTTGTAAGATGGCACAACGGAGCGTTTGTTTGAACAGCAATACGCTACCATGTTTTGCGTGAAGCTTAGAAAGAAATGCAACCAAAACATTCCAAAAGCTTCAAGAGGCCTTCAATAATGACTACATTCCAAGATCACAGTGCTAGAGGTGGCACAAGGTGTTTAAGGAAGGCCAGGAGGAGGTCACTGAGGAACTCCACTCTGTACGCCCAGCAGTGACCAGAACCGGCAGAAACGTGGATCATGTGCGCAAAGTTTTGCATTTCGACCATCAGTTGAGCATCTGGCAAATTTCTTACATCCTAAACATGTCCTCATTTACGGTACATGGGATAGTGACCAAGGATCTGCAAATGTCTATGCGAAGCTTGTGTTGAAAGTGTTGATGGAAGATAAGAAAGCACTTTGAGCGTTGCGCTGTCAAGAATTGCTGCATTTGATTGAAAGTGAGCCACACTTTCTTAACTCATTTGTAACCAGAGACGAATCCTGAATTTTTGAGTATGACCCATAATCGAAAAGGCAGAGTGGCGAGTGGCACACAAGATCATCTTGCCGCCCCAAGAAAGCACGAATCAGCAGGTCTCACATCCACGACAATGCTCGCTCTCTGCTTTGCACCCGAGGAATCGTCCATTTTGAGTTTGTACCACAGGGGGAAACGGTCAACTCAGCCTTTTACCTGGAGGTACTCAAGATATTGAAACACCGGGTCGTGCACTTGAAGACTGACATCAAAGACGTGGTCAAGCTCCAACATGACAATGCCCCCAGCCACACGTCCTTCATTGTTGCCAACTTCCTGGCCCGGAACAACACCCCAGTGATCCCCCATCCCCCTTGCAGTCCCAACTTGGCTCTGTGCAGCCTGTTTTATTTCCCCAACTGAAGAGAGAGCTGAAAGCAAAGAATTGGGAGACCATAAAAAGCACCCAAAAGCATGTGACAACGTTCCTGAGATACATTCCTATCAAGGACTTTGAGGGTGCCTTCCAGGCATGGCAGACACATCTCCGCAAGTGTATCGATGCACGGGGAGAGTATTTTGAAGAATTTTATTCATTTGTACATATCCAATGAATAAATCTATATTTCCCCTGAAAATTCACACTACATTTATATCAGACCCTGTATATCTATCTCCATTATTAAAAGGTATTTCACTTCATCTGCTGCCATAGTAACTTGCTTCATTGATCTCACTGGTGATGCCCTCACCCCAAAAGTATGCCACGCTATGTTTGAAGTTGGAAGTTAATTAATTTTGGATGTGCACTTACACAAGTTCCCTGTAAAGGTGTGCTGACCAGCTTGCTGGCCTTGTAGTTTAGTTCATTATATCTGAATATATGTTGTGCCAGAATCCATTATATAAGAAGCTCTTTCAATGAAGGAGATAGGGAGATCAATGTAACGCTGCAGACTGGTACATTGTATCCATATGTCTGCTGTTAAGCAGGTATGCTGTAATGATGTCACACTGTCTTGTATGCCTTATTTGCTTGCCTTATTTTCTCCCTTATAGTGCGTGTATGGTGTTAATTCGACTGCGCTTATTAATGTATGCAGAATGGTGTTATTCAGTACAAATGCATGTTAGGCTATATCAGCCCATATTTAAGACCTGGAAAAAAGTTTTTTAAATATGTGAATATTCATGCACTTTCAAAACTATTTTGAAAGATCCACTTTTGCTGCATCTGTGCTGCTTCAGCAAGTGGGCTGCGGTCACGAAATTTAATACTGTGTGGACTCGGACATCGAAGGAATTTGGAGAAGGGATAGCTTTGACGGCATGTTAGCTACTCCATTCACTTTTGAAAAAAGCCGTTTGCCAAATCTCATGTGTGGGCCATTTTGGAAGGGGACTTTGCATCCGGATTCGAAGAACATTGATAGTTGCCCCCACAATAGCCATAGGCAACCATCAATGACCAGAGGATGCAACGTCGCTATCATCGTGAAAACCCAGTGTTGCTTGCTGACATTGACCACTAGGGGTACGAAGACAATGAGGCACACAGACGTCGCACTTCTTTGTTAGGGTGGCCTAGGGACACCTTTTCTCGCTTTCTTTTGTTGTCTCCCCACATTCTTCTGTTTGCCAGACGCCCTCACAGGGAAAACAAAGAGTGCAACCGTGCACGCATGCATCCAGTAAGTGGGACACCTGCTGTCGAAGAATAACTGATCGTGTTCACATATTGTACAGCCACAGCTGGGCCAATCCAACACTCAACGTTGCCTCTTTCGTCCACCAGGCTGTAGATTCTGGTGCTGCTGTTGCAGACGGCAAACTCATTGACGTACGCCTGTAATGTGGATGCTGCTTCTGAAATGAGTTTTTGTACCATTGTTACGTTTTCATTCATGGTGACCACACAGGGCCAGGCTGCCTGTTTGACACGCCTGCTTTGTCATGATGTCAGCAGTCAGGATGTCACTAGGTTTAAGAGTGAGCTGGTGATTGCACTAAACTAATAGTCCCGTTGACGAGCACATCAAACAAATATCATTCATTTAAAGTACTGACTCAATTTTACCGGCTAAAAAACAAAAAGGTCGCAATTTTGTCAGAAGGGTGAAGCAGTTGATGCAATAGCAATGCGTGATATAACGTACGAAGTAATAGTAGCATTTTTAGAAAGAGTAGCCGGGCTCGTTTGATCTCTGCTTCAGCTGCATTGGTCACCCCCGCTTGCACGCTTTTACCCGCGAGTAGAACGTATGATGCACGGGGGGTTGTTATCAATTTCGACTTTACACAGAACATGATGGTGATCGCGACGGTCGAAACTTGCTCCTTTTATAATAGAATAGCACAATGTTCTGGGCAAACGATTTATTATTTTTAGGCACATGAAATGTTTCCTTCTTCTTTTCGTTTTTTTTTTTTTTATGCATGGCGCACAATGTGTTTATATACATGAGCACCGCTCATGTATATTTAGGTACTTTTTTTAACACCTTTGCATTAATCAGCTGTGCATTGCTCTTGAGGTGTTGTTATGCATCCTACTACTCATGACATTGCGGAGGTTCAAGTTACAACTGTGCTGTATGGGCCTAGGTGCATAGGGAGTAGGAATCTGATGCTTCTGATGCCACCTTATCAAATTACATCAGAAGTGAGGCACACAAAATTGTGTAGGATTCATGTAATTTTTTTTTTTACATTATGTTTCCAATGGATTGTACTTCAATGAATAAAAAATGCAATTTTTAACTGACCTGGTCAGATGACTTTTCTGCTGAGATAGCATTGAGGTTTGTCGCATTATTGTGTAAAGGTGCAAATTTAATTAAAACTAAGCTAGGTAAATAGATAATGTGTATAATAGTAAATAGATAACATGCATAGGTAGGCCTATGAGGAAATCAATAGAGCTGTGCGAAAAGCAAATTTTGACTGCGAAGCGAATTCGAATATTTATGTTCAAGTGCAAATCGAATCCCATAATTTTCAAATATTTTTGTATAATACCATATCTAACAATGAAGAAATGTACTGTTAAACGTGTGCAAAAAGCTTATTGTATGATTAGTGTATTTCCATAGTGTCATTGCAAAGTTTTTAAGAGCAGTCCAGCAGTGAACTGTGCAACAGAAAGCTGAGGTAACTTCACCGCAGCACACGGGTGTTAGCTTCGCCGTAATGCACGCGTGTTAGGTTTGCCGTCGTACACAGGTGTTATGCGGCGAAGCACACTACATGCGGTACTGGGTCGCCTGTCATGAGACATAGCATACTTTTCCCCCTAAATTACCAACTTACTATTCAATCTATTCGTTCGAATAGTAAACGTTAAGTACAAATCAAATTGAATAGCAGATGCTATTAGAAAATTATTAGAAATTTCGAATATTTGTGCACTCCTAGAAATCAGCATGAATTCCTGATTTGGAGTTAGGAATTTTCACTTTGCTAGAGGACAGAGCTTATCACAGTTTCTTTGGATTTAATGTTTGTTATGACATACTAGTTGTGACATACAGTTATTGTGACATATTAGTTGTGTATTAGATAGCAAACTATTGAGAGCTAGCTACGTGCTAGAACATGTGTCACATTAAGTCAGCTTTTTCTTTTTAGGGCTGCACAACTGTTATCCACCAGGCCATACTGACGTTTCTGCTAGCCAAGGTAACTCATTTGCTTTTCCATTGAGCACACTGGCATGTGTACATTTTACCCAAACAGAAATGCTGCAGCAGCTCAGAAGGTTCACTACATGCCATAAGGAAGCTGTGCATAGACTGGTGAGTTTTGTTCTTTTTACCCTTGTTCTAAATGTGCATTTTTATGTGGGCACATTAAAGGCTAAAATAAGTGATCTCAAGGTCATTCTTGCCTTTTTGAACTGCAGCTCCTCGAAATCATTTAAGGAGCCCTTCGTTACATAAGCTGGCTTTTCAAGAGCTTTTAGAACTTTCATTTTGAGCACGCTCTCTGCCTATCCTGAAACAGGGCTATGAATACCCATTAACAGCGATGCGATAGCTGCGTCAATTTTTGCATTTCTGCACCTGAACTGTGCCAAACACGTTTTCACATTCCCAGCACAAAAGCAATTTCGCAGGGACATCCATACTGACTTCGTGGAGAAAAACGGAAACTTCACTCTAGTATCAGCGGACAAATGGGCAAGCTCCATGTGGTTCTCCCAAATGCATCTTTCCAATCACATGGCATTCCGCCATTGCGCCCTCCACAGTCGGCATAGTTCTGTACTTCACACCACTTGTGTTTTGCATCGACGCCCAGATTTGGTGACGAGCATGCATGGATGTAGAAGTGGCGGTTCTAAATACAGACAGCTCTCGTGTATCGGAAGCACTCACTCAGGAAACAGTGTCCCGCAAAAAGAAACAGTGTCTTAGAAGTGATGCCGATTGACAAGGGAAAAAAAAAAAAAGAACTGCTTCTTGCTGTTGATATCACAGAGCACCCATACTTCCGAATTCAAAACAAGCTAATCTGGACTTCTTGTCAAATAGCAAGGGTACACAGCAAACAAAAGAGTAAGAAATAATAGACTTTTCTGACTGATTGATTTCTGGGGTGTTATGTCCCAAAACAACAATATGATAAGAGAGGCACCATGTAGAAGAGGGCTCTGGAAATTTAGACCACCTGGGGTTTAATATGCTGTGACAGCGCACAGTACACGGGCCTCATTATTTTGCTTCCATCAAAATGCAGCCGCTGCAGCTGGGATTTGATCCTGCAACCTTGGATTAGCAGAAGATTGCACTACTGCTGCACACGGCTTATATAGTGCGTGAAAAGACGAAGACGTGACCCACATCTTCCTTCGCCTTTGTCTTTTCATACCAACAAGCTCAAATCACTGCATTACTACTGCAGCAACACCTAGGCATGAAGAATGTTTTTCGAATAGCTGATTGCAGGTGCCTGCGGCACTGCTGCTGAAATAATTCTTCGCACATATGTGTGTGCGATATTGTGAAAGTGAAAATGTGGCCGCCATAAACAAACTTGCCACACTTCAGGTTGTCTTATTAAAGGCGATAATGTTTTTTTGGTCTACCTAAACATGAAAAATTAGTTTGTCTGTCACATGATTCAACTGCCCGGCTGATTCAAATGGGCCATGGAAACCAACCACAAAACTAGTCCTGTTTGACAAGGTCATACACGTCAACATGATAGAATGCAAAGGAAATCTCAGGCTTATTTGAGGCAACATGTATGTACATAACTGTGATCTGCAGCGTTCATTTAATTAAGAATACACATTGGACTGGTTTTTACATTAGTAAAATTGACGTGTTAGAGACGGTGTTTAACTCTTTCGTTACCGTGGGAAAATGGGCAACTTTTCGTAGGTTTGTGTTGGTATTTTTTTGTAATAAGTAATAAAATGGTTATACTGTAATGCAATACATCAAGCGAAAGCTAAGTAAATGTACTTTTGACGTATGTAAGTTTAAAAAACTGAACTTGGAAACTAATATGCAGAAAAAATCGTTAAAGGTAACATTTCTTGCAAATTTGAAAGAACATTTGCAATTGTATGTTTACTACATAAAAGAACTAAATCTGGAAAATATTCTGAAATATACAAATTGTTTAGATAGGAGACATCTACCTAACAGAAAAGCTTCACTGACCTAGCTCAACAACTGCATGAGTTACACTTGTTTACTTGTTACCCAGTAGAAAGTGTCTTGTTCAGCCAGGTTGCACAGTTTTTTCTTTTTATTGCACAAATTTCTCACACACAGAAGCACAGTATATATTAGTAAAAAGGGAAAGAAATGGGCTATTGAACCATGTATATATGGACATATTGCGCTCTATGGTTGCAAAAAGAAATGGCAACCCGTCTTGTGCCATAAAACAAAACATACCGACGGACAGCTGATGTAGGTCCGGGCTGATTCTGCACGTCCTCGTCGTCAGAACTAAAATCCGATGATGCGGGATCATCATCTGAATCACTGCTGCTAGAAGCAGCCAAATGATCGCTTCCAGATGCAACAGAATCGCCAGAAAGGCGTCGTTCGCGCGAGGGACAAAAGCGTCTGCCATCTTCGTAAACAGACTGAGCGAACCGCACAATTGGAACCGCCGCTTAAATCGCTGCCGCACGGGAAAAATACAAACTACGCAAAAAATGAAAGATTGGTGCCTGGAGAATACGACTGATGGCGGTGCAAGTCCATAGGAGCGCTCATATTTTAAAAATAGCTTGTGGGGCGTATGGGTCACGGTGACCCATGTCCTATGGACACGGTAACGAAAGAGTTAAGAGAAGCTAAGTGAGCCGGAAATGGCGAAACAGCCACTTTCCCGTTCCTCTCTCTTGCCCTTTCTTGGCTGCTAGCCTTTGTTTGTGCTCGCCACCACGGAGAGACAGTTATCATGCACTCATCACCCTCATTTCCTATCTTTAAGAATTGCCTCCGTCTTGAGAAGGAAAGGGCGGTGCCCATAAGGCAGCGCTGCTGATGGTGGCACGCCGCCGCCACTGCCCAACAGATGGCGTGAGAGCAGGGAGAATGCAGAAATTTTGCATTCAATTCAGCAAAACTTCCATTTCATACTTCAGTGGAGGGGAAGAGCATGAGAGGCAGAAGTTACATATCAGGGGCAGCAGAAGACTACCGTCTTTCGACGTCATTTGCAGTGAAGCAAGTAGATATGCAGACGTGTTTATTATTATTATTATTATTATTATTATTATTATTATTGCGATAGCAATTATATGAACAGCCTCGATGGGTTTTTGCCATTGCCGTTACCGTTGCCTTCGCCGTCACGTCCTGTATAAAGTCCAAATTGATAACAATCCCCCATGCATCATATGTTCTACTTGCGGGTAAAAGCATGCAAGTGGTGGCGACAAATGCGGCTGAAGCAGAGATCAAACTATCCCGGCCCATCTCCGTCACTCAGAGGGTGCATGCAATAACAACACCCCGCTCGGGAGGCTTGCGTCGAAGCAGAAAGGAAACGTTCCACCCATCATTAATGAGCATGAAAGCACGTGAGGGTGTGAGAGGTGGCTCAAGCAGCAACTGTGGACTTCGCGCAGTCGCCATCGCTGTCGTGTGCGCTGTTTTGACAGCCATCAGACGTGGTGTGTACTGCCAGAGTTCTTCAATGTGTAGCACTGCCTTGATTGTCTGCCCCGTTCCAGGTGCCTCACATATCGTCGCAACCTCAGCAATGCCCTCGCCTTATAGTGCTCACACGAATGCGTCTATGGGTGCTGGAAGGAACGCGCTTGCTTAATGCTGCTGTGCCGGTCCAATTTTCTTGATGGGGAAAAGTACACGCTGCTTAGCGCGATCGCACAGTGTGAGGCACGCGGCAGACGACATCAAAACAACATGACTTAGAAGACATCAAACAACATGACCAACAAAGTCGCCATCGCCCCTTGATCTGGCCAACACCCGAGATTGGAATGACAAAGCACGGCAGCAGAATTGGTGTGATACTTCTGCTTATCACTTATCTTAGTGCATTGTGCTTACGCTTCTTGAATCGGCTTTTCATGTTATTTGGTTTTGCGCACACATGGTGGAAGAGGGCTTCACCAGCATAGCTTCAGATTGTGCTCGCTGGTAGTGCTGTTCAATAAGATTGAATTTTTAAAAACTTATATTATTGCAGTTCTTGTTTTCTTTTTAAGAGTGCAGCTCTTAGGAACTCATTCCTGCGGTTCAATGGCGCCATGGGCCTTGGTGTAAACACATGTAGTGCAGGCGCATGCGCGCATGCATAGAAAAAAAAGTGCTATGCAGAAAGTTGGTATTGGTAGGGGGGAGGATCTGTAACCACTCGCCCCCGCACCTTCCCTGCTTTTCAGTCATAATATACTAGAATATTCTCAGCCAGTTCTTTGTCAACAATGAGCGATACACAGAGAAAATGGCACCATGCAAAGGCACAGAATAAAGGGGGCTGCCGTAACTGTACATGCACGTTTCGCATTAGGGACAAGCACAATCGTCACCTGCCACACAACCTGAAGTGTGGCAAGTTTGTTTATGGCGGCCACATTTTCACTTTCACAATATCGCACACACATATGTGTGAAGACTTATTACAGAAGCAGTGCCGCAGGCACCTGCAATCAGCTATTCGAAAAACATTCTTCATGCCTAGCTGTTGCTGCAGTAGTAATGCAGTGATTTGAGCTTGTTGGTATGAAAAGACAAAGGCGAAGGAAGATGTGGGTCACGTCTTCGTCTTTTCACGCACTATAAGCCGTGTGCAGCAGCAGTGCAATCTTCTGCTGATCCGAGGTTGCAGGATCAAATCCCGCCTGCGGCGGCTGCATTTCGATGGAGGCGAAATGTTGAGGCCCGTGTGCTGTGCGATGTCAGTGCACGTTGAAGAACCCCAGGTGGTCAGAATTTCCGGAGACCTCCACTACGCCGTCTCATAATCAGAGCTGGTTTTGGGACGTTAAACCCTGCAAATCAGCTTTGAAGGGTTCATATTATGTGTTTCAGTTCAAATAATAAGTGCTTGTAACATGAGCATGCGTAATCTGCTCTGTGAATGTATTGGCAGTCCTCAAGTTTCTCATTTTTACAATGCATTAGAGGCATATAAAACAGCAACATCTGGTCATTGTTGAGCGTGCACTTCAGCCATCATTGCCCTTTCTTGCACTGCTATGCAACTTGAATGCGTGGAGACATCCACTCCTCTGATTTGTTGCACAATTCATAAAATTCATTTTTTTTTAATGCTCAACCTTGCTACTTTGGAGAAGGAAAATTCTGGCCTTACACTTGAGCCATGGTTCTAATGTGCGGGCCTGCGTTGCAAATTTCTTGGGAAAAAAAGGCTTACCTTGCGTTCATGTAAATTCAGCTCTCTCAGAGAACCCAAGTGCATTTCTCTTTCACTGTAATTTGTAGTTTGAACAAAAGGGTGCACTGTATGAATTGGTCATAAATTTGTTGTGGGATTGTTGGCACTGCAGAATTGCTTATAATGGCTGATTGTAGTTTGTCATTGCTTATTGGCTACATTGTACTAGAATGCTCATTAATCTCTTGCTCTATTTAAAAGTCAACTAAAGAAGTCGGCTTCTTTTGGTTGCCCGGTACATGCAACACCACTTGTTTTTCTATCAGGAGAATCACATCAAGATGACTGAACTGGAGCGGGACCTCCTTGGCCTGGACAACCTCATTCAGCCTGGAAGGGTGTGTTCTTTGATTCCAGACATCCTTCTTTGACAAGGTCTTTGAAGAACAGCCTGATAGCTTCTTTTTGTGAGCCTGAACGTTTCGAGAACACTTTCTTTTCTCCATGCTGACCAGTCGCATACAGTTTTGTGGAAGTGCAACATCAGTCCACTTGCCAGGACCTTTCTAAGACTTCTGCTTAGACAAGATATCATATGCAATTTGCAAGTGTGTGGTATCTGCACTTCACTGATGTTCACAAGGTCATTGAGTTGCTAATGTGTGGCTGGCAAGCTACTTCAGTGCAACATGTTGTTTCAAGAAATAATGAAGTGAAGGAATGCATAGGAGAAGTAATTTGTAGTTCTTAATTTAGGTGTAGCTGTTACAATAACAACATAGCGGGAAATGAAAGTGTATGTTAAAGTAACTCACCAAAAGTGGTAGCCAAGCTGACAATTTCCCATGGTTACACATAAGTAACCAAAGTAGTGGATAAGGTAGTAGCCATCATTGTAGCATAACTGGTGGCGCACCACACACATGGTGTGAAGGCCATGGGTATGGGTACTCTAACTGCCAGCATTAAGCTGCTCTTTGCCCAATTTCATTTTCCCCTACACTATGATTGCTACACCTCTGTTAAAAACTGCAAATTATTTTCCTTATTTTTTTCTTTACTCTGTTATCTGTTGGCTTCATACCTTACCAACTAGAAACATGCGCCTGGATCAGTTCCCCTTGGTATGGCGTAACGTGCTGTTTTATTAGCAGGTCTTACATTTAATAATCATCCCTTTAACCTTGCCTTGCAAAATTTGCATGCTTTCTATATTGTCACATGGTGTTGGTGAGAGCAAGGAGGCACGAAAGCAGCAATTGCTGATTTCAATTATTATGGCCAACTCGTGTCAAAGAATTGAAGGCCACAACCTACCGATAGTGGAATACCACTCGTACAGTATTTTTTGTACTTGTTTTCTTTTGTGTACAAGGCATGGACTGTATGTAGACAGTAGAAATTTGTTGAGCTGCTGGCCACGTCAGCTCAAGCATCGAAGCTCAAGAACAGGGGAAGCTTGAGGACACTAGGCAGTAGAAAAAGAAAGGTTTTCGTGTATGAAAATGTCAACTTGAGAATGAAGAAAAAAGAACTCGCACAAGTCATTGCCAATTTGGCTGCTTCAGCAGTACACTACACAGAAAAACCGGAAGCATCTTACGATATCAGCTATATAGTGAAAAAAATCCGGCGGATCCCATGCATAGTGGGAATTGGTGACATGCGAAGCAGTCAGCCAGGGGACTGCCTATGGTGAAATATTGAACACTTCTTGAATGATTATTAAAGACGATAGTCTTTCTTGGGATACTTCAACGCAGAAATTTAATATGGAACTGCCATTCTTTCAATCAGTTTAGTATATCAATGATCACGTCCTCATACAGCACTGAAAGCACAAATGTGTCGTCTACAGGAAATAAGCTGAATTTCATATCTGCAGAACTGTTCAGTATGCACAAATGATTGTATAGCTGGTAAAGTCACACTCCCTGTGCAAAGTAGCCCACTGCACTACATCTCGTAGTCTATGCCTGTAATGTGCCTGTGGGGATTAAACTTCTTGTGCTTTCTCACCAATCATTGTGTTATTTCAGTGCAGTTAAAATTTAATATTTATAAATTATTAAAAAAATATTTGGCCTTGTAAAAAAAGTCATTCCATTTGAAAAATGAATTGAATAGTGTCCTGTTTGATTCAGTATTCAGAATTTTTTAATATTTGCACAACTCTAAGCTTGACTGCTGAGAATTACAGACCCTGTGGCAACACGGTGACCCAGCTATCATGCTGGACTTGCCTTGTATAGGCAGATAAAAAGATTTAATGCAGTGTTTGTATTTCTAGGGTAATAAAACTATTCATAGTGTTTCAGAAAATTTGAGGAAAAAGATTCTTAGTTGGTTTGCTGCCCTGTGTACCAGAAAAAAACCTATGACTGGGCCTTCAGAACCCTTGAATACACACGAATGTTTACCTTTGAAACCTATATGAACCCTGTTTATGTGATGGATTTGCCTTATAATTTAAGCTCAAGATTATACTCTGATTTTTTTAGATGATTTTGTGTACCTTTATTCAGACATGAATTATGGATAATCTTTTCCAGGAGTTTGTACGGGAAGGATGCTTGCAGAAACTTTCCAGGAAAGGCTACCAGCAGAGAATGTTCTTTCTGGTGCGTGTGCTGTTCAGCCATTATTAGTATTGTTGCAGGTGCACATTGTTTATTGTTGTCATTGCGCACAGCTCTGAATAGGCTACATATTTCAAACTTCTGCTGTTGAACTTATTTAGGGGGGACGTGGCAATGAAAACTATCTTTGTTATTTATGGACATAAATTAATGAAATTTGGCATACTGATGTAGTTTGTTATGCTGATACCTTAAATGAAATTGGTTTTAAGCTACTTATTATAGTTTTTGAGTTACATCACTTTATAGACCCTTAAAGTCACCCTCTAATTAATTAGTATCAGTAATCGGACAAAATTTCAGTACCATTTTTACTCAAGCATATACACTAAGGCCCACTGTGTGCCGTAATGCTGTTCGTTGATTTTTTTTTATGTCCTAATGAGTACACAAAAAATTTTTGAAATGTCCTCAACATATTTTCTTACTAACAACTTTTGTAAATATAAATTTATAAAAGTTTGTGTGATGTACAGGTAGAAGTGAACAGCTTTACAGCACTCACCAATGTTTTAGAATCTAAGTGAAAAAAGCAGAATGAATTTAGCTTCATTAGTTATAAAATGGCACTGGGATGACTGACAGCAACTGCTCAAAAACGGAAGCTGAGAAAATGGAGCTCAGAGTTTCATTTCATGAAAACAGTTAAATAGGTATTAACTTTCAACAGCTAACTTTTTGCTCGCTTTTGCTCGTTTTATTTTTTGTTGGAGAAACCCGGTGGTGTGGATATCCTCAGGTTCGATCTCTCCTTTTTATGATGATG
Source organism: Hyalomma asiaticum (assembly GCA_013339685.2). NCBI lineage: Eukaryota > Metazoa > Arthropoda > Arachnida > Ixodida > Ixodidae > Hyalomma > Hyalomma asiaticum. The sequence continues at coordinate 151,511,936 of CM023482.1, forward strand.
CCAAGATGGCGGCACCTTCGGAAGCCCGATTTTTTCTTGCAGTAGTAAATGCCACTTTACGTGACAACACGTAAAGCGGCATTTACTACTGCTCTGTATTTCATTACAATATCCCACCACAAGGTAAAAGAATGTCCAAGGATCATGAAAAAAAAATTTGAAAAATGGAAAATTTTGACCAAATTAAGCATTCCCATTGCCACATCCCCCCTTAAGTCAGTGGAGCTGCTTTCTTTTCCTCTTTTCATTCTGTGTATATGTGGTTATTAAGGTTTAGTCTAAATAGCATCATCATTGTGATGCCTGCTCTGAAAACTAGCTGTTGCCAATGCCATGAATGCAGTTTTGGTGAATGATCTTTTGACTTGCAGGCAGTATTTTCATATCTTGTATGCCTAAGCACGACGTCACACCAGCTGCTGCGGCGGCTTTGCCGGTAGCTAGGCACGGCTTCTACACAGCTGTTGATAAGGCGCATGCACAACTAGATGGGATGTGGTACCAGCTGCGGTGGCAGTAGCTAGGCATGGCTCCTCCGCTGCTGTTGCTAAGGTGCACGCACGGCTAGACATGACATCAAACCAGCTATGGTGGAGGCTTCTGCGGTAGCTAGGCGAGACCAGGTGGTGCGCAGCTTTGGCGTCTCTCTGGTTGCTAGGCAGCAGTTTGCAAGCTTGTCTTCAAGTTCCGGTTATTTTCACATTTTCGGCACGTAGAAACTTTTCCCTCTTGATGTGCAGCTGGATGTAGTAGTGCTCTCTTTGTTTATATTACACCAGTAGCACATGGTCACTTTTAATCACTATCTGCACATCGCAACCTGTCTCCCAGATTGCAATTTTGCTGACGTCAGCGGCTAACTCGATCCAGGTTAGTCTGGACTATGTAGCTGCGACCACTGTTGATTGGATTGCAATCAATAAATATGATACGGATCAGCGTTGACCACAATGAACAGTGCCCATGTGACACCGGCATTACTTGAGATAACAGGTCTCGAGCAAGCGAAGCGACACAGATATCTTCAGCACGTAGAATGCCTTTCTTTTGAAATGAGCTTTATGATAACACTGGCGTGCTAGCATTTGCACTAAACTTGAAACAAACACAGTGCAAACCAGTTGTGGTCAAGCATGAAACCAACCAATGTGAACGTGCAACAAAATGCACTCTGTCACCATGGGCAGTACCATGGAGGCTTTTGCGAACACCACAAACAGTTTTGGTTTGCACTCGACTCTAATGCGCAGACATTTTTGGGCTCTTTTTATCGGAAAAAGGTTGTATGTTAGAATCTTGCCAATATGGTAAGGGCAAATAATAATCGAGTGTAATACATCATTGTTGTGTATATGCCGCTACTCATGAGTAGAACAGCCAGCTAGAGTGGAGCATCATCTGAAGTAGCTGTTTCAAATGATACCGAGTTTAACAACCATGCAACACGGGCAACCAGTGCTTGAGCAACCTAGCCAGCATAATATACACTTTTTTTGGTCAGGCTTTAGTCCTGATCAGCTCAACGCCACAGGACTCGACTCATTAGAACAATTACTGGAGAAATTCAATGGAGACGTCTAGTGAGTCGGTTGTATAACCTTGCACAGACCAGATTTCGGAACTGAAATCTATTGGCATTAATGTGGATAATATAGTTGGCTGCTCCCTGAAAAGCATTGCGATCAATAAAGAAGTGTTTTATACTATAGGCTATGCACATTCAATTCCAATTCTTGTTTGCCAAGTGTTAAGTGGTAGATGTTTGCAACAGAACTGGTAAAAATTGGCCACATTTGCATAGGTAGGCTTGCGTTTGATGAGGAACACATCTTCTTGGTAGTCAGTACTCTTAATCCAACTGTGTCCTTCCTATATTTGCGGACCACACGAGTTGCCATTACAACACTTCCCCTGTTCAACCAGAATTGCGAGAAAAAAAAGGTGTTGAGTAATTCATGGCCTGCGAATCTCATTGTCCAGTGTATACTATTCCAAGGGCAGACACAGGTGCGGCAAGATTTCTAAAGAGTCCAATGGGCGTCAGCACAGTGCCCTACCGCTGTGCGCCTACCATTTCTTTCCAACGGGCCCAAAAGGCACATCCGACTGAAAATTGTGCAAGGCTGGGTATCTTATATTGCCCTCATCCCAAACTTACATATAGCATATCCATGTCAATTATGAGTGTGTGTGTGACACCCAGGTCCATTATGGGCCTAACACAGGCTCGAGCCCGACCCGAGCCCTATCCAATGATTGCTTACCTGGTCCGACCCTGGCAGGGCTTTCAGGCCAGCCCAGGCCTGTGCAGTGCCTTAGTTCTAACCACTGCAATTTTAAGGTCAAAATAACATATCTTGGCCCTTGCAAATATGTGAGCAACTCATTGGCATCTTCTATTGGGATTAAAATTAATTGGAGTTAATTATTGGAATCCTTAGTTTGTTTACCTTGAAAAGGTCATAATGCATACAGTTTGTTCATTTCTCTACTTTCATTTTCAAATAAGCATCATTCACATTTCTTATTGTGCTTTCCTTTTTTCCCACTTACTGCCTCATGCACATTGATGAATTGTTTCTAGGAACAGATTCATGCTTCACATTGAGCAGGAGGTAGAGTTTTGGTTTTGGAATGCTGTCTTTGCTATGCTGTATTTGTCTTAGATTTGACTGTGGCATTGGCTGTAGTTATCTACTCTGTTTCTGCGTGTGTTCATGTACAGTTCTCCGACATGCTGATATATGCAAGCCGTGTCTCCTCCTCTGGGCCACGGCTGCAGTTTAAAGTCCACGGGCAGCTGCCACTTCAGGGACTCATGGTTGAGGAAACAGAGCCAAAAGCTGAAGCTGCCTTTCGCTTTACCATCTATGCTGCCAACCGTGCCCTTATGGTAGCTGCAGGGTGAGTAGTGACCTAGCCGCTCTTCTCCATATAATTGTGGAAACAGTGAGTTACTATTATACAGACACTCCATACAATGAGCTTCTTGTTTGTTGTTAATTTTATGGTAACAAAATTTTCATTTGCGATTACAATTACAGTAAAGACAGCCTCAGCTGTTGAGTAGATTCTCAATAATTCAACCATTGGTAATGAAATTAAAACTTCCGGTTAAGTGAAACAATTTTCAAATTTTTTGTTGGCATGTATCTGCTTAGTTTGAGGTCCACCATTCAGTTAATTCTGTTTATTCATACTTTTTGCTTATCCGTACCAGGAATACTGGCTGCCTTTGCTCCCTCTAGCTGAGCGTTTGTGCTTTTATGTTTTTTAACAGTCAGAAATAAAGCCAATTGCTTGCCGGCACTTGTTAAAGAATTCAAAACCACGAGCAGGAAAAAGAAAAATGTACACCGAGGTCGCAACAGTGCACGTGATAACTGGTATGATTTCTCAAGTGCGTTGCACAGAGTCGTGCTTGCATCTGATAATGCAAACTTATAATACCGTATTTACCTGCATAATTTGTGCCTTCGCATATTTTGCGCTCCCCGTCCCGCCCGAGCCAGCTCGCCGGCGCAGGCGCTCGGACAGACTTTGAACAGCCGCGCGGCCGTGCCCCTCGCTGCGCAGGCGAGAGCAGTCATACGCAAAAGGGGCTGCGAGTGCGATGGCCATTTTTCTGATTCTTTTTTCCGGAAGCCCCTGGAGCCCTGAGTACAGTCATATCCAAATCATATCCAAATCATATCCAGATCATATCCAAAAGAGTTACCGCGCTCGTTGCATTATATTACACGTTATTTCATATGTGTTCACGAAATCTCCATGTAATTTGCACAACCCCTTTTCGGAGCTCTAAAATCACGAAAAAAAGTGCACAAATTACGTGAGTAAATATGGTAATTCAGGTAAAATTATGGGATACCCTCAAGTTTGAATTAACGAGAGCATACTCTATGTAGCTAGCAAGTTGCACTAAGCCACACATTCATTGTGTGTTTAATTCAGCAGCACTTATACTGGTGTTGCACGGGCGCTTCGAAGGCCTAGGCCTTCGAACCGACGGTCCATTGACTCAAACGTCATGTTTGAGCTGCTACACGTGTTACATGAGCAGAGGACAACTATGTCCATCTGGTGTAAAAAAAAAAAGAAGAAACCATCCGACAAGAGTGTTGGAAAACGTGCCTTCTACCGGGATCTTCCACAAACAATGCTTTACCCGGAGGCCGGCGAATTGCTCGCTTATCGCACTTTGGCCTTGGCGGAGGTGGTCGGCGAATTGGCCTTTTGGAAGCGAATGGGTTAACACATGATCTTGCATACACATAGCACATCTAGACCTATAGACCCTTTTCATAAACTGTAAAGCTAGCTTCCCTGCAATGCAGCTTGCCCTACTAATGGCGGCATTGGCAATCCGGCAAACAGCGCGTGCAAGCGCAATTTGCGTGCTATTGGGCACGTAAAATGTCGACGGAGCCCTTCTGATACAAACATTCCCAAATAACTGGCCACAGCATGTGCAACTTGAATTTTGACAGCATTTGAATAAAGACAACTGTCACCATTAGTAGGGCAAATGTGCAGTGCAGAGAAGCACATTTGCGAATTATGAAAAGGGTCTATTGTCACTTCGAAGCCACTTTAGAAAAAAAGAGAAGAGTTAATTGTTATTCGTGTAATATTTGTAGCTTTGTTTTATATATAAGGGGACATGTGTTCTCAAAATTATTATTTACAGAAAAAACTTGTTTTATTTATGTAAATATGGTAAATAGTCATATTTAGGGGCGAAGCACCTTAGGATCTAGCTTTGTCGCCGACTCTCGCTGTCACGGTATATAGAAAACCGTTGTTATAGTGTGTGGTTGTGGGCCCATCCTGGGTACAGTGCACCCAGACAGTGTATATGTAGGGTTGTTGGGTCAGAAACGATTCTGGAACGTGCTGAAGAGGTCATTGAAAGGCACAGCCTTGCAGACTATGTGGCTTAGCCTTCATCACCCCTCGCCCCTTCTACGAATAAAGTTGCTACTCACTCACTCTAACGAGTTTCTGCTAATGTGCCCGGACTGTCGGCATCTAACGCCATCATCGTGGCCACAGTAAAGCAAGCCCATTTGCAGCGGCTGACGTTTCCTGTGGGAAACACCGCGTGTTTCCCAGTTTAGTGAGCTGTCATGATTTTAGGGGTGAGGCACCTTAGAACCTAGCTTTGTCGTCGGGATCGAATCCCGGCTGTGGCGGCTGCATTTCGATGGAGGCGAAATGTTCAGGCCCGTGTGCTGTGCGATGTCAGTGCACATTAAAGAACCCCAGGTGGTCGAAATTTCCGGAGCCCTCCACTACGGCGTCTCTCATAATCAGAGCTGGTTTTGGTACGTTAAACCCCACAAAACAATAGCTTTGTCGTCGACTCTCGCTGTCATGGTATATAGAAAGCCGTTGCTATAGCCCAAACGTATGTGTGTATGCGAATCCAGAACTCAAGACTATACACGAATTATAACAAGAGGATTAAAATGCAACAGCATTAAAGAGGAACCAAATAAACACATTTTTTATATATGTACATTTTATATGTCACTCATTTCACATTAGCAGTGAAAACGTGCGATTGACGTATGGTGACATACCGGTGCGATGCGCAGTGCTTCTCCACTCCTCATGATTCACATTGGTGGAGATGCGGTGATTTTTTTCCGACAGTAGACTGTTGACACTCAGTCTATGTGTATGTCATCCTTATTTGTCTTTTTTTTTTTTATACTGCTGCCTGTTTTCAGATGAAGTAATGCTACTAAAATAATCCTAACAGTGCTTATTGACATTTAACGAACTTTTACCCTCTAAATGATACCTTCTCGGCAAGAGCACTTTCATGCAAAACAACACAAAACACAGATACAGACACTATGGTTATAGATTAGTCTTAAAGGGACCAACAACTGACCAGAACCTGCGATTAGATTCTGGCGGATATGAAAAAAACCATTAATTATGGTGACAGATTCAAGCATACTTAATGGGGTTTGAGAGGAATTTGTATTTTTAAATTGAGTTTGAAAATAGCAAAAAACAGGTATGTCGTGCAGCGTAGCCGTAGGGACTTCATACTGCTATGTGGAGTCTTCGGTTTGGTGTGCATAGTCAGATGCTTTCATACGCACCATAATTAGTGCTGAAAGTCAGAGCACGCATATTATTAAGCATTCCCGCTCTCTTCTTCTGTGCTGCACACGAGGTACGAAACAAATAAGTTGACACTGAATGAGAAGCGGCGCTGACTTCACGGCGCAACCGTGGAACGGTCGCTGAAGGCTGCGACGCACGTGCGCGCCGTTTTTCTCTGGTGTCTGCGAAACCGGTACCGGATTGTACAGCGTGAATACGCGAGTGAGATCACAAGTCATAGCAACATTGATTTCCTTATATTTAGGGCTTCACGAGTTTCCTTTTCCCATTGCGGCCTTATAATCGCTATCGGCCTCACCTCCCACTGTTTGCAACTCTGTGGCCTGTAAAGACTCCATAGTCGCCGCAGATGAAAAATTAGGATTTTATATGTTTTGCGGTGTTTTCGGCGTTACTACTGGGTGATTAGGCACTCTGACCGGATAAGTTTTCAGTTGCACTGATAAAAGCAAGTACCACAAAAATTGGTTGTCGGTCCCTTTAAGGTATGAAAGAAAGCTTTCTGCCTCATACTATTTTCGTGACAATTGAGAAGGTATAGTGTAAGCGAAAATAGAGAGTGAATGGAAAATGGAAGAACTGAGTGCCGCTACATAAGCATAGAATAGGATCTCCTTCTTGGCACACCAAATCACATTTATTCACGTACACTGCATGCTACCGACAGCTGAAACTGCCTTTGCTCTGTACATTTCTTGCAGCTCGCGCTACTGCTTACATGAGTGCTTTTACTTTTCAACGACCATCACCAGATGTGTAAAGGTGCTCGCATATTCTCCTTTTGTAATTTTATTTTCCTCTTGTATTTATGTCTGCTCTTCCATCTGCTTGAAAATAAACGAACAATATAAAATTGTATGGTGGGTAAAGGCAAAAAAGAAGACAAAGTTAAAGTGCACAGGAAGAAAGCTGCATTTTATCAATGAAAGTGTAAGCATGCATTAACATCAAATGATTTAGCTTCACTTAGTGGCTTCACATACGAACACATTACAAATGTGCATACAAAAATACAAAAGCGGTCTCGTGGGCGCTGCCTTGCCACATGCTACTGGAAAATAAGGGTTGATGTAAACAATTGGTTTGAAGCCTGCAGCTCAACCGCTGTCTTTACTGCAGGTCTGAAGAAGAACGACAGCGATGGATACATGACCTATGTGACTGCATTGAGACAGCTCGAGACCATAAAGGCCTGTACTACACCAGCCTCAAATCCTGCCGTAAGCATCCTCATCATCACAAGTAGAAATAGAGAAATGGGGGAAGAGTAAGAATGTTATGCTCCACTTCTTCACTTGTTTAAGTGGCTGTTGTTTCCATAATAATAATATGAAGTTTCAGTTCTTCAAGTGCCCAGCAACTAAGTCACTCGTCATTGCAACCAATTCATAATGCGCATCGGGTGCAAAGCGGTTTTATGCATGAGAATGGAGACTTCGCACACTATAACAGTCGTGCTATGACCAGTACAAGTCTACACTGCAGCAGTGTTGCGATTGAAGGCCACGGAAGGAATGTGTCACTGTAAGATTTGGTTGTTCCAGTGGTGCAGTTATGCTGGAAAAGTAGACATTTCCCCAAAGATTGAAGGCCAATGTTGACAAATTTCTCACCAAACAATGGTAGCTGAAATAAGTTAAGGATGTTAATCACTTTAAATGTTGACTAATACTAAGGTGCACATTAGAATTATGCAAAGAAGCAATCTTTTACCAGGGCACATCTCATTGTCATTGGCAGAAACTCTTCTGTGCATGCACTCATGTGTGGATCATTGAACAAAAGGTTGGTTTGCAGTGCTATTTCAGATATACGATATTTACACGAATGTAGATCAACCCTCCCCTCCCCCCCCCCCCCCCCCCCTTCTTTTTTTTCTTTTTCTCTTTTTTCTCAAATTTGACAATTCACTGTTGGGCTGACTTAAAATCCTAACTGAACCACATGCTGCTAGTAACGGCAAGAGAAACGAAAAATCACGGGCGCTACATCATGGTTACAACTTTGCATCTACATTGCCATGTTTACGGTGGAAGCATAACATATTAATTTACTGTATTGCATACATTTTGACGTCAGTGAACATGATGCTGACTTTGAAAGTTGGCATTCCTGATCTGTACCCATTGGCCACCGTACCTAGAGTGACAAACCTCCAACCATCGCGTTTGGAGGTGTACTGAACAAAGTGATATTATTGTGGTTACGTTAGCATTGTGAATTGAATCAAAGGATCAGTTAATACTCATTTTGTTTATTCAACAAGATGCATCTTGAATGCGAGCAACGTCCTTATGAATAAAAGGAAATCGCGAGCCACCGCTTCCGTCAGCCACCACATCGTTTGTTTTGGTATCCTGCAGTGCGGCAGTGGCCGCTGCTGGTTACTTTAGTGGTCATCATCTCGCAGTGAATGTGTTCTCATAATTGCGAGTAAAGTTTTCTGCTCAACCGAGGGCGCATGGTTATTCCGCATGCGTATACAAAAGCTTTTCTTTAACATTTACTGCTTGCACCACGAGTGCATGGCTGTTGTGGGAGCATCAATCATTGATGGGAGAGCCGCTCTATGGGTGGTATTGGTGATTGAGCGAAGAGCTTCTTTTTATGATATGATTTTATTTAGGTGACCACGTCACCACATGCTTCTTTCACTTCTATTGTGTTGATTTGCCGTGCATGTCATGAGTTCCCTGGGGCTCTAGGTGCTTGTTCACAGCAGCATTCAAATGGGTTGCTATCCTCCATGCCGAGGAAACTAGAAACTGCACAGCAGGACACAAGTCTGGATTGGGCGAACGTGTGGCGCAGCAGTTGCGGCTTCAGCACGAGGAAATTTTGTCATGCAACTCCAAGCGCCGTGCTTTTTGCGGCCCAAAATCTGTGCGCTTCCTGGAGCTGGCAATGAAACTTATGGCATGCGTGACTTCTACACTATCTATCACTGCTGGTCACATTTGAAGTGATCACACAACGAACCCGTGTCTATGCTTCTGAAGCAGGAGTGCCAAGGACCCTGTTCAAAGCTAGCAGGGTTTGGTCATCTATATTTGTGAAGAGAGTTGGCTTCTCTCTCTGTTGACGCACCAGCGTGTGGCAAAAGTTGCTGGCCAGATACGAGGAGAAAGTCGTCGCCTTCCATGGGCACTTCCAGAAACTCCCTGAAACATGACAGTACTTGCTTGGCCACATTGGGAATGCCAATCGAACTCCCTTGTGCTTCAACATGACCAGCAGTACGAGAGTGAGTGTGAAGGATGCACATGATATGAATCTACTCACAGTGGGCGATGAAAAGTGGTGTTTTTGTTGTAATGTTGCCAAGCTTGGCAGATGGCACCAAGCTTCACTTATTAGGGGTGCGCGAATACTGAAATTGTCGAATACGAATTGAATACGAATAAGGCAAAGAAAATAGGCCTTGAATATCGAATCGAATATCGTATATGTGTGTAGTAATAGAGAGTTGCGAAACAGGAGGTAATGTAACAGTAAGATATATTAATTACAAAAGAAATTAATGAAATACGCTGTGGCATATTGATGAGACTTACGAAAGCAAATTTCTGTATTTACTAGTGCCACAAACGCACTTTTCTTTCCAAAAAACAAGCAAAGTTCGGGGATGCATTTAACGCGTGGAGTTAATTTTACGAAAACTTCTTTTCAAGCCGAGCAAGACATTTTAATTCGCAATAAAGATGCCGTTGTGACTCGCAGTAATACTTAGAGCCACGCGTGCAATGAGATTTTATTTAAAGAACAGTATAAACAAAGCTATACAACGTCAGTACCACGAAGCTCGGCACCTGTAGCGACAGCCTATGGTGGCTGCGTTTTGTTCCAATGCGATGGCCTTTCGCTTCAAATTAACTCTCGGTTAGCTCACAGTGCCAAGAAACCAGAAAAATCGCGATTCTATCGAATGGTCAACAGTGAGAAAATGAACGAGCAGCACACGGCGGTCTTCGATGCGCATATAGTTTCCCTAGATTCTATGTCTCTGCGGGTCCCTTCCATAACGACACACACGATACATAGGCTTTGCGGATGCAATCTTGGAGACGTCGAGCCGCATCAGCGTTTGGTCGCATTCGCAGGTGGCCATAACAGGAAAATACTAGAAGTTTCCCACAGCCAAATGGTGTGCAAAGCATGAGCAGACCAAACAACGCACAAAACAGGAGTTAGTGATGCTAATGCCAATATGGGTGGCGCGAGTTCGATGGCGCGAGTTCACCATCTGTTGACGGTGCCTAGAAGCTCGCAAAGGCGCGCATATTTTGAACACATGTGGTTTGAGAAAATGGGGGGTCTGGCCCTTACGTGTATTTTTCCTCTTCCCCCCCCCCGGACATGTATTTCGGAAAAACGAGATGCGGCCCGTACATGCGTTTATACGGTATGTTCTTTTCTGCACAAAGCTTCCTTTTAGTTGTTTTGATGCCAACTCATTTCCTAATGGCTGCTTCTATTTCTTTCATGTTATAGTTACGTATGTCCCTGACTACTTTTGTTGATGAGCTGGAAGAAATAACATGGAAGAAATTCCGACTCTTTCATTGAGCGGCCCGTCCGATGCGTGTGTCGCGTACAGCGGCCTTCTATGGTGCGAGAACTGGCGCCGCTTGTGGTTTCATTATCAAAGTGTAGTCGATGCCGCATGGAGCCAGTCCTCCCGGCCTAGTTGCATGCAGTGCGCTAGGTTGCTGACTACTCCCGCGGTCACCACCACGGAAGCGCTTGTTGCACCACGCACGCTTCCTTGCCGTCGGAGCGTTCTTCACACCCGCTCTTCTGAGGACTGCAGGACTGAGGCAGGTGTTGGGTTAGATCAACACGGCAACAGCACGCTGCTTCCGTTTGATCAAGTTAAGCGCACTCCATGTCGCCACGATGTACTTCGCATTCCCACACTGGCATGAAACAGCGGTGCACTTGGATCTTGTACTAGGCTTACAGCAGCGTTACTTTACACACAATGCTGATCAGATGGGCGAAGATCTGTTATCATGATCAGTTGTCATTCAGTACTGGTGTGTTTGTACTTTTGTCACCGCTCTCGAATAATCGCCGCTTTTGCCGAATGTTCGGCCAATTTCGAATATTCAGGAATATTTTCGGTTCGAATATTCGGTTTTCGAATATGTTTCGAATATGAAAATATTCTGTTCATATTCAAAATTTCGGATATTTGCACACCCCTATCACTTATACATCATGTTAAAAAAGAAGGCAATTAAAGGTGTTGTGGTATGGGTGAATGCAAAAGGCTTTATGACGGATGGCATGGTGGTGGAATGGTACCATATGGTGTGGCGCCTAAGGCTGGTGACACCCCTCAAGAAAGACACCCCTCAACTTGCTAGTGTTACACTCACTTCGAGGCCACCTCAGTGCCAAGGGGAAAGCAGTCCTTCAGAATCAGCACACCAACATGCTTGTAATGCCCGGTGGCTTGGTGGGGCAGCTTCAGCCTCCCAATGTAGGGGCCAACGAGCCTCATAAGGACCTCCCACGCTGCAAATATGAGTGGATATCAACAGAAACCCGCTAACTTAACCCAAGCTTGCGTGTGAGGAGGGCCTCGCTGGCCCTGCTCACTGTATGTGGGTGGTTCCTCTCTGCATGGGTGGCTGTACCATGCGATGTTATATTGCAGTCATTTGAACTCATGCTTGTGGTGGAGGCGTATTTCACAAGAATATGGCCACCACCGTGGGTTCAGGCTTAGTGAGCCGCAGGGCCACGTAGGCCGTCACCTATTTCACGCTCCGTTGCACACGTTCAGATGGCAGAGTCATCAAGCGCAGCATGACAGTGACAGTACTTCTCTCAGATCAACCGCTACATCAACTGCAACACTTTGTTTCCTGCAGTGACAACACAAACACTGCACACTGCCCGCTGCGAAAGGCACATGAGCACGCATGAGCACAAGGCACAGCTGTACGGCGTAGCGTTCGGAAGGGCAGTGTAATGAATGGTAAGTGTTCACTGTTGGCACATAGGCACCGCAAGCGGACTCTCTCCGAGCGAGCTCAAACAAAGAGACTGGCAGACGGGGAATGAAAGCCTGCTTAACCCTCGGCTCTCCAGAGAGAGAGTCTCACGTTTTTTGCGTCATGCATAACATTTTGCGAGACATCGTGATCCGCTACCAGGCAAACGGGCAGACGCCAGGCGCACCAGTGCCACCTGACCCGCCGCGCAAGCCAGATAACGAATGGATGGAAGGAACAGGGGAGAAACACTTGAGCACGGGAACAGCACAACGTCCGTGCAATGGCAGAGGGCATGCCCCAATCCCCACATGCGTCATGATGACCCGTTGTAGGACTGCAGCAGCTATGACACCAGCAGCACCAGTGATGACGACTCCAGTGATGATGGGTAGCCATTAGGAACCACGTGAACAAATTTCCCTCGTGCGAAATGCACTGACCTTTTTTTTTTTCCCCTTCTTTGATACTTGTAATTTTGGGGTGGTCGGCCCTCATTCAAGTCTGCTTACGATTATGTAAATAGGTGCTGCATAGTTGTTGCAAAGTGCTCTGATTTTTGTCATTTTGACTGTAGTTAAAAACTGTTAATATTATCTATTGTGTGAGTCACCACCTGTAAAGGTAGTCCAGCCATGATGGACATGCTACTGAAATTCGGGAACTTTGATCATGTGCAGCTTAGAAGCAGGCAACTAAGTCCTAGTGTGTTGCCATGCGTTCATTTTAAGAAAGATCTGTTTCATATTCAGTGATTCCAAAAAAAAAAAACGCCATAGATGTTATAGGACTGACCAGGTGTCACTGTACCTTAGCACAGAACTGAAATGGGCGGATTGTCACTGTAGAATGTTGAGTAGGCTGCTGTTGTTCTGTGGTTTACATAGTAATATGTAAATATGATGATTTCTCGTAGACTCATCAGATGAGCGGCTAGATAGGTCAGGGGCTGAAAGCATACGGCATTCCAACTCGGCGTCAAGCCCAGTCCATGCTACCACAACACTACACCTGTGCTGGCACCGGAACACTAGCATTGGCCGATTCCAGTACCAGCAAGCATTCCTGGTGAGCATGTCTTGTACACCGGTACCTTTTGCATCGATAACAATGTGTGACATTGAGCCAAACGCAGTATTGGTGCAAATGAATCATGTTACCTTTCATGTAAAGCATAAAAATTTTCAGGCTCACAATTTGGCAGCTGTAGGACCTTGCTCGGTGGTCGGTGTTTTTGTGCCATATCAAGCACACCTCACTGTTTTGAGTATCACTTAGGCACCATGCGGCTAGTTGATAGAGAATGGCATCATTATGGGTTGATGGCAATCTCAGTGTAAACTTACTAAATCAGCCAGCATATTATATACTACTTGGTTGTTATTTCAACCAGTATTTGCCAACTCCTTCCTTCCTGTATAGATCCTCCTTATGCAAGGTAGATCCTTCCATGGGAAGCACTTACCTTTCTCTATGCAGTGCAGGTTCGTGCCGTGGGCTAATTCAAGCGATCTATACCCATTGTTCGGGTGAGGCTGAGCGTCGCCGCCCATATTCTCAGTTTTTCAATTATCTGGCTCCCTAACTATACAACACTTTTGCATGGTCCTCTCCAACTCATATAATTGGCTTTAAACTATATTTAGTGAGGTCAGAGTGCCAGCATAAGTGGACCGAGAGCCGAGAGGCCATGCAGGGTGCGGTTTTTCGGAGGCAAAGCCTTTGGTTGGCTGTAGTTGCCTAAAGGAAGGGGAGGTGGTGCAAGTGTGGCAGTGAACGAGGGGAACAGTGTATGTGTGTGCATGTTGGGCACTGATGAACAGTCACATAGTTGTGAAAGAATAAATGTTTACGGGACAAACTTGTCAGCATGTCGTTGATGACAGCTTTTATTCCTGCCATTTGAGCAATAAATGGTTGTAGTATGTGCTATGTTGTATCCCCTTTTTTTTGCTGGCAGTTTTGTTCACTAAAAAGGAACTGAGGTCTCGCATTCTTTTTCTGTGGTCCAATAAGTAACACAACAGAGTTCTATCGTATTTTAATGATTTAATGAATGTATACCTTGGAATAGCACATGCAGTGTGCAAAAATGCGGCGCAAATGATGTTGGAACATTTGAAAAGTGCAAATCATTATTGGATAAATTTGTTAAATAATGTTATCGGGCAGCAAAAACGGAATCCTGAAGCAATGCATGCATTTTCAAGTGTGGTGCAGCTACGTTGTTCAGTTGAAGGTGTCACTGGAGGGTAACCATTTGAGCATTTCAATGATAATGCAAAATGTTCGCTGGTGTCACTTGTTCATGGGCACTTTGTGTGTTGTTGCACAGCACTACCTCAGTGGCTACCTACTACGCAAGTTCAAGAACAGCAGTGGATGGCAGAAGCTGTGGGTGGTGTTCAGCAACTTCTGCCTCTTCTTCTACAAGTCTTATCAGGTGTGGTTCTGTCATACTGAATCTGATAATTCTACGAGATAGAGTGCCAGTGGTACAGTCATGATTATTGCGACATGGCCATGCCAATGTGGTAGCTCAAAGCATGTACCTAGGCAGTGCCTCCTCTATCTTTTAGTGCCCAGCAGATGAGAGTGACAATAATAGACCCCCGCCACCAGTGTGAGTGCAGCGTACTGTTGCTGTGCACCGCTGCCTAAACAGTGGACTTTCGCTCAGCGTGCGCTTCTTTGCCTTGGCCACGCCGCACAGCACCACCTGCGTAACTTCTTTGCTTGAATGTGAAACATGGGAAGGCAGGCTACGTTGTAGAGCCGATTATCCCACATTCCCACATAACTGATCTCGCAGCTTTGGGTACGCACATATACATATGTCATTTTATGTTTTATTCATTTTGCAAGAAAAGCACAATGGAAATTGTGGCTTGCTACGATGCGATGCACATAGCAGAATGAGTGTTCGCTTTCGCTTTGAATGAATGAAGACGCGCGTTGGAGGTGCTATTCAGTGAGCATACGAGAAATGTCAGCAGCACGTTCGTGTTTGGATAAGACCTTCAGGTATTCTTAAAAGAGGCTTTTTTTCTTCTTTTTCACTAAATGTCTGCATCATAGATTTGTCGGTCACTGAAAATGCTCATTTGAGAGAGGTCTCCGTATAAAAATAAGGTGTGCAGGTTTCAATTGGTGTGATGCGTGAGTGCTCTTGCTTTTTAATGCACATTATGCAGGGCTAGTGAGCTCTCAACAGCTGGGCTAGTGAGGTGCGCAGGATCTCAGTGACTAAATAACTGCAAAGAATATAAGTAATCCACCTTGATCTTGGCTACAAGTGAATATGCCAGTAGTGGCTAATTTGATTTTGTGCAAACAGCTGTGCATTTTCCTCATTTAATTTGTTCAATTAACAGTCTGTGGCCTATAGTGCGCTGTCGCTGCAACCTGATCAATGGGAGGGCAAATACAAGCCACTTAGTGGTTTCACTTAGTGGTATGTAAAATTTGTGAGCTACACCAATATCTTCATGGGACAGTTAGGAGCACAGCTTTTGGAATTGTCGCCGCTGAAATATCACACCTACCTCCGTTACAAAAGCAATATTTTTATTATTTGGGAACATGGCGTAAGTGCACTAAGCACATTTTCTGAGCATTTTAACAACTTTCATCCCAGCATTAAATTTTCTGTGCACTACTCTTCTAGTAAAATTGATTTCCTCGACACAACACTATCCATTGAAAAAGGAAAACTAAGGACGACACTTTACAGAAAGCCAACGACAGCCAGCAATTCCTAGATTATAATAGTCATCACCCGCGACACTGCAAACAGGGGATATTTATAGGACAGGCAAGGCGCATAAGAAGGATTTGTTCCTTCTTATGCGCCTTGCCTAACGCAGGTTACGTTCACCACTTAAGCAATTTAAAGGCAACCTTAGCTGAATGAAATCACCCGCACAATGCTCTAAACAAGGCATACAGTGACGCGTGTAAACTAGATAGGACACCAACACTAGAAAAAAAAGAGACCCCCAAAGCGCAGTTGCACCAGCCACTAGCATCCATAACAAAATACTCCAATGTGCTTCCAAACATAAATAATGTTCTTCATAAATACTGCCCAATACTAACAAGCAACGATCGCCTCAGAAAAGCATTTCCCGAAATACAAGCAGTCACCTACCGCTGTAATAGAAACTTTAGGTGTTTGTCAGTACATACCAAAGTAAACCCTCAGTGTACTGCCTACGTAATAACTTGCTCCCAATCCAGGTGTAAGACCTGCAAGCATATTAAAAATGATCTTAATGTTAAAAGCATGGGAAGTGACTATGTCCATCATATAAAATCAAGTTTCACTTGCACGAGTTCAAATGTTATTTACATGTTGGAATGTTCACTCTGTCACAAGTAATACATCGGCGAAACTGGTCAACCAATTAATGTTAGATTAAACAGACACTGTGCGGACACTGCGAATAACCTGCTGAAGGCAGTGGCACAGCATTTTAATATGGCAGGTCATAATGCTGACGAACTCAGACTCAAACTATTTGCCTTCAGGCAAACTTCCGCTCGCCGAGGGACTGCAGGAAATATAGGGAATCGTATATCTCATTTACAAGGTCAATACCCGCCTGCTTACAGTCATAAATGTTTCAAAGGGAACCCTTGAGTCCATTAGATACGGTGGGGGGTTAACAAAGATGGAAAAAGGCTCTGGTATTTCGCCTGTACAAGCTAAAGATGTTTCTTCCCCAAAGTGTCTTTTCGGGTGCTGATTCCTCATCAAGTTCGATGAGAACAATGGCGTTAAACGGTCTAGTCACTTTTTTAGCAACAAGCTTTCGGTGAAATGCACTGCATGTGCAGCATGGAAGGGTGTAGGGCGGTGAGGGGGACACATGCAACGAGTACAGCGCAAGTACTTCCCGTACGTGTTCCTTTCTTCGCCCCGCTTTCTAGCGCTGTGCATACAGTGTATTTCCAAGATATGTACCATTATCAGATCCTTCTGGAAGCTTTCGTTCTTTGCATCTATATTTGTCACACTAACACTTGTCACCCAACTCTCTCTCTCCCCCTTTCTCTTTTTCGCACGTGCCGCTCTTCTCCTCCTCTTCTTCTGTAGATGGGGGAGAGCATGCAAAGCATACAGAAACGAATGCTTGAGAAGGCAGTTGCCG
Source organism: Hyalomma asiaticum (assembly GCA_013339685.2). Taxonomy (NCBI): domain Eukaryota; kingdom Metazoa; phylum Arthropoda; class Arachnida; order Ixodida; family Ixodidae; genus Hyalomma; species Hyalomma asiaticum. The sequence continues at coordinate 151,529,235 of CM023482.1, forward strand.
TCCTGACGAAGACAAGTCCACTTGTTGAAACGTTGGCACCAGCGACATTCCCTGTTCTACATCGTTTTTAGCTATCTGTTCATCGATTCAAGCCTCCATCTTCCCCTCAGCTTCCCAAATAGCAATTGCGAATGTTATGGAGCCCACATGCTGTCATGTAGGCTCGCTAGGGAAAGCTTTTGTGGGTCGGAAACAGGACAATACCCTGACCTCGAAAATATGCCTGCAGACTCATAATAATGCCTTAATATGCCTTGTTACTGTGAACTCTTGAAAACTTCGTATGTGTTAGATTCAGGAAATGAGGTGACCCTCGTGTGATAAGGTGACCCTCACGAGCCACTCTATGCACGAAGATCTGATTGTGGACTCATCCCAAGTACAATTTACTAAACTTGCTGTCAGCACAGCAATGAAGCTCTGAATAGTGCTGACAAAAAAAAGGCTCACCAAAGCAGGTTAACAAAATATTTACAGTAATTCTTCGGTTTTCAGTAATTTTCTCCCTGCACTGCTTTATTTCATAGCAACAAAATTCTTGCAACAGTGAAGTTTTTTCATTTTCCGCACGGATTTCATTATTGAGGGGTTCAAGTGTATAACAAAGCATGTTTATCCACAATTTGGATTTAATGAAGTTCTACTGCTGCCATGGACGAAGGCAGAGCTGACAATTTGAAACTTGTGCATGTGCTAGTGGTGAAATGGACGAGTTGTAGGTGGCTTTTCCGAATGTGTTTTTCAAATTGCATGCTGCACCCACCAAGACAGAGCAGCTGGTTAACAGGCTACGGACAGCCTGTGAATGCTTGCCTTCTTGACACCAGAGCAGGGAAGACAGGAAGCATGTATGTTAGTGGCCTCGCTGGCTTCGCACGCTGGCTTCGCACATTGTACAGTGCGCCTTGATCACTCTGCAAGCGGCATTTATTATCACCGTGTGTCAGCAACATGCATATATAGCTGTAGAAGTGCTAGTGAAGGTAGCGGGCTCTCGCTTCTTCTTCAAGAGATCGCGATCGTACAGGTGCCGCCGCCAAGGCTTGCAATTTGCAAGTGATGACCATGATCGGCTAGAAAGATGGGCACTGCTGCTTATTTATGAACATTGCATGGCTCATTTTTCTTGACTCATAATGAGAAAGAAGCTATTTTTGAACTTTCCAAAGAAGAGGATGCACTCCCACTGAAAGCAGTCGGAACTACCGTATTTACTCGATTCTAACGCGCCCTCGATTCTAACGTGCACCCGTTTCCCGCGACCAAAAAAAAAAAAGCGAAACGTCGATTGTAACGCGCTCCCATTTTTCGCGATAAGGAAAAAAAGGTCCTTAGTAATCAACCTTCTCATATTCATAAAAAAAAAAATAAAGTGCCGTACTCGCGTAATGAACGCGCCGCCAACTTTGAACCCTGCAGTCCCTCGAACGGCCGCGCTATGGCTTTCCCAGTTCACTCGATCTGCAGTGTCTCGAACATGTTCGGCGCGCCGATTCATAATTCCTGGGTCCTGAATAGAACTGCCCTACATCACTGGCCGTAGCTGCGTGCAAGCGGCGATAACATCATTACTTGCAATGCTGCATTCCTCCTTGCTATCGCAGTTCCCTCACGCCTGCTGCCGCGTGCTGCCATGCGTGCTGCGCAGGCTGGCGCAGATAAGCCTAGCAATAGGGTCGGGGTGTGGTCCTCGAGATTGCCGCGATGCAATCTTGGACGTCGTGCAGCACGCACGACTGAGAGGCTCAGGTGGCTCAGGCTCAGCACAAAGATGAGGGAGAAATGCGATGATGAGCCGTTTTACGTGCGGTGGTGGGAAACACCTCCCCTTACGGCTACCCGCAAACGCTACCGAAAGCTGGTGCGGCTGGGCGTCTCAGAGATTGCACCGGTGATGTGGCGACTTTGGTTGGCCGCAAACAGCCAAGCCAGCGCGGCAAGTATGATCGGCCTACGCATCATGTGCGTTGTGGCGTCGTTCAGCGCGGGACACGTGGCGAGATAGACTACTGAAGCTAGCGCGCCAAAGACCGCCGCGCCGCTAGTTCGTTTTTTCGCCGGTGACCGTTTGACAGCGTTCGAACCTCGTAGGAGGTGGCCGTTTTGATGCCGGCGATATGGTAATGGTGTCGTTCGTTCACACTTGATTCTAACGCGCATACGATTTTTGGACCCGTTTTATCGGAAAAAATGTGTGCGTTAGATTCGAGTAAATACGGTAATAGGTTCCTTTATCGCAAATTGTTTTTCTTAGCTGCTCATGGTTACCTACCGCACAGCTAGTAGTGCTGTTGAATTATATAGCCGCCTTACAATAAAGGCGATTTACAATGCCTGTTGAACCAGCGTATGCCGTGGGTAAAACTTGCGACACCGTCCCAGGTCTTGCTAAATTTTTTGTACTGTGCGTACAATGTTGCAAAACAGAAAATGCGTCCACCATGAACTGAAGAGCTGCAATTCTGGGAAGTAAATTGCAGATATGCCGAGCTCATTATATCGAAGTTTGTCTATGTGATTGTCAATTATCGCCTCTGGTTTCATCAACAAAGACAAAGAAAAAGCACAAGAAGAAGGGTAGGCAGGGCAGGTAAGCGGGGTTAGGTGCGGAGGAGGAGAGTGTGACTTCATTAGCTTGGAGGAAGGCAGCAATGTGTCATTGCTTGCAAGCAGCTACATGTGGCAACAGGCATGGTTTTCTCAGTACACCGGAGCTTTGAATCGTCGTGTAGAATGGCTGTTTAACTTAGCAAGAGTGATCGAGTCAACATGAACATTTGGGTATTTTCGGTTTTGAAACCATTTTAGCTCTGTAGAGCACGTGTACACGGGACCAACGACGACGTTGTCTGGTAAAGAACTGAATCTTTATTCTGAACTCTGTCGTGTCCCCAAGAGAGTGCCATGGAGCAACACGAGAAAGACAGATAAAAGACACGCCTGAACAAGACTGAAAGATAGGCGCACGGGCAAGGGTGCCACAGCTGCCAGCGCGCGCTGGTGCAGGCAGACAAAAGCCACCGGCAAAGAAGTTCCGGGAACAGCCTACGCATGCTTTGGCACTGGCAACTGGGACCAGCACGCGCAGGCACTGGCAAACAAAAACCATTCAGGTGTTCTTACAACACGCTACAGCTCTATCCATCAAAAGGTCAACCTTACTTCATTAAAACGAGGTTTAAAATGCACGTAACTCTATGTGGACTGGAATAGTAATCTTTCTGGATTTGTTATATCCATTTTTCACTATGTCCCATTTTATTGTGACAAAGTTCAAGTGTAGTTAAGACGGGTATATGAGATTTTTTGTTCTTTGATAGTGGTGCCCGTATGATTTTGCACCAAGGCAGCAAGTTAGCATACACGTTTGGCATTGTGTGTGCACTGCTTTATCCCATCAATTTGGCACAATCATTTTTATTTGATTAGGAGGACCTTGTGATGCAATTCATGCATTTTTTTTCGTGTAAAACTTGTGGTCTGAAGCCAGTCTGAAGAAACTTGGTGTTTCTGGCAGGAATCTGTTCCCTTGGCAAGCCTTCCACTGTTGGGCTATACAGTGGCACAGCCTGGTGACCAGATGGGCAAACAGCATGTCTTCAAGTTGCAGTACCGCAGCCACGTTTACTTCTTTCGTGCTGAGAGCGAGTACGCATATCAGAGGTAAGTTGCAAAAACCCTCTGTGGACAGTGTTCACAGCTAAAGGTTGCAGACAGGTTCTGTAAATGCGTTGATGGTAGATTTGTACATGATGGATTGTTTGTGCTTATTTGTAATCTATTATACTTTTGGCAGTTTTTTTGTGTAACTGACCACTTTTTTCACTTTGTGACATTAACATTAAAAGGGCTCTGCAACACTTTTTTGGGTGATTCTTGAATGGCCTCACTGAGGAGCTTAGTACCTTATGAATCACTTGTTGCAAAAGATTTTTGGTTGTGTCAAGTATGAGGGAAGTTACACCTTCTGGGTGCCTTCTCTCTTCTTTCTTCCCAACGAGTGCACTGGAAGCTATACACAGGGAAGATGAAATAGGGGCAAGAGCCTCTATTGTCACTCATCATGACCTTGAGCATTTTCTTTTCTTTTCCTTTCATTGTGTTCATGTACTTTCATTATGGCGACTAGCATATTGCCCGAGTTGCTCAAGTAAAATGATGTTTCTTCATGATGTGGCAGCACCCTACGGTGCCCACGGTAACTACAGCACAAGAAGTGATCTGGACTACGCAAAGCTGCATGCAGTGCAATCATATTTGCCTCCCCTGTTTATGGGAGCCTTCGATACTGACTGGCAATGTTTTCTGACCACCCAGGTGAAAAAATTGTTACTGGTTTCTGCTGGTCCCAGTTCAAGTGGTTTATTTGCCAATTCCCAGTTGATGTTGGGACCAACTGGAACCAGTAGGAGCTGGGGCCAGTAGGAGCTGGGACCAGTAGGAGCTGGGACCAGTAGGAGCTGGGACCAGTAGGTGCTGGGACCCGTAGGTGCGGGGACCCGTAGGTGCTGGGATCAGCTGGCACTGAGGATGGCCGCAGCAGCAGCCAACCTCAGTGCCAACAGGTCGCAGCACCAACTGGCCTTTGACTGGTTGGTTGCAGCAGCAGACTGTACCCACCCTAGAAAAAATTCCGAATAGAGAAACCATAGCATATCAGATTATTGACACCTATTGGCCTATAAGTCTATTGGTTTTGTATTTACCTATTAGAGCTACCATATTGGTGTATTGGCTCTGTATTTGCCTATTGGAGCTATATTAGTGTATTGGTTCTCTATTTCCCTATTAGAGCTATATGTGTATTGGTTCTGTATTTGCCCATTGGAGCAATACAGGTGTATTGGTTCTGTATTGGCCTGCAGGTGCCTTAATCGGTGCCCACATTCGCGCAGAGGGCCCACAGTGTGGCAACACCCCTGGAACGATAGTACAGGATTGAGCGATGCACACATGTATATTTTCGATATGACTGTTACGGGAAAACTACCACTTTTGTCCTCAGTTCTGTCTTCAATTTTGCAGGCAATTTTTTTCTGGGTCAGGCGTGTCTCTGCAAGACCACTTAAGGGGGGACGCGGCCTTCGTATCGCGAAAAATGACCAAAACATCGATTTTTTGAAAACCACATATTCAGTTTCTACAAGTTCTTTTTTATCTGATTCGGAAATATGAACGCTGAAAACTGCGTAGAAGTGCTAAAAAAAATGTTAATAGAGGCCAACGTGGCGAAAAGCTCGATAGAAATCGTGAAAAAAACGGCAGTTTTCAAGCCCCAATATCTCCGCAACGGCGCAACCGAGCGCCACCATTTTGCCCTCGTTGGAAAGCGCGATTCTCCATCTTCAAATCTGCCGCTTCAGCCAGCTCCTCCAAACAGAAGCAAGCGCACAAAAAGCAAAAGATTCAAGGCCGTGCCGAGGCCTCCAATTGGCCGCGCCCGTCACGTGACGAATCGGAGCCTCGCCATTGGTTTCCTTGGCGGTCCGCGTCTTCTGCTACCGCGCCGACGCGTCTCTCTGCGTTGTATGTTCGTCTGTGCGTGCCTTCCCCGATAGTATTTGCAGTGTCGGCGATCGGGCGGTATGTAGACAGAACGGAAGCTGATTCCAAAGCTGATATCTTATCGCTCGCGGCTTGTGGCGCCGCGCGTTTGACGATCGCGTCGCCGTGTTCGTCAGCGCGCACGGAGCGTAGTTTCGGCAGCGGACTTCGCGAGTGCTTTGTGCGCCTCTTGACATCTCAGCGCGCCATTATCGTCGGTATTTGCGGAACGTAGTTTTAGCGGCGGATTTTTGTTGTGATGGGTGCGTTTAGACTTTTCGACTCGCTGTCGGTGCGCGCGGAGCGTAGTTTCGGAAGTAACGCGTGCGAGTGCCGATGGTGCGCCCACTCCCGATCAATCGCGCACGGCCGGTGTGTTTGCTTTTGTCAACTTTGACGGGTCGCTTTGTGGCATTTCATCCGCGGGCGAAGCATCATGTGCGAGCGGCAGTGGCACCGTTGCCCATGTCGCGCGGCGTCTGACGTTGCCGACTGCATGTAGCGATCGCGCCACGGATGTGTCCGAATCTCGTCACGTTGCCACGCCGTCCGCAAGTATGGACGATACCCTTCAGGCGCGCCTAGAGACGCATTTTGTATCACCAAACGCATTCCGCGAGGTCGCCGCGTACGTGTCAGTAAGTTGTGTGTCTGCGACCGCGCTGAAAACGGAATGACAGGCGCCGGTACGCAAAAAAGCGAACGAGTTTCCGATCGTTCAAAATCACGGCCTTGAACCCGTTTCTCGGCGCTGTAGGAGTCAGCAGCGCTCCTAATAACTTTTAATTGAGTAGGAACTAGATATGGGTCAGCATCGCAAATGATACTGACGTGTACGCGCATCTGGCAGCGCTCTCGCGAAGGGGTGGTTAGAGGAACTGTATATGTAGGGGAACATATACAGTAACTCTAGCGGTAGTAATTGCCGCGAAATGAATATTGTAAGATTTTCTGTGCAAATAGGAGAGCTGTGCAGGCTGTCAAAAGTATTGAAAAGGGGCTAGGAGCTCTGACTAATTATACTGGTCAACAATCAACATCTCACATAGAGGGTTGCACCATAAAACATTTAAGAAAAGTCTGAAGGCTTAGTCCAGACCTTCCAGTGAGACAGCAGCTGCCAGTATTTGTGTGCCCTGGTACCAATGCCTTTCTGACATGCAGATCTGTCCATGAGGCAGTATTTCAAGTACAGTCATTGAGCACATCAATGAGTATTGTGCAACACTTTGACTGTAGCCTGGACAACATGCCTTTCCCAGAGCAGCAAAGAAAGGTGTCTTTTAGGAAAAAAGAGGCCAGCAAGGCATACCAAACTAAAGAAAGGACATTCAAGAAGCCGTGCACCAAAAAGGACACAAAGCACTGCGTATTCAGTGCCCTTTTGTAATAAAAATCCAAGGTACAACTTTGAAAGCCGTTTTCTCAAAACGACTTTTCTTGCTCCTTGCCTTGCTTGTTCCGCTGATTTCTTCATGACTACTAGGTCTATTTCAGTTCCGTTTTATTTCCTATATTCCTAGAAGAATTGCCCAGGTCGTGACATTCTTGCTTTTCCAGTTTTCCTTCACAACATTTAACAATACGACTAATTGCTCACAGCCTGAGCTCTTGTGGTGCAGTCACCTTGTAAAAAACGACAAATAAAAAAATTGTGTTGCAAATAAAAAAATCTAAGAATGTCATGCCCTCGACCATTCATCATAGAGCTCACAGCACTTTGAAAAAGCTTTCTATCACATTTTTTAAGCGATTGAGGCTCGGAACAAGGTCAGAAGGAGGACATTGTTGTAAATCAGAAAGTTTTAAGGATAAGCTCATGAAATTTATACAGTAGTATCACAGAATCATTGCTAATAAGTCTACCAAATTTCATCAAAATCCATAAAGAAATAAGAAAGTTGGTTTCCAACGTCACGTCCCCCCTTAAGGGTTGTTACAGTTGTGCTCCAGGTAGTGCCTGAAAAGTGCTTTAAAAAAACACAGACATAAAGGTCACAAAAGTGAAGCATCTCTTTTGCTTTAAAAAAACACAGACATACCGTATTTACTCGAATCTAAAGCTCACCTTTTGTCCAATAAAATGCGTCCAAAAATCGTATGCACGTTAGAATCGAGTGTGAACGAACGACACCGTTACCATATCACCGTTGGCATCAAAATGGCTGCCTCCTACGAGGTTCGGGCGCTGTCTAACGGTCACAGGCGAAAAAACGGAACTAGCGGCGCGGCAGTCCTTGGCGCGCATAATTTCTGTAGTTTCTATGTCGCCGCCGGTCTCCCATGTAACGACGCCACGATGCGCATGATGCGTAGGCTGACGATACTCGCCGCGCTGGCTTGGCTGTCTTGCGGCCAACCAAAGTCGCTACATCGCCGATGCAATCTCTGAGACGCCCAGCCGCACCAGCTTTCGGTAGCGGTAGCCACCATCACCTCGTCTGGACGATCATCGTCGCCACTTGAGCTGTCAGCCTGGGCATCCTGGCTCCCTGCAACCGTAGCTACGATGTCCTTGTCAGTGAGGCTCGCAACAGCCTGACCATTGCAGTCAGCTTCCACAAAATCGTCCGCAGACATTTCGGGCGAAAATGGCAGCCAGGAAAAGGGACGACAACTCGCAAAGCGCGTCGTCTATGCACTCATTGTCGCCACCGTCTTCACAGGTTTCTGCAAGTTCAGCCGTCACGAAGCCTGCCTTCCGGAAGCAGTTGGCCACCGTATCCTTCTTTACATCTTGCCAGGCGCCCGTCATCTTTTGAATGTCACCAAGCAGGTCAACTTTAAGCTTGGTGGCCATGCACAGGTTGACCAAAAGCCTATCGAGGAGTCACCTCCTGTAACCCACCTTGAAGGACTTAACAATGCCCTGGTTGAGCGCTTGCAGCTTTGCTGTTGTGTTGGCAGGCAGAAATTTGAGCTCTATATTTTTGAGCTTGCAGGTGGTGTGGTGGGCTGAGCAGTTATCCACAAGATGGCAAGCGCAATACCCCGACTTGCCCAGCTCGACGTCCCACGGCTGCAGTCATTCTGTGAAGAGCTGACGCGTCATCCACACCTTCTTGTTAGAGGTGCAGCAGACGGGGAGCTGCTTGCAGTTTTTAAAGCAGCGTGGTGCCCTTGTTGTTTTGATCACAAAGGGACTTTCGAGACCCATCCATGTTGGCAGCGAGCAGAATGTACACGTGGGCTTTGCTCATTTTGTTCCCACGACACATGCTGCGCCGGACATTGAGCATCTTACTCAGCAGCATTTGCTGGAACAGACCGGTCTCATCGTCATAGAAGATTTCGGTGGGAGGAAACTTCGGAGAGATTTTTGGCCACTCCTTCATAATTCTCTGCTGGATGTCGTGGTTGCTGACGGCTTCACTATCGCCAGAAATGGTTTTGCTGACCATGTTATAGTGGTTCTTAAATCTGTGAAGCCACTTGGTGTTGTCTTCACCGGTGTTCTCTTCGCCAAGTGCAGCGGCAAACCATTTGGCCTTAGCCATTAGCATTGAGCCATCCACCGGAATGTTCTTAGCCCATACTTCTAAAAACCAGGCATGAATTGCCTGAGTGCCTTGTCGACTTTCTCGTGGACAGGAGCGCGCACACGACAGGCTCCCGACGCTCGTTGCTTTGCCGCTTTTGCCTTTATGTCTGCCTTGTTTATTAATAAGATACTCAGGGTGCTCCGAGGAATCCTGAAGTCGTCTGCCACCGTTGAACTTTTTTCACCTACCTCAACGTGCTGAACGGCTTTGAACTTGGCCGCAATGTCAAGGTGCTTGCGCTTCTTGACGCTGCTTGCATTCGCTGCAGCCATTGCTACACGACAACTTGAAAATTCCAGCAGTCCACTGCTCCTTCGCACACCATACACAGCGAGTGCGAAACAACCATGTGATGGTAAGCAACGATGCCAAGCCTCAGTGAAGTGAACTCCGTGGACTCTGCCAACAAAGCGCTCGCAATTGCCACCTCCGAGGGACAAACGATGTACGAAAGATGCAAGCTGTGGTTGGCTGAGGGAATGTGAAGGGCACGGGCTGTGGTTAGGATATCAAAACACACGAAAGAATTTTTTTTTTAATTTCTTAAAAATAAAGAAGAAAGGGGGAGGCCACCGGCGCCTTCATTCCCGCTCTCCTAGCCGATTACTACGGCAACCCGGAGAAAGAATGAGGGAGAGAGATGAAAAAAAAAGAGAAAGCTGTTCCACAAGATGGAGTACGTGTCCTCTCTCTCTCTCTCTCTCTCTCTCTCTCTCTCTCTCTCTCTCTCTCTCTCTCATTTTCGAGCGTTTCGGGTGTCGGCAGAGGTGTGGTGCTGCAGAGATTGCGGTGTGCAGCGAGTGCCCAAGCGCACCTTCCAGCCTGTGCAGTGTTCGATATATCCGATGGCGGGTAAAAATACCGTTCGATATAAACATACAAAGTTATATACTTCTACACAGAATTTTCAGAGGGATAATTTATGAGTTTGATATAGCCAAAAACTCTATATATGTGGGTTCGATATATCCGTGTACAACTGTGTTTCAATATCTTGTGCCATAAACATCACAGGCCTCACACATGCGCTTCAGAAGCACACCCTTCTCTCGCATTGTAGAACACCCTTTCATTACAAGTAGCGGTATGTGAATATTTGAAATTTCGAATAATTTATGAATAGCATTTGCTATTCGATTTGATTCACAGCTAACTTTACTATTCGAACAAATAATTTGAATAGTAAGTTGGTAAAGAAGTTGGTAATTAAGGGGAAAAAAATATGCCGTCTTTTGACAAGTGGCCCATTCCCGCATGTAGTGCGCTTCGCCGCATCACACTCGTTTACGGCGGCGAAGCTAGCACTTGTGTATTGCGGCGAAGCTAACACCCTTGTGCTGCAGTGAAGTTAACAATAGCGTACTGAGACAAAGTTAACTCCCGTGTGCTGCAGCAAAGCTAACACTTGCGTACTGCGGTGAAGTTACCTCAGCTTTCTGTTGCACACTTCACTGTTGGACTGTTCTTCGGGACTTTGGAGTGACACTGCGGGGATACACTAGTCACACAATACATTTTTTGGCCATGTTTAGCAGTACATTTCTTCATAATTAGATATGGTATTATTCAAAAATATCCGAAAATTATTTGAAAATTATTCAATTCAATTCGCACATGAACATAAATATTCAAATTCACTTTGCACTCAAAATTTTGCTATTTTCGCAGCTCTAATTACAAGATAACCTCCTGAAACACTATCGTGCTGGAGCAGTGTGGATGCCTTCACCAGCATGACTGAAATTGCTCTTCACTCCTATTCTTACATTTATGTTGCCACGTTTATCTTTCCTGCCTTGTATTCTTGACCTCCATAGGCATTTATAGAGGTGTTGCACTGTGGTACAAATATTCCATAATCAAAAGAAGAGGCGTGCAGGACACGGACACAAGGAGAGCAGTGAACAACACGAACGCCGCTGCTCACTGCTCTCCTTGTGTCCGTGTCCTGCATGCCTCTTCTTTTGATTATGGACTGTTACCAACTCGCTCAACTTTCTGTCCTTTTGAGGTACAAATATTAACAACTATAACTTTTGTCTAGTTGCAATGCCCTTTGCACCAGGTGTAAGTAGTTAATCTCAGGAAACAGTTTAGTTATTGTAGATTTTCATTCAGATGGTTCAGGCCATAAGCCATTTTGTGTTAACCCATCACTTGCCATTGTGATTGTGTGAAGTCAGACACCACTCATGACTGTGACAGTGCCAGCTGCACTATGCCAACGGTTTAGGCAGTTTGCAAATTCAGCTTGGGTCCTTATACTAGTTGCATGCTAGCTTAAACCCATTCTGTTCAGAAGCTTGTTGAATTGGTCTGGTTGGTGCACTACAGATCTCTAAGCAAACGACACTGAAAAATGGGCAGCAATAATGAGAAATGATAAACCTGCTGCTGACAATATTTACATATGGACAACAATATTTGCATTATGAATGTATTGGTACATAAATATACTGAAAGGATAAAAAGAATCGGTCGGTGGCATGGTGTCATGGGCATGTCATGGCTACACCTCTTGTCAGAGGCAATCTGACTTCCTCACAAAGGCTGTTTATTGCATAGTTTTGCACTTATATTAATTTATTTTGAACTATTCAAAAATGTTGAACACTTAAATTCTATGTAGTGGAAACTTTGAATGGCTTAATATTTTATTGAATATTCTGAAATGTTGAACATTTACTCAAGCCTTGCAACAATTATGAGGCCTTCTGCTTAACATTTGTTGTGTGAGTTCATTCTCTTGAGCTACATTGAGGCATCATTCTAACTTGGACTTTGTAATCCTGTTATTTTATTGGGACAGCAGTGCTAAATAACAATCACTTTGACTATGCTTATAGGTGGATGCATGTTATCAGCAGTGCAGCTCTCAAGAAAGCCTGACTTTGTAAGCACATGAAGAACAGCATTTTCTCACTGCTGAGGCATCGTGGGAGCAACACAAGACATCTACGCAAATGTAAAAATACTGTGGTGGTTGCCTGGCCATAGTGTTTCTGACTTGAGCCTCATGAAAGAACTCTTCATGACCAAACTGCTGTATCACTCAGTTTGCACAGAAATACCTGTGCCCTGACGTCATAGTTACGCTTTCTGCTTTTTGCTGCGATATATAAATGTAAAGAACTGATATTTCCATTATTATTGTTGCAACATTGAAATACACTTGGCATGCAATAATTCAGGGTGTGCTTGAACTTTTATGCACATTGAGCAAGTTAAGTATTAAAGAACAATGGTTCAATGCCTTTTGCTCTATCTGCATGTAGCTTTGATTCTTTATCAGTCACTAGAAAAGTGCGTTCTAACGTTTAACTAGTGGTCAATATGGTGCTAATGCAAGGTGATGTCACAGTATCTCTAAACTTACAGCACTCTAGTATGTTAAAGCATGGTGCTTGGCACCTAGGAGGTGCTTCATGAACCATTTCACTGACATCCACTGTGCATAGCGCCTGCCCTTCATTGTTTATTCCACTGAAGTAAATTGATGCCTAGAGTGGCGTGCCTTCATCAGGTTTCACATTAAACTTGGTTAGGCCACATTGAATTCAGAAATTGTTCAGGGAAACTCTTGGCAAGAATTCGTGTGCTGAAACACTTGCACGATTGTACTTGGTACACGTCTGTAGGCTGTTGATTAATTCATCATGAATATGTTTCAGTACACTTGTAACACTCCTCAAGAAAAGGGGGCTGTCGAGAAGCATTCCAACAGATGCACATCATTTTACGAGGCGATGTGTTTTTTGCATGGTCTCACTAATAATTATGAACCTTTGCACAGTCTTCTTTACCATCATTTGGGCTTGTGGCTCTTTTTATGGTTAACAACATCCCAAGCAGGAATTTTGAAACCTTTAGGAGTAGCGCACATATGTTATTATGCTCATATTTGTTACTTTTACATGGAAAAACAAGCTCCATTTTGGTGCCTTACTGCTGGCTCCAAAATGATCTTCCTTGTATGTTTGCCATGACTGCTTAAAACTTTCATGTCCCTTCCCCGTTTTCTCGTGGATGCTGCCATGTTGCATAATGGGCGGAGCCATCTCCAATCTGGCAACCCACTGGCTTGGCCGAACGCTTCCTTTTGCATGGCTGGTATAGGGGCGGCTGCAGTTTTGGTTGTTTATTTTGTTATATCATGCTCAATTTCGCATAAATTGGGGCCATGTATATAAGAAATGAGTCTGTGCAATGTCCTGACAAGTTTTGAGCCTGTGATGATAATTGATTTTAACAGAGGACATTGCGAATATATCTCTGCCATATATTTATGGTGAGGTCTTTCTATGTGCAAAGCATGCGCTTGTTTTCACACTTTCTGCCTGAGCAGGAAGACCCTTCAGGGATACAATGATGTTTTTAGTTGTATTTTTGAAAGAGAGAAAAAAGGGGGGGGGGAGTGTTCCACGCTTTGTTTGCGCCTTTGCATCAGCTACCACTCACACATCCGGTAGTGCATGGGCACGCAGTAACTGGTTTCTGTTGCATCCCTCGGGTGGTTTCTGGTTTGTTTGTTTTTTTCCCCCTCTCTTCTTCTTATTTTCTCTTGTTTGTTTATTTCTTATTTTTTAAATTTCTTTTTCACTCACCAACACAATTTACAGTCACGAACTTGTGTTTGTGTCGCGAGAAAGGAATGGGGGAGGGGGTAAGTAGGGTGATAAGGAACACGACTTGCCGAAGTCATCAGCTCTGGCAAACAGCTAAGCGGAGTCCACAGGCCAAACATCGCAGAGATTGTGGTAGGACCGGCTATGTGCTGTGGCTCGTTTGTTTACCGTACACAACAGTGAAGACGGCTGGAGTTTCTGCCACCTGTGAGGCAGATAGCAGTGCCCAATATCACGCAGTGCGTGCCTGTACTGAAGTCCATGATCAGAGTCGGAAGTGAACTGTGTGTTTTTTTGTTCTTGTCTACTGAATGCATTTCACCCTGTAATGGACAAAGCTAAGTTGCATATTGCCTGTTGAAGAAACACTATGCGATATGTAGCAAAAGGGTATGTTTCTGCCGTTTTTCATACTTTGCCGAGCTAATTGATTGTTGCAGGACTTGTTGGGCACGCTTCTTGTGGTCATGGCTGAGGTTGTGCATTGGTGTCGAGTTCATTGTGCTATGTTCACCAGAAATTAAGGGCTTTGACATTCCCAAGAACTTCTGCGGGGCACAAAGCTTTTCCCATTTAATATCCATGAATGCCACTGCTCCTTCTGCAGAGGAAAACAATTAAACCAGAAGAGTACACAGCCGCAAACTCTCCACGTCTGGTCACGCATGTTGCATAATTCCTCTGAGCAGAGTTTCCTTTTTCTGTAGTTGTAAGAGCAACCATGAAAGCTACACACTTGCTTCCTGTCGACCTGATATGTTGTCTGGCATCGCAATAAAAGCGAAAAAAACGCCAGGTCACCCTACAATGCGCACAAATTATTTGACAGCTCCAGACATCCATGCATCAGCATACACACTCCAAACCGCCTCGCGCACGCTAGGAGAGGAGGAAGACGCGGGCACGCGAGTTGCCAGAGTGCTCCTCCTCGCCCTGTACAACTTTCGTTCCAATCAGAGCTTCTCTGACCATTGCTGTGTTTTTCTGTTGTGCTCTACGTATTGTTTCTGCTTGTACTACATCACAAGCAGTACACATCAATACAGTGAACTAAAATGGGAAAGTTACGTAGTTATATCAAAATTCGACCTTTTATGCAAAATGCAGCCACCAGCAGATGTCTGAGTGTGTAATGTCCAAGTGACAGCACGAAACTTTTTTTGATAACATAAAAATGAAAGGGTCGGTGTTGTTGAACCTGTAAACTGGTCACCATATTTATAGCTCGATGGCGTATCGATTATGTCCTTATCAGAGGCCCTGCTACATGTAGAAGCCCATAGAAACACAGATTCAACATAGTCATTATCAGTGTGAGCGAAACTACCTGGTGCATCCTGTCACACCAGCTTGCCAACTATCGAAGTTCATTGCATGCCAGTCCAAAATGATATGAAAGCAGGCTTGCAGCCTTGATCGGTGTTTTCAATCTTGTGGTGCTTCACATGCATTAGGCTTGAAAAAATTAGAAAGATCCAGTGTAGCATCCCCAGTTTTGATCACTGCTGCACATTAGTTCAACAGTAGCCTTGTAACTACGTCTTACTAAAGAGCACACACATAATATTATGGAGTTCATAGTGGTATGCCAGGTGACTATGAAAAGCTGCAAAAATCGGCCAGCTACTTAAAATCGTGTTGCCACAGTACACTCACAAAATGTTTTATTTACAGTAAGAGAGCCCGTTAGTTTGCCCTTGCTAGGAATTTATCCTTTTTGTTCTGGGAGCCCAGGATAGCTTCTTTCAAGAATCATGGACAGCAAGCTCTTACAAGCGGTGGCATCCTTTTTCTTGCTGGTTCAGATTGCAAACAAGATCTCAATTAGTTTGTGTATAGGAAAAGAATTGCACCTTATACATTGGAGTGTGTGCAAAATCTTAGGTAAATTTGAAGTGGTGGCAGAGCCATCTTCTTTAAAACCTCCACGAGCAAAACCTACCCTTCATACTTCCGTATAGTATACAGCTTTCATTCTCTTGATGTACCAGCCACTCAAAGAGAATTACGTCAGCTGGAGACGTTTTATCACTACACTGTTGCTGCTTTCATCATACAGCAGAATGCTCTGCTTACCTTGTCCAAAGCAGTAGTATGTGCTGTAGTGGCACAGCCACTACCGCGCATACTACTGTAGCCTTTTTACATGCATTTCCTGTGTAGTTAGCAAATCATGTTATAAAGATGGTGCTCTTGTGTGAAGTGTGCATATAAAACTGGGGTGAAGGTAGCAAAGCGCAAGTGTGACCTAGTTGACAAATCATTCTTACAAAATTGAATGTGAAAAATTGGCACTGCACATTTTCTGTTTGTCCATTTGTTCAGCTCCAATGCATGCAGTGCAAATGACAATGCAAGTGCAGTGCAATTGACAAACTAAAAGCAGCTTTGAGATAAGCAGTTTCATTATCATATCATAGATAAAATGAACTGAAGAAGTGAGCACATTATATCACACATCTGCTCTTATATGTGTGCAGTCATACATGTGTAATATAAAAGAGAAAGCAATCTGTTTGACCTGACAATTAGCTGTCCTTTTCAGTAATGACAGTTGTGGGCGAGCTCATGGAGGTGCATTATGTGTCATTATGGATGATGCAATTTTGGCCTCCTCTCTTACTTCAAGCTTGCGAGTACATTCTTGTATTGTTTAAATATACCGTATTTACCCGCATAATTTGCGCCCTCGCATAATTTGCGCACCCCTAATATATAGCCAGCTTTGCAAAAAAAAAAAAAAAGTCCTCGCATATTTTGCGCTCCCCGTTCCCAGCTCGCCGGCGCGTAAGCACGGACCAACAGCCGCGCGGCCGCGCCCCCCGCTGCGCAGGCGAGCGCAGTCATACGCAAAAGGGGCTGCGAGTGCGATGCCCGTTTTTCCGATTCTTTTCTCCGGAAGCCCCCGAAGCCCAAAGTACCGTCCCTAGAATAAAAGCATGCGAGTGGGGGCGAAGAAAACGGCTAAAGCAGAGATCAAACGAGCCCGGCCTATCTCCGTTCGGATGTGATAACATGACCCCGATCGCGACACCTGCCATCGATGGGGGGAGGAAAGGCCCCGCCCGTCTTTAACGAGCATGAAAAGACGCGGGGGGGGGGAGTAGTGTCGCTCGGCTGCCGGCTGCCGAGATAGCGCTATCGCGCGCTATCTCGGCAGCCATCAGCAGCTCGTAAACACTTCTACGTGCTGCGCTCTCCCTGGAGCAGCCGTATTCTCTTACACCAACGCTTTGCAGTGTTACGTGAGATCGTATCCAAAAGAGTTACCGCGCTAGTTGCATTATATTACACGTTATTTCAAACGTGTTCGCGAAATATCCGCGTAATTTGCGCACCCCCTTTTCGGAGCTCGAAAATCGCGAAAAAAAGTGCGCAAATTACGCGAGTAAATACGGTATATGCAATAGTCAGGGTTTAATACCACAGCCTGTAGCATAGCCACAGAATATGAGTGCCTCTTGTAGTTTTACCCTAGATAGTGTGATGTCGTTTCTGTGAGAGCGAGGTATTCATGCTAAGTTGTGTCATATTAATTTTAAGCCAGAATGAACTTGTAAGAAAGCCAACCCAAGCAGCAGCCCTGTAACATGCTGTGTGCATGACAAAGTGAAAGGAGAAAAGTAATGTGGCTGAAAGGTGGCACCTTACTTGTAAGCCCTAAAAGTGAGTGCACTAGTGCCAGGCAGCATAACTTAGTTGCTGAAATTTTAGTGCACCTTTTGTGCCTCACTTATATACCGAGATGGCAATTGCTGGTTTACTTGTTCTCTGGCGAGAAGTGTCAGGCATTCATATATAACGACTCAGTAATTGAAAGTGGCTTCATCCATAATGCTGTATTCACTGTCATGTTTTCTTAAGTTGCAAGACCGAGCATTTGGTCCTGTCACTTCTTGATTTCGCTTTCAAGCTTTGTCTTTCGATTCAGTGCACAACTACTGCATCTCTTCCTTGTAACCATTGTTTGCTAGTGCTTGTTGCACCAATTGGGACATACAGGTTCAGCCACATGAGTAGAATATATGCACAATATTTATCCTACTCCTACAAAATCATGGGCTGGTGAAACAATCCTCAACACTCTACATAAAGCCTGCTAACAAGTATGAATCGGGTCAATTCTATGCTCGACATAGCATGCTTTACAGTTTTAGTTTTTGTCTATGTGATATGTTTCCTTAACATCCTATTCATGACACTATGCACAAACAATTTGCAAGATGCTTTAAACACTGCATATTAATGGACCAATCTGCAGAATTTTTCTGATTTCATTGGAAGCTGTATTGGCAGTGTGTGCACCATAACATTCTGTGAACAGTTTCTTTGTATTTGTATGTTGTCTCAATACTTACAGATGAAAATCTGTTTGGCAGCTAGAGTTTTCGTTCAAGTCTTTGTCATGCATTTGATGTATGCTACCTTGAGTGCGCATTTAATGTTGCATGTTAAGCTGTCGATGGTTGTTGACAATAAAACAGTTTTTGACTGTGTTTTGCATACATGTGATTGCACAGTGTGTGGATTCTTGTTCTATCCCCCTTCCCTCCCAGTACGATGATGGTTGGGAGCCTGTGTTGTTGGTGGTTGTAATTTTACTTTTGCATCTGCTGCTCCATATCTCGGTGATCCCTGATGAAACTTTTGTGTGCAGCTTCTTGGCGCCCTGTGCTGTCTTTATCTCTCATAAAGTGTACGGCCCTAATACAGCTCAGGAAAGTTTGTACACATATGCATCCCATTAGCATATATTCTCCACTGCACATGGCACAGGCAGTCCTTTGTTGTACCCAATGCCTATGAATCGACATTTAACGTGGCTTATATCTAAGCCACATTTGTATAGTAGCTTAAAGGTTCTCAAGACCTGCTACTTCATTACATGAAATATTTTCTGTGTGATTTGTAACTCAAATTAATAGATTATTTGAAACACTGATTCAGCACTAATCATGCACTAAGAAAATGAACACTGCTATAATAGCCGGTGGTATTCCAATTGTGGAGCCCACATGTAATACGCAAATCGGGTACTGGACTGCTTGGACAAGCATTGCCGATTTGTAGACTAGGCTTGAAGAACCAAAAATCACGGCATTGATGAATGCTGAAGGAAATTCCAAGTCCTGCTACAGCTGAACTCCTTAATAAAAGAGACATGCCTCATGGAGCACTTTGTCCGTTACTCTTATAAGCAAGGTGCTATGTTTTCATTTTCTGATCTACCCTTGTTTCAATGTCTACACACTACAACTATATTGACCGTGAAAGAAGGCTACAGGACGTTGCAAATGGTTTATTATATACCATTTGCCTTCATGTTAGAGTTGTTTGATGGACTGAATGACATGAAACAGGTTTTTTTTTTTTCCATTCCAGCACAACCTTGTCACATTACTTGGTTATTTTGACAGATTGCTGTCCAAATGGTTACATTTAAATTAATTGGTTATTATTTCCATTGCTTCCTCAATGAATTAACTGCAGTTAACAGCCAACAGTGCTGCATTTAGTCAGACTATAGACCAAAATTTAGTGATATTTTGTCCATTATAAGCAGTTATCCTCAGGAGCGTGCCTGTTACAAAAGAGGTCGAACTAATGGGAGATGGGGCAGCCAACCATGTGACTAAACGTCATCTCTTATCCCAATTGTCTCTTATGTCAGTGTCTCTTATAAAAGGGTTTAACTGTATTAAATCTGAGTGAAAATTGCTTGCCATCTACATAACGTAACCATCGGCTGGCAGGAATTTAAGTGATCCCAGGAGCCAGCAATGTAGCGCAGCAATGTAGGGCATTTTATCTTCCCCACTACTTCAGTGTCTTGAATTATACCTGGTTGTTCGCACATTATAAAGTCAATTTCATTCTTTGTTTCCCCGTTAGGGCTTTTCCACGTCCACTTCCTATTCTTGTGTTTCTTGAAAAACGTGTTCATTATTCGGAGTCTGTTTCTTTCGGCAAATTGTACGAGCATATCCCCACGGTTATTTCTACAGCCGACTCCGTAGTTGCCAATCGCCTGCTCTCCACTTTGTTTTGTCCCTACTTTGGCGTTGAAATCTCCCATGACTACTGTGTATTGTGTGCGTACTTTCGTTATTGCTAATTTGATATCCTCGTAGAACTGCTCCACTTGTTCGTCGTCGTAGCTCGTTGTTGGCGCATATCCCTGGATTATCTTAAGTTTATACCGCTTATTTAGCTTTACTACGACGCATGCTATCCTTTCGTTAATGCTGTAGAATTCATCTACATTACCCGCTATATCTTTGTGAATTAGGAACCCGACGCCATATTCTCTCTTTTGGGGTAATCCTCTATAGCAGAGGACATGTCCATTGTTTAAGACTATGTAAGCTTCACCTGGTCTCCTAACTTCGCTAAGGCCAATGACGTCCCAACTAACTCCTTCTAGTTCCTCGAGTAGTTCCGCTAATCTAGCTTCGCTGGAGAGGGATCTTGCATTGAATGTTCCAATGTTTTGTTTCCAGTGGTGGCCTGTCCGGGTCCAGTGATTGTTACTGCCCTCTGCTGCTTCACAGAGCTGACCGCCGCCATGGACAGATGTTCTGCAGCTGCTGGACACTGAGGGCGAGGGTTTAATTGTAGACATCGTGTGGGAGGTGGTGGCCAAGTACTTCACCAGGGAGGCCAATTCCTGTTCTGGTGTAGGAGTGAGTCGTAAACGGCAGTTGAACGACTGTAAGCATTTCAGGTACCCAACCGTCGCCAGGCCCCCTGCCGACGTGATTTCGAGTAGTATAATAACAAACCCGCAAAAAGAAAAAGGGGGGGGGGGGGGGGCGTCGAACCTGTGACCCGTGGCGGCCCCGGTTTCGGCGCCTCCGCCGAAACCGGGGCCGCCACGGGTCACAGGTAGTGGGGAAGATTAGTGGGGAAGATAAAATGCAGCGATCACAGATTAGTAAGACCAAAGATTGTACTCAATCTAAAGAAAACAAGAACTAAATTATTTACTAGAAAAAAATGTAATCTAGAGGTCATCAGATCGAAGAACGAAGAATTTAAAGTCGCCCTAAGCAACAAGTTCGAGGCCTTAGGTGAAAAAGGTGACGATGTAGAAGAAATAAACAAAACTCTAACGAAAACAATCCTTGAAACAGCGATAGAACTCGGAGGCAAAACAGCAAGGCAAACAACAAATAAGTTGTCCCAATCTACCAAGGACTTAATAAAAAAACGCCAACAAATGAAAGTAACCTCGCCCAAAGATAAGATTGAATTCGCAGAACTATCAAAGTTGATCAATAAAGCCAGGCAAAGAGATATAAGAAACTTTAACACGAGAGAAATAGAGAAAGCAGTAGAAAAAGGCACCAGCATTAAATCGGTCAAAAAGAAAATGCACTTAGGACAAAATAAAATGCATGCGCTAAAAGATAAACAAGGTAACGTTATCAATAATTTCAACGAAATAGTAAAGGTAGCAGAAGATTTCTACTCGGAACTGTACAGCTCTCAGACAGACCATACAACCTTAAAAGAAATAGAATCAGAGGAAGATACTGAAATTCCATGTATAACCACTGACGAAGTCAAAAAAGCTGCCAAAGGCATGGCCCGCGGTAAAGCAGCCGGTGAAGATGGTATAACAGCCGACTTGATCAAAGACGGAGGAGATGCTGTACTTGAAAAACTTGCATCGCTCTTCACGAAATGTGTCAAGACATGTAGTGTACCGCGCAGTTGGAAAAATGCTAATATAATCCTTATCCACAAGAAAGGTGACATAAAGGAGTTAAAGAATTACAGACCAATTAGCCTACTCCCAGTAATATACAAGCTATTTACAAAAGTAATTTCTACAAGGATAAGAGAAACCCTCGACTTTAACCAACCGAGAGAACAAGCTGGTTTTAGGCAAGGTTACTCGACAATGGACCACAGCCACGCTATCAACCTAGTAATTGAGAAGTACGCCGAATATAACAAACCTCTTTATATGGCGTTTATCGACTACGAGAAAGCATTTGACTCCATAGAAATACAAGCAGTTATAGAAGCTCTACGATGACAAGGGGTACCTGGCGTATACGTGAAAATCATAAACAACATATACAAAGATTGCACAGCCACACTACTCCTACATGAGAAAAGCAGAGAAATCCCGATCGAGAGAGGTGTGAGACAGGGAGATACTATATCCCCGATGCTATTCACTGCATGTTTAGAGGAAATCTTTAAACGTCTAGACTGGGAAGAAAAGGGCATTCGAATAGATGGAGAATATCTCAGCAATTTAAGATTTGCGGACGACATTGTACTCTTTAGCAATGATGGAGACGAACTACAAAACATGATTAATGACCTAAACAGGGATAGTATTAAAATTGGGTTAAAAATGTATAGGCAAAAGACCAAAGTTATGCTCAATAGCCTAGCTAAGGAACAGGAATTTACAATCGACAATGAACCCTTACAATGTGTAAGCGAATATGTATACCTGGGACAGTTAATAACAGGAACTCCTAACCACGAAAAAGAAATTCTCCGTAGAATAAGGATGGGCTGGAGTGCATTCGGAAGGAATTACGAAATCATGACTGGAAACTTACCGCTCTCACTAAAGCGAAAAGTATTCAATCACTGCATTCTCCCAGTACTAACGTACGGTGCAGAAACGTGGAGGATAACTAAAAGACTAGAGATGAAACTAAGGAGCGTGCAGCGTGCAATGGAAAGAAAAATGATAGGGGTAACGCTAAGAGATAAAAAACGAGCGGAATGGATCAGAGAACAGACAGGAGTAGCTGATATTATTATATCAATTAAAAGAAAGAAGTGGACCTGGGCAGGACATGTCATGAGGAGAACAGATAACAGATGGACAGTAAGAGCGACGGAATGGATACCAAGAGAGGGAAAACGCAACAGAGGCAGGCAAAAGGTTAGATGGAGCGATGAAATTAAAAAGTTTGCGGGCGTAAAGTGGAACCAACTCGCTCAGGATAGGGTGGAGTGGAAATCAATGGGAGAGGCCTTCGTCCTGCAGTGGACCTAAATAGGCTGATGATGATGATGAATGTAGGGCACATGCCCCACATGCCATGCTTTGGCAAGGGCCTTGCTAGTTATTTCCTGGTTACAAGAACATTCTCATGATCATTTGTCCAATGTATTACAAAGAATGCGCTCATTGCACAGTGCTAGGCAATGTAGACAATGTGCCCTGTACCAGTGCACATCAATGAGATGGTCTACTGTCACACTCAACTGTACAAAGTTTGCCATAATCTTGCTGCACATTTGTGCACTTAAAAATTGCCATTTATACCAATGTAATTGGCACTCAAAATTGCGGTTTTCAAGAGAGTTATTAAGGGTTTTATTTCAGTATGACAAAATTAAACATATGAATTAGTTTTCAAGAACAAACTAAGCAGATGTTTGTCCTCCAAAATAGATCATATATGCACACAATGAATTTGTGAGCCGTTTGAATATGCTTCTGAATCACCATAGGCATTACAGTTCTCACTCCATCTGCCTAGGTGTTGTTGCACCAAGCCTTCCGTTATTTATCACATTACATTAGATTCCAGATGAACAAAAATCAATGCCTCGACTAACCATAGGAGTCATTAACAACTCTCTTAAATGGAGGTTGTGGATAAATGGAACGATAATGTAACTTGCAACCCAAAGGCATTATCTTAAGGAACTTTAAACGCAGCCCATGCTTGTCTGGACTCCAGTTAAATCAAACTTGACCAATGCTGCCGCCGCTACCACTTACCTTACTGGTGTATGGAAGAAGAATAGACTAAGAAACATGTTTGTGCGACAATGTGATCAATTCATCAGGCAGTTGCAGAAAGGGCAGTGCACCACGTGACAGCATTAGTTCATTTAGTTTGTTTCTTGGACTGATTAGCATAATCTCATTATTATTCACATGTTCCTGTTTTTTTTGTTGGCTACTTATTTCCATGATCCAACATAATAAAAAAAACTCAAGTTGGCTCTCATCATTGTCTACTACAAAGCAAGTAGTATGACCTGCCAACTAGCCTAATCTGCCACTCTTGTAACTATAAATTGGCAAAGCTGCAACAATGCTTCCATCATAAAGACTATGCTAGTCAAGTAACTACATAATTATCTATGAGAAGGAAGAGACTAACAAAGTATTTTTGTTCATAGTTTCACAGATACACAAGACCACAGCTGAAGCCCTCATGGCTTGCATCAGAGTTGACATGTCATCAGTAGCTTGTGACAAAGGCACTGGTCCTGTTTGGAGACTTATTTACTTTGACAGTGCACATTATTGTTTCAATCCAGATGGCATGCGAGAGATACAGTTTTAAGTTGAAGTGCTATTTCAAATTCTTAGCAGCGCACAGAATACAAAATGTAGAGAAAATATATGCTACATAAGCTGTAGAGCAATGCCTTCCAGATTGTCCATACTGAAGTACTTGGGCATTCAAATAATGTGACTACTGGAGATTTTTACATCTACCCATTAAATAACATTTTGGATAAACTGTACACTTGTTTCTTCAAGCTCTATTCGGCAACTTCAAGGGTCCCCCAAATTCCATCACATCAATTGAACACGCTACAATAGACGAGTTTGTTCACTACACAATTCATGCCTTCCACAGTGACGTCATGATTATTTTCTTTAATGTAATGAAAATATTTAAGGCTGGGGAAATCTGCCCTTTTGTATGTGCATGTGGGACAATATCAGGGGGGGTGGCTCTGAACTTCCCAACTCCCCACCTGACAAAGCCAATGTGCAAGGCTGCAGTTGATGTCAACTTATCATCGGGAGTGATAGAGAGATTAATGTGCCTATGGGTTAGACACCATGCAGGGGATGCTCCTCCAAGTTGACGTCGCGAGGAGATCGAACCCCAAAGTGCGAATTATATGGTAATTGCAAGGCATAGAATAGGCAAAGTAACTAGCAGAGCTCTCTGTGCTCACTGTCATTTGACTTTAACAGCAGCAACATCTTGCTGCTGTTAAAGTCACTACCCTCAAATATCTCACAAAAAACAGTCAGTTTTGTCTGTGCATGTACATGGTAAACACTTTAGGGGTAATGTTTCATGCTGCACTGTTCGCTGTCAAAAGAACTTGCTACTTCATTTTATTTCACCTCTGGCACATGACATTTGCTGCACTTTATTACACTAATATGGTCACCAAACATTGTGATTATCGGACCTGATATGCAAGACCCAGAATAATGTCATTATATTCGTTTGTCATACATTATCCAAGGCCAGTCAATATTAGCTATATAGAGGGCAGAGATCACATGGACAAGGGATGAGAAGCTAAAGAACCACTAAAGTGAAATAGCACTGTAAGAGCTATTTTTTGCTGGTCCAGGGGTGCAGACCACACAAATTTGCATTTTCACAGCAAGATGGCTGTTAAGAATCCCTTAAACTAGTCTACGCTGAAAACTTTATATGGCAGCTGAAATGAAAAATGCTGCAATAATGGCCGAGCTATTGATATTTAGTGAGCTAATGGCCAAGCTATTGATATTTAGTGAGCTACTATAGAGTTGCCAATGTTTCTTGCTTGCCTGCACTACCCTTTCAGATAAAACAGTCTTCTCCATGAAGTGAAGCTATGGGTTATGTTAAGCCACCAGATAATGGATCTGGACATGATGCAGACAGAATGAACGTTTTAGCAGAGTAGAGACTTCGCACTGTTGGTGCAGCGCAGTTCAAATGACGCAGGGCTAGTACCTAAAGGAAGAGCAAAAACAGAGATATACACAGCGCAATATACGTGTGCTGCCTGCGTATTTTGAATTCAAGCTCGATAGGTTTACTGGCACACAGTGGGGCAAGCTTACGTCCATTCATGAAGCATGCAACCAGCCCTCATTGTTGGTGTTCACGTTAGTCGCTTTTTGACTAGAGCCACTAAAGGACACTTTTTTAGTACAGCCAGTGAGTTAAGTGACAGTTTTTCATCATATTAATTTTGCCTAAATTGCCCTGCTGATGACATTTTCCTGGCATTACAATGCATAAACGAGCGACTGCAATAAGAAGCAGAGCAAATTGCGTCCTTGTAAGAGCATACTGTTGCTGCTCTCACCAAGATGACAGCTACAGTATATTGTGCTCAACACTTGCATTCCTTTTAAATGTGTGGAAAAATTTCTGGGGTGGTTCAAGGGACTTAAACAAATAAGCATTTTTACTGCTGTAGGTATAGCAAATGAAGCTATTACCTTGCAACTTACTTGCCAATCAGCACAGTAATGTAACAGCCTTAATGAGGGTACTGGCCATATATTGTTGAAACTTGCAAAATCATTGCAGTCACATAGGCTGTATGTGTGGTTTTCTAGGTGCAAAAAAAACTGGCATTAATAGAGACACTTACCTGAAACCACCATATTATCTGTCTGGAAGATCCGATCATGACCTTAAAATTCAAGAATACTGGACTGCAACGAACCTTTATGCTAATTCTTTTTTTGTTCATACTATAAAAGAGTGGAATCAATTGTCTTGTGACCAAGTGTGCTGTCATAACGAAGACTTGTTTTTTTCCAAGCTGTAACCCCCCTGATCACACGCCTTTGGGCAAAGCAGGGTATTTCTGAATAAAGAATAAAGAACTTCCACTAGTTTTGAGAGGCACCGTTTACTTGATTTTCTTGATAAATATGTTCGTGCTACACCTTCTTCCAGCTGTTATAAAGAGGCTAAAGAAAAGTGACAGACATGAAGTAGTACTTTGGCTACCTTGTTCAGTCAGGCAAAGGGAAGTGCTACAGACACTGAGGCCACAGCAACAAAACACAACTGGAGGAGAGCTCAATTACAAAGGCAACTTTATTTGTCTATGAGAAAAACAGCAAACTACACTGAAGCACAAGGGATCAGAAAAAAGGAGGACGGCACGCCCTCGGCCAACTTCGTTGTGGCTGCACAAAGCAGAGAGGCAAGCGTCTGGCTGCTGGCTCATCCCAGCCTGCTCTTGCAACAAAGTGGACATTCATCAGCATCAGAGGACACATTCACTCATCAAGCAAAAAAGTGCACGGGGCGCAAGCGCTTCCCAGAGGGCCTGCCAAGGCAAAGCACCAAGGAAACAGCTCCGAAGGCTGCTGCTGAGGCGGCTGCTGCTGCTGCTGCTGCTGCGGTGGCGGCGGCGGCATGTTGAATTTGTAGAAGACAAATTGCTATGCCATAACTGCATCTTCTTTTCTCTCTCTCATATATGTCGATATAATATATATATAATATATATATATAATATATATATAAAAAGATATCACATTCTTTTTTTTTACACTTAACTAATAAAGTTAGAGGAAAGTTGTGTGCCTCTTGACAAGGGGCACTGCGAAGGGAAGTGCAGACCATGCCCCGACTAGACAGCCCTTCCTGGTGAAGCCTGAACACACATTGGAGGGCACTAGCCCACGTGTGGCCTCCCACGTCCAAAGTGCGACCCCTTGAACACCACTCCACAAAAGTACAACAACAGCCCGAGGATGCTACAAGGAAGTCCTCTGAGCCAGCAAAACAGCACCGACAGCCACACTATAGCTAAGAGTCAGGGGCTGTACGGGTAGGTAGGTATACATGACGAGGTTTCCTCACTGGCCTATGAGCCCAACAGCCAAACCACTGCCTGCTCACTTCTTTGAACAGGCTCTGGGACAAAACATGCAAGCCAGACGTGCACATATGGTAGATACCCAAAGAAGGACTGAACAAAGCCTTGCTACTTTATGTAGTGAAGGAAATCTGCAACAACGGGGGTTAGCCAGGCGTAGCGATGACAAAGACTCCTGCATATTACAAAAAAAGGCACTGTTTCACTGATGTTGCTCGGTTTTCCATTTCTTATACTTGATCTGGACTCGTCCACTGACATGTTCGAGACTACTTTGACTGGCTCAAGTAGCCTCAAATCCTGTGGACACGAGGGGCCAAAAGTGGATCAAACGATACCACACACAGCTAGTGAGGCTTTTGATTTGGACGTTTTGATTCCCAGGAAGAATGGACGACTGTTTTTTTTTTTTCCCCTGACCACACTGGGACAACCCTGTTCCTCGGCCAAATCAGGTTGCATCAGGCTAGGACAAAACTTGGTCCCATTTCAAGCTTCCCTTTCATGCCAGGCAAAACGCAGCCGTGGACAGCTGGACTGAGTAAAGGATGGAATCCTGCCATTAGGTGTGCTGCTGCTCTTTGGGCGCCCAGAAAAATAAGTGCACTCATGCGGGGCATTGAAATGTAGAAAAGAAACAAATCTCCCTTCCCTGTGACAGCAATAACCTCAGACTTCACAAGAGCATCTCAAACAACTCTAAAACTTAAGAAAAGCACATATTCTTTTATAAACTGAAAACAATGATATGATAAAGGATACACTTGCAATCATATAAACCTGTTACAAAAGAAAACAATATGGCACAGAACAGTAAAGTGTGTGTGTTTGCATAAAAATATAGGTGTACACAATATCTCTTTTGCTCGCATGCATATGCTATATATCAAGACAATGAAGTTTCCATGCTACCAAGACAGAAATGAACAGTTAATGGGATACGCCTATGTACACAAGCAGTGTGATGAGAAGACCCCCACATAACAAGGACCACTCCCACCCTGTCCATATAATAGCACAGCTTTTCTGATGTTACTGCTTGTGTGACCTTGTGGGCAATGGCTAGGCCTCTTACTTAGCATGGTGTCGAACCATGACAGAAAATTAGCACCATCCCCATGGGTAAAAAGGCTGGAGGCATTAGTCTAAGTAATGGCATTTAAGTCACAACCAAGGCCTGCTCGGGAAAGCAAGCCCTGTGGCCGCATGTCGAGAGAAAAAAAGGAAAATTTGTTCAAAACGGAGTGTTTGATCAGGCATGAAATAAACGACCTATTTATCCTCTTGAAACCAACCGTGGGTGCAAAAGGACACGTCAATTCAACGAGGTACCTTTCTTTCAGATTGTAGTCTCCAAGTTTTTTTTTTTTTTTTTTTTGCAAAGTGGTGAAAGGCCACAGCTGCATTCAGAAAGACCTCTTCCCCCTATGAAAACTGTTATCCATGCTACTTATGAAAGAGAAAACAGTGAAAAAAATGCACAAGCTCTGTCAGAAGGTAGTCAGAACAGACAGCAACCAAGTCTAACAAGGAAAACAGTACACATAACAAATTTTGCTCAAACAAGTTTCCCGTCCCTTGCTACTGCACAGGCGAGATTTAATGTTTGCATAGGTGTGGGTTTGTCCACCCCTTCCTTGTTTCAAGTTTGTAAAGACTTTGGTCTTGGCATGTCAGTCATAAACAACAAAACTTCACAATAACGACAGCACTGTTCACCCTCGTTATTACTGATCCAGTGGTAAAAATTTTAGGCTATACACAGCAGTAGCCTGTTCAGACACGATCACTAAAACTACAATAAAAAAAAAGAGCATCCTGCTTATTAATTACTTGTATTTACACAACAAGATTTGTTAAGCGCATAATCTTGAGGTGGCCTATATATTGAAATATTCATCCACAATTAAAAGTACATTGTTAAAACGTCTCATAAATTGTCTGCACTAAGGGTTCAAATAGGCACCATAACAATTCATTAAAAAATTTGTCTAATTCATAGTGCATTTTAAAAGCACAATTGAAACGGGCCTTCATTAAAAAGTTTGTCTCAAAACAAAACACTACATAAACACTTTACAGATATTACAAAAAATATAGATATATAATATATATATATATATATATTTATAAATGTGTATGTTCATGGTGGTGGTGGTGTGTGTCAATAATCTGGAAAACAACAAACAAACAAAGGAAGAAAAAAAAAACTCGACAAAACAAATACTTTGCAGACTGGCATGTGTGCCACATTCTTCCCCTGGGTTTAAGAGTAGTAGTCTTGTCAACACAGCGCCTCGAGCAACCAGGGGGGCCCCCAAGCCTGACTAGGGGGGCGCTGTCAGAGCGGGCTCAGGGACAGCGCCGGCACATGGTAGTACTTGCACAGTGGTCGTGCACAGCGACCCTTGGCAGCGTCGCGGCACACTGTCACCTTCCCTTCCACCACCTCGACAAACTCTGCAAAGGAGAGGCAAGCCGTGTCAGCACTCCGGTTGTCCCGAATTTCAAAGACTAGCCAGCCCTCAGGTATGTACTACTACCAAGTGCGTTTCACCAGATTTTACTGCAGAATCTACTTAATTGTGTTCATTTTGTGTAGAGCTATATTAACACGATGGTGTTAAAGAGCTCGTGTCACAGAAAATCCAACGTTGGCATAAGTGCGGGCGTCCTTCGTGGAAATCCCAAATGACGTGACAATGCAAGCACTCCACTATGGTGCAGCTGCATTAGTAAGTAAAACTGCATTTCTCCAAAACTAAAATCCTTCAGAAGGACTGTAAACTATGACTTAACAACAACCTACACACACGATAGCTCGTATCATTACATGACAGAAACGAACTGCGCGAAATAAACAGGGACAAGGAAGACACACGCACAAGCGCAGAACTAGCAACTGAAGATTTATTGGGAACAAACACATATATAAGGAACAGGATAAAATCACGTGGACCGATTAGAAATTGACAGTTAAATAATCGATCTCCAGTTGGTGCAACAGAACCAAAGGCCTAGCGATGCACATATTGCCATACTTATGAATAAAAAACGCCTCAACAACCTCTCGCGCTTTCCTATCTTTGTGCCGGGACAGCACTTTCGTTTGGCGCAACAGCGGATGACATTTGCAATCTTTGCAATGTAAGCATAAATTTGATGAAGGGTGGGCCTTCGGTCCACGTGATGAAAGGTGGGCCATCGGTCCACATGATTTTATCCTGTTCTTTATATATGTGTTTGTTCCCAATAAATCTTCAGTTGCTAGTTCTGCGCTTGTGCGTGTGTCTTCCTTGTCCCTGTTTATTTCGCACAGTTCGTTTCTGTCATGGATTACCATCTCGTATCATTATTTGCGTGAATGAGAAAACATTGTTACAAACCCCTTTTCCAGCAAGCCATTCCATTAAGGAAGTGCTGGTTTTAATGAATGTTCTGTGAGAAAACAATGCAAACAGAGCCCAATAATTCTGCAGCATTCCACTCTTAAAGGCAAAGCTTAAATGTCCTCCAACTTACTTTTTCCTATTCAAATTGTTTGTTTCTGGATCTATCGATCCTGCGCAAAACAACAATTTTGAAATTTTTCAACCAGGAAGGGAAAAGAAAACCTTTCATTTGCATGTATATCGATTTTTCTGTCTCAAGTATGTCAAAGATAGCAAGTGCTTTTAGGCTGCCAGCCTACTACTGCACCTGACCATTCAAACAACAGTTGAAAGAACCACACGACTTGCATCACCACAAGAAGCATCACAACAGCACTGTCTTGGGAAAGGCAATTATTATATCCCATCATTTCAATCCATTCTTATTATTGATTTGCACATCGTTATTTAAAAAATTCAACCATTTCTGAAAATCAGACTAAAAACATGATTTTAAACAAGAATTTTCAGAGATGACAAGGTCTTCAATGCTGGCAGAAAGGCATGTTGCCAAGCACAGGAAAAGTACTAAGTAGCACGATTTCAGGTATGTCACCAATACACACTCAGTCTGAGCTAGATAAGTTCAGTTTTAAGTGCCACATTGGATAAAAGTCATTTAAGAGACGACTCCCATGTGTAGACTGAAATTTGGCCAAGAATCTAACATTGTAAACAGACCAGCCAGGGTACATCACGATAATTAAGATGTAATCACCCCACCATTAGCAGATAATAGAAATAAATACATTTACTTTTCCCTAACCATGTGTGGTGTGCTATAGCTTTGCTGCTCATCCACCTTCACAAACTGGAATGGCTCCTCAATATTTTTAAACAATTTGCGGCTCCATTACCTTGATATACCTCCTCAGCTCACCGAAGAGCATTAGAATGTATATCTGTGCTAGTATTCTGTGAAGTGCAGTTGGAGCAATAGTGCAGCTGTGAGAAGATCTACGATCTCAGTATAAGATCTCAATATCATCCGATTCATTGTTATTACCAGTGTCAAATCTCAGCACTAACATATAAATCCCAATTTCACTTGCTAATGAGCAAACAGACAATGAAGCCTAGGAAAGCATAGGGGAAGTTACTTGTGGTATTGTAATTGTGAAGAAAGTAGAAAGGAATTAAAGTGGACGAAAAGACAAACCTGCCTTCAGTGGGAACCGAACCCACGACCTTCTGTTTGCTCATTAACTTGTTGCTAACAAATAAAGAACGAGCCCTTGACCCCTTCCCTTTCGTAATTTCACTTGCAGTATGAAACGCAGCAAGCTACTGCCGGTAACATTGCCTAAATTGTTCAAAAGGGCCAACCAAGGTCTAGTGCGGTTGCTTGAAAAGCTTACCTTCAACAAGGTGCACGTATCGACACTGGGGCCTCTTGCACTGCCCTGACTTAAAATCTCGGCACACCGGCAGGGTGTCCAGTAACTGAAAGGGCAAAAGCACAAAAAGACAGTTTGGTCAGGTTTGTCATCAAACGCAACACCACACATCAGTAAATAAGTTTTTTACCATGCACTGAGGTACCAAGACTTCATGACCCCTAGCAGTCCTAGTGCGAGGAATATTTGTGCATGTTTTGGAACAGGTTTTGGAAGCAGAAGAGTTAAAACTGCTCATACATGTGCACAAAAAATTGCAGGCAGTTGAAATGAATAACCACTAGTTGTGAATGCTAGAGGGAAAATTACATATGACATGGCTTTGTGGGTCATGTGGGATGTTTCTTCCAGTACACTATTTGAATTCATAATTACGACAACTACGTAACTGCCACATACGTACTTCAAATATGCTGGCAAATATGCCCGTGCTCTCCAGAACAGGCACAAAAGACATGAAGCACACAAAACAGGTAACAATTATCTTTGTTGCTGCTTGCATTTCATTTGTGTCTCGGTCCCTTACACCTTACCATATCTTAACAAGTTCCCAAATTTCTGTTAAGGCATAGGCTAGCCTTACTATGTGACTCGGAAATGCCAACAAAAGCTTTCCCGTGAAAGGTATAATAAGACAGCAAAAATGGCAAAAAAAAAGAATCCTGCACATTCTTATCCTACTGAAAAGTGCCCTTGATGCAATAACATTGTGGTCCCCCATCATCTGAGCACTATCCACCAACATTCAACCAACTTGCTCTATCCATGTCCACTTGCAAATCGTCCTGGCTCGATCCTACCTGCCTCTGGACCAATCA
Source organism: Hyalomma asiaticum (assembly GCA_013339685.2). Lineage (NCBI taxonomy): Eukaryota > Metazoa > Arthropoda > Arachnida > Ixodida > Ixodidae > Hyalomma > Hyalomma asiaticum. The sequence continues at coordinate 151,562,236 of CM023482.1, forward strand.
ACCTTTGCTCCTACCCAGTCTCCCCTGATGCTGATGTGTGTCCTTGCTCTGCCTTTTTCCCTCCTCTTTCGTGTCTTCAACATGCAAAATACATGCATAAACAATTTGTTTGCTGCTTTTCTGTCTCTGTAAGTGTAGCGCTATTTTGATGCTGGTACTCATAAAAAATTTTTCTCTTCTAGGCATTTACAGCTATGTTTTGCTTTACACTTACGCTGCATTCAATGCTTCCACCTGAAAGTTTCCTCAGATCGTAGTATATCAGCAAATGACCAAGACTCTAGCGTAACATTTCGATTTCATTGAAGTCAACTATGTGTGCCCTATGTGTTCCCAGCACAGCACGTAGTTCTGGCATGCCCAGGACGCACTCCATGCTCATGTGGTCAACTGGCTCAATTTGCGACCAGTGTTGAACCGCTTCCACACTCCTCTTTCCTTCAGCCCACCAGTTGTTCCGCAAAGGACATAGCTCCTTAAAAAGCTGCACCATTATCTGCAGAGTTTATGCAAAGATGCACTGCGCATAGATATCGGAGTCAGCTCACCTACATCTTTAATATTCTGCCTCTGTGTTCAACCAAAGAGCACTGCTTCAACATGACCTCCTGTATAGTGAATTTCTAGTGACTTTCCTGTACAATGCTACACCATCAAAAACATTCTCCAGCTAAGGAGTTCCGAAGTCATACAGTGGATGACCCAGTGTATATCATGGTTTTCATTTTTTTCATCTGCAACAGAATTTTTTTGTCAAAATTCTACTTACTGATCTCAACAAATCTCAGAGGTGGATGTTACTTTCTTAAAAAAGAAGTAAGGTTTTGCTGATAGGCTATAAGCTGTATTAGTTTGCAGCACATGTAACAATTCACATATTATATATGGTGACTTCAAAAGTAGCATGAACTTCAAATGCATACTGAAAATCGCACCAATTTTTAGGTACATGATCCCATAGTTTGTGGAAAGACTATTACAAGTAACTCTTGAGCTTCTATGCATGGAAAAACATTTTTTTTAAAAAGTGCATTTTAATGCAGGCCTGAGAGCGCTTATCTCAAAGCTGTGTGGTTCTAGCATCAGTATTTGTTCCAAGTAAATGTGCACTGTGAATGACTAACTTTAGTGTGCAAATTGCAATACTATGTGTACAGATTTAATGTAATTCGATAAAAAGTTCATTTGTGAAACCAGTAGTTATTCAATTATGCATCTTTCCAGTGTAATGTCTGTCTCTTCAAATAATACACACAAATGAGTACATTTGGGCCATATGTGATACTAGTTGCTCCCACCAGTGGCGTAGCCAGAATTTTTTGGGGAGGGGCTAATGCACGCACGCACACACACACACACACACACACACACACACACACACACATATATATATATATATATATATATATATATATCCAGACATTCCAAGGATGTACGCCTTTGTTCATAGGTGATGGGCCAGCAAGACTGCGGGCTGCATCCTAGAAAAATTTTGGGGATGCTTCAGCCCCCTCAGCCCATACCTGCCTACGCCATTGGCTCGCAATGATACACAACTCAGTGGAAACATTCCAAATTGAATTGAAGAAAATGAAAATTTACTAGGGGGGGGGATGATACTAGTTCTTTGCAATGTCTTCCTCCCTTACCAGAAAACAATTTCAGTAGCCTACAACTTTGTAACATCACAGAAGGCTGTCACAGAAATTTCAAGGTAGTACAACCAATAGTTCCTTTTTTTTTTTCCTCACTTGGGGTTTATAAAGTGCAATCTACTGATGCTGTTCATTAATATACTTTTTCCCGGGCTATTGAAAAAGCCTATTTAAACCCAATGTGCCACTAAGGGAACTTATGATAGCAAGTTCAGGTCTTTGGTGCACATAGCACAAAAGCTGACATATATATATGGCCTTGTTGATAACCTGCTGTTTCTGATGGACATTGTAGAACTGAGACTAGTAAAGTTAAGATGATGCATGCCTTACTAAGGCATGCATGTTCTTTGTACTACAGCACTGTGGTGCCATCTAGCATGCACTCAGAAAAACAATGGTTGTTGCCTCTGAAGTTTTGTAGTATGCCTTGACCTTTCCAGGTTTTCAGTGTGTGCTTCTTTAGCCACATAACGCACAACAGGCTCCAGAGAAGATCAATTGAACAAGTGAAGCTGTTAGGTACAACAACTTGCTATCGCAAGCAAAGTTTTCTGTGTGATTAACATTAACGCATCAGAGGCGCATGCACACAAAAGAGCAAATCGGCTTGATGGACCAGTGTTAGCACAAAGTATAACACATCATCCTAAGTAAAGCCATTTACAGTAAGCCCTCGCTAATTCGAACTCGGATAATTCGAAATTTCGGTTAATTCGAAGAACTTCTGCGGTCCCGTGTTTTTCAATGCAAATTTTACCGGATTATTTGAACAGCCCGCGGGGTTTCATCCGGATAATTCGTAATTCCCGCCGGCAGCAACGGACGTGAAACAGCCTTCCGGCGACGCTTATCTCGGAGGTCATAGTAGTTGGAGTACCGGAAACGGGTTAAAATGTGTTTTCCGTTTCGTGTTTTCCACGTTCGCGTTTTCCCGTTTTTCACGCATTCCGTTTCGCGTTTTTCACGTAGCTCGCGTGCTTGGACCATTCGCCGTCTTGCATTAGTCTTGTTTACTTCGCCGCCTACGCCTGCATTTGCCGCGTGCGAAGTCCTGACCGCTTGTTGGACTCACGATGCCGAAGTACAAGACGCTGACGCTGCGGGAGAAGGTGTCCTTAATCGAGGAGGCTGAGAAGTCGACGTGCACTAAGACCCAACTCGCCGAAAGGCACAAGATGCCCTTGTCGACGCTCTCGACCATCTTGAAGAACAAAGAGAGAGAGAGAGAGAACACTTTATTGATGAACCGGAGATGTCAGCCTGAAGAACAAAGAAAAGTTGCTCGAGGCATATGGGAAAACGCATTCGTCAAAGCGATCAAGGATTCGCTTCCCAACGTACCCGGACGTTGAGGTCGCTTTGATGAAGTGGCTGCAGCGCGCAAACGCAGCTCATCTTCCCGTGAACGGCACCATCCTTCGGGAGAAGGCCGATGACCTGGCACTGCGCCTTGGCCACGAAGGCTTCAAGTGCAGTAATGGTTGGTTCGCCCGATTTAAAGAGCGAAATAACCTTACATACTTGACCGTGTGCGGGGAAAGCGGTAGCGCCGACACGAACGTCGTTGACGACTGGCAGATGCGTACGCTGGCACCGCTGCTTCAGGAGTTTGGAGAGGACGACGTCTACAACTTGGATGAGGCAGCCTTGTTCTACAAGATGCTTCCCACGAAAACATTTGCTGCCAAGGACACCACTGTCTCGGGGAGAAAGCAGCCCAAGGAGAGAATATCCATTTTGTTCGGCGCGAACATGTCCGGGAACGACAAGCTTCCACTGCTCGTAATCGGCCGAGCAGGTAAGCCTAGGTGCTTTAAGAACGCGCGCCTTCCTCCGAGGGATGTCGTCATGTACAGACACAACAAGAAGGCCTGGATGACGGCGGCGATATTCGAGGAATACGTGCGGTTCCTTGACCGGAAGTTTGCCTCCAAAGGGCGGAAAGTGCTCTTTGTTATCGATAATTGCCCGGCCCACGGGGACATCAGAAACCTGGAAGCCGTCAAGATCGTCTTCCTCCCTGCAAATACTACGGCCATATCGCAGCCGATGGACCAAGGGGTGATCCTGCAAACGAGGAAGATTTACCGCCACCACCTGTTGAAGCGGGTTCTGCTTTGCTACGACAGTGGAAAGCAATACCACATCGATCTGCTTGGTGCGATCTGTTTAATTGCCTTTGCCTGGAAGGAGTTGGAGTCAAAGGTGATCAGGCGCTGTTTTGAACATGCCGGGTTCCGCAAACAAGGTGGCGAAGATCTTGATGAAGATTGCAGCTCGTCCGGCCTAGACGACGAGGGAGACTCGATGTGCGCCCGGATCACCGACTCCGGCGACGGCGAGGGACTAGGCTTCGTGGAGTATTCCAGTGTTGAGGCGGGGGTCCAAACATCGTACGCTGATGTACACGAGGACGTCGTCTACACTGGGCTAGACGGCGATGATGGTGACGATAACGAGCCCGCCCGCGCGCCCGCTTTGGCTTCAGTTGTCGATGCCGTGAACACCTTCCGCAGCTTTGTCGAGTGCAGCGGTGGTGACAGTGAAATGCTGAGTATTGTGAGCAGCTAGGTTTGAGAACATGGCACTTGGGGCGGCGAACTACCGCAATAAGCAGTCCAATATCACCGATTATTTCAAATAACCTTTTTCTCGCAAAGAAAATAAATGTGATTTCATCTTGTAGCGCTTGTTTGCTTCTTTTTCTTCATTTCGGTTAATTTGAAAATTCGCTTAATTCGAAGAATTTTCGCGGTCCGGCGGCCTTCGAATTATCGAGGTTTTACTGTATTTTGAAAACTGACCAACAAGTAGCACTTTGCTAACCAGAAATTCATGTAAGAAGTGTTGGCCGCATCACTATGTAACTAGTCACTAGGTGAAAGCGATTGGGTTGTTTTTGGTGCAGCAAGAGTGATGCTCCCTCTGCCGCAACATGCATTTGTCAATTCCTTCCTACAACTATGGCACAGCAAATAAGCTGATGATGCATCCACAAGCCCTTGAAGATTGCAAGCACAGTGTTCTGGGCTGCTGATGTCTGAAACTCCACTTTAATAGCGCATTGCACTCATATATTAGTATGGCAATGAAAATGGCCTTATTCACTAAACGATGTCACAGGAAATACTACATGCAAAAATCTTGGGAGCAGCACAGGAAGTTAAAGATAATTTCAACATCACTGCATTGTTTCTACTCAAGCAAGAAGCTTATACTTGACAGGCTCCTCCATAAGCTCTACAATGGGGCAGGCACACGCTGAGGTACTCCCGTACTGAAGCGCGAAACCAAGTTCTCTGAAAACATCCCCGTTCAATTCAGCAGGCCCTTTGATCACTTCTACTACAAACTTTGTGGCATGCAGCACATGGTTTCACACAGATATGATGGACTGAATGTTTAAAGAAAATGTTGTGTGAACATGATAATGTAGGCACATGCAAGGTGACTCGATAACAAGGTGTGCCAAATATGTGGTCCAGTATGATCGCCCAAGAAAGGCTGTGAGTACCTGACCATTGTCGTCACAGTACGCAACACTAGCAGCGTTAGGGGCAGCAGCAGCCACACCAGCGGATACCAGAGTGACAGAGGGCATCGTGGGTACTGGGAGGGGACCAGTGGTGGTGGTGGTTGTGGTGGTGCAGTGATGGTGAGACAGGGGAGGGGCAGAGAGAAAGAGAGAGAAAGAGAGAGAGAGAGGAGCGGGTGCAGTTAGAGCCATGCATCCACAGCCAACAGTGTGCAGGTGTGTTCCTTGGCACCACATGGAGGAAGCAAAAATGGCATGAAATTTCAATTTTGATGATGTATCATGTAAGCGCTCCTTGCGCTTTTAAATGTGAAGTCAACTTGCTTCAAGAGAGCTCTATATGCAAGCACACCTGTCATCCTGTAAATGTGCAAAATTTAACAAACGGCACAGTGTGCCACTAAACATGCTTTTATTGATACATATGGCAAAAATATACCAGTGCCAATCTAGGAAAAACATGTCTACATGCAACACGTGTGGTGTACCTCTAGGTGTGCCTGTAAAGAACATCTGATGAGGAATGTGCAGCACTAGTTGAAGCAAGGCAAATTCCAAACCTAATCTCAATTTAATCATCCTACACAATGGGAAAAACATTACACTTTTGAGCAGTGAATTAGCAAAATACAAAAGCAGAGAAGCCAGAAGTACATGCAAAAGCAGTGCAAAGATAAGCAGCCAGGCAGCAACAGCTCATACCTAAAATTTTGTACTATATACAGTTTTAACACATTCCTCACACTATTTTAGGGATTCACAGTGGTAGCAGCTTTCTCCACAAAAATTTGCAAACACATAAGTATGCACGAGATCACCAAGTTTCCATCTTCCCTTAACAGCAATAATAAACTGAACAACATCCTACATCACTCTGGCAAAAGAATGGACTGTTGTCACATCAGACATGTGGCTGATAAGTGAAAAGATGGTTCAGTGAAATTTGGGAAGTGGGGCGAGCGATAACAGCAGGTGGTTATAGCCACTCACTTTCCTGAGGAAGACACACCGCTAAGAGCTTAAGCTGGGATGCATGCAGCACCTGACGAGTAACTAACCAAGTGCTCAGCAGATGCGGGACAAAACAGCGTGCCAGGCGACTACTCACACGAGACAGGCACGAAGGGCTGTTGCATCTGTAAAGCCAGGGCCTGCTGGTACGCTGTGGCACTGGGCTGGTACACAGGCACACCGCTCTTATCGAGGGCAGGGCGTTTTGTGTAAGGTACAAGACCGGGCAATGCCTGTGTGCAACAACACAAAAGACGGGCCGGGGGCAGGGATCAGGTGCAGAAATTGCGCTGTGCCACAAATGGCCGGGCGCGTGCACGCAGGTGAGCCAAGCACATAACAAAGTGCAACAAGGACTTGTGCACAGCCAGCGGCAAAGCCTATTATGCGAACACAGCTAGCTGGAAAAGCGGGCCCCTGCCTGCTGCAAGGGCTTGTTTATTTGGCCGCCCAGGTACGGTGCGCTCGCCTGCAAATTCTTGCACCAGTCCAATCAAAGATTACTACTCCGAAGGCAGACAAAAATACTTAATTGCCACACTGCTAATTAAAAAGCATGTTTAGCCTAAGTGAACATGATTTAAACTTCAATAACAGTAGGTAGCTGTGCACTTGTCAAACAAAACTGAGCTACTATATCTTTAATATAAAATACACCACCAGCAAAGCGAGGGCCCAAATTTAGTAAAGATCATTTGCTCATGAATAGGTAACAAACATACAAGTTATGCAACAAAACACACACCCACAGCACTCTAGGAATCAGCAAAAGCCACTAGTTGAATGAAGCCAGCAGTTCTTATTTGCCTCACAACACTTGTTTTTTTTAGCACAGAAAACTAGATACGTGCTCGTATGACTGCAAGGTGGTATATTTATGCAAGCTAGGTATTTGACTGATCTAGAAAAACTGAACAAATGGATGAAAACTGAGTTTGTTGATTTCGGTCACTTTTTAAAGGCAAAACCTGCATAACACAGGCGATGGCTGACTGGCAATATTTTATTGGAAGAGATTCAGAATACTTATGAAGGAGAATGATAGAGTCATATTTTGCAGCAAACAAGGCACAATGAGTAATGGTTGAATACCGTGAAAACCAGCAGAAAGCAGCACTATGTGGGCTGACCATGAAATTTACAGGCTGCAAAGTGTAATTTGGAGGACTGGGTGACACAGGCAAGGAAAGAGCAGGTGCAAGCCATAATGACAAATTTTTATTTGAATCATACAAAAAGAGTGCTACATTTAAGTTTCATAAAATGTGATCTGTAAGTAATATTCTACATCTCCAATGCCACCATCGCTACATTTAGTTACGTTGTTATTAGTGGAGAACTAACTCAACCACAATGTTAGCAAAGCCTTTGCGGCAGGTAACCACCTCTCTTCTGTTATAACAACAGAAACACCTCCCTTTTGTTATCAACCCATCTTTTTAGTTCATATCTGCATTATATTTTTTTCTTGCACCTGCTCCCATATCACCAGCCCTCCCTCTCCACGGTGGCATGATTAAAGCGATGACTGCACTCCTTCTCCTGTTTCCCTCTTTCTACATGGCATGGTCCTGAAGTTCCCTGCCTTGTACCAAGTACAAAGTTTGCTTCCTGCCAAGCCAAGGTACCTCATCTACCTTACTGAACAAAATCCTTTTTTTTTTTTTTTGCCCAAGCCACTTTTTTAAATATACCTCATAAGGTGAGCCAAACACATGGCCCACGAGCACATTTTGTAACTGTTAAAATTGTTAATGTTGGCCGTAGGGGAACCATAGCTTACAGCTTAAGGCCCTGGCACTTATAAATATTTTAGCTCCATTTTTGTTCAAAAGTGTTGAGAAGTTAAAAGGTAAAAGTTTACCTCAGGTCGAACTCCTACTTTTCTGCCTGAAAAATGCTGTGTTACTCCAGTAAGCACATTCGAAATACCAAGAACAATTGACTTTTTCTGGATTGACTTTTTCTGGAATTTGTACACTTCAGATATTGCAAGTGATGCAGTTAATCCATTTTTGCTATGATTTACAAAAGTCAACTTTAAATTTCTAGCAATTCATGTCTAAATTAATCAAATTCGGTTCATTTGATACTCAATGAGACCCATACATATGGACGTGACAGTTCCAAGGTGGAGAGTCCTTCAGGCGTTTTCCAGCAAAGGGTTGCAAGATGGCCACCGCATCATCCACTTTATCATTTACGGTCTACAACTTCTGGCTGTATATAATTTCGATTTGGTTCCTCTGCATTTCATAACATAAGAGCAGTGTACTAATCTTCTAAAGTATCCTGCCAATTTAGTATTAACAATGGACAAGTTGAATATGTTGCTTCAATATACATAACACTTTGGGTTTTGCCTACAGCAACAGTATGTGCGTGAACACGTGTACTTTGGATGCATGCATGTGAATGTACATGCCTCCGCATCTGAGTGACCCAGCAGTGCTGAAGGCCCCACCATTGTCCTTTGTGTAAAGGCACAGTAGCTGCACTTGAACACAAACAACCTACACACCGCACAAACCTAATGTGTGCGCCAAGTGGACGCTGTTGCCACTCCATTGTGATCTTATCACTCGCTTTGTCAGGCAATGGCCCACCTTTCTCCTTCATAAGCATGTGCATCGCCTCAGTGAGGTGGAGCACAACAATATGAGTGCTGTGATTATGAATGAAAGTGAGTGCTGGCAATCGCAATTAAGTTCAAGTAGGAAAGTGACAGAGTGAGCTAAGAGCATGTGCAAGTAGTGATAGGCGTATTGTAAAGACCCCTGCTATTATGTGCCTAGCTGTTCTCTAACACTTTCGCTCCTCCAGCCCCTCTTCACAGAAGGCGAGAGTGGGCTAGCCTTCCTTTGTCAGGCGCAGTGTGGATGCATGCTTTGTTGTTCTTGAAATGATTATTGCTCACACTAGTTATCCTCATAGGGAATTTCCTACACTAAATAAATGGCAGTTTCCTTCAAGAAAACTTGCTCAGTTAACTACATTTATTTAATAAAGCATATTTTTTATTTACGAGTACCAGTTATTCTAAAGAAACACCAAGTGTTTTCCACTATCTAATGACATATGAATGATATTGGTGAATATATGGAAGGAATACTCTAATAAAGCTTTTCCATCCATCCATTCCAGATACTCACCTAATAATTAGTATGATTAGTATAGTGGTACAGCTTACGATTACTATGGCAGCACAAAAAAGGGCAAGGACATAAATACAGGGACATGGTTGAAGACCCAAGAACAATTGAAAACCTCAAAAGAGCTTTTACTTCAAACTAATGAGGAACATGTGTGAATCTTCTGTAAAAATATGAATTTAACCAAGGACTGGAAACGAAAAATGCCATACACAGAGTAGTGCTATCGGTTAAGTTCAAATTCCAGTGGATTTGGAAGGTTATGCAAAGTCACAATGAGAAGAGGAAAAATAAGATTTATGGCTGCTGTGAGAAACCAGCACATCTGCATAATAGCTCTAACCACAGGATGTAAGCTAAATGTAAAATCACATAGAAACGTATTTACAATATAAATGTAAATTTACAGGAGATCAGAACATGGTCCTGTATAGTGGCAGCTCATTTGACACTGATGTTAGAAAACTAGAATACACTGAAGTCTTTTTATCTAACAATATCCTGTAGTGCCACATCCAAGGCCTTCAAATGAAATAGCTAAGCAATGTAAAGCATGCGCCTGACAGTCCAACTGGCTGAATTGGATGATAGCAATGGATGCCTAAATGAATTTGTTGTGTATATGCGGCATGACACATGCCAACAAATACACCCAACACAGAATTATTTGCCAAAATATTTGATTCGCAAGTGCCTATTATTCGTTACTGCTCCAAGAGGATTTCAATATGAAAATAAGGCAAGTGGCTTTGGCCATATTGTGAGCAAGCACATTGCAGTTGATTTTCATGCACGAGATAATTGAAATAAATCTGATTACTTGCCACAATGTTAGGCCTAAACACGTCATAGACAGTCTGTTGGGTGTCAAACAAGCCTTGTGCAAGCAGAAGTGGTAATGGTGACTCAGGGCAGCAACACTGTGACAGAAGCATAGCAACCACATCATTTACTGTGGTCCCAAAGGTTCTGGACGTTTATTTTTTCCAAGGAATGAGGAAGGAGCAACATTTCGGAGCAAACTTTAGGCCTCTAATTTTATGTCCACTTTCATCCTGTGGCTTCCATGCATATGTGCCGCTTTTCTTTTGGCCCAGCCTTTGTTTAACCTCACAGCATCCTATTCTTTGTTGTATGCTTACTCTTTTTCTCTTTTCCTGTTAAAGCTGCAGCATATTTGCTATATTTGAATCTGGAGTGGACATCAAGATGTCTGTAGCTGGCATTTGTGCATTTCTCCTACTTCATATTTGCAAATGTGTGTTTCAAATTATCGGCACTAGTACTGTGCAGAATGACTGCATTGGAGTGCTCTGGTGTTTCATTATTCCATTACCACAAGAAATGTGAGACAACAAAGCTTTTATAAGAGTAAGCCCAAAAGTTAGTTGCTGCTATCACAGGCCTTGCCCACAGGTATTCCTGCTCACCTTAATCCAAGTGCCAGCTAAATTAATCCGAGCGCCACAGAAATAACCTGAGCGCCAAACCACAGAAATAATCAAAGTGTCAAGCTATTTAATCTATGCGCTAAACACTGAATCCAAATGCCAACATATTTAATCCAAGCAATAGTGCAAATAGGCTGCATGCCAGCAAGTTTAATCCAAGTGCCACGATGTTTAATTGAAACGCCGACCCTTTAATTCAAGTGTCAGCAAATGTAATCGTTACACAGGAAAGAGAAGGTTTACAAGGTTGGACGGCCTAAATATCAGAACTAAGTTAACATGAGTATACAGCAGTAATTTTTTAAATGTGGAGCATTTCTTAATCGCACGATGTCGCGCTTCGGTGTCGGCACCGTCCACACCCCTACTGCGCATGCTCGGCTCGTCTCGTGCCGGCCGACCGGGCGTTCAGCAAGCCGAGCATGCGCAGTGGGGTGCGGACTTCTCCCCCGTACTCCTCTCCCTCGAACGCGGGCGGTGTGTATATAAGCGGCGGAGCGTGCGTTCGGAATTCAATCAATCACTCGGGCAGCGCGACGCTTCTGCGAAACGGCAACGCCGAGCTGCGGATTCCGAACTTCATGCACGAGAAGCAGCGGCGAAATCTGAGCAGCGAGCTTTAAGACCCCAGGTACGTGAGCGAGAAGCGCCGTGCAAACGTCGTCAACGAGACGCGGCTCCGGACGCTGCTCGTGGACGCAAGTGCTCACCTTGGTGCCGTCCAATACAACGACGGTGCCAAGCAATAAAGACACTTAACTTTACACTCCTTGCCTTTGCTTCTCCTTCATTCAATAAATAAGAATAATCAAGATGGAATAACAATTAAGCATTCCCAAACCATACGCAATTATGCAACATTCACGCAATACCCCCACCACTCTGCGACGCATTTACTCGAGTTCCCCCCGTGGGAAGATGTGGGCGGCATTTTTTTTACCACCGCTTGTTAGTGCTTATGAAATACAGTATTATGCAGTATTTCCCACAAATATTTTGGTGTGAAACCTTAGATTTTTCAAGCAACATAGTAACATGTTCGCTAGCATACTTGCACAAGCCATTAATTCATTTGTGGTTAGCGAAGTATGGGCACACAGGGCATGGCTCAAACCAACTATAGCAGTATTTCATTTCATAAACAGTGTCAGTGACTGCAATAAATAGTATGTCGTCTCCTACATTTTGGTTATATTATATTTAATATTGTGGCAGCTGTATATGAACAGTACTGCCATTTTCACACCAAACTTGCTGCTTCTTGTGTATGGATTAAATTCACCGGAGCTTGAACTAAAGTGTCGGCGAATGCATTAAACATGGTGATGCTTGGAATAAACTCACTGGCATGCAGCCTATTTGTGCCAGTGCTCGGATTAAGTGTAATCTAGCTGGCACTTGGATTAAAGTGAGCAAGGAACCTAGTAGTTCCGCGCAACTGTCAGTACTGGTCAGATCTCAGAAAAAAAAGTCAAGTGAAGTTTTGTATTTTTGCCTAGGTATTAAGGACTACAGCATGATTCTTTGGTCAATACACCTGATTGCTGTGCCAAAAACCCATATGTGCTCAGGTCTTCTGATCAATCTGAACTGCTATTTCCACGGGGGTCATGCAAAGGATGTCCCACACAATAATACTCAGAGCAATAAACACATTCGAATTTTAGCACACTAAGGCATTACAGGCCATAGAGAACAAAACATACACAACTACCACAACGACAAGGATCGGATGTTCCCAACTAACCTGCTCATGCAAGTATAGTTTTGTTTCCTCACACTTTATTATTAGTCTAAAAATCTCCAGCCACTCATCACAAACATGGCTGTTAACCCTGCATGAATGATGTGCATGGTCTATGGGTATAATTGGCACATTTAACCCTACACCTATCAAATTTGTTCATCAAGACAATCTGGCCACTGATGAGAGAAGAATGCTTACATGCCAAGATTGAGGACATGCATTGTCTGACCGTTGTATATGACCTCGTAATGTTTTCATGTTTGCACAACCATTTGAAGAAGGATCAAACTTGACATGCGAGTCTTCTGTTAGGTCCACCTTAATTGTCCCACCTTAATTAAGTGTGCCACAAATTAGCATGACTGTTCAATTGTGCCAAAAACAACATGAGATGGGTCCTATGACATCTACACTGGTTCTTTTTTATCTTATTTACAGAAATTTGTTGGTTTTTCATTTTTTTCTTCCCTTAAGTGATGTAGAAGTGCAGCAGCCTGTTAAATCTTGGAAGGTGTTCTGCATAAGCTTATGTTACTTCATATCACATGATGTGCTCAAAATAAAATGGCATTCTTTTAACCCATTCACTGTCACTGATTTACTGTAAAAAATTCACACCAAAGCACAAAGCTGGCATGCTTTCACTTGTTGCGTCACATGTCAAATCTTTCTAGAAGCTCGTATTCATTGTGTTAGTAAGTATATTGAAGAATACAGAATGACTGTTGCCACTCTTCTTTTGCTGGGAGGCCTGGTTGCTCCACACCCGCTACCCTCTCGGGTTGAGTGAGCATGCAGTGCATGTGCGATTACAGGTACAAGGGTTGTTCTACCCTCTGCTGAAGGTTTGCAGATTTTTAAAAATTCTGTTGGTGTGTCCGTTACAGCGGGTGCATCAAGTTCAGAGCCGCATGCAGTTTCCTCTCCAATATACTGAAACATTACTCGATCACTGCTTTCGCTTGCTCACCGTGAACGGTCTGGAATGCAATGCCTCGCGGCAAAACGTCCTGGACGGTCCTACTATGCTATCTGTATCTACACTTATTCCCTGACATTCACCAAACCAAGCTGACACTGGGAATGCATCATAGCCAGAAACGTCCAACAGTGAAAGGATTCTGTTGCAATTCTGGTGTTGCAATAATATTCAGGCACTGAAGTTTCAAGATCTTCAGTTTTTAAGTGATAACGGACCTTCAGAGGAATAGGTTGTACAGTAGAATGCAACATATATGAGGCAGAAATTCAAGTGAGCAGGTACACAGAGCTGCATGTCATTATATGACTAGAAAACCTGGTGCAGAGTTTATTTTGCATAAATGAATGCCGTGGCCCATCGCTGTTGTATTTCCTCACTTTAATTATATGTGTGCTTCCAAAAAAAAAAAAAAATGAGTTGCTGGCTGCTGGTGACTATGATGAGTTAGCACTACAATGAGGGTAAAAAGGCAAGTTGGTCTGCCTTTCTCTTCCTTGATATTTATAGAGTGTATGGTTTGCTATTATGCATTTATGCTGGCTTGATTCATAGAGCTCTCTTCAAGGCACAGTTAGAACCACTTGCCATTTAGTTCCAGAGGCACAGCGTAAGGAGAAGAAAAACTAATGCTAATTAAAAATAATACAAGCATTTGAGAGTTCAGCCAACACGTTTAACCAAACTAAGAGAGGAAAGAAAACAAACTACAACTGCCACTAACACAGAGCAAGGCATGTCTGCAAAAAAGGCAAAACCTGCGTGCACAGTGCCCTCGTAACAACACAGCAACTCCCATTTTGTTGAACACAACAACCAACACACTGTGTTTGGCTACTTGGCAGACACCTTCGAACTATACATTGGCACATGTTTCTGCTGCCCCAGGGAACAGGCTGGTCTAAATGTAAGCTCAGGTCATCGTTCTCATTAAGAGTATGATAGCACAATATGAGACAAGGAAGGAAGTGGAACAAGTGCCAATCCAGTTTTCCTCCTTATTTGTGTCTTCCTCGTGTTACCGCACTCATAACGAGTCATTAACTAGCACGTTTGTCACTTCTCATGCAAACAACCTCAGCACCAAAATAAAATTATATATTTGTAATAAGTGGACTTTTGTGCCTGCCATGGCATTACCCACCGACATTCACATTTTCCAATTTCACAAGCTGTTCCTTTTAGTGCTCAGTGCATGTGTCATTCGCAGGACCAGCAGAAGCATGCCCCTGTCAATGTGCAAGTTACTGCAAGGTGTTCACCACGCAGATGGCTCGCGTGCAGTTGCATCCAAAACCAAAGAGGGCGACAGAGGGAATGCAGTAGCAGCACACAATTTTGAAAGAACAGACAACTTAGTACCACAGGAGACTGGCCTAGGTCTTCGCAGTGTGTGAATCAAGTATAAATGGCTAGTTAGCACGGACTCCCACGAATGATGCGCCTCTCTCGACAAGTGATTTAAGAGCTGCTGACACAAAATGGGAGCTGAAGAAAATGTAAGCACACGTTTATAGCAAGAAACTGGCTTAGACACAAGAGCTTAAGTGGACCTGCTGCTAATGCTTTGAGGTTGCCACAAAGCCCGCCTCACAGTTTCGTGCTGCCTTGCTCACATGGCAGCTGATCGCTCTGAGCATTGCACAAGTGTCGTTTAGTACAGCTGCTAGATTTAATAAGAAAGCAAAACGTGAAGCCGATGACTTTCTTCAAGGCCCGGCCAGAAGAACAGTGTGCTGGGGAGGAGTCGAGCAGAATGCACCCAAGTGAGAGCAGCCAATGCAGCACACAGACACAATGCAAGTGGTGCCATGGGTTAATCACACACAACCCCAAGCCTGTGCGTGGGTGCGTGGGCTGCAGCCGTGCAAGCAGCCCCTGGCACATGGGCCCATGCACGTTCTGCTGTCCCTTGTCGCCCTCTTTGGTCCTCGCAAACACGTCACAAAACCAGCCCTCCACATATCTCTCTGGAGGAGAGGCCAAGAAAAGACACGCATGCAGAAGCTCTAAGGGGGAGAGTACCAGGACAACTTCATCTGCAGACTCTCGGGGACGCTTCTTGCTCGCGGAAGGATCTCCCAGGCCCGGCTAAATTAGTATGCAGAGGCAGATGGTTTTGTTTTTGGATGGCGGGTAGGCACAGCGCATGGCAGCAAGCAGCAATGCGTTGAAAAGGAACCAAAAATGAGGAAGGAAGGAGTAAAAAAAAAGAAACAAAGAGAGCAATCATTAAAAGGTCGGCCAAAACAGCATTCTTGTTTGTACACGCACCCGCCCGCCGGCAGAGCACCCCTCCCCCGCTGGCCGAGGTGGCACCCATGCCAGCCCAGGGACACGGCATGCAAGTACCGCATCTATGCACATCCAATGCCACCTTCTCACTCTGGCCCACCACCTGGTGTGCCACGTCAAGGCGCACTGAAGGAATTGGCATCACATATGCGTAGATAGGATACAACACCAAAGAACAGCATCAATCCTACGAATGGCAAGCCCGTACCATTGTACAAGCCAGACATTGCGATCTTAGGTAACACTGGCCATTAGGACGGAACAAGGAGGAAAAAGAAGCAAGCATGAGCCTAACCAAAGTGGGCAATCAAAGCAAAACAGAACCTTTTGTTTCAAGACACTGAAAAAGTTAACAGCCCAAGATGCTCAATGTTAGAAGAGAACACTTGCTGGCTGTGCTACACTAGCAGCAAATGTGGTATCATGCTGTGGAACTGCTACTGTGTCAGCTCAGCTGGACCAAAATGCTCAGCCGTTCACCATTTGCATTATAATAGCATTTTTTGTTTTTTAACTGCAGTGTGCAGTCGAGTTAGTTCAACACAAAAAGCTAGAGGCCATGAACCTGTTTCTTGGAAAAATGGCATGTCAATGCTAGATGTGCACTCTTTTTGCTGCTGACACCTCAACAAGCTGTTGCAAGCAAATATTGTTTGTGCACACAGCAGAACCTGCAAAACACACAGGTTGAGCTTCAGAACTAGTAGTGTTACATGATGCAGAAAATGTCAGCAGAGTTCACCTTGCTGATGTGCCAATATGCAGCAGTGCAGCTGGTATTTAAAAAAAAAAAAAAGGATGACATAGCTCTCCAGGAATGCTTACATAATATAGATGTATCATTTTTTGACACAGGCACATGGCATATTCAGCTTTTTCTGAACTTTGATCCCATATTGCTATGGAGCCTGCCCTATGTACCCCAAAACATCTGTTCCAGGCAAGTGTGCACCCTTAACACCTTTTCACTGCTACTCTGTGGCAAAAACCATTAGTCCAGGGGAAGTCTTCAGTGCTTTCCGGGGCTGGCTGGGATTTTAGGACAGCAATTGACAGAACCATGCCAGTGAAAGAAAGCTTTGTCTGCACAAAACATTCAGTGGGTCACAGCACTCAAGTGACAGCAGCCAAGGTGCAAAATAAGAGGTGCAAATGCAACAACAACAAAAACAATAACAATAAGGAAGCTGCCAATCAAAGGGCATAACATGGCCCATTGCAAAAAGCATGCAGCTTGACGCTCCACCAGGCTGGCTTGTGTCTCACTAATTCTGTGTGGCAAAGTAACTGAAAACTCAGCGTGAAGTTAAGTACCACTAGTTTGATTGTCTAAGTCATGCTGGCTACCAACTCATCATCCCTACACAGCTTTTTATAAAATGAAAGAAAGTCAAAGCTAAACAAAACCGATCACCTGAAATAACAGTACTATTATGTTGTCTGTATAAATGTCCAAACTGGGAAGACCTGTCATAGTTGTCTTAAGCGCTGGAAATGTGGCCAGGCCCAGGCAAACATTCTTGATGGCTGATAACATTCTTTATGCAAATGTGGTAAACTAGAGATTTTGTTGCACAATGTGATGAGTGTTTACAGTACTCAGCCCACTTGTCGTCAAATTTCAAAGAAATCCAACGTGTTCCTCCTTGCTCCGTCCTCTTCCACAAGGCAAAGTGGCAATCTCAAGAACCGAAAGCTATGACACTTCTCAGCATTCTTGCTGTGGCAAAAAAAGGTATGGCCTTCCCTGAATAACTACAAACAAGCTCATGAAACCAGGCATGGCACAGAATGTTTATCATGACTGTAGCCACCTAATCACATATGTGACGTTACTAATGCAATAGCTGATATGACCCGCAGAACAAATGCTGTAAAAAACACAACTGCATCACTTTCCTGTATATGTTGCATTAGCCTTGCACTTTGAGCAAGCGTTGCAACATCTCATTTGTCCTTACATGCACTTAAAGCTAAAGAAAAGAAAAGCAGCAAGTTTTCGAGCACAAGCACAAGTAAAAGCAAGGAAGGTTCTGTGCATGCAGTGAAACTACTGTTACACTGGACGAAAAATCACATAATATGCCAATGCGCTTGCGTTTTCAGTTACCTTAAAGCCGGGGGGAACAGGAAGCACTAAAATGTAGTACGTTTACCCTTAACGAAGTAATAAAGTTTCTAATAGATCACTATTCTTTAATTCAAACCTCTATTTCTGTGCAAAACACTGGTGTAAAGTGGTTGCTTATACTCTTGTCAGAAGTGTTACATGCCAAAATACACATGTACGCATGCATGCACACACAGCTATGCATACACACACCTCACACACGTACATACGCTCACACAGATACACACACACATACACACAATATGTCTACTTAATTTCTTGCACTGGTTTCACAGGTTTTCAAGCTGCTACCTTACAAGTGCAGTTACATTACAGCCGTTCTTTTAATACAGTCGAAACCCGCTACAATAAATGCCACCTCAACGAAATTTCCGGTAC
Organism: Hyalomma asiaticum; assembly: GCA_013339685.2. NCBI lineage: Eukaryota > Metazoa > Arthropoda > Arachnida > Ixodida > Ixodidae > Hyalomma > Hyalomma asiaticum. The sequence goes on from CM023482.1 coordinate 151,580,573, forward strand.
AACGAAAAATTCTCGGTTCCCCGCCAGCTGTCCATAGGAGTCAATGCACAAATATTCTTGCTACAACGAACACTTTTCTTTTTTTTTGTGCTGTTTCGCTTCAACGAAATTTGACGATGCAATTCCTTGCTCGAAAATTCCTTGCTCGATTTTCTGCGCAGTAAGCACAATCCCGAACATTTTGGCGCATTTCAGAAGATAAGAATATGTCTACAAAGTCGAAATCGCGTTTTGGCACTACCAGAAACAGCCGTTGTTGACTGCATGCTTGACTACCGATGTCTACCAATGCCGTCTACTGATGTCTGTCGAGATATCGCGCGCAACCGCCTCGCTCCCACCGACGCCCCTTATAGTCGTTCGCCCGACGAAAGAGGGCCTGGGCATTCCCTCCTGCTTGACAAGCAAGCAACGCCAGCCTTCACACACCACGCAGTGTGATGTAATCAGTTCGGCGGAGACGGCCGGGTCGTTTCATCTCTGCTTTAGATGCATTCGTCCCCAGTGCTCGCACGCTTTTACTCGCGCGTAAAACATAGGATGCGGAGGCATTGTTATCGAGTTGGACTTTGTACAGAACAACGGCGACTGCAAAAACGCCAAAAAGCGTTCGCGGGTGGCCGTAATGGGAGAACAGATGTTTCTCATCACCGCACACAAAACGGCTCATCATCGCATTTCTCCCTAATATCTGTGCTGAGCCTCAGCCTCTCAGTCGTGCACGCTGCATGATGTCCGAGATTGCACTGCGGCAATCTCAGAGATCACGCCTCGATTATGCTTGGGCTTAGCTGTGCCAGCCTGCACAGCACACATGGCAGCACGCGTGAGGGAACTGGGATAGCGCGGAGGAATGCAGCACTGTGAGTAAATGACGTTCGTGCAGTAATTTTATCAGGATGCCGGAGTTATGAACCGGCGTGCCGAACGTCTTTGAGACACCGCAGATCAAGTGAAGCTGGAAAGCCAGAGCGTGGCCGTTCGAGGGAGTCTGCAGGGGTTCAAAGTAGGTGGTGCGTTCATTATGCGAGTGCGTTCATTACGAGAGTACAACATTTGGTATTATGAATGTGAGAAAGTTGGTTACTGAGGACTTTTTCCGTATCACAAAAAATGGGTGCGCATTGCAATCTCCTTCACATTTTTTTTTTTTTTTTTTTTTTGTGTGTGTGGTCGAGGGAAACAGGTGCGCGTTACAATCGAGGGCGCGGTAGAATAGAGCAAATCTCCCGGGTTCCGTTTCTGCAAGTTTGGCAGATATGGGTTCCGAACCCTCCGACTACCGCTGCGTGATGCCGCACGCGGGATGGAGGCATAAAAGTTTCTTTGTTCTACCAGCTCTGGTCGGTTATATTTTTTCGATTTCATGACAACGAAATTTTCGCTTCAACGAAATTTTTCCCGTGCACCGTCAATTTCATTGTAGCGAGGGTCGACTGTAATAGGTTCAATAAAAAGATGTAACATATAATACAAAAAACTTCCATTGCCCTTTTGCTTGTGCTGTAAACATGTGCTGCATGTTTCTCATGCTGCGACCCAATCTCAGGTAGTGGTAATGTGTGTTTTGCCGAAGTGAACAGAGAGAATAAGGCGGCAGTGGGCTACCACACAATTGACATGCCATCATCAGACAGGGGTTAAAAAAAGGAGGGCTCAAATACCTGAGTGTACATTTGTAATCCGACATCGGTGCTTCCTCCCTCTGTCGCCTGGTGTGACAAACAGGGTTGGTTTGCTTAGTGCCACTGGGCCCGCCAAGCACATGGCACAGCACTGCCAGGAGGGCAAGGCCCCAAGGCAGCCCCGTACCGCTGTGCCCGACTCTGCGGCGCGTGCACACTTTCTAACAGTACACATGCACGCATCGTCATCACAACAAAGCAGCCAAACACAGCTTCTGGTGGACATTCCATCCAGCATAGAGAAATAAACATCACAAGAATTTCACATGGAACCCAATTTTGTGTTTGCTTGACCCAAACTGCTTGACCCAAACTAGCTATCACGTACCAAAGAGTGAAAGATTCCTCTCAAAGTGCATAGCACTGAAGACCAGACCCCTTGCAAGCAACTCAATTTGTTGATAATAACTTTCCACAGAATAAATTTCTACAGAATGCTAAGGCATACAAGAGGTCTGAGCACTATAATGTGAAGACTCTACCCAGCCACAATACTAAAATTGCAGCACTGCGCAATATTTAAGAAAACTATGTCGCACTTATTCAGAGATGGGAAATTTGGCCCCACGTGGCGGCTTAAAAAAAACTTCTGAAAGGTAATTTCAGTTATACAGCTTCAGAAACCTGCATATCAGTTTAGAGGATCCACTTGCAGTGATACCAATGATATGACTTGAGCAAGATTTGGATACATGAAACTCATTTCCTGATAGAAGTTCCTTGACTGGAAAATAACTGGAACTTACAGCAGAGAGCAAAACTTGCTTTTTGAATGCATCTCAAGACTGCAAAGTCATACTTTACATAGTTCTGGTTTCTGTGAAACCATGAAAACAGGTGCATTTTTACCATTTCTACAATTTCCCCGGCTTTATCAGAATTTTGATATAATTGTTAATTGAACCTGGTTCATTTGCGAGGTCTGACAAAAGTAACAGCAGTACAGTTTCGAACACACAAGTAGCCTATCCTTCAACTTTTCTTTATTTTATTCTTTCCCCGCCCCCATGTGCGCTCTTTGATGACAGCTGTTGCTCGGCCTGTCGGTCGGTGTCACGAGACACCTTGGGCCTGGTATAGTCCTGTGCAATAATGCATAGAGTGCGCAAGGAGGCTGGCCGATAAGCCACGCAAGCAAGCTCCTCTGCCTAAGGGCCAATGCAAAGGCAGCGTTTGCCGTGCAATGTGCAAAGACCATAAGCGTCCTGGCGCAATGGCCTTGACAGCAAGCTGGCCAGCAGGCCAAACAAAGCAAGGTGCTGCGCCCATCCCAACAGAGAGACAGGAAAATGTCAATGCAGATGGGCCTCCACACAGGAATGACAATTTCTCTTTCCCACAAGGGTATCTTACAACTTAAACTACACATTTTTGCTCACTCATACTGACCAGCCACAAACAAGGACACACTTTCTAAGCACTAGCCCATTAAAATACGACATTTTAAGTGGACAAATGATTCGGGTGACAGAAATGAGGCCTCCACATTACAAATGGATACTTCTAATGCAAAATTCTTTTCATTCTGTAGCTTCTCTTTTAAGTGAAACAGAAGTAGAACAAAAATTCTGCCTTTAAATAGTTCACCGCGAGTCACTAAGGAGGCTCCTGCACACTACAGTAAAAGCTGTCATTGCCGGTTCCTTAAAGCTGATAAGCATCGTGATGATGTCATTCCTGCGACCCCTTGGAAGCTGGGAGGAAGGGTGTGGTGCCAGAGACAGAGACAGCCTGCAGTGCCTACCATAGCAGCGGCAGCGGCAGCGGCGGCAGCGCCAGCCCGGCTCTGCGTGGCCTTGAGCTGCGCCTGCAGGTGCGGGGGAGGGTGGAAGTAGCGGCACTGGTCCCGAGAGCAGCGACCCTTGACGAAGTCCATGCACACGGTGACTGCCCCGTCCCCGCTGTCCACCGCCACGTGCTCGGGCGGGTGCCCAAAGCGGCACTCCGTCTCGGGCCGCTTGCACGTGCCACGCTGGAACTCCCGGCACACCTGCCCCGTGGTTGCCGCGAGAGGAGGAGGAGGAGAAAGCTCATTGGGGGCCACCAATGCATGAGGACGTGTTGCTGCTGCTGCTGCTGCAAGGCGCAGATTTCTTCGGGGCGCACTTTTTCCAACCTGAGCTACAACTTATAGTCGAACCTCTGTGCCCCTTCAAATGCATTTGTGTTGGTTATTACAAAGTGCTGTTCTGGCTTGACGCTCTAGATAACGGATAAGAAAGGAGAGAACAACAGTGCACAAGTTGGGGCTCAATAGCTAAGCCAGAAAGATGGAACCTGTGGGTCACAAGGCTGAACATAGAAAATAGGAACAATGGTCATTTCGACTTGCCTAACGTTTTAGTAGTATAGGTAGTTTTTTTAATGCAGCAGTTAATCTGGACAACAGTAACTACTGGAGCTAACCGGCTTATCTGGAGCACAAACTGCAGATGGCTTGCTCACTTCACCTTCTACCGGCACATCTGCTCTAGCAGCTCATCAGATCTAAAGGTTGTAAAAGCATCAGGATGTGATATCTGAGCTGCGTGTTAAAAGAGACAGCTTTATTCCTCAGGCACACTGTTCACCAGGGACAGTACCGAAGCACACAGAGGAGCACTTCGCATAGGAGCTGGCTACATGTCCACTCCACAGAAGCAAAAGCAGCGGCAGCAGCAGCGTGCAAATAAGCCATGCACAATTGACCTTTCTAATTCAGTTGATCACAGTGAACACTAGCAAGTGCACAGTAGCAGATTCAAGTGCACAGTAGCTGACAGAAAGCCTGGTCTTCCAGCAGCATCTGAAGAAGCCGATACTATGGCTATCACTACAGCACATATGGTCCATCACTACAGCACGTATGGACATTTCTACCTTCTGTGTACATATGGTACTCCGCCACCTTTTTGTCAGCAGCCAAGAACACTGGGAAATGCAAAGTGTACAAAAGCTACATTGTCCTTAATACTATTTAGTGATTGGAGCTGGCTTACCACATACCAAATTTGGTATTTGGTATGCAGCAGTGACCTTGTTCTTTTCTTTGTTGTTTACTGTGTCCTCCTAATGTAAAAGCACACACTTAATGTTCCTGACTGAGAACAACACCAAAGAAGGCAGACTTTGTCCATTCTCCGTTGCAAGGTGTCGGCACTGGAAGCGATGAGTTGTCCTCAACGTTTTAGATAGGACTGTGGAAACTGTGGCATGACAAACACGCATACTGCACTTCAAGTATGAGTACACTTGAGCCATCACATGGCAGACTTCGCAAGCTCCAATGAAGAACAGTGTGTTTATCACTTATGAAGTATGCTCCACTTTTGCATAAGATGATACTACAATTCGTGCTTGCACAGAAATTTATATCTTAAAAATCTCTCATTTATGAAGTGCCCTTCGCTTGTACTTGCACAGCTTGTACTTACACAGTACAAGCTTGTACTTGCACAGCTTGTACTTACACAGTACAAGCTTGTACTTGCACAGGAATTTATATATTTTAATCTTGTAATGTCATTTTAGAGCAATCATACAGCATAATCACGTGTGAATCATTCATCCACCACATTTACTATGAATAACAGCTGAACTGGCTACTCTAATGCAACAGTGCTAGTGCAACTTGCAATTCAGTTTAATCTGCAGCCCTACGTTAGTTTCACAGTTATACCACACTCTGTCTTTATTTGTCACTTTGTTTCGTTGTGCCTTCATGCAACGGCCAGTAAACACTGCTATAGCAGTTTCCCTTCAGATTAGACCTAATGTCAGCAACTGCTATATACACAATCAGTTCATCTGATGGTTGCAGAAGACACCCATGTTGATTGCACAGTGCACAGTGGAGTAGAGCCACAGTTGAGAATTGAACAGAACACCCATCACATCTCACCTCAAGTCTGTCAGTGCGCGCCACTTTTTGTGGGGACACTAGTGAAGCTGGTACAACGCTTAGAGGGGCCGTCACAGCATCCGCAGTCATCATGCCGGGCAAAACAGGACTAGGTGTCAAGTAATGTCCAAATGAAGATGCTGTTGCCATTGTTGTCAATGCAGGCATATAGGGGCTGGTAGCCTACAATGAGAGAAAAACAAAGCAGGACATGATGCAGTCAGATACAGGCACTGACTGTAAAGGTGGAAGCACTGATGAGTAAATTACACATGAGCCATTTTTAAACACTGTATTTATGAAATGCCTAGCAGTTTGAATCAACTAGTCACCTTCAGGAATTCATAATACCCCGAAACCACAAGTGAAGAACATCACAATTTATTAAGAACGCAGTTCAAAACCTAAACATTGCTCTTACCCTCTCTGTTTGCTAAATCCAGAGCAATGGCTCCATTGGAAGCATGAGAAATTATGGAGCAAAGCAACAGTTACCAGCCCATTCTCTAATTTATTTCATAACAAAAAGCACTCTTGGAGCATCTTGAGGGGACACGAAAGTAAGAAACAATTCTCTTATAAGTAGATTAGAGTTTCACAATGTCAAACACACCAATCTTGTGAGGGAAAGACCCTCAGTATGCTAGGCAATGTGCAAAAAGAAAATACAAGGGCTTAAGTGGCCTTGAAGTTCCACCACTAAAATGCGTGACGTCACAGATATTTCACAACGTCTGCTTAAGCATACATAACTATTTGTCGGTAAGAAAGACCTACACTGTGTTCCAAGGAAGTCAGGGACTTTACACAGGGTGCTTCAGGACACTTTATGTAACAAATTTGGTGAGAATACAAAAAAAAAAAGAAAACAGCTTTCTCACATCATTACACTCCGAAGTTCCGCCACTAATTTCATAACTAAACATTTGATGTTCGTTTCCTCTTTAATATTGAACATAAAGTCGAAATTATTGACAATCAAGTTTTCACAACGTAAGTTATCATTCTAAACCACTTCAGCCTTTCACTTTAGTGTCCCTTTAAGGCAGCTAACAACATAAAGCAGCAGCTATGTGCAGTGTCAAATAAAGAGGGTGTTACAAGTTCCATCCAAAAATATGTAGATCCATGAGAAACACGACCACCTCATCATAGTAATTACTCATGAATACCCTCAACGGATTTGTAGGTACTACACACATCCCATGGTGCACTCGCCAGGGAAGAAGTTATCAGCTTAACTGCACAGCACCAGAAGCAGCGTTTGAATAGCAACTGTTTTCAGAACAAGAAAGACAGCTCCACTTTTCTCACAATGTCCAGGTAGAATACAAATTTAGTTACAGCACACACATTCAACAACACAGATATTTTGCCTAAGAAGTAATGGAAACTAATCTTCTAAAAATGCCACCAATATAGGCTGAATTCACACAATGAATATATAAGTCTAGCTGTGCTTACAGCCAGGCTTATTCCTGGTCCCCAATACTCAGTTGCTTTCTACAATGGCCCACATATAAAAATCCATCTTGTGCTTCAGCAATATCAACTAGCTAGCAAATCTTTTATAGTAGTGAAATAAGTACGACAAGCAGTCAAAAAGGCAAAATGACAACCCAACTGCATCAATCAAACATTGCTAGAAAAGACTGCAAATTCTAAAGGTTATATAAACTGACTCATTAGTTTCAGAGTGTTGATGGCAAGCTTTCAGTTGTTGTGTACAGCAATATCTAAAGTAACACCAACGCACACGTCTCCTCTGCTACATCAATTATAACTGAAATTTTCATTAATTCCTTTTGCAACGTAGAGAGGGAATATACTCATAAACTCTACCAAAAAATAAAGTACAAGTCTAATGTACATCAGTGATGTGATAAAAGTATTGTTGACATACAAGCGGCATGTTTTTGCATCTCTGGAATATAAGGAATACAATTTTCTCAGTTTTATTTTGTCTGTACATCACTGTACATCATTAGGTCGCGCTAGAAAACTAGCGCGACCTAATGGACCTCAATAAAGTTTTTCCATCCATCCATCGATCCATCACTTGATTTTTGCTTATATGCATCCTTTCCATTTTTGGCAGACCTTAAGCGTATACATGTTTGCCGTTTCATGAATGGAGAATGTCCTGTAACAACCTTAGAATAAGAAAGGTCTATACTTTCTACAAATGGAGATAGACTGACTGATAACGAATCTGACAAAAAAGAATACTTAAACATAGAAGAAAAGGAAACGGTAGGATAGTTTGAACGCTGACACTGTCGTTTTTTTTGTTTTGGCGGCTGTGTACTCTGGCACACTAAACCCTAGTAACGAAGTGCATCAACTTCGGGCTGCATCAAAAAAAAAGAGAGAGAGAAGGAACAAAAAGAAAGAACTTTCCAGAAGGTACTGCACATAATTAAGCGCATAAAGAACCACTATATGCGAGTAAAAGATAACATGCAAGATTGAAACAATGAGACTCGTGCAGGCAGTTGAAACAAACTCACAACAACGGTTGTCAAGAGAGCCAGCTATCATCTGCAGTGTCATCATTATTGTGGTATAACTATACTCAACAGCTGCTTGTAGAAAGTTAAATGCTCTAATAAAGTGATAGGGTGCGTGTTCATATAACGATTGACAGGCCAACAAGAATTCTTTTGCTACTCTGGATAAAAAGCATGTTGCAGCCTAAATTTCAAAACCCACAGATGCAACACCAGACAGCAGCCGTGTAGCAGCGTCCCCTGGATAAAGCATGTTGTTTAGGCACACTAATCCATAAAAAATGTCCCTACCTTTGTCCTTGCCGACAACCAAAGGAGTGCAGTGCAGATCCCAATGAGCAAGACTGTTGAACACTAGCACAGATTTTACCAGCAAGCATGGCTCAAGCATTGTGAGGGGCTACATTTGACTGACCATGCAAGTGTTACACAGAACGTCAGTGGAGACCACAAGCACTGTCCGCTTACCAAGCAAAAATCATGCTTATTAACGAAATCAAACTTTACATAAACACAGCAAATTGCAGGACAGGCGGCTGAAGGAAAGAAAAGAAGTCTCATATGTGGTTTTCTCATAAATACTTCCTCTGAATGCTCACCTAGAGTGTCTCAAGTCGGAATGAACAGCAAAGGTAAGGTCATAATAGAGCTGCCATCCATTGCACGAACTCGACATAAATATGTGACATTAATTTTTGCTAGGGACAGCTTTGTTCTTCAGTGACAGACAATAAGCTCATTGAAAGCTTATACAAATAGTGTAATCTCCGGCTGTGTTATTACGTTATAGTGCAGGAAACATATTTCAGCCAGTCTTGAAAATAATGATGCAAGAACATGCCATAACTTAGCTCCACTAACTATTTATTAACTCGGAATTTTTTCGATACCACAGGAAAAAAAAAACAATTTGTCACTGCAGCCAGGGTACACCTATGGCTATTTTGCAGCATATTGCACATGTGTGTATTAACACCCCTGTGCGAGTATCATTGAGAAAGTAATAAAATATGTAGTGCAACACGATGCGAAAACATGTCAAGGGCCCATGTGCTCACAATGGGTGCTTAAAATGGAACCCAATGGCTTCAATTTTACTGACAATGGTCACGTTGCGAAATGAACTGTCTGTTACAGAACTCCTATAGTCTTGTCCACATTGTCGCCAATTGCCAATATCAATGCTACTCATGGAATCAAGATCCAAGCTGACAACATTATAATAGGTCAACACACACACAGTGGAACTTTGATGTAAAAGGTTGTGCAGTAAGAAAGAAAAAAAAAAAAAAGAAAACGTGTGCTTGAAAAGGTTCTTTTGCAAACAAATATTCAACAGAAGTGCCAGTTGAAAATTGTAAGCTTCATCTTGCAATATACACGTGTATATGCAATATACAAGTGTATAGCATTCAACCTAACTGTCAAAGGAAACTACACAGGCACAAATAATAGCGACACACAAAGGGGAAACACAAAAGATATAACAAGCACTTCTTATGTTGGTGTTTCTCCTGTGTGTGTCACTATTATTTGTGCCTGTGCAGTTTTCTTTGAAAGTATGCACCAACAAGCCCAGCAACAACTACTCTTTCAACCTAACTTGTCATTTTTTGAAGTGTTATGGTACAGGAAAGAAGACCATAAATATACTGCCTTGTGTTCGTTGCCCAGCATTGATAACTAACTCGACTAAGCAGGTTTGCAGTAGTCTGCTAGCTTCCATTCAACATCAACTAAGGTTTTGCATGCGTGCAGCCTTTTGTGTTATCACAATACCACCAAAAGCATTACTAGATATTACATACACTTTCCCAGATCACTGAAGCACTGCTGCTTGAGATGCATGGTGTCCTGTACTTGAGACATTGTTGTTACTTGTCCTTTGCTTTGTCTTTGTGCTACGCCCCATCAGAACCCATAATAGATGTATCAACTGGTGTGACCCTATTGGACACAATTTCCATTGGTTAACATTCTTCTTTGTTCTCCTGACAATCTTGTTCAGTCACAGCTGCACTAATCACTGTCATAAATCAAGCTTTGAAAGCTCCATGATTTTAGCCTTGTGAGGTTTCTAGAAGGAGTAGCTTCATTGAGGTATATGGCAGACAGACAGTGGCATATAAAACATATTGATACTGCTAACTTCAAAAGTTATTGTGCTAAATACACATCACATTGTATTTTTTTTTACACGCGAGGAAACATGGGAAGGTCGGCTACTTCAGAGCCAGCTACACATGGTACCATGGCCACAATCATAACAATACCCCCTGAGCTTGTTTAAAATCTTAAAGGTATCAATATTCACATAGTGTGCTTCATTATACCAACAGTGTCCTTAAATAGAGAAGTTACACCATTCACCAATTTGTTGCAAAATATTTTAGAAAGTTCAAAATAAAACAAGTCATGATATGTGCACTGTAATTCATTATCAAAAGTGTCATTTACAAATGAGCAAACAAGATAAAAGTGTAACGAACCTCCCTGCCTTTTCTTGCTTTCTCTCTCTCTTTAGCCATTAAGATCTGTTGTAGTGGCTTTAGAAGTGGTTGTATTGTATCAGATAGGCTGCTTTTAATCACCCCCTTAATGGTATTTGATTTCTGTGCGGTTTTGCAATCAGTCACACTCCAGTTATCCGAGGCACTTTCAGTCATGATTTTTGAGCCCACCCACCGTCTAATTTCCCTTAACATAATCAAGTCCCCTCCTCAACCTGTGTAGAGGCACCAGTCATGGTAAGTTTGATTACAGCCATACTCAACCATGACAGAATGAGCCCTACTTAACAGGATACTGGTATAAGAGGTGGCAAGTGAGCCCCCCTTGAGCGTTTTTACTAGTATGATTGTTTTGTAAAATCTTCATATTAATATGATCACAACTTTTTAAAAAACAGGCTAAGACTGCCTTCATGTTCAAGCAGAACTCATCAGGGACCTAGTGCATTACATATACTGCGAACTATAGGAAACGCAAGGACACATTCTCAAGAGAAGCTAGCACCCTTTCTTGTAAATGCATTTTCTTCACAGCTGACATATAGCCTTGTTGGTGGAAGAAGGGAGCACTCGGCAAACGAACACATGAGAGGAACATACAATGACACAAGCGCCTCCTCGTACCCTTGTGTCTTCTCATGTATTTGTTCACCCAGGACTATTTTTTTCAACAATTATGTTCTCACATTTGAGCTACCTATAGTATCAAGCATGCCTCTTATAATTAATCATGCCAGACAGTGAAACAGAAGCATGCAAGAAAGTAATGCTCAGCTAAAGTTTGAAACTCAAATGAGTGTGTGTGTGTGTGTGTGTGTGTGTGTGTGTGTGTGTGTGTGTGTGTGTGTGTGTGTGTGTGTGTGTGTGTGTGTGTGTGTGTGTGTGTGTGTGTGTGTGTGTTTGTGTGTATATATATATATATATATAAGGTTGCCCGTGCACTGCATATTACACTAGCAGTGCTGCCTTCTGCTACACACACAAAGTCAAACAATGAATGCAGGGAATAAATGGCACATGGACTAAGGACTACACTGATCATAAAACACACAAGTTACACATCTTCAAGGTAATAAATGGAGAGGTTTGCCAGAAGAATAGAGAGAGTTGTAACATGTATGCAGTACTCTAAAAAAAGTGTCCCAATTTCTAGTCAGCTAAAATGTGTGAAAAGAAAGGACTTCGTTGTTCAGAAAGCTAGACACAGCGATGTTACACAAGAGTTACACGTCCAGCAAAAGTTAAATTAACATGAAGTATAAGACTTAAAAATTGTTTATGTGCTTTCAAATGAAATACTCAAAGCAACTTTGCCAAACTTCACAAGCTGTCGCACAAGGGCCTTTGGCTACATGTGTCAGTGCAACTAGCCTTTCAAGGCAACCTCATTATTCACTTAAGCTCACTGTCCAAATAAACATGCCTATTTTACATGAAAATATGACCACTCTCATTTTTGCTCTGTATCTATATGGTAATCCTTCCATGGAGCCTCTAAATAATCATAGGCTACTCTTTGTTACTACTGGATACACTCCCAAGCAGTGGAGCGCTGCTGATGTGGCAAGGTCAGGGTGAGCACAAACCACACACAGCACCATGGAAGAAGGCATGCCCACTTCGTTTTTTGAACACTGTACATGCTGTGAAACTAAACAGAGATCATGCACACATCTAAATAAAACACACACACACACACAGTGCAAGAGAGCAGCACAAAAGTGCAGAAGACGGAGCTCAGCATGGAAAACGGGCAACAGGAAGTTCCTCCTCAGCACAGGAATTTGGCCCTGTACACTAACTCCCCATTTAGCAGGCTCAGAAAATAGAGTAGGGGAACTTTGGCTGGCTCTGCCAGACAATAGGTAAAACCACTTTTGCTATATACTTCCCACTCCTTATATAAATACCCACTGCGGTCAGCATTGAACTTTCCTTCGGCCTATATACATTAACACAAATAAAATTCCCTGGCCATTTTTCTGCACTGCAACATAAAACTACCAAACATGGGAAGCTGATACAAGGAAGTTGATACTATTCTTTTTATCCCCATTTCTAAAAACATAAACTGTATAACTGACTAGCTGGACCTATACGTAACTACAAACATTCAGTTGGCACCATCACGTCTGGTTTTAATTACAAATGCCCCTGTATCAAGCTAGCAGTGAAAATCAATGTCTTAAACAACAGCCCAACATCATCATCATCATCATCAGCCCATCTTATGTCCACTGCAGGACGAAGGCCTCTCCCAATCCTCGCCATCCTTGCCTGTCCTGCGCGAGCTGATTCCATCTGATGCCTGCGAATTTTTTTATTTCGTCCCCCCATCTTACTCTCTGCCGCCCACGGCTGCGCTTATCCTTTCTTGGTATCCATTCCGTCGTTCTAACTGTCCATCTGTTATCTAGCCTTCTCATCACGTGGCCTGCCCATGTCCATTTTTTCTTCTTAATATCGTTCACTATGTCGGCGACCCCCGTTTGTTCTCTGACCCACTCGGCTGTCTTCCTATCCCTTAGTGTAACGTCAATCATTTTTCGTTCCATCGCCCGCTGCGCGGTTCTTAACTTCCTCTCTAGCTTCTTTGTAATTCTCCAGGTTTCTGATCCGTAAGTCAGTACTGGCAGGATGCAGTAGTTATATAGTTTCCGCTTGAGTGATAGTGGTAGGTTTCCGTTCATGAGTTGTGAATGTCTCCTATATGCGCGCCATCCCATGTTTATTCTACGGTGGATTTCTTTTATATGGGTGGGTTCTCCAGTAAGTAGCTGTCCTAGGTACAGATATTCTTCTACGACTTCTAATGTATGGGTTTCGACCTTGAATAGATGTTTTTTTGCCGTGCCACTTAGCATTATCTTTGTTTTCTGCATGTTCATCCTTAATCCTACCTTAACGCTTTCTCGCCTTAAGTCTTCAATCATCTTTTGCGATTCGTCGCCATCATTGCTAAAGCCCAACATACTTGAGTCAGTATGTTGAACCAGCATATAGGCCAGGGTTAACTAAAGGCTATGTCTGGCAATGGCACACTTTGATCTGCACAGCAAAGTCAGCGCAATCAGCAGTGAAAGCTGGTCACAAGAAGGTGCAGTGGTTCAAGAGAGCTCATCCCTTTAAAGAAAAAAAAAATGCAAACAAGCAAAAGCACGAAATGGCAATGTATTGCATGCAGTATATGCTTTAGTACCCAAGAGTGCAACTTTGTTTCAGGAAAACAAATTCCTACACACAGAGGAGGAAGCCATGCCAGAACAAGATGGTCATCAGTTGCACTAATATTGAAAAAGGCAGGTGGAAGAAAATGCTCCAGGCAAAATGGTCACCAACTGTTGCTCACTCACTCACTCATTTATTTATTTATTTAGTGATACCATCAGAGGCATTTACAGCAGTGGGTTATACGACAGGCTAGCTAGAAAGTGTTTACGATAATGGACCTATATTTACAGCACTAAGTAATGCAAGAAGATAATGTGTAATTAACTTATTTCAGTTATGCATAATACGATGTCAAAGAAAATGAGAACTATTGGGTTTGACTATCTAACTGCTCCTTACACAAACACGCATCACTCTTTAAGGCCTAAGTGGATAACGCCTCCATGCATCAAAAGCTGGGTGCTCATGGAGCTTGGACTCCCACTACTTGCATGACGTCTGTGTTTATATGGGTGCTGAGATTCATAGCTGAAAGATGACATTACATACTTGCGCATTTCAATGGCTTGCACATTTTAATGGAGGTCACTCTTCAATAGAGTAACACATTTCAGCGGCATGACCACGTAAAAAGAAAAAAAAGAACAATATTCTTGCATGATATCCTTCTTTGCATTATGAGATTTCCTCAGTATGGTTATGATCTGGAAAGCTAGTTTATACAGTTTGTTCCCAATAGTGACATACTCTGCAGTTATTAGTGTATTGGCTTAGTACAATAAAATGTTATTGTAAAAATATTGTATGGTGTATTTGATATTCAAATCAATATTTAAAGCTGAATATTCATATTCGACTTACATGCAAAAAATGTGATATTCAGGAAACCCCCAATTATATGCAAAGAATAATTCTATCGTGAAATTGGGGCACCTGTTACAAGGTTGCTACACAATCTTATATCAGACGTAAAGAGATAAGCAAGAGAATGTGCATAGCATGAGGCCGCTATAAGGGGCACCATGAAGAAATAGCAATGCTAAACCAAAAACCTCTTAGGTATGCTGCAGCGTTTGCCTGAGATAAAAGTAATTTGTGGAAGCAGACTGCAGAGTTGCAACATCACATCAGCTGTAATAACCTGTGGCTTCTACTGCTGCAACTGTTCAGTGTATACTTGCAACAAGCACAAATGACTTGTGCAAAAGGAGCCATAGAAGTGTTCACACAGATTGCAAGAACACATGACAGAGTGAGGACTCCAATAAGTCATAGCTCCAGACTTGTCTGTACAAGTCTGGAGCTATGAGACAATTCCAATGCAGAAGCCAACAATGTCATCAATGGAACTCTCATGGCAAGCTATGTACAACAATATGTTGTGTATATCCCATGCCTTAGTGTTGCAGCATATGTAGGTCAAACTGGCAAGTGCCTCAATTTTAGATCATCTGAGCACGAATCCAACCTACAAAGGTACAAGCAAGGCGATGTGGCTCATCACTGTTCTCATTGCAGGTGTGTTCAAATGTTTGATAAGCCCTGTGTTGTCTCCAGAATCCAAGAACAGATTACACAAGAGACATTATGGAAGCTGACTGGATATACAAATTTGGTGGTCAATGTGTAACCGCTCTTTCTCCTTGACAAAGAAACAAAATTTCTGCACATGCTGTGAATCTCTGTTCCTTATGATGTCTGTGGTATAACTAGAAAAATAAACCATTTGGGGCACAGCATTTCTACGTCTCATGTGTTCACCTGTTGTTCTTGCGTTGCTTAAACAATCATGAATAACCAACTAGTCCAAATTACTATTTTTGGAACATGGAACCTCCCCCACACGTGTAACGTGCTTCCATGCTGAAGACATGGCTGCAAACAATGGGCCTTTTTCCAGTATTGCAGACTACAGTCTCCACTGAGTGATTCCAAATATGCCACGATCCTTCGGTTGCCACTTCCCTGCTTTCTCACCGCCTGACCAGTGCTTTTTAAACAGCAGGCCGATAGCCGGTCCGCACCTAAGAATGGCCACCACTGGCCAGTTTCTCGGCCATCATATGGAAATACAGTAAAACCTCGTTATAACAAAGTTGAAGGGGGAGTGGTAATTACTTTGTTATAATCATTAGTTTGTTATAACCGATATTAATTTCACCTATAGAAATTTCAAGGGGAATTGCGATTACTTCGTTATATCCGATAGTTCGTTATATCCAGGTTTGTTATAACGAGGTTCTACTGTACATATATTTGTAACATTCATTTGTGTATGTAATGTCACACAGTCTGGTAAATTGAAGACTCAAAAGGAAGCACTTTGAGCCCAAAATGTGTGCCTTAATATTTCAGTGCATTCAGAGCACCTTACGAAAAACAATTTGCACAATAGTTATTAAACTCACAAGTATTCTTATGCCAGCCAACCAGGACAGTAGTTGTGTCTTTGCAAGCATGTTGTATTGTTTTGCCACTAAGAAAACAATGTTAAAATAAATGACACCGTAAAGATGTAACCTTTTCTTTTTAACATAAATTCGACCTCCACTAACATAGCCTCCCCTTCCTGCACATGCCCTTGGAGGGTAAACTGGAGGACAGCTGAAATACTGCAAGCTTCATTAGAACATTGAGTCTGTGGAAAACTTGGCATCTGATGCGAATACTGAATTCTCCTAGTGTGTTCCCAAGAATACAGATCCCTGCAGTCAAGATGAAAGCTGTGGAGAGACCTGGACATACTGTTCATGCCAACCAAACAAACAGGAAGGTACTGCGTATTCTGGTTAAGGTTTCCTACCATAGCAAGCATTCTTCATGTGTCAAAAAGCAAGATCCCAATGACAAGTTCTTGGGGGCATGAGTGGTCTGCTGCTATTGCCTCATTCTTCACATTAAAACAACCATCATAATAATATAAGGTTATCAAGGAAATGAACTTATAAAATGAGAACTTGTGCAGATCTAAGGAATAAATTACAGGGTGCTTATCTGGTCATATCAAGGACATAAGATGGCACTGAAAAATTTTAAGCCAGTTCCAACCCAAATGGTGGATTTATTGGAAGCCGACAAGTAAACAAGAGATGCTGGGAGTTGATAATGTGGACAGCTTATGAGTCATTCGTAAGAGAAGCACTGAGGTGAACACAGTTTCACTTAACATGGAGTTTGACGAAGTTTTCTCTCCTTGACTTTTTGACTGGCACACAGACAACAGTAGGTAACTGTTAGGTGCCTTTTCATTTCCTTTGTTGTGTGCTTTGTGTGCCAGGTTTTAGTAATAGCTTTTTCTTTTCTTTGGAGGTGGGGGGGGACGTGCTACTGAGAGGTCATAGCACCTGCAGAAGACACACTATAAATTGCTTGAATGCAAACCACCCCACATACAATATATGCCCACTGTGTGCACATCCTGACAAAAGAGAAGGAAAGACGATGGCACAATACCAACCTCCTGTACACAGCACCAATGACACCACCATGTCTGTACACATTTCTTTGTGCCCTTTCTGACCACTCTATTTCCCCCACAGAGCACAGGGAAAGCTTACCATCCTCAGTCAAACCTTCATCTTCATGGAGGTGTAAAACTTACTCCAATTTACTTTGCATAGCAAATACCATCAGCGGGCCTAATATAACCAAATTTATGACCAAGGTATTCTTCCGTTTGTCTAGTTTTTCCATCAATGGCTGGTAGCACAGTGTCAAAAATGAATGAAGGATAAATGCAGTCCATGATAATGAAACCTACCAAAGTCTGTCTTAAATTTTAGGAATCTATTACAAAAAAAAAAAATTATTTTGGTTGCACTTTCCACCATATTTCATGCTACCTGTCCTTAAGTACAACCAGTAATATCAAAGCTGCTGACTTATCAGTGACCTGCTGGCTGCCAAGGACCACCTGTTTCACAGTGTGGTGACCATCCTGGAGGGAGCATTTTCCTCAGCAAGCGCACTGCGCTGGTTACCTTGGCTGAAGCGAGGGAGCCATTGAAGAGCGCGTAGCTTTGCTGCTGTTGCTGCTGTTGTTGCTGCTGTTGCTGCTGCAGTTGCTGTTGCCTCTGCACGTGTCCCAGGTACCAGTAGGGACTTACCACGGCCGCCGTCGGAAGTTGTCCGGGAAGCATGGCCTGCAGTGGCATCTGTTGGAGCAGTGCATTCTTCAGTGCCAGGTGGTTGCGTCCATTGATCAGCAGCTGGTCTTTCAGATGTTGTGGCGGATGGAAGTACTTGCAAGGGGGCTTTTCCCGGTTACAGCGACCCTGCAGAAACAGTGGAAAGGTGCCCTATGTAAATGCAGCCTCATGATGCACATGGTGACTTTACATAACTAAGACCGTGAAGCACTTTTGAACACTGCTGACTTTTTAAAACACTTTGCTCTAGGCCTAGTTACGTTCATTCCCTCAGCTTCCCATCTCCGCTGCTAATATCCCAAATGATGTTTAATGATGCTGTCATGTGACAGTTGCATAATATAATATCACTAACAGCAGTGAATCAGCAGTGATACTTAATAAGGCTTTATGGTCCATGACTACAGCAGAGGCTACAACTTTAAGGGGGCCTTGCAAAACTTATTGAACATGCCAAAAAAAAAAAACTCCACAAATCAACTGAGAAAGCTCCTGTGAACATGAGCCGAATACCACTGCACAGCATGCAACTGAAAGTGCCCACTCTTCTTTCAAGAAAACAAGACATAATTTTCATGGACTTCAAAAATAATTTGGAGAACTACTACTGGCTGATTCTTGTGCGCATTTGCCACACATGCCATAGGGTGGTGCCACATGTCCTTCCAGTGGTGACTCTAGCCACAAGCTTATCATTGCTGTGGAAGCGTGAATGCGTTCAAAAAGAAAAAAAGAACAGAAAAGTGATGAAGGTCATGTCATGTACCAGTGTAGCTTGTACACTTTTCACCTCCCCCCAACCCCCCCTACCTCAGCACACCCACAGCAACAAAAGAACAGTGAACACTCAACAGTAGCATGTCCCTCAAATTTGATGCTGCAGCTCCGCTAATGTCTAATGAACTTGAAAAATTGTTTGCGGCAGGCAATTTGTGAGACAGTGAGCTCCTAAACAGATGCCACTACAGGATCACTTGGAAAAGTGTTACAGGGCCCCTTCCACTGTCCGTAATGAAAGAAAAACACATCTTGACATGTCCACAACACATCAAGCACCACAAGGCAGAACAAGTCCACAACATGGCCAGCTTTATTATTGTTAAAAGCAATGACCTCTGGAAGCCATGTGGAAATATGACCCTAGCCAAACAGAAACACTGGGTGTGCCCTAAAATATCTGGTATAGTCAGGTATGCATGGGATTTCATTTTATAGTTGTGTTGTGGTACTTAAAGGGGTCGTGAAACGTTTTCTGAACATTTTGTACTAAATGCGTATTCGGGATCCTGACCCTCCAATCAACAATATGCATTGTTCCGTTGCACCGTGTGCGCTGATTTAGAGCGATAAAAATCAGCGGTTTCGGTTTCACTGCGCGCGTTCCCCTCAACTCTGCAGATGACGTCATCTTAGTAGCCGTCATACCTCCGAGATTGGCGCGCTCTCGGAGGCCATGGGAAAACAAACCGTGCTTCCGCTTTTCTTCCGAATGGTGGCACCGCACGGTTTCCAAGTATTTTCTTCCTTTCTAGCTTTCAAGTAAATCGATGCCTTTAGAGCAAACGCGAGTTCACTGTGCCTTTGAACTTCAAAATGTCTTAACTCAACGTCACCAAATAGTACCACGCCGGCCGGTAGTGTCGCATAGTCGTTTCGGGAGCGCAAGAAAGCTGAGATTTAAAACGAGCGTTGTTAAATGTGCACTGAATATTTCGCCGAAATATTTCGGAATTGGCTTGTCGAATGCGCATTTAAGCAGTGAAAATTACAAACCGGCATCTCCAAATTCTTTTCACGACCCCTTTAACAAACAGCGTCAAACAATTGAGCAGCAAGGGCTGCATCCCTTTTTCTCTGAAACTTAACTACATGCAATACAAATATTGGTGTCTGAACCTTGAATGAAGTCATATCTAACAAAAGGTCAAAGTGTGAAAGCAGATACAGTACTTTCTTTGTAAGCACAAAGCCATGCGAAGTGCAATTACCTAGGTGATGGTGATCTGCAACTCCACTATATCACTGAGGGCAAGATGTGATACAAAAGCCCTGGGCTAGCTCTAGATATATTACCTTGACGATGCTACGGCTGCGGCCTCACATAGCACAATGGTCCATCAAAAACAGTGGTAAGTATGGCCATGTGTGTTAAATAAATGCTCAAGCTTTCTAACTGAGAGAAAAAGATACTGGAAAATATTAGTTTCCATGAATCATTCCCCACTTCAGTGCCCAGAAGGTGGATGCACCATGACATATTAGCCTGCTCCATTCCTGTAAATGCTGCAGTTCTCATGTAAGAGTGGCCTGCAATGTAATTGTACCAATATCCTTGTTTCTCCTAGACAACAGCAATTTTTGCTCTAACGATCATTTTACAGTATCAGTACAAAATGTATGTGTTTAAAGTTTCATGTTTGTAAAATGTGATCCACTGAAAGGCAATTTACTAGACAGTACTTCACAAAAACTTCAATTCACTGTTTTAGTGCAAAATATGCTGTGATACATGTGCCTCAGATGCACATTTGTAGATGGTGCAGCCTCAGGTGAAGGAAGGCAGGAAAAGCCAGCCGCACGCCTGAATGTGTTGTGGGGTGAGTGTTGCACCACATCCCGTTCTGTGCACGTAGGGGACTGCGACAGAAGCTCGTTCACTGCAGCTGACCATGGGTCAGCTGTCGCCATGGCAACTGCAACACAATGCAGCTTGTCACGTTCGTGGGGTTGGTTACTGGCACGGAACGACGACGAATCACCGCCCATTTAAGAAGGAAGAGGAGCAACCATTCTGGTGACACATTTTGCACTGACGTCATTGTGGCTGCAATATTCAAAAAAAAAAAGAAGGAAAAGAACTAGCGCACTGGACATAAAAGTTAGGACAGCATTAAAAACACAATTGAACCTAAAGGTATCAGTGGCCTAATAATGTGTTTCATGACATCACAATGCATAGTGAAAAATGGTCATTGCCAAAGTAAAGCAATGACCTATGCACAACGACACTTCACTGATGTCACTGTGGCTTCCCTTTGGCATTTTGTGTAGGCTACTAGAACAGTGATAGAGTGACCCAGTGACCCGGAATAAGGCCACTAATGGTGAGAAGCTGTGTCTGTGACACTACGTGCAGTCTATATGGTGGAAAGGCTTGATGGATGTAGCCATACACACTTTAAATTATTTAACATGAGTGAGAGCACTTTGAAAGATCTCTTACAGAGCTTCTTCTGTTGGCCCAATTCTTTCAGTAACTCCAACTTAGCACAAACATGGCCACAAGGTAAAATATTGCTGCTACATATGCACCGAATAGAGGACGAAACAGTGCTGCTGCATGGAAAGGCTGCGAAATGCATGTGTGCCTTGGGAACCAGGCCTGCCTGGCCATTATGGTTAGTTACAAGTAAAGGTATATCCTGTATTAACAGTAAGGCTGTATCCGCTATGCTCGCTGGTAAGCAAGTAGCAAGTGAGAATATGGAGGCTGAACAAGACTGTGATAGAGCTGGAAGGGCAGGATCTCCAGGGTTTGCTCCAGGGCATATATGAGATGCAAATAGGGTGATTTAGAAGCAGAGTGGTCTGTGATTTGGGGACTGCCAGTGAAGACAATCAGTAAGCCCACTGGCAATATAGATTCTAGCAATATAGATACAGCAATATAGATTCTAGCATTGGTCCTTCCAATTTCTGATCCATGAGTGACATCCGACAAACTACATGGGTGGTGTCAGCTGTAGTGGGGGTGTAATATATTGTTTGTATGATGACACTTTAGCATGGTAGAGTGATTGGTCAGCCTCCAAATTAGGGCACAAGTTTCACACGAGATGCCTCATTGCAGAAAAAGAGACATAAGATGCAAGTTAGTGCTCCCTGAAAGACTATATGGTATATTAACATTCTTCCTCTAATGAGCAAAGTAGTGCACACTGATTTCTTCCCATTGCATCTAGTAGTTCTAGCAGCATCATTCACCGAATGACATCACGCGGTAAAAACAGACTCCGCTGTGTTGTACAGAAGCTAACATTTGATCATAGGTGCAGCAAAAAGTCTGCAGAAGCTGGCCAACCAGGTGCTGCGATTTTCCTTGCTGTTTCTCGTTTGATGATACTGAAATAAGTCTGTTCACAAGTGTTTGCTAGGCTATAAGGAATCAGTGTACCCCAACGCACTGACAACTCTCACAGTTTGTAGCATGTTAGGCTGATAAAACCATACTGAAAATGGTAAGGCATTTCCCTGCCGTGTTACCAGCTGTGTACAGGCCATGACAGTTGGACCCCAAAGGCAGTATAGAACACCAGCTGCACTCTGTCGCGGCAGGGTTGCCAAATACGATCCTGTACAACAGGTTTTGCAATAGAAATAAAGGTTGTGTGTTCAGAAAGCAATAAATAAAAGTGGTATGTTTGTTTCTATGCACGGAGCTACAGAACTTGCACAGACCACTGTCGGACAGAGGCTAGCCTAAAGGGTGTTAGTAAGTCTGGAGGTGTATACATGAGGACCACAGCAAGAATAAATTGCTCAGTGACATGCAAAGCTCACTTACACCTCACCTATCACTTGCAGGTTTTTGTGCCTTATTTATATTTCATTATATTCAGTGTGACAGTGATGACTCTCGAATATCACATTTCCGTCTTCGAGCCGTCGTTGGTCATGATGCTTAATGAGACTTTGATACTGTATGACTAATAATTATTGGGGTTTTACAGGCCGAAATCACAATATGATTATGAATCAATGAACAGATTGCTGTAGAACAAGGAATGCCACTGGAGCCAATGTTTCGACAAGTGGACTTATTGAAACAAGCCCACTTGTCACAAGTCACTTGTCATTCAACTTGTCGAGTTGTCCACTTGTCATTTGCACTTGTAGAAATGTTGGCTCCAGCAACATTTCCTGTTCGACATCATTTTTAGCGATCTGTTCATTGATTCAAGCCTCCATCTTCGCCTGAGCTTCTCTTCTAGTTTGGATCTGATTATGAGGCACACTACAATGAAGCACTCCAGAAACTTCAACCACTTGGGTCAAATTTTCTCTTGAGAAGTTGATAAGAGATGGTTGCACCTTTGAAGTGGGTGGCCACAAGTTGGCCACCCACTGGTGGCTTATCCTGTGACATATACAATTCTATGGAAAGAATGGGGAAAAAAAAGAGAGCAAGCAGAAAAAAGCAGAAAGCATTGGTCAGAAAGGGCTGTGGATTGATACAATGGTGCCACCGCTACGGGTTGATAATGGATCAAGGGCTCTCATTCTTAGGGACCCCAAGAAAACCATGGCGGAATGCGAGTGTCACGGCACACCATCACTTCCAATAATAATAACTGTGATTCAGTTAACCAAAGGACACTCTTAGTTGTAGCGGTTCAAAGAAGAATGATATGCTTGTTTCTGCAACACATCAGAGCATGGCTCAGCTCAGCATCCAAAAGTGTAGGAGGAGGAGGAACTGAAAAAGTGGAAAGCAGAGCAACGCCGCAGCGAATGGCTTCGGAAATTTTTACTACGACGGGCAATATATTATAACAGTTCTAGAAGTGTACCGGTCTGCTACCCTCGCGTGAATCGATCCTTTGTTGATGCGGGTGCGACTCTATCCGATCACACGAGGGCAAGTTTACCGTTCTACTTTTGGAACCGTTATAAGCTATCCCTCCTGGGATTGTCTAATACCGTGATGCCACACGTTCACTGTCACTCGTGATAGGGCATGATCCGGACCAAATTTGTTGGTCATGATTGGCTCGTTCACGCGAGCTGCGGAACGGAGCCAATCGCAGTTGAGAAATTTAATCCCCCCCCGATTGGGTTTCATCACAATCAGTAGTGCGGCATGTGATAATGGCAATACCGTGCACTGATAACGCACGACACACGGACCTCCAACGTTTCACCCAAATTGAAATGTGACCGTCACGACCGTGACTGAACCCGCATTAGTAGCCACCCTAACCACGTGTTTTCTCTGTGCTATCACCGCTGTAGTAACCACAGTTGTAACTCTTCTACCTGCGGAAGAAAGAGCAACTTTGCCTGGGCGGAGCATGTCTGTTTGAAGGAAACATAGCGCTAGAAGACACGGACAAGGAAGACGACACGAGCGCTAACTTTCAACTCATAGTTTATTGCCGGAAAGCACGATATTTATGAACCAAATGGTCCAAATGTTCTCAAGGAGACGTACTGAGGATGTACTTGGGATGCCCCTTCGTTGTCTGGGTTGAAAAGGAGGCAGAGCTGGGCCAGTGTTTCAAGACATGCACACCTCGGAAACAGATTTATCGCGACAAAATTCAGATGCCTGCTTAGCGTCGGAGAGGCAGGTATACCATACGTGCATTCATCATAATATATTTCACGCTTGTGCAAGTTTTTCATCCACGTCGCCTTCCGCAGTGCGCCTCCTGCTTCTTTTAGAAAACGAGGTGTTGCGCAGGTGAAAATGTGCAGCTGAGAATTAACTGGTTTCAGCAGGAAGTAACTGGAATCAACTGGTCCCATTTGGAAGCTAAATGGGAAGCAAGTGGTCCCAGTTACAGGTGAACTGGGGAGCGACTGGTCCCAGTTGGGACCACTTCAACTGGGGACCACTCCAAGTGGTCCCAGTTGCCGGCCAAATGGTACCAATTAGAAGCGAAGTGAGAGGCAACTGGTTTCCACTGCGCCCATCTGGACACCAACACAAACCATAACCAGTTCTACTGGAACCAGTTGCCTTGACGGCCATTATTAGTTTCATATCTGATTTGTTCGAAGAAAATAGAGTGAACAATTAACAAATGCATGCACAAAAGATATTCAAAAAATATAATTGATTTGCGCAAATGCCGCAATATTTATTGACAACAAGAAGCTGCGTAACAGAAAATTCAGAAACGCCTGTGCGCAAGTTTCGTAAAGCACAAGTGGATAGCCGAGGCGAGGCATAGGTGCAGGCCGCTGTGCTGTGATACACGTTGTGATGTTTTGCGCAGAGGAATGTGTGGATATTCGTTGCTTGCGTACTTAATTTATGCTCAGTTGTTGTTGAACGTTGCACCTGTGGAAGAGATGACACTTCGGACCAGTGCATGACAACTGTTTTCGCCCGTGACAACACGCTTGTGGATACAGTGTGTGCAAACGACTTGGCGCTGCTTTCCTTGGTGCCGATGCTAGCATTTGAAGGTGAGAGATGCCTCCATCTATAAATTGTTACTGAAAAGTGCTTCGAAGTTACTGCATTGAGTTGAACTACTAGTATCAGCGAGTGGCTGTTTGACATTTCGCGATTTTGGTAAGGTTGCATGTTTATAGTGTAATAAAGAAACGCGCTGTGCACAGCCCCGCACCTGTGAATCGCAAGTGGGGCTTGGATTGGATGTTGTTACGATTTTACCAATTATCTAATAAAGAAGTCCGACGTAGTCGTGAACACAGCATATGGCGCTAACGTAAGACGACACAGCGTAGTGCACGCAGCCAATCATAACAACATTCAGCCCAAGCCCCACATGCGATTCACCGGTGCGGGGCTGTGCACAGCACGCTTCTTCATTACAATCGCAGTGATTTTCTTTTAACTTTGCTAACAGTACGGAAATACAATTGCTTTCAGGTGATGAAATATGTGCACGACCCACGAAATATCCAAGAGTTCGCCGCATCTCCAAGAAAGCATTCAAGAAGATTCCCAGCCAGAGCACAAGCTGCAATATTTCTAATAAATGTCACGTTTCAGCACCGAGCTACTTGTGCTGTATGACTTGATCTACAGATTTCGTGGCCAGCACTTACCAACTCGGTCTCATGCAATGGCAACGAGCGATCTTTTCACTCATTAAATAATGATGTACGGTTCCAGCTGAGTATAGTACACAATCTCTGTTACGCATGTGTAACAGGCCCTGCTAGGTTTCACCCCCTACTACTGGCCTCACATAGGTGAGGTGAGTAGCAGCGGGGCCAGTTGGACCCAGGAACAATGGGGACCAGTCGGGACTAGTTCACGTGGTTTATGGTCAAATTCCCAGTGGGGACCAGTAGCAATGGGAACCAGTTGGGACCCGTTCAAATGGTTTATGGTCAAATTCCCAGTGGGGACCAGTTGCCAGTGGGTCCCATCTGGGACCCATTGCAACTGGTCCCCACTGGAAATCTGACCATAAACCACTTGAAATGGTACCAGTTATTTCCACTTGCAATATTTTCACCTGGGTGCTGTTTTACCACCGCGATGACACATTCATTTGAGCGCACAATAGGTGTTTTGACTCCTCCTCCCCCCCCCCCCTTACCCCGGCTGGGTGCACCGGTGCGCTGCAGCACAGCGATAGTTCTCGGCACGTGAAAATGCGAGGATGTGTTTTCGCGTCAAGGCTGACCTTAGATCCATGCTTAGGCACAGCGGTATTCTAGCCACCATACACGGCCGGACTGGCGAGGCTTGCGCTTAGAGAAAAGCAAGCGTGCCTCCCCAGTCCGGCCGTGGCTTTGATCGGCTGCTTGCAGGCAGGGATTATACACCGCTTCCCCCCACGCCCCTCAAAAAAAAAAAAAGTTCTCCAGACAACCATTGACTTGGTATACAGTGGAACCCCGTTCATACGTTTTTCTGCGGACAGGGGAAAGAAAACGTAACAGCCGGGAAAACGCAAGAGTGAGGAAAGCTCCGAAAACGAATGAGAACAGGGCCGCTTTGACTTCAAACAATTTATTTCAGCAAGGTGAGCCATCAAGGTCGCCGACCGATAATTCGGACAGCCGCGCAGTACCGCCAGTGCCCCCATAGACTTAATGTGTTAAGACGACCGATATTTCGGACGGCTTCTAGCTCTAAATTCGATAATTCGGACTCTGTTTGCGCCTGTCAAGCGCAGTGAATGGGCCGCGAAAGTATGGCCTCAGAGATCGCAATCAAAACTGACCATTGAGGCTTAGTTCCAGCGTGACGCGCCAATTTCGGAGGCAAGTCGCCCCGCCCCGTCACTGCGATCACCGCATCTTGTTCCGGCACCCCGCGCGTGGTTTGCGATTGCGAGTACGGCTGGTCGCGTCGGGTCCGCGATCGCTCGATAGCGCTTTCACGTTCCGTCTTCAGTGCTTGTTTACCGTATTTACCCGCATAATTTGCGCTCCCCTGATATTTAGCCAGCTTTACAAAAAAAAAAAAATTCTCGCATATTTTGCGCTCGCCGTCCGACCAGAACCAGCACGCCGGCGCGCGCACGGACAGACTGGACAGCCGCGCGGCCGCGCCCTTCGCTGCGTAGGCGAGCGCAGTCATACGCAAAAGGGGCTGCGAGTGCGAGGTCCCTTTTTCCGATTATTTTCTCCGGAAGCCCCCGGAACCCAAAGTACAGTCGCTAGAATAAAAACACGCGAGTGGGGGCGACGAAAACGGCTGAAGCAAAGATCAAACGAGCCCCGCCCATCTCCTTCGCTCGGACGCGATAACGTCACCCCTATCGGGATGCCTGCCGTCGAAGCGGGGAGGAAACGCCCCGCCCGTCTTTAACAAGCATGTAAAGACGCAAAGGCCAGAGGGGGGGGGGGGGGGGGGTAGTGTCGCTCGGCCGCCGAGCGATCGCATGGCTGCCGAGATAGCGCTGGCGCTATCTCGGCAGCCATCAGCGGGCGGCGATTCTTACAAGCGTAACCAAGACTGTCCAAAGTCAAATCAAAATAGCGGTGCCCGGGCGGGTACGGCGTGCCAGGTTGCGACGCATCATGCGGGAACAGGCCCACAGTTGCGGCTTAATTTAACAGCGGGGTTCGCAATACATGGGATCCTATGGGAGCTATGCCGGGACCGATGAAAAACAACGTAACAGCCGGGAAAACGTAGCAATGAGGAACGCAACAGCGGGGTTCCACTGTATTTGGAACGATACCCTGAGGTCCGACATCACTGTAGTAGGACACAACTTAAAAATCAGCAGTTGGCAACAAGGAGCGACGGAGCGCGGGCGTCGGTGTTGCTCCTCAAGCCAATCACGGAAGCAAACGAAATCGTCGTCGTACGCCCTTTTCAAAATGGCGCCGCGTTTATGACATTGGTACCTGCGGAGCGTCTGCTGTCCTTGAGTCTTTCATCGGTAAAAGCGATAAAACGGTAAAAGCCCGAGAAGCATGGATAAAAACGTGTGGAGTCTCTGCGTTTCCATCTGCAAAAGGCCGCGGCACTGTTCATTTCGCTTCCGAGTCCGTTTTACGCGTGAAGTTTCACTGAACTGAGTTGAAAAACTCGGGTGGCGGGGCCTGTGGCGCGCCGGGTTTTTGCATTGCAAGCGCTTGATTTCAGCTAAATAAAGAATTATCCTTTCCGTGTTCCACTCTAATAAACGAATGAAGACATAAAAAAATGCCGCCCGCATCTTCCCACGGGGGGGGGACCCCAAGAAAATGCGTCGCAGAGTGGTGGGGGTATCGCGTGAATGTTGCGTAATTGGGTATGGTTTGGGAATGCTTAATCGTTATTTCGTCTTTATTATTCTTATTTATTGAATGAAGGCTCTTGCGTCCACGAGCAGCGTCCGGAGCCGCGCCTCGTTGACGTTTGCACGCCGCTTCTCGCTCACGTTCCTGGGGTCTTAAAGCGCGCTGCTCACGTTTCGCCGCTGCTTCTCGTGTGTTCGAGGGTGAGGAGTACGGGGGAGAGGTCCGCACCCCCACTGCGCATGCTCGGCTTGCTGAACGCCCGGTGGGCCGGCACGAGACGAGCCGAGCATGCGCAGTGGGGGTGTGGACGGCGCCGACGCCGAAGCGCGACATCGTGCGACTAAGAAATGCTCCGCATTTAAAAACTGATGCACCTCTACGTTATTGTTACCACCCTCGCTTTATTTTCCTAACATGGAAAGATCAAAGAAGGAACTATTTGAAGCTTCGCGGAAGTGCAGTGGCTGGCTGTTATAAGGGCGTGGGAGGGGCTTCACTGCAAACTTCAGTTGTATCCGACTACAGCAGCGTAAACTTCCGGAGGCTTCCATAAATTTATGTAAAGCTGACAAAATAGCATTATGGCTTGTACCATCCTAAGAAGCACCATAACATAAAAGATTTGATGTTGTTAAAGTAATCGCGGTTTACCAAATAGCGAACTTAAAAACGTCCGGTGGACTGAGGAAAACCGGCGGCAAGACAGAAGGAAATGATCAGTCGTTTCTGGTTCACTGCGTACAAAACTGGGGTTAGTTGACGAGAAACTAGATTTATCAAGACTGGTCTAGACTCGGAACTCTACATCTGAACCGATGGCGGCGCTGCGAACGGCGCCTGTATGACGTCAGAGCGGGGATTCGCGCGCTTTCGTCAGTCTGCTACGTAGGTCCAGCGCCGTGTTGCAGCCACCGTTGCGGTAAATCTCAACAAAAAAGCAGTTCAGTTGGTTATCTCGCGTATGGTGGCTACTGACGCTGTTCGAACAACCGTGGGTCTGCTTTTAACGTTCATTTAGAGCTACGGCTCTTTGTTTTTTAGAACTGCGGCCGCTTGTCTCCGCGGCGAGTGCTGCGCAATGGTGAAGTACTGCTCTGTGCCTCAGTGTACTTCGTCCGCTCGTGAAAGAGGCGTTAGCTTTCACAACTATCCTAAGGACCCAAAGCTGAAGAAGAAGTGGATGGTCAAGCTCTGAATGGGAAAGCGCCCCACGCCTTAATCGACCGTGTGCAGCAAACACTTCGCGGACAGTGACTTCTGCTACCCACCGTACGCGCCACTCTTCGGTAAGTTTGTGACCGTGTTTAAGCGCCTCGCCAATACTTAAGCCGTTTATTGCACGCAGGCTATAAGCATAGGCGACTTACACCAGGTGCGGTGCCGTCCCACAACCTGCCGCGAAGGCCCCTAGACAAGGAGCCGACGACGCGGCCTCCGAATCGCCTCGCGGGTAAGCGCGCCTCGTGAGCTCAGCTGAGCGGCGCAGGATGTATGAGACTACGGCTGCGTCTGGATGGTGTACATACGTATTTTACCTATGAAGCCAAGCGCGCGCCTAGAGGACTGCTAATCATAAATTCATAACCTGTTGCCGCTGTTCAGTGCACATTCTCTAAAATTTTCACCTGAGGCAGCATGCGGACACTTTTTTTAAAGCGGAGCTCTTTAAGCTTTTCGTTAGGCTGCGTGGCGTGAAACTCGACCCAGCTTGCCTTTGCCACGTTAATCTCTGTGGCCTTGTGAGTGGCATAATCAGCGATTAACTATTTGCAGGCCCGTAGGGGGGGGGGGGGGGGGGGGCGGGGGGCGACGGTGATGCGACCTCCGTTGACGGCCTCGACCGCGCATTCAACAATATGGCCTGCGTCGTACACTGCCTCGCCCTCGATGAGACACCGCGACGTTTCGCAAGCTTTATCTACATACTTGTAGATGCTCGAGAACGGCACGCTAACTGTAAGACACTTCGTAAGACACTTATTCGAACCACACGCACAAGAACCCATTATGGCAGACAGCACATTAGTTATCAAATCCCGACATTGCTCAATCGTCCAGAATTTACTGATTTCAATACACTTACTACGAGTTTGTTTAAATCACTGTTAATTGAAAACAAAATTGAATATAGTTAACTTCCTTCTAATTCCTCTAATTTTCACAAAGTATGCTTTACTGGAATGCTGGTTAGTGGTGTAAAACTGACTCGGACAATTGTGTTTAACTTTTACATATATGTTATTGCTTCGTGTCATTTGCTGTTACATTTTGTTATATTGTAATATGGTAATGTACCAGATGTCTTTATTGTACAAATAATCTGTTCGCTGCAGCCAAAGTCGCGTACGGAGCAGGAGCCTCTGTCAGGCCTCGGTGCCTTTTGCTCTTGCCACCTTTCTGTAATGTTGCAGAAGAAATAAAACCTTATTCAATTTTAATTTTTTAATAATATCGAAAGAAACACCCAAACTAATTAGTATCGTACGGCGGAAACAAGATAACGAGCGCGAACACTCACACATAGTTCCACTTTCTTACTAGCAATGCGGTCGGTGGCATCGGCGCACTCGTCGGCCATCCGGGGGATTTCTTGGCCCTGTCGATTGGGCCGCAACTAAAACAAGTTCAAGATTACACTCGAAAACAATCGTTGCAGGCGTTAGTTGACCGTCGCGAGGCTGTTCGTTCGACAAAGTTCTCACCTGAAGCAGACGATACGCGTACAGGAGCAGCGGCTGCTGCAGCGCGGTTGGAATCGGACTCCCCCCTCTGACGTCACACGCGAGAGGGCGCTACTCCAAGATCTCGAGGCCAATAGTCACTTAGCACTGGCGTGAAAGGAGTTTGTTCGTATTCCTGTGAAGTGAACGTGTAGATAGCCGTTAAAATCTAGAATTTATTGATTGATTTCTGTGGTTTTACGTCCCAAAACCAGCTGTGATTATGAGAGACGCCATAGTAGAGGGCTCCGGAAATTTCGAGTACCTGGGTTTCTTTAACGTGCACTGACATCGCACAGTACAGCCGCGCCCACGTTTGTGTAGAGCGGACGAGCCGCCGGCTATGCTCTGCGGGGCGACACCTTGTGGCCGTTGCGGGCTGTGACGTGGTGCGCACAGGAGCGTGCGCGGCCTAATAGACATGCAGACCTGCGCACGCCGTTGCAAACCAGAAATGGTATTTTTAAGCGCACTTGTTTTGCCGGCTGTGCGCATTACCCGAGGGCACCGCCTTACTGCACCCGGTGGCAAGGGAATTGCGCACGTCAGTGGTAACGCGTGCGATTCTGTCGTGACATCCCCTCCCCCCCCCCACCCCCTAGCATGAAAAAAAAATTATATTTCTTCACTCATCCTAGATAATATAACCGGCCAATGTAAAGACGACATCACGTGTCTGCTGTCTGCATCAAAGATATCGCACGATTTATGCGAAACAGTCAGGAGCGCGTTATCAGTCGAAACGCGCTTCATCTTTTGGAATAGATATGACGACAGCGCCCTGAGGGAGCGCGCATCTTCGGTTAAACAAGCACACCTTTCAACGTTGTCACTCGTGCAGAGCCGGTCTGCATGTCTATTAGGCCGCGCATGCTCCTGTGCACAACACGTCACAGCCCGCAACGGCCGCAAGGTGTCGCCCCGCAGAGTAATGCCAGCCGCTCGCGCGCTCTACACAGACGTGGCCGCAGCTGTACATGGGCCTCAACATTTCGGCTCCATCGAAATGCAGCCGCCGCGGCCGGGATTCGATCCTGCGACCTTCGGATCAGCAGCCGAGTGCCATAGCCACTAGACCACCATATGGCGGGACGTCAAAACCCAGATGTCTTGGCGCACGTCAGGAGGCTTACTCAGTTTCCTAATAGCCAGTGAGATAGCCAAAAATTCTGCTTGGAATATAGGGGGTAAAATCGGGCAGCCGGAGAGCGAACGACCAGCTCACCGATGAGGAAAATATGCCGATTCCAGCCTCCTCCACGCTTGGAGTTGCATCCGTTGCGATTACAAAATGCTCACGAAATTGGGCGAGATGATCCTGAAGTAAACCTTCAACAATACGCAAGGGAAGGAACATAGCATTTTTATGGAAGATATCCTCGAAATGTAAGTTATCCTGCAAGGACGAGTGCAGCATCATGGGAGTTAGATATCATACATTGAACAAAACCGGAGGCCATTTGCAGCGTCGCAATTGGTTAAAAAAAAAAAAAGGAATCGCGAGAAGCAATGAAGATTGACTGCAATCGGGAAGAGTGACGTAGCGCTTTACAACTGTTTGCGCTGTCAGCTGCTTGAACAAAGCTTCTAAGCAAGGCACGTCATTGGCAGCACGTTTCGGCAGTCCGAGACAAAGACGTAGAACTTGCCTTTCCGGTAAAAGTGGAGGTCGTAGCTTATAGGCCTCACATCCCGAAAGCAGAACGCAGTCGAATTCCAAGAAGGGGCGCGCATACAGTTTGTATATCATCAGCAATGTTGACCTTCGCATTCCTATACTTTTGCTACCGAAGCGTCGCAACAGTCCTGCGGCCCGCTCTCCTTTGCATCTGTTTACTTGAATTTGCTGTTGCTAGCTTAAATTACCTTCACATATAACACCTAGGTACTCCAATGGTGTCACTTGCGGTATCTGTTCTGTCATATTCGTGAAATGAAAGGAATACCGGCTGTGGTAATGGGATTAGTAAATGCGTTAAACCAATACGGCTGTTAAACAGCCAAATAAAATATGCCAGTTAAACAGCTAGAGCATTCACACGTCTTTAGTGGCACTGCGCACCTGTGAGAACAGTGGACCAGAGCCTCGCCAGTAGTAGTGAGATCTGCCTTGTGCAGGCAATTATGCGATGGCAGTAGAAAACGCATGACGGATTTGCAGAGAGAAAATTAAACTTCAGACGGAAAAGTTCGTGCGATCATGCTCCGGCGTGATGACAGCATTTTTTTTTTTTTTATGTTTACGGAAATTTGTGGGCTGCGAACGTCCGTCGTGGCCTACGAATTTGTACTGGTGGACGTATAATCAGATGGGTTACAGGGGCGCGGACAATGAAATGACAGATAGCAGCATCAAGGAACGTTCGCCTTTTCAGTGCGTGCACTTCAACACACTTCAGCACAATTCAGGGCTAAAGAGCGACAGTATCTTAGAGATAATTTCATGTATCTGCATTTATATGCACCGAGAGATATTTGAGGGGAAAAAAATATCTCAGCAGTGAAGTGCACTTACGATGTATTTTATCCTGGTACCACGCCGAATACGGGTATCTCGTATTCGTGAAGATGAGATACCCGTAGACGAATTCGATATCGGCCCGGGTCTCAACAACGTTCGTGCTAGACAGTCTTGTCCAAAGCGTTTTCCATCTGCAGCCGTAAACATAAGAGATTTCGATAACTGCGAGATTACACGCCGTAATGTGATAGAAGCCGACAACACCTGGCCCAGCTCCAAGAAATTAATCTTTTGTTTGGCGACACAATCGTCCCGCAGCTTGTGTCTTTCTACATCAAATAACGCCTGCTTGTATACAGAGAACCGGGTAATTCAGTATGCGTTAAATATAAAATATAACGAACACTGAATGCCCTCTTATTTTTTTTTTTTTTGCTCACTGTGAACACTTGCGACCTTGTTTTTCGACACTATTCAGCCACGTACAAACAACGTCTCACGTATAAAAACAGCTCGCCTGGGACCAAGCAGCCAGGGACGTAATGCACCAAAAAATGCGACATTTTGCCGCCTCCCGCCGTGCACCAAAGGGGCGCTCCACGACCCTGGGGTCGGCGGTAATTATCTGCGCTTACAGCTGTAGGTCAATTTCGCAAATCAATTCGCAGCGCTTGGTAACATCTCTTCCTGTCAAATTTCGCTATCATATGTCGCGGCACTATTTCCGTTTTCGATACCCTTATGCAAGTTCCATAAGCAGTTATACCCTGACGATTTGTGGTCGACAAGGGAGAGAAACACTCGTGGTTCGATGTGAAGACCCTTATTTGGGACAATCTTTTGCCATGTGTCCAGCTCTGTTGTTTTTGCTACGAAAATTGTGTTTCGCCAAAGCGCGGCTCGGCATCGATCCCTGTCGCCATGGCAGCGAGTCGTGCGCGCCGCCAACCTGCGGCAGCGCCTTCGCACGAGCAGTCGGAGCGCGCAGTGCACCACTTGTGCTAGCGCTGTTTCCAAGGGTAGCACACACTGTGGTGCTTTGGGACGCCTCTGGGGTTAAAGCGCTCAAATAATGCGAACACCGGTGAAGCGAGAAATCGCCTATAAATTATGACAATTACCTGTTTGGGTGCGCCCCAGGCAGGCCGACGGTTCGCCCTTATAATGGGGACTCTCTCTCTTTTTTTTTTTTTTTTTGTTACAGCGTAAGCTGTTATGAGATCACAACAAGGGCCGGTTTTGGCGCCGTAGTTGTCCGCCGCCACTGCCCGCCGGTGCCCGTAACCACTATCACGCCAATTTTAGAAAAAAATAACCAGGACTGAGGAGCATTCGAACCCACGTCCGTCTGAGTGGCAGTCGGGCATTCTACCACTGAGCTCCGCGTATTTTTTTTTTATTTATTGCCTGTCTGAGTTACGCGTATGCTTGAAAGATCATCGCTAAAAGACCTAAACATGTATAAAGCCTGCCGAGGAATAATTAACAAATGCAATGTTACGTGGCAAAATAGTAATACGCCACTAAGCGTCGAGGAAAGTGGATTCCATAACGAGTGCGAGGAATCATTTGAAAGCACACAGGGTTGCATGCTTTGTAGCTGCTCTGCGCCCATTACAGAGGCATCATCGACATCATCACTATGAAACGATCTTCTTCAACTTTACAGTCATCGTATTACAAGGCGCTGCCTTGTGAAGCAGTTTGGTCGTATCGTGCCATGCGTCACGACAGGCGACATGCGCAGGCGGACAGCAACCTGACTTCTTCTCTCCTGTAAGTCGGCACATACCCAATTAAGGTAAAGCTTTTGGTTTCAATTAGAAATTTCATAATTGCTAAACAAACCTGACTTGGCACTTCTATATACTTGATGGCCCGATCACTCGGCCAGATCCCCAAGCGTTTACAATGGCCTTTAAGAAGGTTGCTGCTCTTCCAGCTTACGCTGTCAGTGTCGTGCGATTCCGTGCAGGCCTGTTTTTCTTTTCTTTTTTTTTTTTGTCCTATCCTCGAAATACAATTTTCACCTGTGTCGCGCACTTTCCTTGAATGCCGCACTACCAGGTCACAAACGGCGAGGTCGTCATCGTGGCATGGCATTCTTTACGAGAAAGTATAGCCAGCGCAGAGCAGAGGAAACGCAATCGAGGTGTGCGACGATTGTTGCTGCTTATAGTTACATCACCGGATATCGTTACGCATTCGCAGGGTCGACTACAAGCACGCTTATCCTTTGCATGAAAGCTAACGGTTGGCTTCAGTGTGTATACCGCTCCCGCCGAGTGCCCCGAAACCTTGATTGATTTATGGGGTTTAACGTCCCAAAACCAGCTCTGATTATGAGAGACGCCGTAGTGGAGGTCTCCGGAAATTTCGGCCACCTGGGGTTCTTTAACGTGCACTGACATCGCACAGCACACGGGCCTCAACATTTCGCCTCCATCGAAATGCAGCCGCCGCGGCCGGGATTCGATCCCGCGCCCGAAACCTTCCACATTCACTTAGAAACGGATCTCACAAGGTGCGCTAGTGAAAAGTGAAGCGGGTGAACAAGATGCAAGACTACTAGCTCGTACCGAGACCGCCTTCACATATATATCACCAATTTCTTACCCAACCTCTGTTGTACCGCAACAACGCTGTGAACCGTTCGCCCAAGAAATCGTGTTCTTGGCTCTCCTGCTGGCGGAATCGAGTGCTCACTGCGTCGCCTAGCGAAGGATATTCCGCACGTGCTCGCTTCCCTACATGGCTTGCCGCGAGCCCCCATTCCTTCAGAATGTAGGTGTAATCCCGTTCCGAACGTGAGCTTGCAGCAACGCACGCAGTTAAGTTTCTCGTGCCCCGAAGGCTATACCGGAAGCGAATCTTTCTGGAGCACGTTGCAAAATAGTTAAACGGAACCTGCTAACCTGGTTCACCGCGGGCGTCGATGCCGCGGAGAAGCAAATGTAACATGGAAACGTAATCTCCTTCCTATTTATCTTCAGCTATTAAGTTACCGCGGTGACACTGTCCTGTTGTCGTTATTTTATAGATCAGTGTAGCAGGTTAAACGCTACGTCTTGGGCCTAGAAATTCGTCACATGAATTAACAGCAATGGATTACACAGTAACAAATAAGGGGGATTCTCAGCGATGGTAGAACTTTCCGATGTCAATGTCGCGTAATTCGCCTGGACACGTTCCCCGTCCTTTATCATAAAACAACAGGCTTGGTTGATTGATGATTGATTTGTGGGGTTTAACGTCCCAAAACCAGCTCTGATTATGAGAGACGCCGTAGTGGAGGCCTCCGGAAATTTCGACCACCTGGGGTTCTTTAACGTGCACTGACATCGCACAGCACACGGGCCTCAACATTTCGCCTCCATCGAAATGCAGCCGCCGCGGCCGCGATTCGATCCCGCGACCTTTGGATCTGCAGCCGAGTGCCATAACCACTAGACCACCGTGGCGGGGCAACAACAGGCTTGCGAGATAAGCACATTTCTAATAAATATTTATTGATTACCTCCGACCGTCCACTTGGCTTACTAAAATTAGTGGCCGCTTGTGTGTGTGAGTGACGTTTGCACATGCACGCGAGGAGCATCGTGTAGTGCGATGCTCGTGAGCACGACGTGGGCAGGAGAGAGAGAGAGAGAGAGAGAGAGAGAGAGAGAGAGAGAGAGAGAGAGAGAGAGAGAGAGAGAGAGAGAGAGAGAGAGTGTTAGTACCAAGTACTGCATTCATGGTGCAGAAACTACAGCACTCGCCATCCGAGCGAATACAAAGACGGTGCGTTGGCAGCGCATGCTCGTGCACGCTAGACGTCACGCAGTAAAAGTACTGCCTGACCTCTCATTCCGTCGCAAGTGTTCTCGTCTGTGTCTTTTTCATAGAATATATTACCTAAACCTTCTCTTAAAGAAAACCTTTTCGCCACACCCGTATCGTATCCACCATCAACACAAAAATTGAAGTGCCATCTTGTCGAATTAATTTGTACCATTCTTCCTTTTTGCCAAGAACCGCCAATGAATGGTACCGTCTTCCCGCCTCCACAGTCGCCATTTGTGACGCCACTCATTTCAAGACTGCCGTTCAAAGTGCCCTATAGTTTAATTTTTCCGTTCTTGTTCCGTACTGCAAATATTGTATATTTTTACCACTCCTTTCTGTTGTGCCTACTAGGCCTTGAGAGTATGAATGAATGAATGAATGAATGCTACTCCGCTGAGTCTGAGTTTCGGTTTTGCGCTTTTTCTTTCTTTCCTTTTTTTTTTTTTGCTTATTTATCTTCTTTCCTGAGCCCCTTCTATTATCGCTCGTGTGATGAGTGTCTCAAATCGCCAGAGTTTGGCTTTTCAAAGCTTTTTGGTGCGCGCGAGTACCGAGTGACATCCATACAAAAAATTCACAGCATATCCACGGAGTGAATGATGATGAGTGGGCGAAGCTCCGGAGGTTTATCGTAGATCGTGCCGAGTTCCGGATTGAGTTAACGCGCACGCTACGAATCCTTATGGTTCAACTACGCACAAGTGAAATCTCCCACCGGCACTTCATTGCAAGTCAAGATCCAGTGCATATATATATATATATATATATATCACGGTGTCTAGCAAATTGCAGAATTCAGAAATTGCAGAAATTGCTTGTCTGTGTCTTACGTGTCTTCTTCGGTCCTGTCTAACCTTTTGCGCCATGACTTCAAGTTCAGCTTTCCAGGTTTTCCCTGACCATTTTAGCTAAAATTCCCTGACCTATACAACAGACACCATTTTGTAGAAATGGTCCGTGAAGCATATAAAAAGGGTAGAGAAAACACATTGCATTGTAAAAGAAAACATTTATTGCAACTGCCCTCATTCTCGAAAGGCACTTCAATTAGGGTTTGAGAGAGTTTATTTCGTCTTGAAGAATAGAAGCTTCAAGTTGCGCTTCACTGAGCAGCCTTCGCTTTTTTTTTTTCTTGTAGCTCTTTAATCAGAGCTGCTGCTCTCCTTTTCTTCTTCTCCAATTCAGTTGATTCCTCTCGCTCTCTCTTCTTTGTTTGCAGCTGCTCCCTGTAGACGCTGTAGGCGCTGCGAACTGTCTTCACCATCCTGTCGGTAATGTCTACTTGAGCGATGCCACCTGCTGCCAAGACCGCATCATGCACTACTCTCTGTGCCACAAGAGAATCCTCTTTCAAATTCTCAACAAGGCACTCCTTGTTGACAGAAATGCCTCTCTCTACCGCAGCATTGCCGTGAGATAAGCACAAATCAAGTTTCACAAAAAACTGCAGCTCCTTGTGATCCTGGGAACATATGTTTGTCCACAGAGTATCCAGCCTCTGTTGCTTCCTGTCAAAATTTGCCAGCTGTGCCTGTGTACTGCTTTC
The DNA here is from genome assembly GCA_013339685.2 of Hyalomma asiaticum. Lineage (NCBI taxonomy): Eukaryota > Metazoa > Arthropoda > Arachnida > Ixodida > Ixodidae > Hyalomma > Hyalomma asiaticum. The sequence goes on from CM023482.1 coordinate 151,619,478, forward strand.
TGAGCACACCTTCACGTAGGAGCGATGGGCTCGCTCTGCTTGCAAGCCAGTCATCCAGTGGTGCTCAGAAAGTACTTCAAGTGCCAGCGTAAGCCGCCTGGGGCCAGCCTCCAAAGACAATGCACAGACGGGGTCCAAACAGCCTGCACCCACGGCCAACTTGTACTTAAGCGGCGATCTCTCCACCACTTTCTCTGCACAAGCCTTGACAAATGATATGCAGCATTTCTTAAAATTCATTATTGCAAGCTGTGACAACTTCTTGTTCTTGCGGAGCTCGTTTTTTGTCGAAAACCCAAGGTCGAATGCGGCTACATTTACTGCATTTTCTGGTATGCTTACGTCTATCTTCATCAACTTGGCGATCGTGTCGGCAGCATCGAGAACTTCCCGTTTTACAATTCTCGACAGCAGTGAACGCAGAATGCTCTCTAGTGCTGCTGACAGGAATGGAACCATCGGTTTATCCGTCTGAAATTCACGCAGAAAGGGTTCCAATTCCTCAGCAATAGAAAGAGCAAAAGCTAGCTTTGCTGACAAGAGCTCATCAGACACAGCTTCTTCAACCACTTTGTAGCTTGAGCATGTTGGCCTCTTGTGCGCTTTTTCCTTACACTGCTGCACAAATACAATGAGGTGTGGCAGAATCTCCAGTGCCCTACAGATTACAGTACTGTTTTCCAGCCACCTCACTGCACAGAACTTCATGGGAAATTTCGAGCACCCCGTGAGGCTGACGAAGTCAGCGCGACGTGCAGGAACACATTTGAACAGGTTGTAGGCGCTTCGAAGAAATGATACCAAATCCCAGCCAGATGCAACGTGGCCAGCTTTATAAGCACCATTGATTACATGGAGGCCACAGCTTCCTATGTCGAGGATATGGCTCTCATCTGACTCGCGAAGCTCTTCCTTCAGAGATCGCAAAAACTTAAAATTGACATTTGGCCCATCCATGGACACTTGCAGGATTTTGGCTCCTTTGATTTCCTGCACCGCTTTACGAAAAGCTGACGCCAAGTCTTCAGCGCATGTGTGACCCAAAGAAACAAGACGTCAGGTAGCGAGTCTTCACGCTGTCGTCAGCAGCATCCCAGTATCTAATCAGAACATCCATTTGCTGTTTCTGGGTGACCTTGTTCGGCGCCTCGTCGAAACATATTACCAGGTAAGGCACATTGACGAGGCTCGACAGCAACATATTGCGAAAGTACGGCGCAATGCCATGGCAAATGGTGTAGCCTACCTTGTCTTTACCCAGCTGAACTTTTGCAGCCACCTCAGAAGTGGGAAACATCAGTGGAAAAAGTACCGCAGATGCTGCCGCAGAACGAAAGGATCCATGTGTCATTATGGTATTGAGACACCAAATTATTTCTGCTTTAGTAACGTTGTTCTTAAGCAAAAAACCACCCACTGGCACTTGCACAGGAGCTGTAGTCACTGCAACTTCGGTAGCAGCAGGCGCAGATCCAGCGCTACTGCTAGGCGAGGCGTCCGTCTGGCTCTTAAAAAATGATAATAGCTTTGGCTGGGAAGCACTTTTGAGCAAATTCAATGCAGTAATGTGCTTCTTGCTAGAGGCATGACTTGAAACAGCTCTGTGACCCATTTTGCTCAGCGAAAACGTTTTCCGGCAAACTGTACACATGACCTCGTGCGGATCATTTTCCACAGGCCTAATCCAACTTGCATAGTCGGAGACACTTGCGTTCGCCCAGTCCGCATTAAAGGAACACTTCTTGCCTCCTGACATCTTCGATGAAAAATATTCTGGTGGCGCGCGATACCGAAACGCAGCACTGATAGCAGCGCGCGACACTGATACTCGCGTCGGAAATGCTGCAGGTCCGACGGATTTCTTCTCTCCGGAATATGTCGTCACAGAAATACACGGATATGTTCACCTCAAATCATAGGAGCACCTAGTCACGGACAACGTCGCACACAATTCGCACTACGCAGGAACTTCGGGGAAACGTCCGCGAAAACGCAAAGCTCACAATTCACACAGTTTCAGCCGTAGTAGAGCCTAGTCGCACTGTACAACCACAGGCCGTGGTACAACAAAGGGACGTCGCCATGCTGGATTTATTGCGTGCGGCTTGTCGTGGCTCGGCTCGACATGCTGCGTTACCCTGCCTCTGCAGCCAGAACGCGCAAACTAATTTTACTAGAGGTCAGTGCGTGCGAACGATGGCGCAAAAATAGGTTACGCCGAAAGCATGCCGTGTTCCACTTCTATTACGCAATTCTGGCTCTTGACGTCGTAAGAAAGCATTGCCTTCAATATTCGCTACCAAAATGCATCGCCTCCAAGATTCGCTACCAAAATGCATCGCCTCCAAGATTTGCTGCCAAAATGCATCGCCTCCAAGATTTGCTGCCAAAATGCATCGCCTTCAAGATTTGCTGCCAAAATGCATTGCCTTCAAGATTCCCTACATAAAAAAAAAAAGCTAACTGAGCGTGGAATTTGGACACCTCCTATCGTCCTTCTATGGAAATTTCATTCCCCTGACGCTAGCGTTTCGCCCAAGGCGATCGGCTGTGCGAGTCATGGGTACTGTGGGCAGGCCCCAAGACAGTTTTCCCTGACGTGTCTCCCTTGATTGGCGAATTCCCTGACAATTCCCTGACTTTTCCCGGTTTTCCCGGTCGCTAGACACCCTGTATATATATATATATATATATATATATATATATATATGGGTGGCCGGTGAACGGTTCTCCAGCGCGAGCAGTCGGTATTTTTCAATCAAGAAACTCGCTAGAAGACGCTTCCTGCGTCAAGCTTGTCTCTCGGGGGTGAGGGCGCGTTCTCCTTTGCGAGATGGTGGAGCGTTCATCGAAGAAAGAGCGTTTCCATAGTAAACGCGCGCCTTTCGCTCTCTCTCTCTCTCTCTGTCTTTCTCTCTCTCTCTCACAAGACAGCAGATTGAAGTGTGAGAGAGGTAGCGCGCCGGAAGGCACGCGCCGAGCGCGAGCGCGAGCCTCCCGCCGGCGCGAGGTGGCTACATACATACGACGACGACTACAGAGGAGGGAACGACCACACCCTATGGAGCTTCGCCCCTAAAAAAATTACACCATCTCCTGCTCAAGGGAACCATGTGTGGATGCGAAGCAGCGGGGAGATGGTGCACTTTTTCGCGGCAGTGGCCCGAGCACTCATCGCGGCGCTGTACAGGAGAATGGTGGTGGTGGCTTGAGAGGAAAAGACGCTTCTTTCTGCAGCCCATGAGGGAGCACGGCTAAGCGTCCAGGAGAATGTGGGGCGCGCTCCGTCATTTTCATGCCACGGAACTACCGTGGCGCCCCCAGCGGAGCATGCAGCTGTCGCACCACCTGTCGTGCGCGCCACTCCGTAGAGGATTCCTAGAGGAGAGAAAGGGGGGAGCGTAGGAGAGAGGGGGAGGGGACGCGCATGCGCTGCGGGGGTGCGGATGGATGGATGGATGGATGGATGTTATGAGCGTCCCCTTTCTAACGGGGCGGTGACATGTGCGCCACCAGGCTCGTAAAAGATTTAAGAACTTTTCCCCCCTCCCTCTCTAAGTTGGCCTCATGCCTTTTAAATCTACTTCAATTAAATCGATCATACTATAGCAAAACGTAAATTCATAGCCCAGTTCTCTGCCCCTTATGGCAGAAAGTCCTTATTTCTTTCCCTATATTTATTTTTGTCCGTTCTCTCTAGTGTTCTGCCACCAATACTCTACCCGTCTCTTACTTATTTCAATCGCGGGTATGTGCAGCGTGGGACGCGGGCGCCGCTCCGTAGAGTAGAGGATTCGTAGAGGAGAGACAGGGGGAGCGTAGATGAGAGAGAGGGGGAGGAGACGCGCATGCGCTGTGGGGGTGTGGGACGCGGGAAAGAGGGACGGACAGAGCCACAGCCATAAGCTGCTTCGCATCTAAGTCCGCCGCGGTGGTGTAGTGGTTAAGGTGCTCGGCTGTCACCCAAAATACGCGGGTTCGATCCCGGCCGCGGCGGTCGCATTTTCGGTGGAGGCGAAAATGCCAGAGGCCAGTGTACTGTGCGTAGGTAGTCTAAATTTCCGGAGCCCTCCACTACGGCTTTTCTCTCCTTTCTAACTTTCAGTCCCTTTACCCTTCCCCTACGGACGCTTAGCCGTGCTCCCAACGTGGGCTGCAGAAATTAGCGTCCTTTCTGTTAATTAACCGAACCACAATCATCATCTAAAACGTCCCCTTCAGCTACCGCATGTGCAACACGCGCTCATTCAACTTCATCGTGCTGAACTTCATCGTGAAGAGTCGTTCGGCGAGCTGCGTTCCGGGAGCCACGCAATAATAATTGTGGCTTGCAGCAAACGACAATTTCCAGGGGTGGAAGCAGGCTCCAACGTTTTGGAGAAGGGCTGGGAGCAGCAAATATGATCTTTTGGAGCAGCAAATTTGTAGTTTTCTAGCAGAGAAAGTGAGTTTTGGAGCACACAGCCATTCCAAGAACATTTCTTTCGACATATAGAAACTTCTTGCTAATTTTTTTTTTTTGGGGGGGGGGGGGGGGTGCAAACTGCTTCGAACCCTCAAACCTCGCTACAAGTTAACGGAACTGACGGGTCGCGCAAAAAATTCTTAGCCCGTGAGAACTCGACTGCGTGGAGCCTATACGAAAGTTGGTTTGGCACAACATGACTGCATGACGATCATAAATGACAGGTCATAACATGAAAATCGTGACATGCATGTCATTAGCGGCATGATCTACATGCCACTCGTTTCCTTAAAGGGATGTATACCAAAATTGCTAGGGCACAACACGACAGCATGACCAACGTAAATGACAAGTCATAACGTTAGAATCATGACATGCGTGTATGAGCGGCATGGTTTAGATGCCACAGTCTTGGTGCTCTTGCGGCCGTTTCGTTAACTTCATATGTACCAAACTCGGTATAGCGAGACAACAATGCAAATCCATTTTACGTTCCTTATGCGCGCTTCGCATTTCCTTGATTCCCACTGCACGTGGGATCTGCCAATTTTTTATGCCTGCGTGCGTTGACTGCGTAGTTTCTGAGGTGTTATAAGCGACCGCGACGAAAGCGAGCGCGTTCTTGTTTTCAGTGGACAGCAACCTGTAGTTCCGTTTTCACTCCGTGTGAGCTGGCCGCGCATGTATACCTTGCTATCAGTGATCAGCATCTATAGCACGGTTTCCTCCGCAGCTTTTGCGGAAAGCAGCGCTGCTTCGACACACTGCGCGTTGGGCGCGCACGTACTACTTTCAGAGTTTGTCCGCCGCAGTGGTGTAGTGGTTACTGTGCTCGGCTGCACCCAAAATACGCGGATTCGATCCCGGCCGCGGCGGTCGCATTTTCGATGGATGCCAGAGGCCCGTCTACTGTGCGTTGCCAGTGCACGTCAAGGAACCCCAGGTGGTCAAAATTTCCGGGGACCTCCACTACGGCCTTTCTCTCCTCTCTATCTCTTTCGCTCCCTTTCCCCTACCGCCACGGACGCTTAGCCGTGCTCTCGACATGGGCTGCAGAAATTAGCGTCCTTTCCTAACCGAACTACAATCATCATCATTTCAGAGTTTAAGGTGGCCATATACATGAACGCGTCGGAAGCGGCTGCTGTTCTTAACACCAGCAAACGGTAAAACCTCCCTCCGGCAACGCCTCCGGGCATTGCGTGCACTGGACATGCGCGTACTTTCGGAGCATTTGTCACTGTCATTCACAATCACGGCAACTGTGATTGTGCCTGCAGTTTTGAGTATAGCAGCCGCCGTTCGTGAACGCGTCAAGAGACCGCGATTTTCGGCAGAATGCAGTCTCGTTCGGACATTGCGCGCGTTGCCTGCGCGCATGCCTTCCAAACGCCGTATTAGTGATCCTCGACAGCAGGAACAGTGACAACAAATAGCAATTTCGCTTTGGCTCAGTGTAGTGAGCGCGGCGCCAGAAACGTGGCGGCAGTTCTTGAGTGGCAATTGAGAAGGCACGCTCTTCTTAAGGCTACGAGCATGTTAGGACGCGGAAGCTTTTGACTGTCGTGCCGGGCCACTACAAGCCCCTGTCACGGAAGGTGCTACGACTTTAATGCAACGAGCCGCTTTTCCGTGGATGTAGTACATGTAATAAAGAAGTGAACCTGACACCGCCTTCGTCGACCCTTTCTTTTTTTCTACCATTACAGTTACCCAATTCACTCCCAAAGTAGTTCTTCACAGCATCTTCTTTACATGGAAATGCAAACACGTCTACAAAGCGGCTCAATATTCGGCTCGTTGTAGCCGTCTACCTCATTTTTATAAAAAGCTGGAACTAAAAACTTTATAAGAAAATTATTTGTCCAAACCAGTAAGTCATATGCAAGCATTCGTAGGAACGTCATTTAGCAGGTGTTTCTTTCAACAGCAAACAAGTGCATCATGCGAAGCAAGCACTCAAGCAAGTGATGAAGAACTTGCCAGTTATGTTGAACCGTGATTGCGTGTCGAAACCTGCTGCGACAGTGCGCCGTCCGTGCTTGTGCGAGTACATCAGCGGCCCAATACCGACCTCCTGGGTTTACTTATATTCTTGCAGGCGGCGTAGAGATATTATTTTGACAAAGCAATACAGTCTCGCGTGAATAAAATGCAAACTCGCAGCGCGCCGCTGCGCGAAACATGCAGAACCAGCGGCGGCTCCCGCGCGCGCCTGTCCCGTAGCAGTGGCGCCGCTACGGAGAACTAGGCTCGTCACACCGGTTTCGGGCGACGTCGCATGCCGCGCTACGTGCGTTTTTAATCAAGCGGCCGTGGTAGAGCAGTACAGGTACATGACAATCGCAAAACATGTCGGCCATCGCTGCCGCGCGAGCAATGACGCAGGACCTTGCAGCTGGATGGAGTGCGGGCGTTTCAGTTCAGGGCGAATGCTCTGCGGTGTTAATATATGTGACCACCCCCCACCAAATACTCCCGTGCCAGAAAGCAGCTGCGCCCTCTCTCCCGTGGAAAGGTATATAGATGGCGCCAGTGGAGTTTCCGGGGTACAAGTGGCGCGATCGCATAGCGTAAGATAGCCACCATACGTAAGCTAACAGCAGTGAAGCGCCTGGCTCTGGAAATAGATGTGATGAAGGACCAAGAAGTGGGGGACTTCTAATATGTTCCTTGGATCTGTATGCATATAGACAAACGCTCTCTCGCGACACGCCTGCATGGCGGTGATTTTAATGCATATGATTGGGAGCACCACATTAGATTGAAACACCGTGTGCAGCAGTTTACTGTATCAAAGGTAAAGGGTAATGATACCATGCGACCATCATATAACTGAACACCCCACTGGACACTTGAACTGCCCGCAATATGTGGCCTACAGTAGCATACCTATGTAGATAATGCAAAGTGTCAGCAAGTGCGCCGACTATCAATCTCTCACCGTGAAATTAAGGAAAGCAGAGCACCGAGAGACTACTTTGTGAATGCAACGTGCTTCACTTAGTGCGCGTTTCAGTATGACCTATGATTTTAGCGACAGCATGTCAAGCCTTGGCAGCAAGAAAAAATTACACCATCTCCCGCTAAAGGGGACCATGAGGCGATGCGAAGCAGCACGGTGGGTGCACACCGCGTTTGCATCGGTTTGACGCTAGCAGACGCTGCCTGCGCCAGCCGTTCGGAGAGGAGATGAGACAAGGAGATGAGGGGGAGGGGGTTGCGCAGTGCGGGTGTGGATGGAGGGAGGGAGAGACATAGGCCAGACCACAAGCTGCGTTCTATAGCGCCCCTTCGGCCAGATTCCTACAACGCAGGAAATCAGTCACTCGAAATGACGTTAAAAAGTATTTGGCGTGGCCTAGCTGCGTTGCCCCGTTCCGCTTCGCGGGCGAAAACAATAGCGATCTCTTATTTTTTTCACATGTAAATTCCTATCAACCAGCAATCCACCCGACTTTCGGGTACGACGATTTATTTTAGAAAAAGATACACGAAACAATAACAAAGCGTTCGGTGGCCTACAAGAAAAATTCGGCAGAAGTACGATGAAAACGTTTACTTGTAAAGTGAGATAACCGTGAAGAGCCCCATAGCACCACAGTCGTTGTCAATAAAATTTCTAGCAGCGCTTTACCCGATAAGTATGCGACCCTACCCATAAACATTGCTATCTCGGCTGAAGCGAGTGCTACCAACTGCAAAAAAAAAAAAAAAAAAAAAAAAAAAAAATCTATAAAGGGTCTATCCCAACCAGATTTGGCAAAATTTCTTAAGAAGTAACTAAATTTAATTACTTTTCTCAGAGTTGCCTGAAATGTAATGAAATTACATTAAAAATTACAGATGACCGAAAGTAATGACATTACATTGGCATACTTTTGAAAGGCAATGAAATTAAGAAAAGTTCATGCAGTGTACGCTTTATTTACAACAGCGATGTGTGATGTCGCGTGCCATGCAGCTGCCACTGACTGTGAGAAGGTGCTATATGTTCGCCCACTTTCTCTCTCTCTTCCTCTTTCCTTTCACCTTTCAATCTCCCCTGTCCCCTTCCCCTCGTGCAGGGTAGCATACCGGTTGTCATACACTGGTTAACCTCCCTGCCTTTCCCTCTCTACTATTTCCTTCCTTCCTTCCTTATTTACAACTGCAATTAGCACTTAACCGTCGTGGTTAACTTGTCCCCGTGTTGACGCGTCTCTGTAAGTTGTTTCTATGCTTGTGTGGCCTTTCTCGACTAAAGAACTGTCTGGGAGGTGGTGTGACCTGGGAACACGGAACCTGTCGTAGTTTTATATAAAGAAAAGCCCTCTCTCTTGGCGGGACATGGTTTAAACCACCGCTTCTTGTTGCTCCGCTGGGAAAAGCGTAGAGTTGTCGTCGGACGCTTTTGTTTAGAGTGTTCAGGGTCGTGGCCTTCTAGCAACGTCATCCAAGGCTTCGAGTTCGGATGCTATGCGGATTTCTGTGGGCCTGTCACTCAGGTTGACTTGTCTACGTTATTCTTCTTTCACTTTCTGATAATTTCTTCTATATCATAAAGTTTAGTCAAAAGTAATGAGTAATTTCCGTGTAATTATTCGTTTTAAGTAATTCGTTGCAATACTACGTTTGTAGCCCATAAAATTAATTCATTACGTTACTCATTAAAGCAAAAAGCAATTCAATTACTGCAATTCCATTACTGCCAAGTCTGACGCCAACTTAAAAAGATTACACTCCATATTCCCTATGTCCTGTCGAGGCTCCTGCCCGTGGTGCGGAGGAAGACGTGCGCTTTACCACAATATCCGGTGCTGTTCAAAAATAGCTCACACATCTGAAAGACACGGCAGCACAACACACTTAGGAGCTTGCAATGGGTGGTGCGACTGTCCAGCCGCACACTGAGCGGCCGTGGTCCACCTATGTCCTGGCCCACCAGAAATCGCTGACCGACCACGCTGGCATCCCCCGAGGATGATGTATATCTGCATAGAGTATCTTTTATCTCTCTCCAACGCTGCATGCCGAAGGAAATGATCGCGGCAACTGTTATTCACGCGCTTCTGTTGATGTGCATGTTAAGCACAGGCGGACTGCGTTCAGATGCTTTGCTGCGATATGAGCTGCCAATACGCGTCAGGTGAGCACATGTCTTCTGGCTGGAACGAGTCAAGAACAAAGGGCGATTTTTGTAGTCACTTCAGAATTTGCCGAATTATTTTGCCGTGTTCGCACGGCCTTTTTAGGCGTCGCTGTACATCTCGCTAGGACACCCAACCCTCACGGTGGCGAGATCCTTTAAGATGCCAAACAATTTATTTTATGGGTCTCGTGATGACTCGGCTGCACAACGCAAGTGGCACTTGGCTCGCTCTACAGAGCAGGGATGCGTCAAGGAACAAACCTTGACTCGGCGTCATTCGCCCTTGACCATCGCGCAAGATTCCAACGCACATGCCCGACACTTCCGATATGCGTGTGCCTACACAGGAAGGTCCCCGGCTTGGTGTGAATTTCCGCAGTTCTGTGACCAGTCCTTGCTGAGAATTCCGCGACCCGTCGGGCTTGGACCGATTGTGATAGCAAAGAAGCTCTTCACAGCTGCCCAAAACCATGGTGGGCACAACGTAATTTAACAACGCGAGCCAACATTTCAGTACATACGCGATCCCACACAATGGTGGACGAAGAGTGCCGCTGGGTGAGAGTCGCCGGCTCGTCGTAACAGCGCGGGGACTCAGCGCCGCAGGGCGCGGCCGAGCGGCCACGCCCGAGTTGGGGCGCGCCGTAATGAAAGTGCTGCTATTAACTGGGCGCCGCCATTGTGGCCTCCCCCTCGCGGCGCCATTGTCGCCCCCTGCAGGGGATTAGCAGCGTTGCGCTTTCGATGCAACTCCTTCCCGTCAGGATCAGGAGTTCATTGATAGGCGAGCCATTCATTGGCCCCGCAACCGATGAATAGCCTGAACGGACGGGAGAAAACGCCGCCGACCAACGGACCCGTTGAGAACGGGTTCGGTCAAGACATGGGAAACACGGGCTTCTTTCGGAACCGTCGCCCGTTTTACTGCGCTTCTTCCGATAAAGCCGTTTGACGAACCGCGCTTGCGCCGCCGTTTCTCTGGCTCTCTCTCTCTCTCTCTCTCTCTTGTGAGGCGCATGGTTGCCGCTGCTAACGTCCGCACTCATACCGCACACGCAAGAAGTCAATGGACAGCTCGAGAGACCGAAAAAAAGTACCCGAAAGTAATTTCTTCCTGCTACTAGCGAGTCAGCGGTCAAATCTCGCGATGAAGGCCGCGCTTCGCAAAAACTGGTTTGCATGCAAGACACTTTGCATTATTATTGTAGAGGAAAATCACCACATCGCGCCCACTAAAACACGAGCCTGTTCACTCTGTCTAGCTCACCTCTATTCGCCATCCTAACGGACTCGATAACCTCAAAACAAATGTGTGCGAGTAGAACAAGAGCGCCTTGTTGTTACTCTCGTATATCGTCACGTTTCGTACCGTGTAGACAGACGATGCGTAAGCAGCCTAGTTGTGAGCAGTTCGATATGCTCAATTAGGCACTCGAGACATGGCTGGTTGTGCTTGGGCGTATAGATCCCCCTTTTTTTCTATCTTTTTTTTTTTCGTAGTTGTGTACCAACTAGCCGAACATGAAGACATTACCCCGCCGACCTCCCCTAAGACAGCGCTGCCAGTCTTCAGACTGGTCCCCATTTTCTGTGGGCGAAATAAAGAAATCACCACCACCCGTAGGCTGAATCATTCCATCAATTTCATGCACCAGCAACCACATTTGTTCTTGCGTTCGACTTCTGCTCCACATTCGGGAGTAAGCTATGTGTCAATTTTCTTACAAGTGGGGCTACTTGGGCAGTGGAGGGCGTGGTGGTAAGCGCAGGAAGTTGCTTATTTAACGCTGCAATTTTGGGGGTAAAAGAGGAGGTGGTTCTCTGAAGGGTCTGCGTTTTGTATAATTTTTTTTTTTTTACAGCGAAGCCGCGAGTCACACCATACAAACGGCGCTGCACAAAACTATCATAACCATTAGTTCAGGTCCCCAAGAGTGCGCAGGCACATCTATGCAATGCCGAATGCGCGGCGTTCGCACGCGAGCTTCTTTTGCCCGTATGCTCTCAGACCTCTACTACACTGGCAGAACTGCAGCCGGCGGGCGCGCGTACACTGCGTCTCGCAAAGCTATGCGTATCTACAAAGCTTCGTGTCACGTGAGCATGCGTGTACTCTCGTGGCGTCCGAGCAGCCCCTAGAATAACAGAAGCGGCGTCAAGCCGAGGCCACGCGTGCTCAGCGTCTGCCACCGTTTCTGGTTCGATGAGAACGTCTTTACGCCGAGCCCGGTGCGAAACTTCGTGAAGCGCTCGCTGAGCCTCGCGGTGCATCGGGGGGCGTTTCCCGAAGCCTCGCACCACGACAAAAGGCAGGTGTGCTGGAGACAAACCTGGACCAGTCAAGTGCTTCGTTAACTGCGCTACTAGTGCAAGCTTTGTTTTCTTTTTTTGTTTTGTTGTTGTTGTTGTTTTTTTTACCAGGATTTCACAGTAGCATGCAACAAGCGATCAAATCGTGCTTTTAAGTTTCGTAACTTTGCGAGCGCTAAGTGTGTTTAAGATCCACACATTCGAACACGTTAATATCTTCGGAACGTGCGGCGGGCTCCCTCAAGAACTTTGCACGAGGAAAATTTCTGTTCTGAAAATTTCTGCAATGCTCTGCCAATTATTTGGTAGCGATAAGCTTAGCGCGGTGAAGGAGCAACGGTTTTGCTGGAAGGTCATTGATGCAAAAGGCCTGGGTTGCTTGTATATTTGTTCGATAAACACAAGGTGGGGGCCCCTAATGCAGGAGGGGCTAACACATACACTTAAAACTCAATTCAGAAAGTGGACGCTACGACAGGCATCGTCGGCCAATCAGGAGCGCGATTATGGTGCGTGTGTCCTTTGGCTTTAAAACACCACAGACGCTTAGGGTTACTTTTCTTCCTTCTCATTTCGCAAACAAGCGGAACCAAAAACGTTGATAAGCGCAATAGTTATCCGTTTAATAACATTGCTTCGCACGCTTTAAACAAGCGCGCACTTCAAATCGACACTAAAGAGCAAAACATTTTTTGCTTTACTAAATTAACCTTGGGCAATACCAACAGCACCGCTTTTGCCACGACAGATCGCTTAGGTAACGAGAGAGTGCACAGAAAGAAAATGTTCCCGCACCAACTCGCTGTGACGTCACAGATTCCCGCTAAAGATGAATCAAGTTGTGTTGTAGGGGGGCCAGAGACTTAATGTAGCAAGTTTCGTCAAACTTCGTTGAGCCAATGCACGCAAAATACTTTGAAATCCGTGACGTAACGCGTAGATCGGGTGCCTAGGTTTTTCGCGCTAAATTCAAAAATGAAACTTTAACCTAATACCGAATCCATGGTGGCGAGATCAACGACAATAGAGCTCTCAACTAATAATCTATCGGCCTAAACTGACTCGTTGTTTCTCTTTGTGTCCCTTTAACGACACTTTCGTAGTTGTGCAAAGAGCAAGAGCTTCAGCCAGTCGTCTGCGCGCAAGTTCTTGGGGTTAACGCCGCAGTTCAACTTAAGAAGCGTCACCTCACCGAACAACTACATTATGCTACTACTGTTAGTAAATTACGCATCAAATTATGCAAGTCGGCCACTCTGGGCGTCACACGAGGATTCCTGAGAACGATAGCAACGAAAGACGGCTGTAACACCAATTACATGTTCCCGCACCAAGTTCCCTGACGGAATGTATTCGTGGAGCACCTCCTCGTGTAACGTTATCGTAAAGACAAACAACACTGCACTGGTGGAAAGAAAAATGCGGAAAGAGTGGAAATAGCACGTAAGAAACGTACTGTCCGCCACAAGGGCGAGGAAGGCAACCGACGAAAAATGCTCAAACACACGCACGCACAGAATTTGGGCGTCAGGCCAACAGCCTTTTTCGTTGCCTTTTTTGCTGCATATCCTAATCCTCGCGATCTGCCTAAACCGCGCGAAAAGACGGTCGCAAGAAGTGACAGCGCAACCAGGATGTGGCGTCACGTGATTGGGATAGCTACGTCACGGCAGCCGCGCCAACGCTTCCGCTGCTTACTTATGGTCCTTAGAGCGACGTATACCCTCTGCTCTAAATTCAAGAAACGGAAGGATAGCGTTCAAATAATCTTATTAGTCAGGCGGTCTGTTGATATTTTGATTCGGGGGCTCTTTATAGTGCACGCTTCCAAGAAATACACGTCATGAATCAACCAAGTGATAAACCATTTCAACACGCTGGTCTCATATCACATTATGGCATCTTCTACAGCCCCGCGCCACAGGTCGTCATTCAAAGGCAGATCATGCGCTTTTTTTTTTTTTTGTTAAGGGCAGAGAGAGAGAGAGAGAGATATGCGAACGAGATTCTACATCAAAAACATATTTTTTATAATTTAAACACGAGAAAAAAGGAAAGGTGTATGGTCAAAGCTGCTATAGACATGATGACATATGCATAATTCGCAATGTTCTTGCGAGTACTTATCGGACAGAGTATGATAACTCGCGGAACAAGTAGGTTCCCCAAGAGTGAATAACGCGGTCGACATGAAGGCATGTTGAACTCGAAGGTTCGACCAAGAAGGCCGGGTTTGGTTACCGCGCAAGCCTCGCTCGTGGACAGGAGGACCAAGAAGGTTGAGTCGCCACCCGTCCTTTCTTTTCGGGCTTCAAGACTGGCGCAGGGCGACGCAGGTGGTCGCGAACCGCGCCCGCGAGGCCCGCTGCATCGAAACAATGAGCGGCAGGCAGCTCGCAATGAGCGGACATCCTCTTTCGCCAGCACGCGCTCAAGGGCGGCGGCTGCGTTGCGAAAGCCAGGGGCGGGCGGCAACCGGATCAAGATGGCGCTGGGCGGCCAGTGGCTGCCGGACCGGGGTTTCCCGAAATACGAAAAGCGCCTCCCGGCAGAGCCAAAAAAGAGGCTCGGCTGGAGCAAGACTAAACAAGCTACGGGGGCGCAAGAAAAAGGCGTCGCCCTCCCGAAATAGCAACCTCCTCCGCAGGCGACTCGGTGACACACCGCGCGGCTAAAAATGTATCCGCGTGCTGCTGCGATACACGGCGATCCGTTTTCTTTGGCTCACCTTGATGGAGTCGTAGCAGGCGATCACGCGTCCGTTCTGCACCTCGACGTTGGGCGGAGGGTGGGCGAACTTGCACTCGGCGTCCTGGCGCGAGCACTTGTTGCGCTGGTACTCGCGGCACACCTCGAGCTGCAGCCACCGCGAGTCCTTGGCCGCCACCAGGCTGGACGGGGTGGCCAGCACGAGCGACGAGGCCGGCGCTGGCTGCACGACGGCGGCGGCCGCCGTCGGGCTCGGCGGACTGGGCGGCGTCGCCACGACGGCGGCTGGCGGTGCCACGGGTCCCAGGGCTGCTGCTACGGCGTCTCTTGCTGCTGCTGCTGCGAGTGGGGGCAGAAGACGGCCACTGTTTTCATCACTCTCCGACACCTTCCGTCAACGTTGTCATTCATTCCGGCCATTTGCAACACGCTCTGGATACGCGTCAACTGTGGCGTAAAAGAGAGGGGGGAAGAAATCGCACGTACGCGAATATTTTTCCCTTAACATTTCGCCGGAACTACTACTCCGACGAAGGCGGCGGTCCCGTCGAAACGTTAAGGAAATAATTTCCCATGTGCAGCCTCTCTCTTTTCCTATATGTATATACCTTACTACAAAAAGCTTTAATAATGCTGCCACAAAAGCGCTGCCGTCTATGAAGACGCGACAATGCCACCTTTGGCAGTATTCATATCCGCACTTAAAGGGGGCTAATGACGCGCCGGTTAAATAGGTGGTAGCTCGCAAAACACGGCGCCTGTATATGACGTGGTCGTGGCTTTACAACTACTTCCGGGGAGTCCGATGACTCAGTATTTCGGTGTGTCACACAATTTACTTCTGAAAATTCTGAGAAAAAAAGACGCTCTTTTCACTGTGCGTGAAAACTGTTTTTCACTATATTCGCCGCCACGGTTCGAAGCGTTAAAGCTTAAAATTGGGGCTTACTCAGCCTAACAGGGGTGAGTAAGCTTGTTCTCGGACAAAGCGATGACAGCTGATAGCGCGTTTCATTTGCATTTTCTCGTAAACTGCTCCGCCCCCATGCAACCATGTTGGTCCATGCTGAAGGCAGCAGAGCACAAACAGATATACAAGAGTCGGCAATGCGCAAATTGATTAAGAGCTCAGTTCTGGTCAGCAAACTTGTAGATAATATTGTTCCCAGTGCCATGACAAACGCCACGCTACTGTATCTCTCACAGCGACACGGGGAGGACCTTGCCCTATTAGTTACTTTAGTATCACGTAATCGACAATAAGTCAATCGGATAAAGAAAGAAACGCAAGTAACAAAAAAAATTGTCTCTTCAACGAAACTGAAGTTGGTAGAGGATGCTGCGTAGTACTTTAGATGCACTGAAATTTCAAGTGACACACTTTGTTTTTTTCTGTACCTTCCACAACATACCCAGTAAAAATGTTTACCCGTCCAAGGGACGTCTGGTTGCCATCATGGCAGCATGTGCAGTTCAAGGGTGTTCAATGCGATAAAACTCTAAAGAAGTTTTCACTTCTTTGCGACATGTACAATCTTCACGAAATAATTGTCATCCGCGCCGCTTGCGCCTGCTTTCTGGGAGCTCTGGGATCGGTATCTTACAGTGAACAGTGTTATGATACTGCGATAACAAGCAGTGGACCGGTCCGCTTGCCCTCGCGTGATTGGATCGAGTCGCGCTCGCGTCAGCAAAAGATCGACTCTGACCAATCACGCGACGCGAAGTGAGCCAGTGCACTCTTGGAACCGTGATAAGATATACGTTATAAGATATCGCCGCCCCTGCATTAAATAGCGTTAAAACCGTCTCTCTCTCCACACCAAATATGCATGAATTCATCTGCTATGGACAACCATTTCAGTGCCAAAAGCCAATGCCCGCACAAGACTCGGAACACCTCCTCCTACTTGGTGCGGCGCTGTCCGTGGATATCGCACCAGTCTGAGGGCTATAACTTTATCTGTTTACACTGCCACACTCTGCTTTGCAAAAGCAATACATTATCTTGTTCAGCCAGTTGTCAGCACAACGCCTTGTGGAGAATTCGGCAGTACTTAGAAGGCCTCGTATGGCATCGGTGCAGGCAGTGTCATGTCTTTGGAGACTCGGACAACGCTAACCCCTCAAGATCTACCGCATGTTTCTGCGAATACCTGTAATTATACCCGAAACAGCCGTTTAGAAATAAAAGGGCACCTTCGCTGCAGACATGTCGTCAATGATCAAGTAGTGACTGTCGAGACTCAGCAGTCAGTTCATCATTAATAAAAATGTGTCATTCAAGACGATAAGTTTAACGAGAAGTTGATGAGAAATTCCTTCAATCTCAGCCATATTAGCTTTCCTGTCAAGAAACACTGGCAAGCCGTGGCGCGCTTGGCCACGCCCATCGAGGCAACGCTGCTACTTTACGTCACCGAGCGCAACCAGCGCCTAACATTGGTGTAACGTTTGGTGGCGTAACGTATAAACGTTGCCTCGAGGGCAACGCGCGAACTGCTGCCCAGTTTCTGTTTCGCCTGCTCTGAGACTTAATTCGTCGTGCCGCAGCTCCGCGCGTGAACGCCATTTTCCAGATGCGAAATCTCGGCATGGCTTCTACAAGCACGTGCATTCAAGTTCGCTATTAAGATTAGCCTGATAATCTTAAATGTTACCGTATCTTTTATCAGGAGATAATGGAGCGTGCATCACTACCGGCTGCCACCAATGGGTATCTAATATCTCTGGGAGTTTTCACAGAATCACTCCGTATTTACAACACAACCGCCTCTGGCCGCACGATTGAGACATCCCAATAGAGATCCGCAGCAGTGCTGGGCGAGCTTGGAAAAATATTCTGAAGAAAGGCGTGCGCACATGATGATTCGGTTGCCAAGACATAAGGCAAAATTCTCCAATACCAAAATAGCAAGTTGGGCTAGTCGGCGAGGGTTCATTGTAAAACGCAGAAAAAGGAACGGAGACAAAACAATGTCCTCAATTCTCTATCCAGAATAACACAAACGGCAAATGTAACGGTACAACTGCTGCGTTATTTTATTATTATTATAGCGAAATGCTTGCGCAGGATGCATAGTTCATGGTGTGTATGTGTTATCCTGTAAGGCCTTCGTGAACTGCCTCAGTTCACACAGAACTGCTGCGTTCACGCGCCCAAGAGCTGTCAAGGTTAGAATTTTATTACACCAATTTCACTCGCAGGAGGTGCGTCACTTTTAAACTTAAACGCGCATGCGAAAGTAAGACAAAGCGCAATATCAGGGGCTTATTTTTCATTCCACAATGCTCAAATAACGCCAAATTTCGGGGCGGGCGTACTTCAGCTAACGAATTAACATATTTCTGCGATGAAGTCTCCTAGCAACTATTGACTTGCGCTGTTCCAGACAGTGGTGTTCGCTTTTTGCCCACTGTTCTTTTCCGTAACGTTTTACATGACAGTGCGTATCCAAACCTTCTTCATTCGTATGGGCGCGCGCAGTAAAACGGTTCGGTGTCGTCTTGGGCTACACAAGAATACGTTCCACTGGAATTAAAATAAAAGTAAATTTCATCGCCTATATCGGCGACGTCCGCTCTTTCTCACATGGTAGTAATAATACCATCGTAACACCCTAAGTAACGACACATAGATATAGGATTTCTTTATTTATTTTTAAATGCAAAACATAGGAAAGCACGTCACGTCAGAGTCGGTTATACTATATAATGACGAATTTGTTGCTGAAGCAATGAAAGAAAAAAAAAAGGGGGGGGGGGGTGGGGGGGGGAGAACAAGTCAACACCAAATATTCGTTGCACCCACGATACGGAGATTGTTTTCGCGCGATCTCCACTGGGGACAAACAAGTTTCGGCAAGCACAAAAAAAAAAGAAAAAGAAAAGAAATAAAAGAGCATGCTAAGGCGCGCACGCACATAACGTGGCTTCCTCAAGCATGCATATTCGACGAACGAGTAGACCGAGTAGTCTGCCAAGCCACGTAGACGCAAGCCGCGCAGAGCAAGATTTCAATCCGCTCTCGGCGCCGTCCCGTCGCTTATCATTTGCGACCGTGGTTGCTTTCTAATCTTCGCAGCGAAGATGCTGTCGTGGCCGTCTCGCCGACGCTGGACGCTATACCGGCGCGTGCAGGCACGACGTATATACGACTCGCACTCTTCTGAGAGCACGTTCCAGCGAGCCACACTTCAGACACGCAAACGCGCACCGGCTCAGGAGTATAAGAAAAGATGGCGCAATTTTCCACATCAACATTGCACCCTACTTCAATACTTCCTCCATCATCTCCCCCCCACCCCACCCGCCTAGAAAAAAGAGAATTAAAAGAAAATAAGTAAAATTCTTGTCCAAATGTTCGGTGCGGTTGGTTTTTGCAGAACTGTCGCAGTTCTTACAGGATCGTCCCGGACACTATGAGGTTCTGGTGTACGTGTCATAAATGAGGCTGCATGCAAGCTGCAAACTTATCACCTGTAAATCCACTGTCCACACCCTGCTGTTCTCCCTTGAGTAAAACGAGTTACATATCGTCTGCGTTCAGATTTTTTTTTTTTTTAGGCAACATCGCGTAGCCAGAAATAACAGCAACTTGACTGACCACACAATTTCTAGAATGCTGAAAAAGATATCGCCGCACTTGCGTATAAGGAATAGCGCACACGTTACGCCTCAAAAAAGAAAAAAGAAAGTATATCTTAAAGGCAAACTCGGCCGATTTCTCGAGGTGAATGGACGCCAAACAAATTCTATAGGTACATGGGTTCCACGGCACACTTCCGTGATTTGTACGCGATTACAGGCTAGTGAGATGCGCAGGCTGCTTACAAATAAATCTTTAAAGGGGTCGTGAAACATTTTCTGAGCATTTTGTACTAAGTGCGTATTCGGGATCCTGACCCTCCAATCAACAATATGCATTGTTCCGTTGCACCGTGTGCGTTGATTTAGAGCGATAAAAAACGCGGTTTCGGTTTCACTGCGCGCGTTCCCCTCAACTCTGCAGATGACGTCATCTTAGTAGTCGTCTATACCTCCGAGATTGGCGCGCCCTCGGAGGCCATGGAAAAACAAACCGTGCTGCCGCTTTTCTTCCGAATGGTGGCACCGCACGGTTTCCAAGTATTTTATTCCTTTCTAGGTTTCAAGCAAACCGATTCCTTTAGAGCAAACGCGAGTTCACTGTGCCTTTGAACTTAAAAATATCTTAACTCAACGTCACCAAATAGTACCACGCCGGCCGGTAGCGTCGCATAGTCGTTTCGGGAGCTCAAGAAAGCTGAGATTTAAAACGGGCGTTGTTAAATGTGCACTGAATATTTCGCCGAAATATTTCGGAATCGGCTTGTCGAATGCGTATTGAAGCAGTGAAAATTACAAACCGGCATCTCCAAATTCTTTTCACAACCCCTTTAAGGATTACGTCTCAAACTGTGCACTCTTTTTTCCCTAAAATTATTGTGTTGACCTCTCAGCGACGTTAGTGTCCGAAGCGCGTACCATGGGATAGCCCCAATCACAATGTGCGTCGCTATACGTCAGGACGCATGCGTTGTCACACCGTGCAAAAGGCGGAGTGACTCATATGACGTCACTGCTCGGCTGGATTTCGGTTTTGCCCTTTTCTGCTCACTAAGGACTATTTTCCAATTTGCTGAGCACTTCTGCTGAGCACAAGAGCGCATCGGGAACATAGAATCGCCATTACCATGACATGGTCAAAAAATCGCAGGAGTTTGCCTATGCGAAGTAAGCGTCCTGAGGACATATTCTGAGCAATTTCGAGACGACTACGAATAATACGCAGACACGTTCGTCGATTTCTAAAAACGAAAATGGTTTCGTTTAACGCGCCTGTCTTCCGGGGCACTTTAGGCGCGCAGCATGATACCCGATAACTGGGGCTGCCATTTTCAATGTCTAGCGGTTGTTGCACCAGACGACCACCTGCACGCTTGGAATCAGCAGAGTCTAGGCACAGCCGGTTCCTTCAATGCTCACAGCGGAAAACCAATTATCAGAAAATAAGCACTTAAGCACGGTGCGAGAAGAAAATCACCGTGAAAATTCAAAATATTAGAGCTATCGCTATGCCCCGTTCCCGAAGGCCGCATCTCTCTGACGACCAACAGATGCTGTAGTCACGAGTTATCCGCAAAACCTTTGCGGATACGTGCAACGACTTGGCGCACACGCGCAATACAGGCGTTAATGTGATAAGTGCACCTGAAAATTTGTTCCAAGGAAAAACGGACACCACAAAAACGATATTCGGCATGTGGGAAATGAAAGAGGCATATGATTTTCCCCGGAAATATTGTAAGTCACAAGGCGAAGGGGCTTAGAATTATCACTTACATTTCTAGGGCTCGAATGTCGTTAATTGCGCCATTTTATGTTCAGTGTTACAAGAGAAAATGAGTGTCAAGGTTTTCGTTTTGAAATTCGCGCCTGAACTGCGGCCTCATGAGGTCATAAGGCGATTTCTTTTTTAGCGTTCTCGCCGAATTCGCTCCGTCAAACTCCCCGTGTCAGGTATCTGGCTTCATTACAACGCAAATCAAGTCTTTCTTGACGATAAACAGTTATCTATGACGTCAGGCGTATAGCTAGAACTTTCAAAGCGGCGTCGCCAGCCTACCGCGGTTCTTCTCCTCGCGAGATTTTTGATATAGTGAAAGGCTAACCTATACGAGAAAAACTGTTTTTTTTTTTTTTTTTCACTTTGGTGTTGTCCCCTTTTAAGGGAGGCAGTGCATATTCGATAGGAAATTGATACGTTGCCACTGTTGACAGCGCTGCACGGATCGACAGCATTCGTGGTTAAGTAGGAGTGACAATTGAGCGAGTTGTTACGGATTCATTATTGCGAAACGGCGCCGCTAATGAGAACACTGAATAACACACGAACAAACGCGCCCTGTTCTTCCGTTATTCAGTGCTGCTGTCCCATCCGTGGCGTCGTTTCATAGTAATGAGCATTCGTCGAGCAGCCGCCAACAAAATGGGCAGTCGAGTCATCCATCGCGCCAGAGCCTTCAGTGCTACTGCGACATATGCCTTCGGTATAATCTATATAACGTCCTTCTCGGTTGTTGTTAGATGGCATACATAATTACCCAATAAACCTGCTCGCTTATCCACGATAGCGGCCTAAATTCAAGTCCAAGCTTGACTATTTTATTTATTTATTTATTTATTTATTTATTTATTTATTTATTTATTTATTTATTTATTTATTTTTCAAATGCTCTCAAGGCCCACATGCGTTACAGCACGGGCATCAATCGCACGGCCCGCGGGAGGCATGCGGCCCGCAGACCTTCCGCTAGCGGCCCTGCCCGCACATGGACAGTCTTCGTCGGATCAGTGTCCCGATTAGTCATTTTGGTAACGATCCGTTTCGCGAATCCTGACGCCGATCCCCTTCAGTAATGACCCACGTATGAGGTATATGGAAAGGCCTTCTTTCGCACGGAAACGTTAGCTTACATTTTGCTCTACCGGCTCTCCGCAACCGCTCCCCCGCCTTCACTGCCAAAGTTTTTCAATGTTCCAGCCCTTGTGGGAGAAAATTTCGTGAATGCGGCCCACCAGCTACGATGAGCTTAAGACCCCTGCGCTGCAGAAACGAGGAAGGAAAAGATTCATCCAAATGAACAACGTGCACGGTAAGTGGACGATTTGGAGCTGGAATCCGAGATGAAAGTGAAGGGGTGCAGGCTAGTGGTTCCGGACGATCACTTGTCGTAAGGGGAAAAAAATAAAAATTGTTAAACAAGTTCGTATGGCAGGGGGGCGCTCCTACCAACGTATTACCTATACGTACGTATTAAATGTAGGTATGGAATAGATAAAGTGATATTTCTAGAAACGCGGTTAGAAAGATAAATTTTTTGAAGTTACTTGCAAACATATCGCTGTAACAAGGATGCATTAGTAAGGGCCAGAAGGCAATTATTAAAATTCATGCAATCTGAGATATTACACGCAACGTCATTCCGAAGATATCGCTTGATACTTGAGTCCGGTTCTATCCAGCTAAATAAGAAAGAAATTGAAAGACACCGCTGCAATATCGGGGCCCTTGGTGAAAAAAACATCTTGTTGCTTTTGAGATAAGCGAGTGCGAGTCTGTGCCACTCACCTTCTCGCGTCTCCATATCTGCTCCAAGAGCTATTCGGGCGCGATAACATTTCCCTAAGGGCGAAGCTTGAAATACCGTAGCATATTCCACACAACTGCTCTGTAGAGGCCACTCGCGAACGGCACCTATGTCACGCCCTTTCTGGACTAACTTGTCCCCTTTCGTTCTCTAAAACACGCGTCCACACAACACACAGTTGGTGGCGCCGCCACACTTAGGTTGCCACACCAACTCGTCGTGGCGTCACAGATTTCGACGGCGCCTTCTACGTTCTACACAATTACTTATGAATAAAAATGAATTACGTTGTGTTCTAAAGAACCGATAGACTTAGCCCACCAAGTTTCGTGAACATTCAGTATAAAGCCAACGCGGTCAAAATGCGAAAAAAAAAATAAATATTCTGATATCTATGACGTCACAATGGCATTCAGGGACCGATCTTCCAGCGCGAAATTCGAAAATTAAACTTTGAACTTCATGTCCTCCTCTAATATTAAACGAACCTACAATGACGAAATTTACGACACCGCAGTCCTCAAAGAATAATTTCTTAGTCTGAGCTTATTCAGTGTTTCTCTCCAGCGCCCATTAAAGCCCAAATTACTTGATTGCACGAAATACGAGAATTCGGTTAATACACTTCAATTTGATCCCCTTGAGTGCGCGGCATTGCCAGAGAGGTCTAGGCGATTTATGTACTCGCGCATTATACGGTAAGCATGCACAACATCCGTACATTGCTGTCCTGGGGTTTAATGAGGTAATCTTCTCAGGCACGTTGCGTGAACAACGTAAATGAACGCCAGTCAACTTTGCAACTTATATATATAAAAAAAAAAAACATGCGTGTACAACATGCACAATCTCCTTCTGGGGCTATGTACATTTAACGAAGGGAGGCTTGCTAACAGCTAACTTAATACATTTGCAAGCACAGGCAGCACGTTTCAGTATCGACGCACAACGATTCTCACGCATGGCCGGCGTAACACATGGCACAGTTAAAGCCAGCTGAAAAGTTGTACTAAGAAAGTGTATGCTGGTCACCGTGACGTATATAAATATGGCCTTGAATGTATAATAATGCAAGTATAATCCCTATGAACGCACTGTAGCCATTCAACATCGACCCTTTTGTTCAACCGTTATGAGCACTTCTTAATGCAACGTATTCCTGGGGAAACTCTTCCAGGGTATCGCGAAATATCACCAGGTCCAGCTTTGTCTGGCCACA
This sequence comes from Hyalomma asiaticum, assembly GCA_013339685.2. Taxonomy (NCBI): domain Eukaryota; kingdom Metazoa; phylum Arthropoda; class Arachnida; order Ixodida; family Ixodidae; genus Hyalomma; species Hyalomma asiaticum. The sequence goes on from CM023482.1 coordinate 151,643,483, forward strand.
CTCGCTTCAGCGTAAAAAATTCTTATATGCGGTACACTCCATTTGGCGTACACATGGCCCCCATCTACACTACAAATCCGTAGGTTTCCCGACTCTTTTCACTCTAGAACTATCCAGTACTAACGACACATCGTACCTGAACACCCTCATCGCAACGAATGTGTGTCATAACGATCGAGTATAATTCACTCAGTAAAACATGCCCCTGTATAACTCGTCATTGAGGGTATTGGTGTACCTGCTTATTCTGTACAGCTCATGAAGTGCAGTTCTGTGTCGCACTATCTCGAGCACCGGCCTGCCTTTGCGGTCACTTCAAATAGCCGCTGTAACCGATAACGGTGTGTCCGCCTAAGCGACCACACATCGCTTGACAGCAGGAAGGCAAAACCACAAATATTACTCCGTCTACCGATGTCACCACGGGCGCTTATGAGCGCTCTTGTGAGAGAAAGAAAAAGAGAGAGGGAAAGTGGTAAGGCAGGCACGCTCGCGCCAAGGTTCATCATCATCATCATCAGCCTATCTTATGTCCACTGCAGGACGAAGGCATCTCCCAATCATCTCCATTCTTGCCTGTCCTGCGCGAGCTGATTCCATTTGACGCCTGCGAATTTCTTGATTTCGTCCCCCTAACTTACTCTCCGTCGTCCGCGGCTACGCTTGCCCTCTCTTGGTATCCATTCCGTCGTTCTAACTGTACATCGGTTATCTATCCTTCTCATCGCGTGGCCTGCCCATGTCCATTTTTTCTTCTTAACATCGGCTATTATGTCGGCGACTCCCATCTGTTCTCTGGCCCACTCGGCTCTCTTTCTATCTCTTAATGTAACGCCTAGCATTTTTCGTTCCATCGCCCGCTGCGCCGTTCTTTAACTTCCTCTCGAGCTTCTTCGTAATTCTCCAAGTTTCTGCTTGCCCCCATTTCCACGATAGGGGAAGGGACCCGCCCCCCCCCCCTTTTTTTTTTATTTAGCACAGGAGGAACTTTCGAAATACACGCGAATTTTCATGTTGGCGCTAACGCGGTTTCAGCTTTTTAAAGTTCATCATCATCATCATCAGCAGCAGCAGCAGCAGCCTGTAAAGTCCACTGCAGGACGAAGGCCCCTCCCAACGATTTCCAATCCACCCTATCCTGAGCGAGTTGGTTCCACTTTATGCCCGCAAACTCTTTAATTTCATCGCTCCATCTAACCTTTTGCCTACCTCTGTTGCGCTTTCCCTCTCTTGGTATCCACTCCGTCGCTCTCACTGTCCATCTGTTATCTTTCCTCCTCACGACATGTCCTGCCCAGGTCCACTTCTTTCTTTTAATTGATATAATAATATCGGCTACTCCTGTCTGTTCTCTGATCCATTCCGCTCGTTTTTTTATCTCTTAGCGTTACCCCTGTCATTTTTCTTTCCATTGCACGTTGCGTGCTCCTTCGTTTCATCTCTAGTTTTTTTTTTTTTTTTTGTTATCCGCCACGTTTCTGCACCGTACGTTACTACTGGAAGAATGCAGTGATCGAATACATTTCGCTTTAGCGAGAGCGGTAAGTTTCCAATCATGATTTCGTAATGCCTTCCGAATGCGCTCCAGCCCATCCTTATTCTACGGAGAATTTCTTTTTCATGGGTAGGAGTTCCTGGTATTAACTGTCCCAGGTATACATATTCGTTTACACATTGTAAGGGTTCACTGCTGATTTTAAATTCCTGTTCCTTAGCTAGGCTACTGAGCATAACTTTGGTCTTTTGCCTTTCAGGGGTGTCCTGAAGGTTCTTCAGGACATCCCCAAACCTTGAGAGCTGGTGGAATGAGAGCCGAGAGACACGATGCGTATCCGCTGTCACACGCACCTCAGATTCCTAAAATGCCCCTGTGCGCACGCTCCGATTGACATGAGCACGCCTTCAATGGTGAAAAGGGAAGTGCAAACATCGCTAAACTGGGTCATTATGACATACATTCGTTGCGATGAAGGTGTTCAGGTACGATGTGTCGTTAGTACTGAGTAGTTCTAGAGTGAAAAGAGTCGGGAAACCTACGGATTTGTAGCATAGATGGGGGCCATGTGTACGCCAAATGGAGTGTACCGCATATAAGAATTTTTTACGCTGAAGCGAGTGTGGCCAGAAAAAGCTGGACCTGGTGATATTTCGCGATACCCTGGGAGAGTTTCCCCAGGAATATGTTGCATAAGAAGTGCTCATAACGGTTGAACAAAAGGGTCGATGTTGAATGGCCAGCTCGCAATGGCTATAACGACGCTGAAGGCATAAAGGATGTGCCCGCATCTGCGAGAGCTGTGGTCAACATCGAGAAAGGCGATTTCGCATTTGGAACCTCTCACATCGTAGGTCTTGATGCAAATACTTCACACGTATACTTCATACGTACGCACTTCGGGGAAGGGAGCAGTCAAGAGATGTGCAGTGACATTGTACCATTACGATGCTTTCTTGTACATTGTACCATTAAGATGTCTCTCTCACTGAATTTGTCACTGCGAATGCACCTCGAGACGGTGCAGTAAACCTATTATTCTTTTCATTATTGTTCACTTTAGCATTGGTTTTCGTGCTTAGCAGCGCCTCGTGCATTATTCGCTGCACAATTTCAAAATTAAATTCTGTTGTTTTACGAGCTAGAACAACGGTATTATATGATAAGCGCGCCTTAGTGGGGCTTGCGGAGCCAGCTAAGTCCTTGAACGTGCACCTACATGTAACCTGACGGGTAACGCGTGCGCTGTGGGGGCGGGAATCGAACCAACGTCACTGAGCTTAGCAGAGCGACAGTAACACTTACCCGCTAGGGCGGTTTAGTGGAGCAACCAAGTAGACTGGCAAGCGACGTCGCTGCCCCCGACATGGACGCGACGCACTTAAATATTTCACCGCCGTCTGGGCGTGGTTCAGAGATTCAACTGTGTTTGCTGCAGTATGGCGCTACCGACATCCAGCGCCCCGCGACAAGAGTTAATTTCGCTCATCTGCGAGCGGCATCTACCCGTGCACTTAGGCTGTGCGGGGTGAGCCCTCCAAAAGGGTAGTCATCATTACGAAGTAAGGGTGTGTCAGTACTCGAAAGCTTCGAATACTGGACATGGCAAACAGCATTTGTCCGCTACGACGAATACTTTTAGGCGTATTTGAAGAAGTCAGCAGCTCCCGAAATAACAAAGCTAGGGCGAAAACGCGATACTATACACGTTAAAGTCGCCTTACATAATTGTAAGAACGGTTGTTCAGTACCCTCGGCCTATTCGAAAGGTATGGATATTCCATTTGATCTCAAAAACCCCTCGTTAGCGAACGCATGAAGACCCCTCCTCTCACTGCTACTGCGTACTTGTTAGCCTTCAGATGATTAACGTTTGTGTAATCAGTCACAGTGGTGACCCTAGAGAATTCATGTCACGTTAAATGACGGCATATTACCCAGTCGGAGCCTAGTCTGACAGAAAGCGTCCGCCGCGGTGAGAAGACGCGGGCTCGATCCCGGCCTCGGCGGTCGCATTTCCGATGGAAGCGAAATGCCGTGTACAATGTGCATTGTCAGTGCACATAGAGAAAACCAGGCGGTCAAAATTTACGGAGCCCTCCACTGCGCGGCCTTTCTCATCATCATATCGACGTTTTGGCACAAGACCCCATCAATTATGATTGTGACTGAAAGTGTTCAGTCATCAGGAAACATTGGCCAGGACTGTCACAAGGAAAGCCACACTTCCCTACCCTTTGTGACGTAGCGGTGGGCTCAGAGCCACCATGCTCAAATACCTTTTTCATTGCCCAATATGCTGGCTTTTACAATGGCATAAAGTGGTTACAAAGGCATAAACCGCCTTAACGCACGCCGAGGTGCACCATAGAATCAGCTGGCACTGCGTGTGAGACATTAGGAATTCCACTAAACAAGGCCGCCCTCTATATGTGAGTAGGCATGCCTTTCATACAATCTTCATGTGGGGAGACGCACAGGTCAATACCCGCCAAGGCGGCAAGGTGTACACTGACTAAACAACCCACCTCCACTGGCAGGAGGATAAACCTGTGCCCCACACAGCAGACATAACGCAATTCGGAGTACGTCAAGCGTAACGTTAAAGCAAATATGACGCTAATGAGATGAGATTCGCAAAATGCCTAATGGGCATCAAATGTTAACAGAAACTTATGCTGCATCCAAGTCGGGTTATTATACGACCGCATTTTACTGTACCGCGTAGGCTCGTACACAGCACGGTCTGTGGCGGTTGGGCCGGGAACGAGGTGTGACTTTCAGTGGCACCTTGTTTCCCGCCAGTTTTCTTTCCTCTGTGTTACGCAAGGTTCTGCGCTTTCACCCAGGAGCCGAGAATCGAAGTCAGTAGACCCTGGCAATTACTTTTCGGGCACTGCCCCGCGGTTGTAAAACAAGAAACTCTGGATCGGTTTCCCTCTTCTTGGCATAATAAAAGTTTTAATCAATCAATAAAACAAACTAGCAAATGGCGCGGCGGCTGCCGTCTGAAAAGACGCTGCACTTCCAGGATGCCAGGGATGTATTATTAGCTTAAATGGCTCGCGAAGTTCCCAGCGTTGGCGTATTACGGGGCAATAGTAGCCCCGCGGATTTATACACCAACTCCCTACATCCCCGCCCCCCTTTCCCTTCAGATCGAAATTCTGGATAAACCCCTAAGTAGCCCTAACCGTGAGCAGGCCGACCGGTGGCGCAGCGGTCAATAAGTATTACTGCGTAACGAAGAGTGTTCTACTTCGCTTCTGGTGTAAATTTTAGACGCCGGCGCTATAATGAATCTTATTTGAGGAAAAATTGGCATCCACCCATTTGTAGCTCAAAGCTACAAGGAAATCCATACCGATTTCTCAGAAATCAAAGCCTCATAGTTGCCAAAAAATTCGTCCTGCTCCGAGGTTCGAGCCCGGGACCAACGCCTGGGGCGCTCGCTCTGCCAAACTATCAGGCAACTATGAGGCTTTCACTTCTGGGATTTCCTTGCAAGTTTGTACTACAAACGGGTGGATGCAAATTTTCCCTTTCATAAATGTTACTCGCCCTTGCGGGTTTCCGCAGAACTCATTTGCGAAATGAATTTTATAGTGAGAACGTTTGTGAAAGACGCACGCACAAAAACTATCATTGTGTCTAGAAAGGGTTCCGAACTATGGCGTCCGGTAAGTGTGTGTTCGCTAACGCCGTTCCGTTTGCAGGATAAATCAAAACTTGCTGTTACACGACTACAGGGTTCTGAGGACCTCTGGAAGCACTAGGAGATGTCCAGAGACGTAAGCGATTCCGTAGTTTCTGACAAACATTGTAAGACTATTTCTGCACCCGCCCTTTTATGGGGAGAAACCTTGGAATGAGGCAACGCCCTGTTGGCCAAAGGTGGTCCACTTGGTTTTCAGGCATGTTATTTTACTAGTATAAGCCACACGCATCGTCTAACTGGCGCCAGGACGACGTTTCCGATTGTGGAAGGCTTCCCACCGGTTGCGACCTATACGCCGTGCAAGGACGCGCTAAGTGAGGTACCTATGCTTGAGACATTCTACAAGCAAGAATTATCGGACACAGCAAAAGCGACCGCATCTCTAGTACGCAGTGCATGTTTACCATACGAGGACAACATCCACTTGATCGGAGTAAAAAGTGCCGGAAGAGGGGTGCCCGTTTCAGCATGCGATAGGATGGAGTCAAGAGAGGAAGTGACGACGATTTGTGCCTATCCACCAGCTGTCCAGCTAATTTCAATCAGCACACAGCCAATCCACTTATTTTCAGAACATCCCACAGGCAACACTGCGTCGAAATTTCCAGTCATCACTGTGGCTTCGTGGGTAGGACGCGGTTCCTACTGAGGGCAGAAACTGGGAGAAAAGATATTTCAGCTACACGTTTTTTTTTTTTTGCTTTTTTTTACGGGGGGGGGGGGGGGGGGGGGAGGATGTAACCAACGTCGTATCGTTGCGATGTCTTCGAGACAAGGTATGGTGCAAGCAAACTTAGCGGATGGACGCGTCGCCTGAATCATTCCAGGACTGCACGCGTGAACTTGCAGATGGCCTTAATGGGCGTAAACCAAATTCTCTACAAACCATTGCGCTATCTGCGGCCCCGACACGATGCCTTTGCTGCTATTCGAGGCCGCGCGAAGCTAACGCTGATGGGGCGTGGCCCGAAGAAGGCGCCCATCTACGCGTACATGCGTCGATTTGCAAACAGCACGGGGCCCACGCTTGTAAGAAAGCGCGAAGACATCGAACGATAGGTGACACCAGACGGGTGACGTTGTCGGACGCATCGCCCCATAAGGCAACTCTCTGAACTACTCGTTCGCTCCATTACGACACAGAACGAACAGGGCGCGCATGCGTGCAGTATCCGCGTCGACAAATATTAGACATTTTTAGTTTATCGGGCTTAGCGTAATAGCGTAGTTACCGGAATAGCGGGATGGAAATGCGCATGCGCAGTGCCGTAAACGGCCCATACCGTTTAGCGTGCACACGGTATTTCGCAGACTTACCGTTACCGTGTTTACGTGTTTATCGTAGTTCACGTAAAACATGGCGGCGGTTTCAGACGCCCGCCTCGAGTTGAATTTGACGTTGCTGTGGCAGGATTCACTTCGTTCGCAGCAAATGACTGTTCAGAATGGCTTCGCTTGCCTTCAGGTAGCTTCGACGACGCAGTATTAGGGATAACTTAGCCGAATTTTCGAGATCGCTTCCCATTTCGAACGTTGCTAGGCCTAGCGAGAGAGCATCTGTTTACATTCCTGCAGCATGTCAATTTATGCTCTTGGTGCTCGGTTCGTATATATTATTTCTCTTTATTGTTGAAAAGTTAGAATGCCGCTGCACGCGGGAGTGTACGTGAGCATTTCAAGCTTTATTTTTCTTTCACCTTTTTTTTTAACGCATGTATCCTTCGCTAGATGGCGCCACAATCACAGCTATCGGGCCGTAAACGTTTCTCCGATCAACTAAAGCTCGTTTCTGCAACGAATGTTTACGGTACGGTAACGCTATTCCCATAGCCCCGCTATCACGCTAACGCGCTGAACTAAAAATGTCTATTTATGAAAGCGTGATCGGCACAGTATTGCGGCGACAAAGGAGGTGTTCTGTGAATGCGGGCTCCCAATTATACGTCTCTCGTACCCGCCCAAGTTGAAGGGAATGAAAATGGCGGCAATCCTCCTTGCCCGGAGCCGAAGAAAACCCCGTACGCGCCTCGCGGTGACACAACAAGCGGTGTTCAACCGAGCGTGTTATTCGATGCGAAGCAACGTTCCTCGAGTTTGCAGCGCTCGGCCGACTTTCGCGCAGTCGCTGAACAGCGCCTGTGTTCGGGCAAACGACGTGGTCGGCGCCGCTGGTGAGGACGTTTCGCCTTGACAGCTGTTTAGCAGGCCGATACACACGCTCCGTCAATTCCAGGGACGAACTGACGCTGGCTTCATGCCAGGTGCGCCAACACTCGGTAATGAGAGCTCACTCTGGCGACAGCGTTAATGATGAGCTCCTCCTTTCTCGCCAGCGGTTGTTGAGGCCCACGTGGACCGCCTAGCTAGGCCCAACAGTACAGTGCGGTCTATGTCCCCGCGCGGAACTTGAAGACTACTTTCCCTTCCGGGATTGCGCCTGCAGGCTGCCGCCATGGGCGCGTTTCGTCGGACCGGAATGACCTTGCGCATCTCGACGCCGACAGAGGGAGAGCGGATGGGGCAACCAGGCTTGCGAAAGCGGAAACGGCAACCGGTTCCCGGCCACAAAAACGGGGACAGCCGCTTCCCGGCGGCCGGTTCTTCTCGGCGCAGCTGGCCACTTTCACCGCAGTTTCGAGCGATAGTAGGCGCACCGTACACGCGGGCCAACCGCGCTTCCTGGCCATGCATCGAGAGGTCAATAATGTCCACGGAACTTTGCCTGGCGAGAAGCGTAAAATGGCCTGTTTCATTTCGAGGGCGGCGCCTCAGGACGTCGCCAACGCTGTTGCACCGGTAACGCGCGGTGATTTAGAACAGATGTGCTAGGGCTGTTCAGTTATTCGTCTCGCCAACATCATTCAGCGTGCTGCGGTTCAGAGTTGTCTGCCTGCAGGTTCCACCAGCCCTGCAGCTCATTTCAGTCACCACACTTAAACCGGCAGCCCACGGCACAATGGCATCCGAACCACCATAGACGAAAGGAAAAGTGGTTAGGACGCGGTTCCTAGTGAGGGCAGCGCTACCGATGGCGCGCTTGCCAACGCATTGAGCGGATGTTGATACCGCACGTGGATTAGAGGTAAGGCCCGCGCGAATCTATGCTACACGCTTGCCAGTAGTGTGAAAAAATCTCCCAGCAACATCTGGGAGTGTTTTCATTGACATATATTTAAGAGATTACCACAATTAGTCCAGCTCCTACCACTGCACGACAGTTGGAATCCCCACAGGATACATTCGCCAGCGCTTGAACACCCGCGAACGGCTGAAACGGCGCTCGTTACTCTAGCATGCAGAACGATCAACTAAACTAATAAAAAATACTAATTTGCGAGACTTGGACACGAAATGATGATTATAGGTCACCGTTGTCCGGTAGTTTCAGTTTGCACCCGTGTCTTTGTTTCTTGTTTGTATTTCTTACGCTGGACCCTATCATATTTCAGTTTCCGCCCTGGTACTGCCTTGTACTCGTGGCTTACGTAAACATGGACGGCTTCGGTTGACTTACACGTGCCTTCCAGCAATGACAACAGCGCGCACACCGCGGCTCTGCCCACGACACGGCTTCGCGAAACGACACGACGGGAAGAGGGCATAGAGTTATCTCACAGCGATTCACCGACGAAGTTGTAGCAGTACCAGTCTGCAGTAGCTTGCATAATGACGAGGGAAAGTCTGTGTGCAGCGCATACTGGCTCCTACGTGTTCGTGCGCGCCTTTTCCGTAGCAACTGTTCCCTAAGCGAGTGTCACATGGACAGTCGCAGCGTCGGACAGCCAGGCGCGCTGCAAGGAAACATGCAGAACAGCTCGGCCTTCGCTGGCAGCGCGCGGGCGGGAAACTGGATTGCCCACACGAGCGCTCGTTTCGCAACGATAGTAAAAACGGGACGACGGCGCATATGACGCACGCTGGGCGGAACGCAGCATTCCTCGGCGGCGGCGCGATTTCAGCTGTACAGGACTCGCCGATCCCTGTGGACTCAACCAAATGGGGCGTGGGCAGGGCACTGTGTCGCACTTGTTACACTTATAAACGAGTCGATCCGAACTGGCCGTTCAAGAAGCCAAGCGTCGTAAAAGTGCCATAAATGGCATCCCTCGAGCTATAAGACACGTATAGCTGAGGCAGGTTCATTTTCACGTGTACTACATGGCACAATATTAACGTCAACGATGGTCAAGTGCTTAGCGTGTGGACCACGGTGGTCGGTGGACGACAGTGCGCATGCGGCAGCATATCTTTTCGCGAGCAGAGGTGCCATCCTGGCAGCATGCCGCCTCGCCGAGTTTCTAGAGTCAGCGGATCGTGAAAACTCCCGAGACCTCAGTGAAACATGAACCAGTGCTGCGCACTGCACTTTTTTTTAGCGTCGACCACCGAAAGCGATACTGGGCGCCTTGGCTGGAAAGAGGCCACGCTGGGTTGCTACGCTCGTGGCGTGGGACCACTGTCCATCGTGACCCACATTCGGGGGCGCTGCTGCAAACGAGGGGCAGGAGAGGGGGGAGGGGGGTCAACACATTTTTGCACTTGGCCGGCGTTCAAGCTCGCGGTACGGAATCCCGCAGCAGCTGTCAATGCGAGGCCGGAAGCGCGCTGAAAGTGAGCGGCGGCGCTTTCTCCGCTGAGGCCGAGGGTAGCAACCCGTCCGGCGGGTCTCCCCACCACAAGCAGGCGGCGAATCGAGAACGGCGGGCGATTAGCCCAGAAACGAAAGGCCAGCCCGCTGCGCTGCGATAAGGCCTTATCGGCGCCACGTTACGAGCAGCCGTGCCTAAGGCCCGCGCAGGAAGCCAGTTGTTCCGCACAGCTCTCGTCATTGGCCAAGCGTCCGATGTCGGCTCAATTTCCTGCGTGCCTGGCAGACGCCGCGGCGGCCGGAAGAGCCCACGCTCGGCAGCCACGCCCTGTGCGCCACGGAGGCAGCCTTGGGTCCAACGCGTGCGTGGCGGCTGGACGGTCGCGCCCTTTTTCCAGGAAGCGGCCGCCACGTGCTCATAAAAAAAAAAAAAAGGGAGGAGAGAGAGAGCGGAAGAACAGTCCTGCTGCACGAGCTGCGCATTTTTGCAGGGAGAGAGGGGGGATCACTTGCGCACTTACCCTCGGCGGGCGTCCTACTTGAGGCGCGCGGACATCCACAACGAAGTCCCTCTAATGTCCGCGCACAACGGAGGCACACCACACTCGTGAACGTCACACTGCTGCTCACCACCACTTGCTGACGGCGAGCTCAGTGCTGGTGCAGCGCGTTCAGGCGGCGGCGGTGCTACGCAGCGGCTGGCCACAAGCGCAAGCTCTCAGCAGCAGCGCCCTCGACTACTGCTGCTGCCGGACCGAGGAGGTTTGGAGCGGCGGTCGGATCTGACTGGTGGCGCTGCGGACGCGTGTGGAGGAGGGACGCGGGCGAGGAGAAGCACCCTCTTGGGTGCAGTCCCGCCGCCGCCCGCGCTAAGGGGCCTGCTGCGACCTAGCATTAGGTGTTCGCGGGAAAGCTCAAACATACTGCGTTACGAAAAAATTCGTATCCATTGTAGCGACAGAAAAATTCGTGCACTGACGGGAAGTCGCGGTCACACTGGGTTTTAATACCACGAGAGAAAGAGAGGGACAGGAGAGAAGATTTGACTGTCAATTGCTGCCGTCCCACTGCGGCGCAAGACAAATAATACACTGACTTCGAAGGTAGCGTCAACCCATCGATCATGAACACACATGTTACACTCGAGGCATTCACACTACGGATCACATGTTCGCATGTAGGAACCACACGAACTTTCCCACCTATCAGTCATGACGCGGAATGAAAGCCAGCTGCTGCGCCCATTGTTCGATGCTAATCCCCCCGTGCCCAGGTCGTATTGAATGGAAAAGTCACGCAAGGTTCAGCGGATGACAATGGAAGAGATTTTCTTCCTTTGTGTTGCTTTTAACGTAAGTGTGGCGCAGCAAAAGAACAAGGAGAGGTGCACTTCTCTTGTTCTCCTGCTGCATTGCCATTCTCGTTGAGATTATGTACCTACTTGCCCAGCGCATTGTTTCATTCAACAATAAGAGAATTCCTATTTCTTCGTCAAACCGGCGTGATGAACCGACGTGGTCAAAGTGGCTGGCCGATTGACGCGTATTTGACGGAAAGCGCTTGCCAGGTAAATGTTATGACAGTGCCGAAAATGGATAACGCAAGGCAACCGGTTTTACAGGTCACGAAATTCACCTGGACTCGTCAGATCTTTCTAATAATTCAGATTTCCAGGAATCTGCGCCAGTAGCTACAAGGTGTTATTCATTCACTACAATAGCTCTCGTCTCGTGTGGATAGGCCGCAGTTGAGCTGGCTCCTAGAGCATATCTTTTAATGTGCATAAATAAATAAAAATCGAAAAATAGGAATAGTTCTAGGAATAGCTACAGGAAGATAAATGTCAACAGCGACCAAAAATTGCAGATAAAGGATATATACTTGGAAGGAGGAAATCATGAACGGCGTGCTAAAAACTGCGTCATAATTTTGCAACAGGGAGTGTGATAAAAGATGAAGTAGTGCAATAGACAGAAACAGCACAGCGCCCTACCTGTTAAATTCGATGTTACTGCCCCGTGTGTGTTCATTGGCAAGTCAGCACTGGTATATTTTTGCGTATTGCTCTCCGTCTAGTTTGTGTTGTCCTTTACAACGCTACACGCCAGCTAGCTAGTTGTGAACTTGTCATACGTATAAATTATAATTTATGTAAGTTGATGAAGTTATAAAACGATATAGTTCCACCTTATTATCCTTCTTTTCTGTCGAATAAAATTTGTCGCACCTCCCCTCTGCATTCCCAATAAAAAAAAAAATCACATACATTACGCTAATCATGTTTTTGTCGGCTCTGTGCACGACAATCATTGCGCCGCTGACCTGAGAGCGTGAAAAGCGTAGAAGTGCATTTGAGAGACCAGCGAAAGGCCTGCGGGATGCGCACGGTCACAGTTCGGAAACCACTTATGAGACCGGCGACGAAGAACAACGGCAACTATGTTTTTTTCGTTGTTGTTTCTGCTTGGCGTATTCTTTCAAGGACGACGCTCATCGACGACAACGACCAGCGGGGCGACGCGAGGGTATAGGGTATTGATCAACGCTATGCTGCGCGCGAGCGTCACCCAGGCGTTCCAAGGGGGTCAGAACGGGTACTGCCTCGCTGACATCGTAACCACCGTAAGCGGCTCTTCGTGGAATCGTGGCACATTCGGGCGACACCGGAGTACATCGATCGGTCGACAGGTGCGCTGCCAAGCGTCTACTTAAGGGGATACATGTACGTACATGGTGTGGAAAAGCTAGGGAAACGACAGATCATATTTTTTATTGAATGCACAGATGTCCGCCCAGGTGTAGCTGTGGACACTACCCTGCAGGAGGCCATGGGTTTCAGGGACAGCACGCGAAAGCTGAACATGTCGGCGATAGACATAAGTAAAAGGCACTTAGAGTATTGGTGGCGCAAAGGTATGAATCAAACAGAAGCGCAAGGTAGTTCAGGTAAGATTGCTACTTCACAGCGAACGATAATAGATAAAATAGGTAGGCGAGGAGGAAAATTAGTTGTGAAAACATGTGTGATTCGGGAAAACAAACGTTTGTAGAGGATAAAATAAAGCTAGAGGTTGGTGGCCCGCGGGATACCGCCCCGTTATAATGGGTGCGCTCCTAACATCCATCCATCCATCCCATTCAAGCGAACCTCGGCATGTCTCGGCGCCCAACGCTGACCGACCCCTGAACGAAGATAGGAGCTTCTCCTCGGTGTCTCGGTCACACGGTTTTATGCACACACAGGAAGGTGTTGAGGGTGTATGCTGCAACGCCACCCCTTTGAACCAATAACTTTGCATCCGCAACTCCCCCCCCCCCCCCCCCCCATTACTGGTAACACCCGCCCAAAATCGAAATTCTAGATAAACCTCTGAAAGGACCATGCTGGTCCAGAAACTGCGTCCCCCCATTTCAACTATGGGCATCTTCTAACCATAGTTGCGACTATGGTTACCTCACTATGGCGGCTATGGTGACCTCAATAAAGTTTTTCCATCCATCCATCCATCTTCTAACCAGACAAATTTACGATTTGCGGAAACGTTCTGCGCACGCGTGAGCAGGTTTGCTGTCCAACCAAGCTAACTTCGCCCCACAGATGGTTTTCCCTTCTTTCGCTTCTGACCCTCTCTTTGTACATTGCAGAGCTCACAATGACGCAGCACGCTCCCCAGAAATTCCTTTTCAAAGGCTTTCGTGGTGCTCGTGCACCTTAGGTCGAATGCGCAGGTGTGGATACGGTTAGAGCACAAAAGCAATCTGGCGACGAGGTCTCTTGGTTAGGAAACGTCCGTGCGAAAAAGCGAACTTACAGATTTCCGCAAACGGTAAATTTCTGTCAAAGATTCCTGTGAAGCATCCCCGTGAAGGATTCACCGTGGATAGACAGAAGTATTTCTTCTTTTTCCGTTTTTCTTTAACTTCTCTCTCTCTCTTCTGTGTCTAAACGCGAAGCATCCGAAGAGAAGTAATCCGGGCTTTAAGAAGCAGTTTTCCGGTCAGCATCAACAACAACATAAAAGTGTTCCGAGATTAACTTAGAAAAAAGAGATTCTTATATAGTGATGTAATGTGCATGGTATAGAAACTGTCATAAAAAAATATCACAAGAACAAAATATTACAGAATATTATGTTATATTGTGTGCAATGAATTTCGCAGCGCAAATAGAGTATTAAATGTGTTTCAAGAAAGAAGCGCGTACTTCGCGGTAAGCATTACCGTGTTTATTTGTATTATACTGACACTGGCTAATGTTTACCAACTGCATTAACAGGTATTATTATTATTATTATTATTATTGTTGTTGTTGTTGTTGTTGTTGTTGTTGTATTGGTCAACAGCCACATAAACAAAAATGAGGTCAATGTGTATAACATTGCCCGAATACGACTTAGTGCACGCAAACCCCAAACTTTTTCTTGGAGCTCGGCTTAGCTACAGGTAAAGCGGGCTAGAATGGGTTCGATGCACGCGGCCACTGCTTTTTATGTCTATTTAGCTCGCTTTACTACATGTGCACGGAACTTGGCTGCTGGGGTCTTTGCTGCACAAAGGGAAAGCCACGGGACCACGGTACAATGTGCGCCCCGAAAGTAAGAACATGTCTGCCAGAAGAATTTCTCCCTTCTGTGGCTCAGAGAACGCAGGTTCGCCACGGTGATAGTGGTGGACCACGGAGAATTCTTGCTCCGGGTGGTGGACACTTGACTCTTTGGGGAGAGCGAAAAGAGCGACTACCGGTCTGAATGACCGTGTGGAATGACACCGGCCGACAATCAGACATGCTTCCCCCCCCCACCGTCCACAGTTCGCTTCCTCTCCATGTAGACTCCTCATTCCTTCATGCGCATTTCTTTTTTCTACGCACTATGGGGGGCCCCTGGAAGGACATTCTCCGAAAAGTAATACCCCTGTCACACGAACTCCGTAAGCGTAAAAGAGCGTGATGGCGATGGAGTTGTGCTTGAACTGGTACAGCGCTGAACCAATGGACCACTTGCATAAGTACGACTGCGCATGCGCCAGAGCCGGCGTTGTCTGCTTGGTTGGAAAACAAACGAGCTGGGAGCGCGACGCGCCACGCCTCAAGGGTTCGCGCGCCTCATATGCCTGAAAATGTGTAGTTTTCGCCTGCAGCATCTATTTCGATAGAAAGAGAAAGTAGTAATTTATCCTAAATTCCTCCCGGCGATTGTTGCTTCAAAGAGAAAAGGGCGTGGATGGCAGCGGTGAAGCGAGGCATGCGACGGTGTATCCAACCGCGTTGTATGATCTCTGGCGCGCACTTTGTCACCGGGAAGCACGATGAAACCTTTAGTGTTCATTTTCTTTTTATAGCGATCGATGGCGCTTACAAATCTAACTGGATCTGCAAACGAGCTATAGCCTTCTGCTGTTGTGATCAGCAGTTCACGACAGCGCAATACCGGACTCGTAAACGAGAACGTATACCCATCTGGATACTGATAAATGTTAGTGTTGGGTATTGCGTGCGCTAACCACGATATGATTTTGAGACAGGCCGCATTGCGGGAAACTCGGTCCAGAATAATTTTGACGCGGACGTTCTTTATATTGTATCAAGTGCGCGGGCATTTTATAGTTTTTCACGCCCATCGAAACACACATCTCCTGTCGGGCATCTATATTGTTAGCAGCACAACGAATTGCCTGACAAGGTAGCACGTGCTTCCGTTTAAAATTGCAAGTTATGTTATCACACATTTGTAATGACCAGTGTCGCCGCTTAAGCGAATCATGTTGTCACCAGCTGATGCCTGCATGACTTAAAGGAGCTCTAGGCCGCGCGCTTATAAAGCCACAAATATAGGACCGCTGTGTTTCTGTTTAGTTCTTAACCTTCTTTTTCCAAAACCGGGGTGCACCCTGCAAACGAACTAAATTCCGGTTCGCGGAGAGCGTCGTGCGTTGTTGCTCGCGCTCCGACACCCCGAGAAGACAGTCGTACGACCCGTTTGTGAAAACCGGCAAGGGAATGACCTCTAATCACGTTTAGGTAAAGGTAATATCACTGCATTAAGGAAAAAAAAAACATCGAGGCATTCACAAAACGTGACGAAAGCTCGTCATGCGTGGTGCTGCCGTACGTAAGCAAGGCTGGAATACGGTTTGTTTTCCAACCAGGCCGCGCTTCCAGTTTTTCGCGCTAGGTGGCGCTGCGACTTTTGCAAGTGGTCCATTCGCCCAGTCTTCAACACTGATGGAGTTTTGGTCATGCCACACGGTACAAACTTTGGACAGACGCCGCAAGGGGCCCATTAGGGGCTGCCACACGTACGTCCACTTTCAACGCTCTGCGTGTAATCATGCTAGAAACATGCATGCGAACCTTTATAATACCCACGATTTATTGAAAACTAAACGAAAAATACCGTTTCGGTCCTCATCACAAAAACCTGTTCCCGTGAGCGTTTTGGTAGCAGTGCGGGACTGGAGAGAGAGAGAAACAACTTTAATAACTGCAGGAAATATTTTGGTGCATTTGGGTGGAGCCCCTATTCCAGAGCCCCACTGGCTTTAGCGGCTCGCCGAGCCTGGTCGAGGGTCGCCAGTTGGCTTCCCAAGTCCAGTTCCGAGAGTCGCGCCTCCCACGACCAGTTTGTGAGTGAGTCTGTGTTTAAAGGCGACACGGCGTCTGCCGGGCGCCTTGAGCACCCGCGCGTGATGTGGTGGAGTGTTGGTGTGCCGTTACACCAGGGGCATTTGTCTTCGTATCTGCCGGGGTACATTCCGTGCAGCCTATGCAAGTGTGGAAAAGTGTTTGTCTGTAGTAGGCGCCAGTCCCTTGCCTGCTCACGGTTGAGCTTCGGGTGGGGTGGAGCCATCGCTCGTCGTCCGAGTCGTTGTGCCTCAAGCATTTCTCGAGGCGTACTGGATGAGGAGGGCTCCGTTTGGGCCGAGTGATCCGCGGCTCGGCCTGTCATGCCTCGAGCCACGCGGTCCGCCCGCTCGTTGCCGTCCACTCCGGCGTGTGCCGGACACCAGTTGATGACATGATCCTGTGAGAGGCTTGGTCCCAAGATGCGCAGGACACAAGGTCGACATGCCTCTTGCGAGTCCGTTAATACGTAAGCCGATTGGCCCTTTGCTTCGGCGGCTCTGATGGCGAGAGCGATGGCCGCTGCCTCAGCCGTGGCGCTGGACGAAGTGCTCAAGGAAGCGGCCGCGACCGTTCTTGACCTGTTTGTTGCGACCGCCACGAAAGCCGAGGTCGGTGTTGTGCGGGGGTAGAGAACAGCATCTGTGAAATATGTGTCCGGGTCGCTTTGCCTCTTTCGCATGGCTGTCGCCCTGGCTCGTCGTCGTTTTATGTGGAATGTCGGGTGCATGTTGTGTGGAATAGGACCCACGTACAGCTGTGATCGTAGTGTGTGTGGTACAGTGTTGTACACGTTCCTCCAAAACAGGAACGGAAACTCGTTCCTCGTTCCTTCACAATTTTGTAACGAGTTCCCGTTACAAGTTCCTTTAATATAAAAGGAACGCGTTCTAGTTACATTTCGAAAATTGGAACGTGTCGTTACTTTAACGTTACATTTGATTTCTAAAACTGAAAATTAATCCTGAGGCAAAATAAAGTGAACATTTCAAATCTCGCATCGACGTATGCATATTTAACTAATTTGAACGTCACCGGCAGCATAACATCTGTAGACAAAGAAATATCTAAAGAAACGCTCCTAGGCAACTATCTTCAAGGAACGTACTACGGACAACTCAACTGCAACTTTGGCGTTAGTCTGTTACAAGTGCGACACATATGGCACTTTACACTTCAGTCTTCAAATGCCTAGCCAGGATACCACGCCTGTAATGTGGAAATAGGTAGTTACATGCACCAGTGCATGTAACAGCGATACATCTGACACTAAAAGCTATTAACAGGCCTTTTGATTTAGGATAGTATATAAAGGTTTGTGCCTTACCCATGCGATTGCGCAAATACTAGAACAAGAGTCCCCGATGTCGCCAGCATTCCCGATCCTGCACGATCTTGCTCAAAATTGGTAGCCCTTGTGGCATTTTAATTAGCTGATTGGCAGTTCCGGATTTATTGCTTTTACTTAGTTTTCATCACCTTAAAGTATTTGTGATGAACTGTACTTTTGTTGTTAATTATGACTGATCTGAACGTCTGCCGGTGTGAGAAATTTTAATATTGATATTTCGTGCGTTTGCCGCCGAATTAAATAACGCGGGACCTTTTTCTTCTTTTCTTCGTGGCATTAGTAATAAGCATTAATTGCCTGTTGAATTCATAGGCACACCGACATTCATGCAAAGGCGAAATGCTGTTGTGGTGCGGGAAATAAACAAGAAAATAAATAGCCTCACATGCATCATTTGACGGAACGCCAACGAAAAATGTCCCACACTACACAAGCATATTTGACAGGACATTGTTATACAGCAAATGGGGCTGTCCAGTAAAGTGGACGGTGTGCGATGCGCTAAAATGTTTGGTTATTCCTGTGTAGCTAGCCCTTTGGTCGCGTAGAAATGAAACTATGGTTTTAGAAACGAACAGGGCATCAAAGGTCGTAATTAATCAGATCCTGGTTAGAATGATGTTAACTTCACTCAGCATTAAAGACACGCAGGCACGCACGTATAAGCATGTTCAGCACACGTTTGCGTGAACACGTGTATGAGAAGTCTTTTGTTTCTGCTTTTTGCCGAGGTCATAGGGCTGCTGACGCTAAATTAAGGCGCAGCCCTTCTGTTCAACTAAAATACCTCGGAGATATTGATGCATAGAGTGCCTTACAAGTATGGACAACCATGGGCACAACCGCGTTCTCAGAACCAATGCGGGGAGACGTGATGGTAAAGCAGGCGTTGACAGTTTTATTTGGGAGGGAGCCCTGGCGGCGGGATCCTAAGGTACGATAGGAACCTCGCCGTTGCCTGCAGTTCCTCCCGCGTCGCCGTACACTCATACAGCGCTGGCTGACAGCCGGAAACTAATTGTCCAGCGGCCATAGTAAGCGGCCCCCGCCAAGGAGCAGCGGGATACCCTGACGTCGTGCAGCCGCAGTGAAGAAAACGAAGCGTCACCCTCGCCGAATCATCGAAAACACAATAGAATGGCGCATTCGCAAGTGATTTTCTATGAGAGAGCGATACTGGCGCAGGAAAACGGGGATTCCAGGGACGGCTTGTAGCCCTGCCTATACGCCCTGCATTCGTACTGCGTACGTGCGATCGTCGTTGAGTGGAACGTGTACAGAAGTAACGCCGTTCCCTTTGCCGTTCCTTTGTAAACGTATAAATGTAACGCGTTACCGTTACA
Source organism: Hyalomma asiaticum (assembly GCA_013339685.2). NCBI lineage: Eukaryota > Metazoa > Arthropoda > Arachnida > Ixodida > Ixodidae > Hyalomma > Hyalomma asiaticum. The sequence goes on from CM023482.1 coordinate 151,662,600, forward strand.
GTTCCACCAACCCTAAAAGGAACGATGGCGTTCCTTGGTTCCTCCCAAAAGGAACTCGTTCCAGGAACGTCGTTCCTTGGAACGACGTTCCGTACAACACTGGTGTGGTATCAGCTGAGTCTCGTCCCCACAGAATTGTGATCCTAATTGCTTGCAAGGCGGCGCTCGGAATTCCGGAAAGCACTAGTACGGAGCGCCACCGAGACCTTGGGCTGACTAACACTTTCGAAGAGCTTGCCGCAGCCACGATGATCGCACAGCGAGAGCGCCTCAACGCGACGCCCCAGGGACGCTCTCTGTTAAGACGCCTGCACTACCCCCTGCGGGACTGGATGTATACCAACATTGCACCTTTTCTGCGATACGCGTTTTCTCGATGGACCTTTGCGGTCCGGTGGTCAGCGCATGCACAGCGTCAGTGACGAAACGCGCGCAACGTCTTTTGGTGACCTCCGCGCGACTAAGGTCCTGTACTTTAAGCGCGACTAGAGACGTGAAATGGCGTCGCACTTTTCCAAATCGACCTGCAAAATGAGCGCGAGAAAAAGGCCCCCGCGATCGTCTACAGCTGAGCAGGCTACTAACCACCAGTTTCGATTTTGGCGATCGCCATGGGACGCGCTGTTGATAAGCGAAAAAGAAATACCCCTGTCATACGGACAGGCGACACCTACACACGTCGTCTCACTGACATGGACATAGATGAAAACGGTGAATTCAGCTTAGGAAGCGACAACAACCGCATCAAGTTGACATTTTCTCGATCCTCCTGGCGAACAAGTATACAAAGGAACATCGCAACCCGGCTGAAAAACACCTCCCACATTCGGCATATGCGGTAATCGCAGAAGCATTCAAGGAGAACTGTTGACCGACGGAACCACCGACCAGTTTGTGCTCGAATTGAGACACATCATGAAAGAGCACGAAATTCGTGTGAATTCCCGCGGCGGCCTCAAGCACAAAGGCTGGTGGGACAAGGAGGGGCAAAGTGCCCTCGTCGCAAGACGAACGCCGAATAGCGCTCACAGAGCGGCTGCTAGAACATCCCCTAGGTGCACATGCGTGCGTGGGAGGAATACCTCAGACTCAGAAGGGAGAAAATGAATATGGCTCAGCACAACAACAATCGCGAGCTATTGCAGAGGCAGGGCGTAATGGTGCCAACAAATTTTGTAACTACGTGTCATCGTTAGATCGCAAGTCCCCAGCGCCCGAAATTCGAGATCATTCCCGTGACCAACCGGTTACACAGACCTCACGGCACACCTCACGGTCCACATGCAAGAGCTCTTCAATCCCACACATGGTGAACCGATGGAAGCAGACAACGGCGACCCAGACAAGACTGACCCAGTAGAAAGGACATTTGGCAGATTACATAGAGGACCGCTCTTGAGCGTGCACTCCAGCGTATCAGTGCAAGAACGGCTACCGGAATGGACGGCTTACCGGCGTGCCTTGTGAAATGTCTGGGGAAGTCGGCTCGTGAACACCTATAGCAGAAATCTTCACCACCATCCTGAAGGGCGGCACAATCCCATCCGATTGGAAATGCGGCAGAGTAAGCCTTGTGTGCAAGAGAGGGGGCGACGCTGCACTCTAGGCGACTATAGACCAACTACGGTGGCGAGTGTCTTCGATAGACCCTTCGCTCAAGTCATGAAGGCCTGGATGAACGGATTGACGGAACAAAGTGGCATACTCACAATATTTTCGTGCTCACCCAAACCACAGAGGTGGCACGGAAAGAATCAAGAGGCTTACTCGGGTGCTTTCTGGATGTCGCCAAGGCTTATGATCGCCAAAGCGGATCGCAGTAAAAGAAAAGAAATAAAAAGATCTTCACACACAGCAACAGGTGAGATCTTTTTTACTCATATATTTGCCTTAAAGAGTAACTGAAGTTGTAAGGATGGAAGTAATTTTTTTTGTACAAGTTAGCAGTGTTGATGGTGTAGATTCAAGCAGAACTTTTTTCAGATACGCAGCATGATAAGACATTAAGCGGCGTGAACCACTAATCCGTAGTGAGTACTAATGACGCTCCACTCCTTCATCGGGTCTTCTCCTACGGCCTGCCAAGAAATCTTATTTGCCATCGCACTACGGCCCAGCTGTTGCAGAAGGCCGGGATAACGGCTACAACTCCGAAAACTGCGTGTCGTCATAGTTGGCCCGCTCGTGTTCTACGCAGTCAATGGAATATATTGTTCCAAATCAATGGCACTCAACACCGCCGGACCCCTTCAGCTGAAGGAGGTGCTCAGCGGAATGAAAAGAGGGAGGAGAATTAGGCGGTACGAAAGGTTTTTTGTTGTCGCCTCTACTCCCGAAGACTTGCCACAATCAACCACGAAAACCCCCTTACCCATACCCCCAGCTTGCATTTACAATAGCTTGTTGTGAAACATTTCCGGAGCCCCCACACCCTGTTATACTTTCATAACCACTTCTGTGCCTCCTCCCCTCCCAGGAGGAGCCCGAGCTGCGAAGGAAGTTACCTTATCCTAAGGTAAAAGTCCTAACCCCTCCTCCTTCGCTTTCACCACGTTTTCTGCAGCTGAGGTTGGTTTCGCAACCAATCTCTCAAAATGTGTCGCTGATCAGAATGTGTCTACCAGGGACGCGCGAACAAAATAAACGAGCCCTTGACCCCGTCATCATATATATATATATATATATATATATATATATATATATATATATATATATATATATTGTTTTCAGTAGTTTTCCTTAGCAACGAACGTATATAGGGATTACGTACTACATAAGGGACCGAATGGACGCTACCGAGAGGCACGGTATCGTGTCTAACCATATAAATAAACTGTGCCATGGTGTAACTGTACCCATGGTCTATCCAGCACGCGATGGGGGTTGTGGGTGGATACCACGTCATTGGTTATCGGAAAAATTCTCGGTGGGGTACAAATCCATGGGGATAGGAAGCAAGGTCGACTTTGCGGACGCATCAGCGAAGGCATTGCAACCGTCTTTATTGTTTACTTACACTTTGATGTTTAACATGAATTAACGTGAAAAATTATTATCATGTTATTTTCAAGAAGCATAATGACCTGAGGGTCGATAAAAACGGTCACTAGAAGTGCTTACCAGTGAGGTTTTCTATTTGTACATTTTGATATCACTTAACGATTCAGTGAAACAGCGTTCAATGTTGATCTCCACTGACGGCACTCAAGATTAAAGAGAAAAAAAAAAAGGAAAGAAAAAAAAGGGGGGGGGGGATTCCAAACATTTGCGGAGTTCTTTGTTGCTTCCCTGGGCCACAACCAAACGGCCCAGTGTAGAAAAGAAGAAATGGACACGCCGCGCCGGGAAATTTGCCCATGACCGTTTTCCAAGCTTCCAGCCGCGTCTCCGCACGTGTCTGTGATGGTGGGTGCTGCGGTTGAAAAGGATTACGGTTGACGTCAATCCTCGCTAAAGGGATTAGCGGAGCCAACAGCATGACGGCAAAAGCCAGCCGAACACGGCATTGTTGCAACTTGCAAGGAGGGAAATGCCTATCCTGCAGGGAAATGCCTAACCGGTATGTACCGTGTAACCTCAACCAGTTTGACCGGTCTCAGGATTAAGAATCGGTACGCGTCGGGGAAATGCTAGTACAATTTGCCGAAAGAAACAGACCCCGAATAATGAATACGTTTTTTTAAGAAACACAAGAATAGGAAGTGGACGTGCAAAAGCCCTAACGGGGAAACAAAGAATGAAATTGACTTTATAATGTGCGAACAAACAGGTATAATTCAACAGGTAGAAGACAAAGACAAACAGGTAGAAGACAAAGAAAAGGAAAAGCAGGGAGGTTAACCAGGCGAGCGTCCGGTTTGCTACCCTGCACTGGGGGGTAAAGGAAAGGGAGAAGGCGAGCCCTACACGTGCTAAGGAGCCTTACTTACTAAAAAAAAAAAACGCGTATCTAGAGGTAATCAGAGAGTTCGACGCCTTAGGCCAAAACGATGATGATTTGGAAGAAAAAAACAAAACCATAACGAAAGCAATCCTTGAAACAGCGATAGAAGTCGGAGGTAAAGCTACAAAGCAAGCAACAAGTAAGTTGTGCCAATCTACCAAGGACTTAAAAAAAAAACGCCAACAAATGAAAGTAACTTCGCCAAAAGATAAGATTGAATTCGCAGAACTATCAAAATTGATGAGTAAACTGCGGCTAGGCAAAGAGATGTAAGAAACTTTAACATGAGAGAAATAGAGAAAGCAGTAGAGAAAGGCACCAGCATTAAATCGGTCAAAAAGAAACTGCACTTAGGACAAAACAAGATGCATGCTTTAAACGATAAGCAAGGTAACGTTATCAACAATTTCAACGAAATAGTAAAGGTGGAAGAAGATTTCTACTCTGAACTGTACAGCTCTCAGACAGACCATACAGCCTTAATAGAAATAGAATCAGAGGAGAACACTGAAATTCCATGTATAACCACTGACGAAGTAAAAAAAGCTGTCAAAGGCATGTCCCGCGGTAAAGCAGCTGGTGAAGATGGTATAACAGCCGACATGATCAAAGACGGAGGACATATTATACTTGAAAAACTTGCATCGCGCGTCATGAGATGTATCAAGACATGCAGTGTACCGCGCAGTTGGAAAAATGCTAATATAATCCTAATCCACAAGAAAGGTGAAATAAAGGAGTTAAAGAATCACAGACCAATTAGCTTACTCCCAGTAATATACAAGCTATTTACAAAATTAATTTCTACGAGGATAAGAGAAACACTCGACTTTAACCAACCAAGAGAACTTGCTGGTTTTACGAAAGGTTACTCAACAATGGACCACAGCCACGCTATCAACCTAGTGATTGAGAAGTACGCGGAATACAACAAACCTCTTTATATGGCGTTTATCGACTACGAGAAAGCATTTGACTCCATAGAAATACAAGCAGTTCTAGAAACTATACGTCGACAAAGGGTACCTGACGTATACGTGCAAACGATAATCAACATGTACAAAGATTGCACAGCCACACTACTCCTACATGAGAGAAGCAGAGAAATCCGATCGGGAGGGGTGTCAGACAAGGAGATACGATCTCCCCGATGCTATTCAGTGCATGTTTAGAGGAAGTCTTTAAACGTCTAGACTAGGAAGAAAAGGGAATTCGAATAGACCGAGAATATCTAAGCAATTTACGATTTGCAGATGACATTGTGCTCTTTAGCAGTGAAGGAGACGAACTACAAAACATGATTGATGACCTAAACCGGGAAAGTATTAAAATAGGACTAAAAATGGATAGGCAAAAGACCAAAGTTATGCTCAATAGCCTAGCTAAGGAACATGAATTTAAAATTAACAGCGAACCCTTAGAATGTGTAAACGAATACGTATACCTGGGACAGTTGCTAACAGGAGCACCTATACCCATGAAAAAGAAATTCTCCGTAGAATAAGGATGGGCTGGAGCGCATTCGGAAAGCATTACGAATTTATGACTGGGAACGTGCAGCTCTCACTAAAGCAAAAAATATTCAATCACTGCATTCTCCCAGTACTAACGTACGGTGCAGAAACGTGGAGGATAACGAAAAAACTAGAGATGAAACTAAGGGGCACGCAACGTGCAATGGAAAGGAAAATGATACGGGTAACGCTAAGAGATAAAAAACGAGCGGAATATGGATCAGGGAAGAGACAGGAGTAGCTGATATTATTATGTCAATTAAACGAAAGAAGTGGACCTGGGCAGGACATGTCATGAGGAGGAAAGAAAACAGATGGACAGTAAGAGCGACGGAGTGGATACCAAGAGAGGGAAAGCGCAACAGAGGAAGGCAAAAGGTTATAGATGGAGCGATGAAATTAAAAAAATTCACAGCATATCCACGGGGTGAATGATGATGAGTGGGCGAAGCTCCGGAGTGAACCACCGATAAACCGTTAATCTTCCGTGTAATTCGCCCAGTCGATCATCATGTAAAGAAACACTCTATTCGAACGATGGGATCTGGCGTTTAAGGGTACGCTAGCACAAACGCGTTACAAACATGCAGTACACTCTAGTAAGGGGGGAGAGGCCACAGCGTCTTACGCAGCCACTTACACAGGCCGGAACGCGCACCGCGTTTGCCGACGCCATCACATGACTGCTGAAAGAGTATAAGGCGGAGAGGCCACAGCGTCTTACACCAGCTTCTTACACGCGCCGTAACGCGCTAGCACAAACCCATCATCATCGTTAGAAACGGACAGTCTTTCGCTCTCTCTCTCTCTCTCTTTCTGTCTCACACAAGACAGCAGATGGAAGAGTGAGAGAGCTCGCGCGCCACCTGACGTTCCTGAAGGCAACTCGGAGGTAAACAATGGCTGCTAATGGGAATGAGAGACAGAAGAAGTCGGCTTTTAGCTAACACTTACACTTCTACTTCTACTAACGTTTCCTACTGGAACATGCCAATGGCTGCTAATGGGGAATGAGAGACAGAAGAATTCGGCTTTTAGTTAACGCGCACGCTGCGAATTTTTTATTGTTCAACAACGCACAGGAGAAATCTCCCACCGGCACCACCTTGGAGGTCAAAGCGTAAGACTGGTTACGCACTACTACGACTACGACGAGGGACGAACGGGTGCCGCTGGAGCTTCGCCCCTAAAAAGTTTGCAGGCATAACGTGGAACCAACTCGCTCAAGGATACGGTGGATTGGAAGTCGTTGGGAGAGGCGTGCGTACTGCAGTGGACCTAAATAGGCTGATGATGATGATGATGATGACGACGACGACGACGAACGCGGCGGTGACGACGCGTCGTCTGGGATGTGGCCTGTGCTTCACCGGCCCTCGCTGAGAATTAAGGAGGGCGGGACTTGAGGTGTATTTAACCACCATGCTACGCGAGAAAAACTGCTCTGGACCCTGGGTACTGGTGTCCATCCTGTTGGCTCTTCGCTGTTCTAACATGTAACAAAGTCTTCCTAGTGTCAGTAAACCTATTTGTTATCGTTTCCCCAATCACAACCCTCAGAGTATCTCAACCCAAGACCTTACCACGCTACTAAGTGAGGTCCGGGTTCCATGCAACCCTGCGTCACGACACCGTGCAAGTTAACTTTTGGCAGACCCTGTATTAAGTGTGCTAGAAACGGCGAGGCAATAAACGATAATTACAATAAACCAACTGTTCAGCAGAAAATTAAAGTGCGACTTGGATGTTATTGGAGGAAAACATGCAACAGCGACAGTATTCCCGACCGTGAGGAATGTGCAAACGCGTATGTATACATGCTTTTATTTTTATGACCTAAAATGCTTTGTTGTATATTGTATTGCATCCAGACGATATCCACTTTAGACTATCGGTCTAAACATACGATCGATATGTGCATGTTCATGGGGCAGGAGTCCAACGACCACTGCGCGTATTGGCAGTGCATGCACAGAGCCACAGACGCTCGAGCAGCCGTGACAGAGCTGTCAACACAGAACGTCAGCTTGATATCATTGGCGTAGCTCATGCAAGAAGAGTGGCAACACACACACACACACACACACACACACACACACACACACACACACACACACACACACACACACACACACACACACACACACACACACACACACACACACACACACACACACACACACACACACACACACACACACACACACACACACACACACACACACACACACACACAGCATTTTTGATGAAACAGTTCTCGACGAAACGGTTTCTGTGACAGAGGGACTCCTTCAATGGAACCGCGTTCGATGAAATGCGACAGATTCACACTGCTATATGGCTGTGCTCTTTGGTTTCTTTTTCCTCTCCTGCATCATAAAAAATATCGCAGCAACAATAAACCAAATAAAGAAACAGCTCGTTTAGCGGTGTGGTGGCTCTTGCGGCTGTTCGGACTCGATGAGCCGAGGGTGCACAATGGAGCGATATAACGACAGCCTGTGTGGTTCCCCAACAATGAGAACACGGCAAGAAATTTTGGGAAGTGTCGAGCTTCCCCACCTAGCGAGCGAGTGGAGCAAAAGGAGAATGTGACTCTCTCTGACATACTGTGCGAACGATATTGGCCGAACAGCCAAAGTGACATTCACGTTTCTTCCAAACTTTTGTAAATAGCTGCCAACTCAGTAGAACGGTGGCATGAGCGGTATCTACTATTGCAACGTGTGGCGACACACATTTTACAGGGTGTTTCAGCTAACTTGCGGCACCCTATGAAAAAACAAAACAAAGACATGTGCGTATTACGGGGTGCGCGGCCAACTTAGTACCTTAGCACCTGAGGCTATAATTTTTAAATGACGCCGGGCAACTAATTAACGCTAATCATTTAGACAACTCTTAAACGCTTCCTTTAAACGCAATATGTTCAATAGCGAGGTTGTAAAGCACGTAATGTAGTGTCAAACTATAATGTATTTTCATGCCAATAAGCGCAATTGTTTTCATTTTTCCGGGCTTCAAGGAAACTGCGAGATCTCAAAGGGTACCACGTGACCAGCGCTTGCACGTAGTGCCATAAGCCCCCTAAAACGTGCTAGGAACGAACCATCGATGATGGGCGCAGAAAACCGTGCTGCACAGGCCACAAGAGAAATTGATAAGGGGTGGCCACGCCTTTCGTCCTCTCGGCTTGTCCATGACTATAGACCTATTCCATGTTGGTAAACAGTGGTAGGCACCGGCGATATAACCGGGGCTTGTGTCGACGTCGCGGCGCGGAGGCCCCGCCCACCGCTTGCCGCGGCCCTGCACGGTCGCGCCACCGCCGCCGGCGAAGCGTGTGCGAAAGCTGCCTCCGAGCACGGGGCGTCGGAGCGCCGACGGCGTGTTTACAACAGTTTGCGAGGGGCAGCCGCGTGAGATGAAGTTGCGTTAGCTCTGCAGGAAGCACTCAGTGAATGTAGAAAAGAATGCTCCGACGCCCAGCTATGACAAGATGTGAGAAACTGATCGAAAGGACAAGCACCTTGCCACATGATGCGAATGATCGCGAGCTATCATGTCGGCATCGCTTCATGCGTATGCTTTAATTCGGTAACTAGAATGCAACTTGAAGGTACCTCAGCTAAAATACTGTTTCGGACCTAAATCCTCCGATCCCTACACGAAATCCTTGCGCAAAAACAAATATAACGGAATAGGTACCCAAGAATGCGATATTGGAGACGCTATAACCTATGTAAATACGGCTGTGATAAAGCGCACACGCAAAAAAAGCAATAACGTACCAAGGACAAGGCTCTCAAATAACCGCCAGCAATTAAGGCGTATAACGGCGACTTACGGCTCTGCCCATACGCTCAGTTCCGATCGTGAAGGCGTGAAGTCCTGTAACGACGCGGCAAATTTCAAGCGTGTAGTTCATTCGAGCAGTCTGACAATCGAAAAAAAAAATTAAAGCGCATCATAACCACTACAGCATTGCCAACGACACTTCTCGTGTGTATGCTATCGCAGCCGTAAGCAATTTGCAAAAGCGTAGCTGTAATCGGCATTTCACTCACGGCTACGTGAATTAGGCTCTTATATATTTGTTTCATTTGAGTGAATGAAATTCGTATGACGTATGTATAGCTTCCGCACTTCAATAATACATGGCGACCGCGATTACTTCTACACATCGAGCTAAGTTAACGTCGTGCGCGCTTTGCAGTAAGCGTCATCGCTCTGTGTCCGCGCTTTGTTTATGCCAAGAAACTTGACAAACTTGTGACAATGCTATTTCTCTCAAATGAAACAAGCCGCACTAACGCTAAATAATTACACATATGCTTAGTCGTGACGAAAATGTTTGGCGCATAACCGATGCGCCAAACAGCAGGCATTACAGGTTCTTCCTTTCCTTAAGATAAACATAAGCAGAAAACCGATAAAAACCTATCGCACATATCTTGTGCGTTGCTGAGCAACCAACCCACGGAGCAGGTCATCGGTGAACACTTTTTTTCTTCATTTCACGGCGGTGACAAGCGCCCGCACCAGCGAAAACGCAGCGGCTGCTACGGTAGGCGCGCCGGCGGATGCCTACCATGCGAAACCAAAACTCCCGACGACAGCGCCACCGCATCTTCGTGACGTTGGCCCGGTGGAATAGGTCTATACGGTGTGCATGCATCGTACATTTGGACACGTTTGGACATTAAATAACGTGCTTTACAACGTCACCATTTAACATGCTGCGTTTAAATCAACCGTTTATAAGTTGGTTCTTAATCAATGTTAATTAATTGCCTGAAATAATAATGAATAGCCACAGGTGGTCTAAACGACAGTGAATGGTACTACGTTGCTTGCATCCTCGTGGATTTTTTAAAAGCTGGCTTTCCTGCAAGGACGTTTTCCAACCAAAAGATCGCGTCCACAGTTTGCTTTCCTGCTCTATGCCCGTTCACACCTGCACATTCCAGCGAAAGTGCACGAACACCACAAAACCTTCTCAAACATTCTCCGGCGAGCGAGCCTAGTTCTGCGATGTAGTACAAAGAGAGGGGCAGAAACGGGATGAAATGTGGGAAAATGTGCGGCTGTGAAAGCACGAAAGAAATCTGTGGATGAGAGCCTTTGGTTAGAAAACATCCTTGCGGAAAAGCTGTCTTACGAATTTTTGCAAATGGTCAGTTCAAAACGTGCGGTAAACTCAGCGCGGCTTCGCGAACGATAATCGGGTGGTCACATGATATCGCTGTTACGCGTGCGCACGTGTTAGCCTGGCGCATTGTTCACACTGCAGAACGCGACATTCCCGCTGAAACCATTCACGGCCGTGTAACGCGCGCAATGAGAAATGAAGTTGAGTTTGACGGTAGCGCACGCAGAACACGGACAAAAGGAAGACACACCACAGCGCTGTGGTGTGTCAGGTGTGTCTTCCTTTTGTCCGTGTTCTGCGTGCGCTACCGTCAAACTCAAGATGCTCTACCAACAAGCCCACATTGCCACTCTCATCGAGAAATGAAGCGCACGCCCAACTTTCGCCGACACAGCATTTAGAAGAGCTTCACCTGCATACACGCCAGATTATGTCACGGGCATGTCACACTTCTGGAGCTCCGCCGACGGTCTCAGCAGAGTAGCAGTCCACCTCCCCCCCCCCCCCTTCAAAAAAAAAAAAAAAAGCGTCGGAGTGTCGAATTTGTTGGGTTCGAGGGTTGACTACTGCGGAGCGCACGTGGGGCGACGTCGAGGAAGACCGACCCGCTCGAGGGCAGGTAGGGATATCGTCTTTCGAAGGCACACCAGCAAAAGTGCGATTGTGATCAAGGGACAATGACAAAGAGAAAAACGAGATCCAGAAAAGCTTTAACATACGCAAGATACAGAGCAGAAATGAAATCGGCGGAACAAGGCCTTATACAAGTTATCGTGATGTGCAGCGCACTCTAGATTAGGTCATAGTAACACGAATAAATTGAAAATAAAAAAACGCTCCTTACGTACCAGTGGTGCTTGCGCGGTGTCGTTCTCGGCGCCCTCCGTCAACGGCAGCTGTCCTCGACCACGCGTACCAATCCACCGCACTGGTTGCTGCCCAAACGTGGAGAGCAGCCGAAATTTCTTGGTGACCCCTGTTGCCTCCGCTTGTCGATCCCCGCTCAAGCTTCCCCTACCAAAACGTTACGCCTCGTTAGGTGCAGTCAGGTGACTCGCGGCGCAGTGACGTACTCGCATTTCTTTTTTCAGCATGCAGTACGAAAAAACGCACCGGGTTAGTGTCCTCCCTCTCTCCCTGTCATTGCGACTACTCTATCCCCCCCCCTACAAGCCCATTAACTGGAAACCACCGTTCAGGTGTCAGCTGCTTGAGCTAGGCACTTTGTGGTGCCCAGTAAAAACTTTCCTTTTTTCTTGAAAGCATAAAAGGTGGCTGCGCGGAAGAACACGGAAGAAGAAAGACAACTGCACTGGTGGACGGGCGCCTTTTTCTCCTCCTCCCTCCCTCCCCCCCCCCCCCCCGCCCCCTTAGTTTTACTCAGTTCACACTACATGTGCACGAGGTGCAGATATGTCTTGTGTACCCTTGGCGCTCTCTTGGGCAGTGCCTCACACATTTTTGCGAGGGCACGTGTTTCGCGGTGTCCGATTCGTTCAAGCTAAACGGCTCTCCTTTCTGCGTGATGCTCTTTTTTAACCTCATCACTTTTCTCTTTCTTTTTCTCTTTTTTCTCTCTTTGTTGTGTGCGTGTGTGCATATGCGTACCTGCTGTCATGGACCCATCCATTTAGGGTTTTTCGCGTATTTCAGCGTTTCTTTTTCTATCGTCCATTTCTCGTCAATCTCAGCGCGCGACCATCGTCTGCATTGTACTGGAGACCGACAGGGCACAGTGCAAGCTGTTTCCCGCCTCCCTTTCACTTCACACGCAGAGACGGCATTTTGCTTGATGGTGCCAGGGCTCACATTAGGAAACTCAGTGGTGTGCATGAGCTCAGACGTACAATCAAGGCTGGACGTAAATCAGAGGACGGCCGGACGTTTTTGCATTGGGCGGCCATGGGAAGACCACAAATGAGGTTGTTAGGGGGGGTGACGTTCTGACTTTGAGGGAAGGGAAGCTCAGAATAAAATTAGGTACGAACAGAGATTAAAGAATATGCAAGCAAGTAGATGGGCAGCGAAAGTACTCAGATATTTCTATAGGGAGAACGTTGACTATCAATGGAGGAAGATAACTAAGAGGCTTACCACTAAGTATACAGCCAGTAAAGAAACGGATGGGACGAAAAAGAGCGTTAAGAGCATGGTCAGAGCGGGGGAGAAGTCGGATTGGATAGCAGCAATGGAGAAGAAACAGGCATTGAGCAAATAAAAGGGAAAGACGAAATCAAGAGAGCAAAATTTTACGATAATTCAAAGGGAAGCGCTTTACTGGTTGGAGCAAGGCCAGGTTGCCTGAGAACACGAAGTTACAGAGCGAAATTCAGTAAAGTAGGGGATAGATGTACTTGCTGTGGAAGAGCTAGGAAAACGACAGATGATAGCTTGATTGAATGTACAGATATCCACGCAGGTGTAGGTGTGGACACTACCTTGCAGGGGGCCATGGGTTTCAGGATAGCACGGGAAAGCTGAACATGTCGGCGATAAAGATAAGTAAAACGCGTTTAGAGGTGGCGGAAAGGTATGGAGCAAACAGAAACGCAAGGTAGTTCGAATAAGACTGCTATTTCACAGCGGAACGATAATAGACAAAATAGGTAGGCGAGGAGAAAAATTAGTTGTGAAAATATGTGCATTTCTGGAAAACAAACGTTTGTAGTAGATAAAATGAAGGTAGAGCGTGGTGGCCCGCGGGCTACCACCATCCATCCATCCGGTATATCCTCGGCGCTGCTCCACGGTGGGGGCGAGTTGCAGAAGCAGAGGACTGGCCTTTGGCTCCTAGACACACCCCTGTATCCTAACCCCCTTTTTGTGAGTTGTCCCCTTTCCACCTCCACCCCATTGTGCATGTTCGTGAAGTGCACTTAAACCATGTGCCCATGAAAAACTTTCACCTTTCAAAAAGGCTGCTCTCCAGCCGGAACATCAGAATTAATCCTAAATAATCTGTATATATATCCGTATATATATCCCGACATCCAGGAAGACTGTCCTTGCAGGGGGCAGCGCTGGTTCACGATTTTCCTGCACCCGCTCCGTTGAAGGTGCCGGCTTGGTGCAGGCGTGAAGGTGAGGGCAGCAGACGACGCGCCATTGTGACCTAGGCGCCGTTTGAACTCCCTCCCCTCCATGACTCCCTCGCCTTCGCAGATTGGCCATGTACGTGCCGTTCGCGCCTCTCAACAGCGCACAAAAGCGAGGCCTGCACCATGTCGGCACCTCTCCATTCGTTTCTTGTGTCGCGATCGCGCCTGCACCTGAACTGCAGCTGCGCAATTTCAAAACTGCTCTTGCACCGCCGTGAACCGGTTCAGAGGGGTGCAGGTGAATCGAACAGACCCGAAGTCTTCCTGGACAGAACACGTGATCGGCTGCGGCGAGTCACGAAGCGACCCCGTAGCCTCTCAATTAACAGAAAGGCGGCACACTTGCAACCCCGAGGCATTCTAATATACCTGTATGTAACGCAACTATAAAGCCACTCTACATTGTAAAAATGGCAATCACCACAGCAGGAATGACAAAAAGAAGGATAAAAAACAAAAACAACAAAAAACCAAAAAAAAAAAAACCAAAAAACTGATTTATTGACAAACGGCCGGAATATCTTGTAATGAAAAAATATAAACCATGAAGAAAGAAAAATGGAAATAAAATGACAGATATTAAAAAAAAGTTAAGTGTGAAAGAACGCATTGTAGTTGTTTGAAATGGCTTCCTCATAATGGCAATGCCTTAGACACTCGGGAAACATGTGAGTTTACCCGTGTTTTCATTAATGCCCAAGGTAGCGGCTTTGAACTTATAAATGAGGTAGGACTCACGAACCTCGCGGTCGTGGTGCGTCCGAAAGCCCGATTCCAGTATCATTGCCTTCAGGTCGCTAAATGAATGGCCGGGAAGGTGCACGTGCTTAGTCAGGGGCAGATTCGAGGAATTTTTGGCGTGTGACTTGTGATTATTAAACCGTATTCGGAAAGGTGTTTCTGTCTGACCAATATATTGTTGATTACATTTAGTGCACTCAAGCAGGTAAACGACATTAGCCGTGTCACAAGTGAAGTTTCCTTTAATTTTTACAAAAAAGTTGGACGCGGTGCTTGTTGCTTTTTGTGTAGTTCTAATGTGCGGGCAGACCTGGCAACGTGGCTTATTACACGGCCTGCAGCCAGTGCCATGACGTGGATTTAAAGTTGATTTAGTTAAGATGTCGCGTAAGTTTGTGTTTCGTCTGTACACGACACGAGGCGGTTCCACGAATATGCGTTTGAGGCGATCACTTTGAGTAAGAATGTTATGATGTTTTTTTTAAGAATAGCTGACACCTTTGGCAGCGATGCAGAGTAAGTAAGTATTAAGTTAGTCTTGTGTTCCCTGCTTGATGACTGATTTTTGAGAATTTCAGCGCGGTCAAGCATGTCGGCGCGAGTTATAGCATCGTCAATTATTTTTTCCGGGTATTTCTGTTTGAGGAGGACCTTTTTCATTTGTGCACAGTTATGATCGAAATCTTTTTTTGAACATATGCGTTTAAATCGATATGCTTGACTGTACGGGATGCCCGTCTTGCAGTGCCGCACATGACTACTGTGAAAATGTAAGTATTGATTAGCATATAGTATTGTAAGTATTGTAAGTATTGATTGATATTGATAGTAAGTATTGATATTGTAAGTATTGATATTGTTTCGTCTGTACACGACACAAGGCGGTTCCACGAATATGCGTTTGAGGCGATCACATTGAGTAAGAATGTTATGATGTTTTTTTTAAGAATAGCTGACACCTTTGGCAGCGATGCAGAGTAAGTAAGTATTAAGTTAGTCTTGTGTTCCCTGCTCGATGACTGATTTTTGAGAATTTCAGCGCGGTCAAGCATGTCGGCGCGAGTTACAGCACCTTCAATTATTTTTCCCGGGTATTTCTGTTTGAGGAGGACCTTTTTCATTTGCGCACAGTTATGATGGAAATCTTTTTTTGAACATATGCGTTTAAATCGATGTGCTTGACTGTATGGGATGCCCGTCTACAGTGCCGCGCATGACTACTGTGAAAATGTAAGTATTGATTAGTGTCCGTTGGTTTCCTATAAAGGTTGCAAACCAACTTGTTTTTCGAAAGCGACACGGTCACATCTAAGAAGTTTATGCTCTGCCTAGAGTATTGGTGAGAAAAAGAAATAGTCGGATGAGCAGAATTGAAGTCGGTGATGAATTGTAATAGATCGGTTTCTCCGTGATGCCAAATTAAAAAGATATCATCTATGTAACGCTTATAGTACAGTGGCCTTAAGTTGCGATAACTCAGAAATTCTTCTTCAAGTACTGCCATAAAGATATTGGCATAATTAGGGCCAATTCTCGTTCCCATTGACGTTCCGCTCACTTGCACGTAGTGAGCGCCATGGAACTCAAAGTTGTTGAATTCGAGAATCAACTTCAGAAGTGTTCGGAGGGTATAACAGTCAACAGATTTATCAACCTGCGACTCTTCATAAGCTGTTAAAACCGCCCTGATTCCATCATCATGGGGAATATTAGCGTATAGAGAGGAGACGTCAAGGGTTACAAGTAGACAATTAGCAGGTACTGTGAGATCCATAATGTCAGAAAGAAAATTGTTGGTGTCCTTTATGTAAGATGGATAAGTAGGTGGGATGTGCCGAATTAGATTATCAACGTATAGCGAAATGGCTTCAGTGGCGGTGCCCACCACAGAGACAATAGGCCGGCCTGGGTTGTTGATTTTATGAATTTTAGGTAGAAGATAGAATTTACCAGCTACTGGGCTGAGAGGAATGAGGGAGTTTCCAATTTTGCCTTCTATTTTCTTATCCTTCACAAGAGACTGTGTTTTTGATTTCTTCCTTAAAATTTTCAGTAGGGTCACCAGATAGTTGTTGATAAAATGAAGAGTCAGACAATTGGCAGGTCGCTTCTTTCACGTAGTCCTGTTTGTTCATTATGACTATTGCACCCCCTTTGTCAGCTGGTTTTATTACTATATCCTGTTTGCTACTCAGATCACCCAGTGCCCTCCTTTCCTCAGGAGAAATATTGCGACGATAGGGTCTTTGTTGCTTGTAGGTCTCAAGAATATCATGCGTTACGGCCTTTATATACTAGTCCATACATTTGTCTCGCTGGGGTGGTGGGGTCCAATGCCTATTGTTCGGTAGTGTCGAATTTGTTATGTCTCTGCTCGTGCTATCATGGTAGTATTCGCGGAGTCTCAAATATCTCGCAGAGTTGTCCAGGTCTTTAGGTAATTGGAATTCATTAAAACCACCAGTGGCGGGGCAAAAATTTAATCCTTTCGACAGAGCACGAAGGTGGGCTGCCGAAAGGTCCATACTGGACAAATTAACAACATTACATGCCGCTTCGTCATCATTTTTGGGTTGCGTTTCGACAAGGGAGACAGTTTGCTGTGAACCTAATTGGATATCGGAAGGCATGCTGTCTCGGACGAATTTCTTAATTGTATATCTCCGATAGCGCTGACGTCTTATTGTTTTCGAATTGAACTATTAGTTGAGACTCTTCGGGAGTGAGGGACTGGCTGAGTAATTTCTCCTGTTTTCGTAGCGAATCGGCATTTGCTTTATGGTGATTAATTATAACTGATAACAGTTCTAGGGACGCATTTTTGAGCACTGTCTCCCACTTGGCCTTATTAGCAACGGACATTTCTGAAGTTGCTGGTTTAAGGTTAATTTTTAACCCTTTCGGTACCACGGAGGCGCTCAAATAGCGTGCATGGGCGGAAGCGTGCATGTCAGAACGTATACGTTTTTCCGTAATTTTCCTAAGTTTTTGAAAATCCCTCGAGACCGGAAAGCGAGCCGTCTTATTTACTGGATTCAGTCATTCCTCACTGTTGCACGAGGAGCTTGCAATGCTGCGGAGGCTGCTGGCTTGGGGCCTTTCTAGACTGACTTGGGGCTGCCGAATTCCTGCTGACATTCGTCGCGGCGAATTCGTTCGTTCTGGACGTGGAGCCAGAAGTCACCGGACCGTGAGGAAGCGATGTTGCTGGATGTGGTGGAGGCGGGAGCCGTGGAAATTCTTTCTGGCTGGTCAGGGGAATCTCCGTGGTTTCCGTCGCAGCTGCCTCCGCAACGGTCGGGTGGTAAGTGTGCCGCCTTGCTGTTAATTGACAGGCTACGGGGTCGCTTCGTGACTCGCCGCAGCCGATCACGTGTTCTGTCCAGGCAGACTTCGTAGCCATTCCCTGCACAGACGTACGCCTTTGTAGCCGCACTCTCTCCCCTTCCTGTACCCTTAAAAGCAAGGTGCTCTGCAACACCTTTTCACTCTGATGAAGGCCGGTCCACCGACCGCAACGTCAGTAAACTTATATTGTTTTTGTTAATCGTGTGAATCTCTTTTTCTTTGAATATATATATATATATATATATATATATATATATATATATATATATATATATATATATATATATATATATATAGCAGTCATGGTGGTGAATAGGCCGGAGGCGTGAAGGCAGAGATGAGTAGTAGACCCTCGGAATTGGCAACAAAAATGCGGAAAGCGTTTATTCAACGTTTCAGCCGGAGACCGGCCTTCATCAGGATTCCTGAAGGCCGGTCTCAGGCTGAAACGTTGAATAAACGCTTTCCGCATTTTTGTTGCCAATTCCGAGGGTCTACTACTCATCTCTCTCTCTCTCTCTCTCTCTCTCTCTCTCTCTATATATATATATATATATATATATATATATATATATATATATATATATATATATATATATATATATATATATATCAAGTCGCGTTTCTGCGGATCCAGTACTTTGTATGCGTTGAGAAACGACGGACGAACGTGCGAAAATGTTTATTTGTTCCAACGTTTCGGCAGGAGGGCCTGCCTTTGTCAGGGAGTTTCCAATTTTGCCTTCTATTTTCTTATCCTTCACAAGAGACTGTGTTTTTGATTTCTTCCTTAAAATTTTCAGTAGGGTCACCAGATAGTTGTTGATAAAATGAAGAGTCAGACAATTGGCAGGTCGATTCCCTGACAAAGGCAGGCCCTCCTGCCGAAACGTTGGAACAAATAAACATTTTCGCACGTTCGTCCGTCGTTTCTCAACGCATATATATATATATATATATATATATATATATATATAGAGAGAGAGAGAGAGAGAGAGAGAGAGAGAGAAAGAGAGAAATAGCAGACACGACTTCGCAGTTATCGTTTATTGCCAACAGTTTCGACCGCGGGACCGGTCTTTTTCAAGGCATGGAGAGAAGTGAAGTGATCCCTGAAAAACTGGTCGGAAGGAGAAAAGGGAGAGAGTGGTACTAGAGGTACACAATTCATTCTGCAGGTGAGCGTTATGGGTGCTTGAGAGAAGGCTGTGCGGGAGGGAGAACAAGTACCCCCTTGTTCTCCCTATATATATATATATATATATATATATATAGTTGTGTGTAACAGCATCCTTTCGTTATTTCATAGCGTGGGTATCGTACTTCGAGACTTGGTGCCTTCGCGTAGAATGCGAGGGTAAATTTATTATTCGCCAGCTGCCATCTCGAAGTAAGATCCCTTACTACGTGGCGCCTTCTGCAAAAAAGTGTTCCACACTCGCCACCATGGCTACGAGTGGTGCTGACAAACACTCCCAGGAGTATATGTGCAGAAATACCCAATAAAGTGGACGATCCCAATGTTGTGGGTTCGGTCCCAATGGACGGCTCGTGTGTTTTTCGTGCACTTTAATGCTTTTACATTCATCTCTCATTTATGTGTCCTTATATGCAATAATGAAGTTCGATGGATCCGGTGTAATATGCGTGGAAGGCAGGCATATTTGCCGAAACGTTAGTAAAGGTTGTATTTCGGACGTATGTCGCCCTCTTCCTCAAATGCATATATATATAGTGGTGACGCTCACCGGTGAGGGGTGGATTGTAACAGCCGTTGACCTTGACACGGCACGCGGAAACAGGTTGCGTAAGTTCTGCCTCAGCTTCTAACGTCGCTGACTATATACTTCGAGCCATAATACTGCGTCACGGTGCTCCTCGCCTCCTGAGCGACCGTGGAAAAGCGTTCCTGTTGCAACTGGTAGACGAAGTACTCAAAGCATATGGCACCACTAACAAGACCACGTCGAGCTACCATCCGCAAAGGAACGGCTTGACTGAGCGATTTCATAGGACGCTTTCGGACATGATAGTCGTGTATATACAACCAGACCGCAAAAACTGAGACACAATTGTGCCTTTCGTGACGTCCGCACACAATACCGCTGTACAACGCACAACAGGATACTCGCCACTTCTACCTTGTTTATGGCCGTTCGCCGCCTTCCTTCCTTGACACCTCTTTCTTCGCTGCGCCCATCAAAGCCTCTCACGTATATAATGATTTGAGGGAGTGGAAGAGGCGCTTTCTGTCGCCCCATCTGGGGACACGGCGAAGCTGTTGTTGTTGTTGTTGTCGTTGTTGTTGTTGACCTCAATTCTGGCACATGCTCACCCTGGGGGATTGGCCGAGATGTGAGAGGTTGAAAGAGTTAAGCCATAGGTAGTGTGAAATGCCAATCAGAATCAAATAATCAGGATGGAATTAACGGTGAAGAGTACGAATTTATGAACAGAACCATCGTCGTCTGAAGAATACCTGTCCCGTCTCTTGCGCTCTGGCCAGATCGCCCGCATGAATACTGAAGCCAGCCAACAGGATCGCAAAACTAACTGCGACGCCTGTCGTCGCGTCGTGTTATTCCGGCCTGGTGACGAAGTGCTTCTGTGGACAGCAATTCGCACTCCTGGCTTGTGTGACAAATTTCAGTCTCGCTTCATCGGCCCCTGCACCATCTTAGCGCAGACACCTCCCGTGAACTATCGCGTAGCACTTGTTCTTCCAACCGACCGTAGCTGCCGCGCTACCGAAGTGTCCACGTTTGACGTATGAAGCCTTCCATAAGGCGCCCTCCGTCTGTTTAAGCTGTGGCCAGGATGGCCACTCTCGCGCCGGGAAGATTAGTGTGGGCACTTAAAAGGCTCATCTTCGTCATCTGTACATATTCACCATCCCTAAGGCTGCTTCTTCATCGGGTGTGGTTCGGTGCTACGGGCGCGGCCGGTTCGCTGCATCATCGAGGCTTTATAAAGACACCGTGACAACCACATCCTCACAATATATATATATATATATATATATATATATATATATATATATATATATATATATATATATATATTTCCTGATGAAGGCCGGACCACCGGCCGAAACGTTGAAAGTAAAAAAGTTCTTGCACGTTCGTCCGTTTCTTCAAAACTGCTCATATATATATATATATATATATATATATATATATATATATATATATATATATATATATATATATAACAGAATTGACGATGCGCCTCTTAGAGTAACGACGGTTTATTACATCAACGTTTCGGTCGGAGCCCGACCTTTCCGACCTTTTGAAAAAGGTCGGGCTCCGACCGAAACGTTGATGTAATAAGCCGTCGTTACTCTAAGAGGCGCAGCGTCAATTCTGTTATAAACTAGCGGCAACCCAAGCTATTTTTGCATATACCGTCTATATATATATATATATATATATATATATATAGAGAGAGAGAGAGAGAGAGAGATAATAGCACCTGCGATTATGTTCTTTTTCATCGCGTCTCCTTCCTATTTCCTGCTATTCCCCTTACCATTTTTCCCTTGCAGGGCAGCCAGTCAGTCTCAGCACTCGCTAACCTGCCTGTCTTTCCTTTTTTCCTTACTCCTCCTTCTGCTCTATGGACGAGAGGTTATCGTTAACTAATAAAATGTCGCGCACTACGTTTCACACTTTCGTCGCTTTCAAGGAACTCCCCTTGTGCTTCCAAGGTGCAAGGGGGCGTTTACAAAAATCTGAAAGTTGGCTTTTCTGCTGGTGTGTTTTCCAACTAAAACCTCTCGTCCACAGATTGATTTTTTGCTCCAAGCACATTCGCACCTGCACATAGCAAAAAGTGCACGAACACCACGAAAGCTTCTAAAAAATTCTCCACCATGAGGTCTGCGGTATACAGAGAGGTGCAGAAAGACAGGGACACATGCTGAATGGTACCAAGGGTAGGATGAATGTGCAGGTGGGAACGCGCTTACAGCAGCAAAGCAATCCGTGGACGACAGTTCTTGGTTGGAAAAATATTTGCAGGAAAGCCAACTTACAGATTTTTGCAAATGGTCAATCGGTGTATAGCAAAATCTCGGTTGTCGCGAGGAATTGTGGGTTACTCCGCAGGTCTGCGAAAACTTCCGGCTGGAGGCTTCGCGCCGCCGCCACATGCACCCTGTAAAAGGGGGAATTTTTGGTGCACTGCGCCATTCAGGCGGTGAGCAGGTTCACAACATACGAGAACTGAGTGAAGCTCGCAAGCGCAGTACTGTATAGCGTTCAATCTGGGATGTCTCCACCTAAACGAGGTAATAACTGTTGTTCAGTAAGGGAAATGACGCTAATTTCTGCAGCCCATGTCGGGAGCACGGCTAAGCGTCCGTGGGGATAGGGGAAAGGGATAGAGAAAAGCCATAGTGGAGGGCTCCGGAAAATGCGACCGCCGCTGCCGGGATCGAACCCTCGTTTTTCTGCATGGGTAGCAGCCGAGCACCATAACCACTACACCGTCACAGCGGTGAACTCCCACGTTATGCACTATAGAGTGGCACGCTCGCTCTGTGCTGCTCCTCTCCTTTGGAACAGGTGACAAAAAGAGGTAACATAGTCCGTGTACAGGCGGCAAGTACGAAGAAGCACGGGCGGCTGCTCCGCAGTCCCGTATCGGTACAACCCTTTGGCCCACGCGCGTGGGCCGCTACGACAGCTGCCCTGTTCATCTCAGGGCCTTCCGTTACCGGAGCTTTGCCCGACTACACGTAGCGCGCGCTGTCGGAGTGGCAACGCCACGCGCGAGTTCGAGTCCTCGGGTGTCCCGTCCCGTGAACAACACCGGTTCGAACGCTCTGTCAGTGGGCGCATCTGCGGGACCGCCTGACACACACACTTCCTGCTCTCGGCGGCCCCGCTCTGGCGGCGCCGTGGCGGGATCGACCCGGCGGTCGATAGGCGGCCGCCCCGCCGGCGCCCAGAGGCGCCGCCGCGCCCTGGGCGGCGCCGGCCATCGATTGACCCGGGGCCGCCACTGCGGCGCCGACTCCGCTCCCTTGCAGCTCTGCGGACTGACACACTTTTGCTGCGCCTTCATTGGATTTCAATGAGCGCCCTTTTCAGCTGCCCTCCACGCGATCGTCCGAAATCCGCCAATCTGCAGGGCCACTCTCGTTTGGCACCAGCTTGGCGACGCTGCAGCGGGACCATATCCACCAACGGAGCCGCTTGACGGTGTTCCCGAGACGCCGTCGAAACTTGAGCAGCATGTCCGACGTATCGGCCACTTGCGTACTCGCCCAGCAGGATCCTGTGATCACACGCTTCTTGTTCTTAATTTCGGCCCTCTTCTAGACGAGTCCATATTTTAGCAGTCCGCTTTTACAGACGGGCTCGACATATGAAATAAGAATAACTATTTCAATACTCGCTTTACAAGGGCCGCTCCCAAGGTTACCCGAGTCTCCACGTGCCAGTACATCTGGTGCATCCTCCTTTTATGTTCTGACCACTGTTCCCCACGGCACCTGTACCAGTCACGAGATACATTGAATCCTTAATATTGTTTTTGCCTGTAAAACCCCACCGGTATATGCGCCCATTACATGCCGATGTATTTTCTGATTTCGGGCTGTCTCACGAAATGTGCGCCAGGAGCCCAGTATCTTGTTATTGTAGCCGATGTGACTCTCATCTGCTTTCACGCTGCGGTGACAAACAGTGGATATTTTGTTGGTTATGTCATAACTCCTTGGAAGAAACGACTACCGATCAGTATGCATACCCCGATACATTTACAGAAGCGAAATCAGACAGGACACAGTGGAGGCAGACGCCAGACACGTTAGACCATAAAAAAAAGTAAATAAACCATAAAGTATAGCATCACCATGTGACCTCATATACGCCATCAACTATATGTTCTCGCACTGCCGTTGTAAATACGCACGTATAGTGTTCTCTAAGTCTATACATAACATGGGCACAGTCTAGTCGGATGGCTTCTATCACACGAGCGTTCAGCTCTGCGCAGAACGAAGCGCTTCGGTCATCGCGCAAAAATGCCTTGTCGCGCCATTGACAACCAGGCACTTGCGTCTCGATTTTACCGGAGCCAAGACCAAAATCGGAACTTCACGCATCGCAGACGGCCTCTGGTTAAGTTTAGAATAAAATATAGTACAAGATGGCCGTCTATATATACATTTCTTTCCTTGCTCGGAAGTATGTGCCGCAATGCATTTAACAATAAACGAAGATCATTAATTGATTGTAATCCTGCATGATGCGAAAAATTAGCGGTGACCCTACAGACTTGTGCCCCACCCAACGGTTGTGCCGTCAGTGTCATCTATATGTGAAAAGTCTTGCAGCGCACCATGGGGACGCAAGAGACACTCAGATAATTGTGGTCTAACCCGAATCCCCCAACGCTACATCGCAACTCCGCATACTGAGAAAAAAAAAGAAGAAGAAAGTAAACTTTACCAATACCCAGGAACACTCCGGCGCATAATCAAAAAAGGAAAAGAAATCTTGACCTGCCTTTGTATGTTTCTTATAAGAAGTGGGGGACGTTGTTGTTCATAGGGAGCCCGCACATGACCACCGCCTCATACGCTTTCTATGGACAGCAGCGCAAGCTGGTCTCCAGCTCAGCCTCTCGGATCTCGCGAGAGCGGCCGCAGCCAAGACAGCGCATGGATACCTTCCCATGAAAAGGGAACCTGTCCAACATTTTAATGGATAAATAAAGTTCTTTTTTTTTCTCACTCTCTATCTACAAAGAGAAGTTGTCTCGAATCTGATGTTGCCATTGTAGAGACGAGTATATAGTTCGGGAAAGTTCTTTGGTTGTCTTCTGGCGATCCGTGTATTAGACAACGGCTGGTGATATATGGACCGCTAACTTTGACCGCGTCTATGTTTTCTTATTCTATATATACGCGTTTGTCACTTCGGTATACCCACAGGCCGCTGCACAACCCATGCCTTTGGATGAATGTCCTGATTGATGCATATATATGGCAGCACCCGCATGCAGTGCATGGTGGCGTATGCGGCGAATGTTTGCTTGATAAGCTTGGTCGCGGCATCCAATACTACTCATGCGCGGCAGCATTTCGATGAGGGCGAAATGAAAAAAGAAAAGGGGAGGGGGGGGGGGGGAATAAGAACAAAGAACGAAAATAAAATAAAAAAAACACCCTGTATCTATAGATTCAAGTGCACGTAAAATAACCCTAGGTGGTGAAAACTAATCCTGACCACGGAGTGCCTCAGAATCATATCGTGGTTTCAGCACGTACTGAAATTCCATCAATTATTGATGAGGTTTATGGCAGTCTGTGGCAGCTAAGTGAAAACTTAATGTCTCTGAAGAAAAATTATCAGCCTGTCAACTTACAGCGTTCCAGGGTGCCGCTGAACAAAATGTCACAACCCTGCATAACATTTCGGTTCAGAGGGACACTAGTATTGACAAAATCATCACTCTCGAGAAGGTACGCGCTTGTTAAGGTATAAAATTCGTAAAAAGATTATACAAGTGGCGACGCCTGGGAACAGAAGACGCAAAAAGCGTCTGGACTCGGGCAGGCCGCCATTAGAAATTAAACGAGCGACTCTTAACACGCGAACTCTTTCGAGTGAATCCAGACTTGCTGAACTACTAGAAGAAATAAAGGGCATAAATTGAGTTATCATTGGCCTTAGCGACGTTAGGAAACCACGAGAAGGATATTTGTCGCTTAATGACGGACATCCCCTGTTACAGAGGACCGCCAGAGAAGCGCGAATACGGCGTGGGATTCCTTATACACAAAGACATTGCAGGTAACATTGAAGAATTCTATACCATCAGTAAAAGGGTAGCAGGTGTCGTGATAAAACTAAATAAGAGATACCAACTAATACAAGGTTACGCACCGACGAGCCACAATGACGAGATTATAGAACAGTTTACGAGGGTGTGGAAACGGCAATGAACAAGGTAACGCGAAAATAGGAAAGAAACTAAAACAGGCAGTTCGGAACTACGGAGGCGATAGGAATAGAAGAGGGGAGATGCTAGTGGAATTCGCAGAAAGAAATCAACTTCGTGTAATGATTACTGTCTTTAACGGAAAAGCCCTAATGGGAAAAAAACAAAACAAAATAGATGTCACATTGTGCAGTGATCCATGCAGGTATAGTACAAGACACGGAAGTGGTTGGTAAGATTGAAATTAGTGATCCCAGACTCGTAAGGGCGAAGCTAACTCTCAATCTCAAGCGGACAAGAAAAAGTGAACCATACGGAAACAGGCAAACCTCGATGTTTCTGTTTTCGCCGTGATGTCGTCGGGGCAAAAACCCGCACCACGAGCACTACTTAGTGTGAGAGATGCGGATATGAGTAAGTTTCCGTTAGCAATTTCCTCCAAAGACTTGTTCCGCTTTCTCAGTGTTATTAAGCCTGGAAACTTGTTAAGACGAGGACGGAACAGAAAGGTCGAGGAATATGACACATAGAGCTGGATGAATGCATGTGGAAGAAATTCTGAGACAGTTTATACGGAACGCTCAGAATGAGCAGAACCTGGTGGTTCCTTAGGCCCATCGCAGACCCCATGAATTTATACTCCTCTGCCTTATCCCCCCCCCCCCCCCCCGCTCCCCCTTCCTTTCACAGGACTCCTACGCTCCCCACAAAATTATGCCAGCTATAACAATCCCCAATCCCCAAGCAATAACTTAGTATTCACATCCTCCGCGTTCCGGTACCCCCCCGCCCTCATTAATATTCTGGATAAACCCGTAGCAGCCCCAACTAAAGCTAAGAGAGAAAACAGGGCGGGACGCTAGCTCCGTGCGAACGTCGCAGCCACTGAGGTTGAACTTCTAAACAAGGTGGAGGAAACGCATTGGAGAAGCGTTTCTCTCCACCTTATTCGTTTCCCCTCCACCTACGATGCACGATATGATGAAAAAAAAAAAAAAACATTAGCTGTACAGGGAAATTCGAGGTCCTCGCAGCCATCGGCTGCATGATAAGGAACAGAGCACGCAGGAGCTGACAAAGTCGCCAACGTACTCCATGCGTCAAGAAACATGAGTGAACGCGAGATCACGGCTGTGACCATTCCCCACTGCCCATGTATACTCTCCCTGTATATTGAGTCCGCGCAATACATCCCACGTCCTTATACGAATATGCCAGTGTACACGAAATAAAAAAAATGATGTGGCCAGCTTGCACTATATAGGGGCAGAAGGCTAGGTCACAGTGGAGCTGGTATCCGTGCCCTCCTCCTTTCCTCATCCTCACCTTCACTTTCGTTTCCCCATTCCTTACATGGGTATGCTACACTTCACCCTCTCCCCTCATCGTTTTCCTCTTCCTCACTTTCACAGCCACTCCTCCTCACCACCACCTCCCCCCCCTTGTTATACTACACTGCGGCGCTGGTGGCCTTACGCTCCTCCTTTCCCTCCTGCTCACCCTCACTAAAAAAAGGGGGGAAAAGGAAAGAAAGAAAAGAAATAGTGGCCGAGCCGGTTAGCGTGCTGCTCTCGCAACCCGGCCGTCGGCGGTTCGCATCCCGATGACTAATTTTTATTTTCACACGGCTTGAGTTTTCTGCGCATTGGCCTTGACGGTGCATGCTAGCCTATAAAGAAGCTTCACTTCAAAAAATGAGGTGCCTATCGAACATCTACGAACTATGTGAAAAGAATGTGCACATACCGCGTGCAGTCTGCTCAGGGTCTCCATTCAAGCCGGTTGCGCAAATAAATAAAGGCAGCTTGTCAAACGACGACGGCCATCGGGCACTACAACGGAGCTTCAAACTCTGAGCAGGCCTCCGTGAACAGGACCCCCTGTTGCGATCGTACTGCCCCTTTTCTTGGCTCCGTGGCTTCGTCTAACACCGAATGCGGCCACTCTTTCAAGCCAGCCCGTACCATTTCCCTTCTGCTGCTGCTACAACATAGCGAAATCTCGCAAATACGCGCAAGACCTTGCGTGATGCACCTGTTGTCGTTTACGCGTGCCACGACGCGCGCCGGCCACGCAGACAACAAATGAAGCAGTAAATAGGTACGCTCTCACAATGGCCGCAGGCGCAACGTGACACCGCCGGGGGTGCGGCACGCCGTGGGAATGCACTCCGCTACACAATGGGACAACGCGAGAAAAGAACCTGCCTCCGTCGCAACCATCCTCTGTCATCCAAAATGTTGAAAAGAAGCAAAACGGAGAGGAAGGGGGTGGTTGTATGGGCTGTGGAAGTCTCGCTGCTTCCGCTCGACAATGCTCGGGCACAATGAAAAACCGAATGTCGCTACTGTATACCTGGGAAAACCGTTAAAGCTTTTCTGAGGTGGGTAGACCGAAGTGGGCCGGCATCGTTCTATCGCTGTTTCAGCTGCCGAGTCTCGTTCCATGTCAAGTGCCGTATAAAGTATGCGCTAAAGAGTGAACGTCAAGGCAACACAGAGGTAACGCTATGAATACATTCTTCACCATTTGCACGGGTAATATAAAAAAATAAAAGAAAGAAATGTAAGGAAACATCTAAAATTTGAGAAACCTGAGGGAAAAAAAGGAATCAAAAGTTGGCAGGTCAGCACAGAAAATACATATCAACCGGCGGTTGCCTGAGGCGTTTTTCTTGGTCCTTAAATAATAAACATGTCTGCTGTTTCTGATTAGGAAAGCGTAAGACTACCATGTATTGTTTCACAAGGGTGACACAACACGCCGCTTCTCAAAGTAAGACCAGGTTGCAAGGTGAGGCGGCGAGGCAGCAAAAAGCCTTCGAAACTGTAAGGTGCAAAGATCGACAACAACAGCTCAGGGCCACCTTTGTCGAGATAGGATATATGCCAGAATTCAGCGCCAGAGCTTTTGATGAAACATCGACCAGGAGACCAACAGAAAAAATAAAGGTAAGCGCGGAAGCATTGGAACCTCTGCAGTCAACAAAGTCAGAGTTTCGCCAAAAAGGTGAAGCAATGAATGTGTTAGCAATGCATGGTATAATATACGAAGTAAGACTAGCAGCTTTAGGGGCAATCTGAATTGTACTGAACGTGGGCTTTTTAAGTAAGCATGAAGGTGTGCTTAGGCGTGACCAGACTCACACGAAGGGTATGAATGACCATGACAGGCTGCTCGCAGAAGAGTGGTACTGATGAGAAACGGCGCCCGTGGGCAGGCCGTCAAAGGTTATTTACGTTCCATGTGTCAGCTGTACGGTCAGCACTGCGTGTGTACCACGCTATGGTAATTGAGCAAAGGGGAAAGCGTTCACTTTACGGCACGGGGGATAACGTATACGCAGCAGTAGAACAAGAGCAGCGGCTTCGGCTCGCTGCCATCCTCGTATGGCCGCGATGCGAGCCAGAGTATATCATATTGCACGCAACTGTGGACACGCAGCCCGAGGCACATTTGCGAGCAGTTGCTGCGGGTGCGGGCTCTATGTGCTTTGTATGAACGTGTTGCAATGAGTGAGAAGTAAAGCGCGCCTTGCTTCAGCGCGAGTAGCATTCTGCTGGAGCTCCTCGACAAACGCTCTCATGAGACGCGGTGGAATGATGGCGTAAAGTACCATGTGACGGTCAGGCGGCAGAGACACCGGCCCAGCAGAGCTACGAGCTAAGTCATGTTGTTTTGATATCTTCTGGCACACGTTTCACACCGCGTGACCGTGTTACTCAGCACGAGCTCTGCCCACTTTGCACCGTAGAGAAACTTGTCCCAGCACAGCGGCAGCAAGCGACCGCGTTCCTTCCGGCACTCGCAGACGCATTCGCGTCAGCGCTATGTGGTGAGGGCATTGCCGGCATTGCGACGCTATGTGAGGCACCTGGAACGGAGCACGTGGTCAAGGCGCTGCTACGCAGTAGAAAGATATGGTAGAAACATCGTCGCTGATCAACGCGATGTAGTCGGCTGGCCGGCAAGAGCACCGCGCCCTCTCCGGCGGAAGGCAGCCTTAAGACTCGCGTCCGTAAAGGCCGAACCATATGGACGCTCTGTAAGCATCCACGTACGCGCCGCCGCGCAAAACTCTGCTGCGCCTGGCACTGAATAGCGCCTTGCAACCATACGTCGCGTGCCCAGCGGGCGTCCACTCCAGGGTATGCAGACATCGGCGTAGCAGGTATCGCATTGCCGATCTATTGATAGAGCTTCACGCTACGCGATGTAGGCCTCGCTACTATCCCGTGGCAGAGATGGTGCCTCACAACGCCACTCCACACCACGAAGCACCGATAGACGAACACTATCGTGTATTCGATGACGTCGGGCACGCTGTAGCGAGGTGCACGATAGGTCGCGCACGACGGAGTGCGACCATGCCCGCAGCGACGGGAAGCACCCGAGCCCATAAAGCGCTTTAGTGAGCCTAAGTGTCTTTAAACTGTGCTCGAAAATGAATATATGTGTACAAGCGTAATTGTATTGCATAGATATTTGCTAAATAAGCACGAAAAGGAAAGAACAAACAATCTGATTTGGCTACTATACATCGGCCTCACTAGTGCAGGAGTAAAGCTATGTCATGTCGTGACATCGTGCGCCGATATGAAGCCAATCCTGTTCTCCGCGCCTAGACGCGCCCAGATGCGCCTGCGCCATGTACGCATGCGCAGTTACGCGAACGAGAGCGCGCAAGTATAAGCTCACGCGCATCACACGCGTCTTACAAGCGTATCGTGTGGTTCGACCTTAAAAAGAACCCTGCTGCAGCGACAAAAGCGAAAAATGCACTGCGTGCAACACGCGCCTCCTCAGCGGAACCAAGCTCGAGCATATGTCACATGATGTTGGCGGAAACATGCCACATGACAGTGCGTTACGTGATTTTGGGTGATCACGTGACATGTTCCCGCCCAACTCACGTAACGAAATTTCACGTGGCAAGCTTACCCAAAATAACGTACGCATTTTGATGTGTGGGGTTTAACGTCCCAAAACCAGTTCTGATTATGAGAGACGCCGTATATATAGTGGAGGGCTCTGGAAATTTCGGCTACCTGGGGTTCTTTAACGTGCACTGACCTCACACAGCACACGGGCCTCGACATTTTGCCTCCATCGAAATGCAGCCGCCGCGGCCGGGATTCGATCCCGCGACCCTCGGATCAGCAGCCTAGATAACGTAACGCAATGTCACGTGATATGTTCCTACCAAAATCACGTAACGCTGTGTCATGTGGCATTTTCCTGCCAAAATCATGTAACTCAATGTCACGGGACATGTTTCCGCCAACATCACGTAAGGCAATATCACGTGTGATGCTCTTGCTAAGACCACGTACACGTGACATGTTCTTGCCATAATCACCGAGTGCAATGTCACGTGAAATGTTTCCGCCAACATAACGTAACGCAATGTGATGTGACATCTCCCCCCAAAATCACGTAACGCAATGTCACGTGACATGTTCTTTCCAAAATCAAGTATCGCAATGTCGCGTGATATGTTCCCGCCAAAATCACATGACATGTTCACATGAGTATCAATTGATTGATTGATTTGTGGGGTTTAACGTCCCAAAACCAGTTCTGATTATGAGAGACGCCGTAGTGGAGGTCTCCGGAAATTTCGACCACCTGGGGTTCTTTAACGTGCACTGGCATCGCACAGCACACGGGCCTCAACATTTCGCCTCCATCGAAATGCAGCCGCCGCGGCCGGGACACATGAGTATCAACTGACCTGTTTCAGTAAACTACCCGCCACCTTCGCTGTGATATGACCTTGCGCGACCTAGTGGAAACTGCATCTTGTTTTTTTTTTCCTTGGGGATTTCGATATATCGAAGTATTTATTTATTTGCCGCACATAGTGCTTATCTGACACCATGCGCCAAAAATGAGGCGGAACTCATGACTTTCATTGCGGAGCGGATTCTGACAGGGTTCATCGATCCATTTCGTTTTCGCAATCATACTCATATAAATTCATGTTTCCTGGATGTGACTGTTCCATGTGCGGCGAAAAACTGGCTACTAAAGTGCATAGGAAACTAACCGACATTCACCGATATCTGCGTACATTTTCTTTCTCAGCACTGTCACAAGTGCGCTGGTGACCATATGTCTTTTCGTTTCTGTTTTATTTTGTTCCACCACACTTCCAACCTGCATCGCTGTTCGTCTATGTGTGCTATCACCTTGAACGATGTTGAGCATATATATGTATATCTATTAGCAGTAAATTTTCACGTTCGGACGTGAAATATAATGTTCATATTTATGAAGCGATCACACTCATATATATGCATGTCCTGACGAAGGCCAGACCCCTGTCGCAACGTATTCGCAATAAATGAATCGTTTGTCATTAGCGAGTTTTACATATCGGAAAGCAGCAAACGTGAAGATTTAGCGTTTAAGAAGTATACTGACACGATTTGGTGGCGGCACACAATATACATTTTTCGTTTTCTAGCCAGGTATTGTTAACGCCCTCCGCACACGGAAGCCAGAGAACATGTAGAAAATATTTTAGTTTGGTTTTAAAGGTTTCGTCGCCCAGCACTGCAAGCCAGCCCCATCGCAATAAGCACTATGATGACGTACGAACACAGCCTCTCAAAAATCGCCGAAATCGCTGTCAGAGTCGCCGGACGACCGTGAAATTGTTGTTTGCGTGCCCCACGTGTAACTGACCACAGTCGACAGAGTTGCAGCGACGCTATCACGAATTGCTGTCCCTGCGTGACTTATACATGTATACGTCCAACTGTGTTGACACGTCACTAGGAAACCGCCCCCTCGAAATCAAAACCGAAAGTGGGCTTTTGAGGGAGCCATATTTAAAACATATTCATTGCGTTGCGAGACACCATGATACTCTTGCTGGAGTTCTCCACGTCATTGCTTTCATTTACAGCAACAATACGAGAATGTCCAAAATTCGTGTCAGTACTCCTTTAACGTTACCGTATAACACACCGCGCATGCGCGGAACGTAGCTGGCGCTCATACGTATCAACGTTTCTTTAACATAGCATTTTACGCTAACGATGGCAAAGATGGCTTTACGTTCGGCAAGATGGCTGCGCCAGTCGGAGTGAGGCCTCTCGTTTCAGATCTGTCGAGACGTCGGGCTGCATTGTTAAGCTCATTCATTACACACTAATGTTCACATTTGCTTTAGGTTTGGCTAATTAAGCCGGCTAGGTCTGCCAGGCTAACACCGCCTGTAGCCACAACCTCACTATCATCACTATCTATCATCATTAAGCTTGGTCAGCCGTGTCTTGGTGACAATATGACGCCATTTTCAAGATAGCCCCGCCACGGTGGTATATTGGCTGTGGTACTCGGCTGCTGATCCGAGCGTCGCGGGATCGAATCCCGACCGCGGCGGCTGCATTTCGATGGTGGCGAAATGTTGAGGCCCGTGAGCTGTGCGATGTCAGTGCACGTTAAAGAACCCCAGGTGGTCGAAATTTCCGGAGCCCTCCACTACGGCGTCTCTCATAATCAGAGTTGGTTTTGGGACGTTAAACCACACATAACAGCAACATTTTCAAGATACGCTCTCAATATGCGGCGCGTAAGGCTGAAAGTGTGACTGCAGTCGCTTTGCTCACGTTTACTGCAGTTGAATCGAAATGGCGACACTGCCAGCGTTCTTCTTCTTCTTTTTTTTGGGGGGGGGGGGGGGGGGGGGAGGGTAGATGGGCTGTTTCAGTGTACAGCCAAAGTCAAGCCGAGAAGAGCAATGTGGTGCGTTACTGTATGTGTAGTGCTTGAAATGACTCCTGCAGGTCGCAAAGGCGGTTTGGATAATCCAACCTTCGCAGGCACATGGCACTCGTGAAATGTTGCGGAAGGTCCAGGGCACTGATTAGAAGAGGAAAATCCGCCTTCTCAAAGCGGAATTGTCGGCGAAATGTCAGGTCGGGCATAACCTCGATATTAAGGGGGCCTCCCATAGAGTGCACGAACTGCCTGAGTTGCTGCTCTGGTTCCCAAAGCACAAGCGCTTCTATGTCATCCCAACAAAGAAATGAGAGGCAGCGCGGGTCAGAAATGAGACTCAGTGGCGGCATTTCAAAGCGACCTTTTTCGGGTCTGTCGACACAACGCTAACAAAACACATACCGTACACACGATAGTGGATCAGTGACTTTGATTAAGCTCGGCATCGTGACGCACTAGGGGATTCAATAATAGTTGTTGTTTTAAGGTGTAGATGGCGACGTATGGCTTCGCGTTAACGTTTCGCTCTCTCTCGATATATATATATATATAAACATACGACCTGAGCCCAACAAGAAGTGAAAGTATGCTTGTAGCAAGTGACGTAGTCGGCGCCCTTTGTGAGAGCATCTTCCAGCTGTACTTGAAACAAAACTGCTAATTCCCTGGCGCGTGCACTGCGTTCTTTGACTTTTCAATAGAGCCCCCAAGACAGATCCGCGCCTTTTTTATGTCGTAGAAGTGCGAGAAAAGTCTATACGTGAAAAAAAAAAAAAATAAGGCCTTTGCGCGCCAGCCCTCCTGGTACGCAAGATTTCCGAAGCAGGTGCGATGGTGCGCATGTTATTTTGTGCCTTCCTCGACCACGCTTTTGCTTCATGGCACCGTGATTTTCCTGTCATGCACAGAGTTCGACTTCATTGGTTACTGAATCGCTGTTTCGAGCTCGAGGACGCTTCAGAGTCCGCAGCCACAGTATCCCTCTTTGTACCGCGGCATAAACAAGCGTTCTTCGTCAACTCTCGCAGAAGAGCTGCGGCGAAGTGCCCAAAGCAATAGCTCCGACAAAAGTAAGCAAAGGGAGGCAGTTCTAATCAAGTTAGCTGGCGAGCACGCGAAGCCCCTGAGTGTATAGCTTTCCCAATGGCCGCGAAGCCTGCATGCACCTGCGGACGCGGCAAAAACGTGGCCGCTGTCTTGGAACGCTGAAGCGAAAGAAACGAGGTACTTTGAAGTGAAGGAAATGAACGAACAAACCTTTATGCGATAAAAGAAGGTCGTATAGAGAGGTAACACTCACCAGGAGTCGCGTGTCGATGGCGTCGAATAAGGCCCCTAGCGTCGAAGTGCCAGAAAGAAATGCATAAACTTACGCAGTGCATAGAAATAGAAATAGCCGGAAAGGAAAACAGACCTTTACACGTGGCATTTACGGGTGCGTAAGACAATGTAAATCAGAATATCCTGCAGATGCCATGCACTGTGGGAATCGGTGTTATGCGAAGTAGTCAGCGAGGAAATTGCCGGTGGCGAATCGTGTGGCATCGAGCTAAGTGTTAAGAATAGGACGAACGTCCTTGTGCAAAGTTCATGAGTATATAGGTGTATGATCAACGGGGGCTAACCGGGAAACTCGACAGCACCGTGGCGACAGAGTTGTATACAGCTCATGGTCAGACTTATCGTAACGTTATAAAAAGCGGTAAAACTTTCCTTTGCTATACTTTGGCGACTATTTGTTTATTCTCAGGAAATGTATGTCCCTCGCTAGACATTATTCCAGCGATCCCTCGACTACTATGGTAGGACGTAAAGTTGCCACTGATTTTAGCGTGCAGTTTCTTTCATCGAAGAGAAATGCAGGCTACGGTACCCTGCGCCACCCGTTGAAGCACTCAGCTATATACCGGATCGTGCCCCGCCACGGCGGCCTATAGTGGCTATATGGCACTCGACTGCTGAACCGAAGGTCGCGGGATCGAACCACGGCGGCTGCTGCTGCATTTCGATGGAGGCAACATGTTGAGGCATGTGTCGTGTGCGATGGGACCTGTTCTAATGATTTGTGGAATGTCTATTTTAGTTAGCCCGAGATTGTCATGGGGTTGCATAACATATGTGGCGCATATCCGAATACCACGGGTAGAACACTACGCGTATGAGCCATACGTGATAGCAGCATCGATCATGTCAGGCATATAAAGACCAATCATACGTGTTCATCATACATTTGTGCCCTACCATCCAAATTTGGGTGTATACCGAGTGAGTGAGACGACCAGAGAGCACCGGCTAGATAGATATATATAGGTACGTTCAAAATGAATCAAGTTTGCCCAGAAATGCTTCGCATTTAATGTTTTATGCGACATAATGAAAGAGGCTGGTATAGGTGACGACTATACAGAGCTCTTAAAATAAATATAGGCACCCGCCAAGGAAGCGGGAAAGAGGTGTCCCTAGACCTCGGGGCCTCGAACAAGCAAGGGAACGTCGATATATGGGAAGGGCTGAGGCAGGGATGCCCGCCGTCTCCACTCTTTAACGCTTCACTTGGATGGGAATGGAGCGAGCATTGGAAAGGAGCAATACTAGTTCTCCCATCACACAAACATGCACGTAATAGTGGTAGAACGAAAGTTCCCTGGGTTGTTTTATGCGCGGACGATGTTCTGCTATTCAAAGACAGCAGAGAGGATCTGCATTGTGTCTGGCTGATATGCGGTCAGGAACGTGAAACCTTGGGACTAAAATTTAGTGTGACAGTGGCATGTTGGTATGCAATGATCAGACAATATCAATACAGTGCGTGGAGGTACCCAGAGTACGAGTCCAAACGACTCGGGATATAGATAAACGATGGGGATAGGTACATATAAGCACAGGAAAAAGCTGTGACAGCTAAAGTAAAGAGGAATTCTGCAATAATGAAAAGAATAAGCACCAGTCAATGACCGAAGGGCCCTAATCAACACTTTAGCACCTAATCGACATTTCGCGCAACCAGATCGGAACGCTTTAGCTGCCACACACTTCGTTCGAGTTCTTTAAGTTAACATGAACGCTATCTGGGTTGGCGCGGGAATCGAACCGAGACCGTCTGCGGGTCAGGTAGGCGTTCTACCAAAGGGCCACGCCAGCGGTTGACGCTGCCTCTAAAGAAAGCCCCTACACGCGGTGAATAGCAAAGCATATCCATGTGTACTATGGCACAGCAAGGAGGTGGGAAAGGGGAGTGAGGCTGAGGAGGAAAGAAAGAAGGAGGGCAGAGAGTAAAGCATATAGTATAGCTGCCCTGTATAGTGCAGTATATGAGGGGAGTACAAGGGCCGCAACATTTCGCCTCCATCGAAATGCAGCAGCCGCGGCCCGGGATTCCATCCCGCGACCCTCGGATCAGCAGCCGAGCACGGATGGATGGATGAATGTTAGGAGCGTCCCCTTTACGGGGCGGTAGCCCGCGGGCCACGAAGCTCTACCTTTATTTTATCCTCTACAAACGTTTGTTTTCCCGAATCACACCCACTATAGACCGCCATGGCGGGGCCGAATTTCGATGGGAGGCGAACTGCAAAAAGTAAAGCCAGTTCCACGCCCGTGAAATCTGAGTAGACGGCTGGGCTGGGCGGCGAGGACGTCCAGCTCACCATCGTGTATCGACTATCACGCAGCACATGGGCTGAGGACAAGGACAAGGACGTGGGCAAGCGCGGGTGCACTTTTCCCTTCTGCGCAACCCAAGTTTTTCTTTCTTTCTTATCTCGTTTCCTTCATTATTTATCTCTTGCTATAATGTCCATCGCATAATCACTATCATGCAGCACATGGGCAAGAGGGAGCCCGCTTTTTCCGATCTGCTCGACAGCTCCGCTGTCGACTTCGAACGCCACTAACCCACCGATTTTGACATCGACACTAAACAGCTCAGCTGTTAAAACAAACATCCGCATACTTATAGATTTAAGTGCACGTCATGACCAACATTAAATCCTACCAATTATTATTTATGATTACAGCAGACATTTTGGCTCATTGTTGAATGGCTTATGCCATTGTGTGCGTGTATTACGGTCATTTTAGACCTCTCCTAATTTGCTCAGTAATCGCGTTTGCAGAAATTATATATATATATATATATATATTCTTCCTTTCGTCTTTTTCCCCGGTTTCAACTTCAGCCATGCTCCCTCCCTTTCTTTTCCCCGTTACTGTCATGTAGGCTCTGTGCGTACCATTTGTAGTAGAAGCTTGAAAAAGGCCGGTCTCGCGGCCGAAACGTCGTAATATATGTTATGTTTTTTCAACGTGACCCTTTGATTATATATATATATATATATATTTACGTGTTACCTGATTGCCAAAGACTAGGTACTTTTTTTATCGCAGTCTTGCATAACTAATTCTGAATCAACAATTACGGAAAAGTGGCATAAAATGGCTGGCCATGCAGCAGTTTGTCTTCGTTAAACTTCATATCGTGTGATATCCTAGCTAAAATGTGCTTCGTTCAACGGCACTGCACACGACGCAGCTCACACGGCACTTAGCAAAGTAGCAATTTGGGCGAGTTGGTTACGCTTCATGTTCTGTTTTATTTATGCTGCTATGCTGAATAAAATTTTACTTTTTTATTCTTCGTGTGTGCGCGCTGTTTTCACTATCACGGCGCTCAGATAAACGCACAAGCAACGCGACACCGGTCCGGCAGTAGTAGTATGCGGTGGAAAACACTAAAGTGATTTAGGAGCTTCCTGTTTCCTCAGTTCCGCCACGGTGGTTTAGTGGATGGCACTGCTGATCCGAGGGTCGCGGGATCGAATCCCGGCCGCGGCGGCTGCATTTCGATGGAGGCGAAATGTTGAGGCCCGTGTGCTGTGCGATGTCAGTGCACGTTACAGAATCCCACGTGGTAGAAATTTCCAGAGCCCTCCAGTACGGCGTTTCTCATAACTATATGGTGGTTTTGGGACGTTGAGCACCAGATATCAGTAACTCCTATTTCCATCACAAAGGGCAAGTTAGAAGGTCTGCCCTCTACCGTATGCACCCCAGTCGCAGTCTTGGGCAGTAACTAGTTACTAGTAACGCGTTACCGGTAACTAGTTACTTTTTTCAGTAACTTATAACTGTAACTAGTTACTTTTAATTTAGAGGAACTTGTAACTGTAACACTGTTACTCTTTCGCCGTAACTGTAACTGTAAATACCGTTACAGTTACTTCCTTTTCAAATCCAGCAGCAACACTTCTTAAAATCAGGGCCCGGCAGTATCGCGAAACAAGGCTATCGCGATGTTCCTCTTAAGTATTTATGAATATGCGTACCTCTGTAGCTTGATAAATTTGCAAAATGTATTTGTATCTCACTAGTGGAATGCTTTTCCAATGCATCGTTTGTATCGCGATGCTGTGCAGGACGCGGACATCTCTTGGCTTTTTTTTTCTTTGTAGATGTGCTGACGTATTTCCAGGCCGGAAATGAAGACTTTTTTTTCTACGAAGGCAAGCAAAGAACCGCCGGCTGGCGACAAAAAAGGGCGGGGAAGGGTTCTTCTCACCGCCCCCATGCAAGGAAAGGTGCGCGACACTCCAGTATGGTCGGCCTAAGTGACGAAAGTCACTGTTGTTCAGAGGCCGGTGCGGCATCCTTAATTTTTTGCGTGGTTAGCCATTTCTTTATGACCGCACGCTCGGAAACCACCTCGATACAGACGCTTTTCAATGCCTCGCACACGTTCAGTTCTCAAAGCGACAGTACTTCCAAAAAGCACTTCCCAAAGTGCCGGCAGCAATGGCTCGAAGGGGCCTATACCCTCTTTGTCTTGTCTCAAGATGAGCTCTCATTTCATTTACGAGCGTCCAGCAGTGCTTCGTGGCACCAGGCTGTCCCAACGTATTAAAGGCGAAGCATTTCTTAGCGAACTTCGGCGACTTTGAACGTATCTATCTATATAGCCGCCTATACGACTTTGTGCTCTCCTGGCCGTTTCGTTAATTGGATGTATAGAAAATTGGTATGCAACAACATGACCGCATGACGAACATAGATGCAGATCATAACATGAAAATCATGACGTCCATGTCATGAGCGGCGTGGTTTACGTGTCATGGTCTTGGTGCTCCCATGGCCTTTTCGTTAATGGGCTGCAGCTAAAATTTGTATGGCACAACATGACTGCATGACGAACATAAATGACATGTCATAACACAAAAATTATGACACATATGTCATAAGCGGCATCATTTACGTGTCACGGTCTTGGTGCTGTTGCGGCCGTTTCGTTAACTCGATATATGTACCAAAATTGGTATGGCCAGACAACAATGTATCACGACCATGGGTGGCGCGTCCTAAGAACATGAAAATCGTGACATGCATGATATGAGTGGCATGATTTACATGCCACGCGTTTCGTTAATGGGATGCACGCAAAAGTTGCTATGGAACGTGCACGACTGCATGGCGATCGCAAATGACAAGCCATAACATTAGAATCATGACATGCGTGTCATGAGCGGCATGGTTCACATGCCACAGCCTTGATACTCTTGCGGCCGTTTCGAAAATTTCATATGTACCAAAAACTAGCAGATCCCAAGTGCAGTGGGCATCAAGGAAATGGGAAGCACGCATTAGGAACGTAAAATGGATTTTCATTGTTCTCTCGCTATACCGAGTTTGGTACATATGAAGTTTACGAAAGGGCCGCAAGAGCACCATGACTGTGGCATGTAAACCATGCCGCTCATACACGCATGTCATGATTCTAATGTTATGACCTGTCATTTAAGTTCGTCAGGCAGTCGTGTTGTGCCATAGCAATTTTGGTATACATCCTATTAACGAAACGCGTGGCATGTAAATCATGCCGCCCATGACATGCACGTCATGCTTTTCATGTTATGGTCTGTCACTTGTATTCGTCATGCAGTCATGTTGTTGCGTACCAATTTTCGTACACATCCCATTAACGAAGCGGCCGAAAGAGCACCATGACCGTGGCATATAAATCATGTCGCTCATGACATGCATGTCATGATTTTCATGTTATGGCCTGCCATTTATGTTTTTCATGCAGACATGTTGTGGTATGCCAATTTTCGTATACGTCCCATTAACGAAACGCGTGACATGTAAATCACGTCGCTCATGACATGCATGTCATAATTTTCATGTTATGACCTGTCATTTATGTTCGCCATCCAGTCATATTGTGGCATACCAATTTTTGTATACATCCCATTAAGGAAACGGCCAGGAGAGCACCAAGGCCGTGGCATGTAAATGACATGCATGTCATGCTTTTCATGTTAAGACCAGTCACTTATGTTCGTAATGCAGTCATGTTGTAGCATACCAATTTTCATATCCATCCCGTTAAGGAAACGACCAGGAGAGCAGCGAGACCGCGACATGTAAATCATGCCGCTCATGACATGCATGTCATGCTTTTCATGTTATAATCTGTTATTTAGGTTCGTCATGCAGTCATGTTGTAGCATACCAATTTTCGTATACATTCTTTAACGAAACGGCCACGAGAGCACAAAATCTTAGGCGGCTAGATAGATAGATAGATAGATAGATAGATAGATAGATAGATAGATAGATAGATAGATAGATAGATAGATAGATAGATAGATACGCTCAAAATCGCCGAAGTTCACTAAGAAATGCTTCGCATTTAAAATCGGTATAGCGAGACAACAATGCAGTTCCATTTTACGTTCCTGACGCATGCGCGTTTTCTTGATTCCCAATGCACGTGGGATCTGCCATTTCTTTTGTAAATGAATTCCACAATCAATAAAGAAGTTGCAGCAAATGAAGAATACGGAAAGATTGCTGGTGTTGGGCTTTTGAGTGAGCGGATTCCATTCCTTCTATCTGGTGCTTTCCTACGAGCAACTTCAACTACCCGCACGCCTTCATGCGTTTCCGTTGAAAGAACTACACAATTTTGTTTGCGGTGTATTAATCTTGTACAGTAACGGAAAAGTAACGACGTTACTTTTTAGCAATAACTGTAACTGTAACAAGTTACTTTTGGAAGC
The DNA here is from genome assembly GCA_013339685.2 of Hyalomma asiaticum. Lineage (NCBI taxonomy): Eukaryota > Metazoa > Arthropoda > Arachnida > Ixodida > Ixodidae > Hyalomma > Hyalomma asiaticum. Next base: position 151,704,137 of record CM023482.1, read on the forward strand.
TGGGTAACTGTAACTGTAACGTAGTTACTTTTCTGGCTTAGGTAACTGTAACTGTAACACTGTTACTTTTTACTGGTAACGTGCCCATGACTGCCCAGTCGTTCACACTGCACGCGCCTTGTTGTGGATGTTTTTCTTTCTTTCTTTTTTCCTTGAAGTTTTACCTTGCTTCTCCATCCTGCGTTGCTTCTTCCTCTTTCCATAGAGTACTCTTTCTTTCTTTTTTTTTTCGCTCTTAAAGGGGTCGTGAAACGTTTTCTGAAGATTTTGTACTAAGTGCGTATTCGGGATCCTGACCCTCCAATCAACAATATGCATTGTTCCGTTGCACCATGTGCGTTGATTTAGAGCGATAAAAAACGCGGTTTCGGTTTCACTGCGCGCGTTCCCCTCAACTCTGCAGATGACGTCATCTTAGTAGCCTTCATACCTCCGAGATTGGCGCGCCCTCGGAGGCCATGGGAAAACAAACCGTGCTCCCGCTTTTCTTCCGAATGGTGGCACCGCACGGTTTCCAAGTATTTTCTTCCTTTCTAGCTTTCAAGTAATTCGATTCCTTTAGAGCAAACGCGAGTTCACTGTGCCTTTGAACTTAAAAATATCTTAACTCAACGTCACCAAATAGTACCACGCCGGCCGGTAGTGTCGCATAGTCGTTTCGGAAGCGCAAGAAAGCTGAGATTTAAAACGGGTGTTGTTAAATGTGCACTGAATATTTCGCCGAAATATTTCGGAATCGGCTTGTCGAATGCGTATTGAAGCAGTGAAAATTACAAACCGGCATCTCCAAATTCTTTTCACGACCCCTTTAAGTTTTACTTTAAAGGGACACGAAAAAGAAATATGAAGCTGCTTAGAATAATAATTTTTATTTCCAGAACTCGATCGCCGTTAATTTCAACATTTTATATTTATTACTAAAAAGAGAAAATGAATGTAAAAACTTTCGTTTTGAAATTCGCGCCGGAACTGCGGCCTCGCGACGTCAGAGGCCTTTTTTCCCTTTTATTCGTATCCTCGCCAAATTCGTTCCATGAAATTACCTGAAACTCACCGTGTTAAGTCTCTTGTTTCCTTAGAACACAATGTATGTCTTTCTTGCTGATAGTTATGTAGGCATTAGCAAGCGCCTATTGAGATCTGTCACGCACTCTCTTACTAGTGCTGGAACTTCAAAGCGACGTCGCCACACGTTTTGCTCGATTTCTGCGCCTTTTCTTGCTTTTCGCGTTTTTAGCTTTAGCATGAGCTTCATTGGAATTCTCTTTGAAACGGGGTGGCGACCAGTGATGACCTAGTCCTTTCATTACTTTATCTTGACCATCCCTTTTTTTCGTGCTATTATTCACGCCTGTAACTTCTTTGTAATAGCCACACACACACACAAGAACGCAAAAGGCAGAGGGGATGTCCCCCCCACCCCTTCTCAATTAAATTTTGGCTTCGCCCCTGCCTTTAACGATGCCTGTTCTAGCTAGCTTTCTTACCATTCCGTACATCCATTCACGGCCTCTGAAGGATTTTGGCATTTCATTACCCAGTAGCGCACCCAGGATCTGTGCCAGGGGGGGGGGGGGGGGGGGGGGTGTTAAATTTTTCACACAGGGCCGGGCATGCGATTACACAGTTGTTGCGTGTGTAAAAAAAAAGTAAATAAAATGCCAAATAATAGTAACATCAATGCCGATGATTATTTTTATTATTTTTCAGCGTTTTGCACAGAAATTAGCGCCACATTCTTCTAGGACATAGGAGCAGTTACGGAGTGGGAGTGGGGTTTGGTCGGCCTCAGGGGCGGGGGGTTACAACCCCCGAAACCCCCCCGTCGGTGCGCCACTGTCATTACCGCGAGGTGAGTACCCTCCGGAGTTGCGAAATATTTGCCGCGAAATGTTTTCGTCCTCAGACTTCAAATTCTCCAAAGACCACGCTACTCGTGCTGCCATCTGACGCTGCCAGGGAGAAACTTAATAAATATATTATGGCCTCCGAGATTGCACGCTGGGAGTTGTGAATAATAGCCTCCGAAATATACGTCAACAACCTGCCGGCTCACGAAGCCTACAGTCGGATACAACCATAGAGTTCACATACAGAGATAAAAATTTATGAACCTATCCATTATTGTTGCCACCCTCACTTTATTTTGGAAACATGAAAAGTTCAAGGAAGCAACTATTTGTAGCTTGGCGGAGGTACAGTGGCTGGCGGTTATAAGTAGTAACGTTGGTTACAGAGAGATAATGGTTGGTTATAAGCAACGATCTAGTAACGTTGGGTTATAAGGGCGTGGGAGGAGCTTCGCTGCAGACTACATTGCCTATCTAAATTGAAGTCCTTTTTTTTTTTCTTTGTCAAGGAAAGTCTGAAAGTCGCAATTTGACTATGGTCCCTAGAATTCTAGGTACCATAACTTCGCACGTTTAGCGATGGAGCAACCGCTGTTTGCATGCTACTTCTTTTTGTTTTTTTCCTTACTTTTCCTCCACCAATCCTACAAGCGTCGTTTAGCCTGCTCAACGCTAAAATCACGCAAACCTACATTTGGGTGGATGTCATTTCTATAGCTTTCCCACAGCAATTGCATTCATCTCACAGGGATAGTGCACTTTGCAGTAACGCATGACGGAGTTTTTAAAAAAAAAACTGAGTGAGGAACTGCAGACATGGCGCTTTTTAAGATTAAAAAAAATAATAAAAATAAAGGGAGGGGTTTAAAAAGCAAATCCAGCGATTTTTCATTGTTCACTGATCTCAATCAAAATTTCAGTATATGTTCTCCTCAGCACTACAATCATTTATAACAAGCCAGGTGGCTACAAGTCATTTAGTTTTCCTGAAAATGGGTTTTTAAATTTTTTAGCGGATTACCATGCGAGCCCACCCTGTGCTTTTGCCGTCATTGCCTGCAATGCTGAAAGCCCAAGCAGGCGGTCGGTCAAGACCTGGGTAGAGTCTACTAGAATTAGTACACTCTAATTTGGGGCGATATCTTATAACGGTTCCAAAAGTGGACTGGTTCACTTGCCCTCGCGTGATTGGATAGTCGTGCTCATGTCAGCAAAAGATCGATTGTGGTCAATCACACGACGCCAAGTGAACTGGTCCACTTTCGGTACCGTTAAAAGCATACAGTTTCTTACTAATGTTATATCGCCCCAGGGAAGGCTCGACGTTCCACAAGTCGCTACAGATGGCGAAAGAAATCAACCGCAGCGCGTTCCATCAAGTTGTGCACCGAGTGGAACTACCATAACTTAGCTCGATACTTTAGTTTGCAATTTTCCTGCTATGTGCATGCACAAGACCTTTTCCATATAGTAGGAACAAGCAAAGGCAAGGACACATAGCTGGAAAAGGACTTTATATGCTTATTGCATATAAACAATGGTGATGATACATGCAGCACCATCTCTTGGTCCCATATTTTAGTTCAGGATGCTACCGCTACCCTTATTTTCGTTGCGCTGTCAAAGGTAGTTTCCCTTCTCTAAGTTGGTTATAGATAGGCATTCTGTGGCCAAACAGTGAAACTTTAGCCCTGTAAATTGTCGCTGCAAGTTCAGAAGAGCTCAATGCATCGTTGAATGACATGGCCACTTTCATTTTTCTGGCACCAGCTCCATATTTCTGATGGCGGGGAGGTTGTGACATCATCGCACACGCTGCATGAAGCGTCTACCCGTTTCGGTTTGAACACGTCCTTCATTTGGTTATTTAAAAGCATTGGCAAGTTTATGACCAAACTCAATGACCCTGGCTGCTTCAGGGCTATCAATACTATTGAAAAACAGCAATATCAGAATATGGTGGAAAAGCCGCCGGAGTTGCTTTAATCCATGACATGTGGACGCACACCGTAATCGGATTCTCGAACAACTTTGACCACCTGAAATTAATTAAATGTAAACGGACATTTCTGCATTTGCCCCCACCGAAATGCTACTGTGTCTTCATCTTTGTTCTGAGGGGAAAAAAAAAAAAGAACATTGCAGGGTCGCTTCCCAATTTTCTGCGACGCCACCTCACAACAGTCACACAACCGTCACAGTAACAACAAAGTCAAATGTAATATCGCACCTTATTTCTTGTGTTCAGTGTGGAAATGTTCTTCACAATCTTACTAAAAATTAGCCAAGAGATCTACAGGAAGTGACACTTCACTTACTTGAATGTGGACACTTTGATAGGAATATATGCGCACAATGTGCAGGCTATCATTTTGGCAAACCTTTCATACACCATCTTTTCATCACTGCAGCTTCTCTCTCTTCACATAGAAAGATTAAGCTAGTGAACAAACTTCAGCTCATTATCCTTGAGAAAGTTGCATGTATAAAGGAACTTTAAATGTTTTGAATTTCTTGCCTGAACTTAAAGGGGCCCTGCGACACTTTTTCAACTGCCGTCTGCAGTGCATGTAGGATCGAATGCCGAGATGAATGCAAAAAGAATTATGCAAATCGGTGGTCTAGAACTGGAGTTATTAGCCCTCGAAGTTCAAAACACAAGCAGACAGCATGAAACCAACATTCCCTTTCGTATTTCGCTCTCCCGCTGACGTCAATGGAGGCGTCCAATAGCAATGCGCGTCTTATAGAGCGACACCGGAAGACACCGGGAGCGTGTGGTAGCTCAGCGCGTTGTTTCGCCGCGCCTGCAATAGATGGCGTGACGCGCAGTCCAAATACGGCGGCACGCGTCGAACTCGCCGTGTTTAGTGGACGTGCCATATGGATGCGCAAACCGTTGCACAGCGCGCCTAGTGTCGTTTTGCAAGTAATGTCAGATACTTGCTTTGTTTCTTACGAAGCATAAAAGCTATTTTAGTACATTTTGGTACTGAAAAGCGTGACCAAGCAGACACCACACGTGTGTGACAAGCACCTTGGAGCGTCAAGCCAATCAGAACGCCCAGCCTGGCCCCTCCTATGTCGTCACTCCATGTCACTTCCTGTAACAAAAATATCCGTTGTGTGTTGCCTCAGTTCAAATGGGAGGTGATTTTGGGCGGTTTGTTCGCTGAAATAAAATTATAGCCACTTTGCTTTCGGGGTTTCTACTCTCTCTGCGACATCCCCGCATGCAACAGTTCTAGAATCAGTGATAAAAACAGCCTGCTCAATTTGTGTCACAGGGCCCCTTTAAGAGTGCATGACGTCACAAAGTTGTTGTGCTTTCTTTCATTGTATTATGGCAACATTGGCCAAATATAATTTTCCAAAACACACTACATTATGTCTCTGGGTTCCTCAGAAAATGTTTTCGATAATTATGTAGGCCTCCGCAGACGCCATCAAAAACTGTGATGTTACGTGTGTGGAAGAGCTATATATTTTTTTTGCATATTATCTGCATTACAACTTGCATAAACGATGCTTTTGGCTTTGTGCAAAGGGCATTTTTAATACAAGAAAAATTATTTTTTTCACTTGTGTCACTTTTTGTTCTGTTCGAGGCCCAATTTTAATTTACATTTAGCAAATGAGCCACCAGGAAACAACGTTTTCAGTTTTCTGCACTGAGAGTCATGGGAAGCAATGTGTCAGATGTGCAAAAAAAAAACAAACAAACAAAGAGTACAAAAGAATGCCAGCAGGGTGTGGGCAAGTATGCAAAAATGCTTGTATGTGTCCTTTCTCAAACTCACAATTGAGTGTTCTCTGCACAACTAATACTTCACAACACAACTGTACACGACTCATATCCCAGGATTTCTTCGTGCCGGTCAACATAAAAACGTTGCAAGAAGTCACTCGACAGGTGCCCTTATTTCCATTGATATTATGCATGCCAAATTAAATGATTCTGCTCAGCTCTTCGAGATACTTTGCTAATTATAAAATAAGAGCTGCATATACTCCCAACAAAAATGTTAAATCACATTCAAGGTTTAATTCCAATTAGTAAAACCAGGAACATGGAGATGCCAATGTCTCTGCACTCAGTGTCCCAAATGCAAGTGACACCGTCTGTGGAGAATAAAATGCCCAGCAACCAATTTCATTTGCATTGTGATAGTGCTGTGGGAAGGCTATACATACTGCACCTAAACAGCTGTGTGAATATGATCAGAGGCAATAGGAACAGCATAACAACATTATGCTCAGGAGGGCTATACAATTTGTGCCCAAGAGAATCAGTACAAGTGGAAAGTGTCAGAATACAATGCAGAACTTTGTGAAGTGTTAAATGCAGTCGTAAGATGGACTACCATGAAAAAACATACTCCCAAATTTCCGGAAAGTTGGTGTGTGATCTAATGCTCTCATTATTAGATGCGTTTGTTTATGAGCATGTTTAGGCAACTCATATACAACCACTGAGAGTTGTCAAAGGTAATTTAGCTTTTTGCATTAGATGCCACTACAACTGAAAATTTCATGTAGAGAGCTTAAAAACCAGAGACATCATTTGTAACTGCCAATGTTACCCTACATTATGTAAGCATGCATGGACTAATGAATTAACAAGCTCTTATTTAAAATATGCATCCATACTGTTTCCTTAGATGGCTTACATGTTGGCCGGTCTGTTTTAAAGGGACCCTGAAACGGTTTTGACGATTTTGTGCAAACATGGTGATCCAGTAGAGCGAGTCATTAGGATCATTTGAGGGCAGATTTCAGCGCTGTGCGTAAAGTGTGGAATTTACAATAAGGTTTTCAACACGTGCATCGCAAAAGATCTCAGCGGCTCGCCAAAAGGCGTTTTCAAACGCCCCCGTCATCGACCGATCAAATGAGAGGTCGCTGATTGGCCCCGAGCCAGTGACGTGCACGTAATTTTCAAAACCTAGCTGCGAACAATGTGCTTCTACAACGTACTCCTTTGTTTCAGCCAACGGTATCGTCGCGGCATCTGGCGGCGTACACACGAGTCGCCGGCGCTCTATTACAGAGGCTAGCACTGCCGAGGCGGGCGACCTCAGTGAGGATATCGGGGCGCTATGTAACTACGGAGGGCTCGGCAGAGCGGCTGACACGGGAGGCGCTGTCGTCGCTAGCGCGCACTCCGCAGCAGATCGAGTTGAGGAGGAACAGCAGTGGTAAGGAAGAAGGCGACAGAAATAAGCCCATAGCTGCCTTAGCGCATGGTGCTTCGCTTTATTTACGGTGTGAATGATTTCACAATTGTGTTGCCTAAGCAGTGACGCAATGTCAAAAAAGCGTTTCAGGGACCCTTTAAGCACTGCCACCATGTATTTGTTGCTGGTAAATATGCTCGTAGAGATGGTTTTATAAATAATAGGATTGGATAACTGTCGTGTAAGAAAGACACTTTCTTGAAACACATTCCTGCCTCAGCACAGAATTTCTAAGTTTCTTTTGCACCACTTGTTTGCCAACTTCCGTCTCTTGCAAGATGGCAAACAACACAGGTACCGTTCATATCCCCCGAGGCAACACGCACTTGCCATTAGCTCACCACAAAACAAACTTATTTACTCCTAACCAAGTACTTTAAATTTTTCTGCTAATATGGTTTGCATAATTCAGCAGGTTACATTGTTCTACATTCCCCACATTTATGTTTTTATCAACGATAGCTTACCACATTTGAGTGCACATTTTGCACCATCGCTTGTCCTTCATGAGGAGTTATGCAGTGAAAAATGGCACAAAGGAATTAAGTGTTAAGGAAACCAAGTGCTGAAACTACGCAAGAGGTTCGGTTAGCAGTAAACTTCATTGTTGTCACTTGAGACATTAATTTTTGTGTGTTACGCCACACCTTGAGCATGGAACAAAAGTAGACCAAGCCACAGCCCTGTTAAGCTTGTGCTCACATAACAATAAAGCATAAACTAAACGAAAGGTGTTTGGACATTTTCTATTTCATACAGAAACAAAAATGCAGTAAAACCCTTACATTATTAACAAACAGGCCCGCCCAATGAAATGCACGGTGTTATGCATGTCCACAAGTGAAAGTCGGGCTTCATATATTTTGCATCGGGACTGTCAGCGTTTCTGCAATATGTGCTGTGCAGTCCATGCTAAGACATTACACTTGACACATCTAACCTGCAATCCTTGAGCCACACACATCAAGCAAGGGCCAGCCCTCACATTAGCTGCACGTTGGCCATCTGAAAGTAGCGCTGCAGAAAGTTGTTGGCGGCTGGCTGCAGCGAGCTGCTGATGAGTGGTGCCAAACGGCCAGGATAGGCAGCTGAGAGTTTCTGCAGGCTCTGCACAAGGTACAACCGTGCATCTGGGATGGTTCCCTGAAACGGGTCATGCTCCTTCTTCCCTGCAAAAATCAGTTGCGAGTAAGCTGTCTGGTAGCCAGGAGTGTCCTCGATCTCCACAAAGTGTTCATCATCTGGCATGCTGTCATCCTCAGGCAGCTCAAAGAGGTCGATCAGGGCTTGCAGCAGTGGGCCCCAAAAGTGAGAGTACTCCCCATCGATGAGGGCAGGGGCCTCTGTCAGGAGCTTGGTGATGCCTACAGCACAGATTTTTCGTTCCAACTGGCCTGTGACTTTCTGTACATCGGCGATGATGAGCCTCTCAAGAACCATGCCAAACATCTTAGCTTGGATGCCATCCACAGTGGAGATGAGGGCAGGCGCACCATACCGGTACACATATACGCTAAAGAAGACAAGCAGACCTCGCACAAATTTTGTCGTCTTCGAGCTTTGAAGCCGCTGGAACAGTAGCAAAAAAATCTGCTTTATGTACTGGCCCACTGCATCTGCACTCATGTGCTCCAGAATACTCTGCACAATGTAGAATCCTTCATGATCATTGGCCTTTGAGGCAATCAGCTTCTGGAAGACGCCCAGCAGACCCATTAGACGATCAGCTGCCAAAATTTGTGCAGCACCCCGCTCAATAAATGCCTGCAGCAGACGAACCAGTGGGTGGATGTTTCCTGGCCGTTCCCAGAGCACTGGAGCAAGCAAGCAGGGGAACAGTGCCATGTATGGGTCAGGCACAGGTGAACTGTGACATTCCAGCATGAGGGAGAGCAGCTGGAAAATGTAAGGGACAAATTCCTGGACATCCTGCTGAAGAATATCCTGGAACACTGGAAACAGACTGCTCTCAAAGCCTGAAACTGCAGATGGGTCTTTTCCACAGGCGATCCTAATAGACAGGCTGAGTGTTTCGAAGAGGAAGTGGTTGAAATGAGGTTTTGAAGGGTTTTTGCTAGCCTGCACAAGCTTGTCCGTAAGCATCGGGAGCAGTTGACTCAGGTAAGGCAACACATTTTCTTGCAGAAGAGAGAAAGTGCGCATCAATGCTTTCATTATGTACTCATTCTCTGCAGAGCCTGGATGAGTAAAAGACTGGAAAAGGTTTTTCAGTAGCTGCTCCGAAGTATGCGCCACATCAGCGGCAGTGATTACGGCTTTCCCCTGTGGATCTTTCATGGTGAAAAACTTGTCAATAGCATTGGCAGCATAAGTGTGGACAACATAACTCGGTGCAAGCAACAGGCGGACCACATGTGGCAGGCTCTGAAGTATCATGTGTTTCGGCAGCTGATTTCGGAACACCATTAAGTACTTGATTGCATCAGCTTTCAGAACAGGAAATTCAGTCAGGTTCTCATTACAAAGGTCAGGGGCGATGAACTCTTGGTAGAAGTCAACTACATTTACAAGTGAGCTGGTCTGTGTGGTGCCCAGTTTTGCTGTTTGTGCCTTGACAGCCATTGAAGTGACAAGATAAATAGCAACATCCTTATTCTTCCAATTTCGAGCTGGTTCTTTTGCAAAAAGTTGCAACATGGCTGTAATGTACTGGGAGAATGTTTCAGTGATCTTCTGTTCAAAGTGTTTTGACAGTGCACGAACTAAGTCGCAGGCAGCACGCCGCCTTGTGTCAATGTCTGACCCTTCAATATCCTTGCGAACATACTCTTCTGGATTATCTTCAAACAACTCTTCATCACTTGTGCGGAACTCCATGTTTGGTATGATAACTTTCTCACAAATAGAACCAAGGACACTAGCATCTTCGAACAGCTGCTTGTAGTGGGGCCTTTCAGCAACAGCTGAAAGAAAGTGGATTGCATTGCTGACAAGAATGTCATATTTGGCCTGCGGCCCGGTTGTGGTAAGAAGGTGCCAAACAGCGGTTACAAAGCCAGGTAGATACGACTGGAACTCTTCATCGTACTTCTGTGCATAGAGACCAACATTGTCACAAATCTGGGACTTGAGCTGCTCGAGCAGCCCCTGCTTCTTCATCTTCATCTGTTTGCAGCACCTTGTTGTCAGCAGTCAGAAGAGTGAGAAAATGTGACATCCACGTGTTCATATTGTCCTCAAATATCTCTGGCAGGTCTTGGTAGTTGAGGCTGTAGAAGACCTTTGCTATGAGCACCAGAGAGCTGAATATGACCTTGAGTGCGGTCGGGTTGTTGGCATGAGTCTTGGCCAGCTCCATGGTGGCCACGAACAGGTCTGTAAAGGGCTTTGCGAAGTTGTCCAAGACATGTTTGATCTCGGTCCACAACTCTTGGGACTTGAACTCGTAGCGATAGCGCTTGAAGAGAGAATGCGCAGTTCGCAGAACCCCGTTAATAACGTGAAATTCGCCGCTCTGGAAGTGGCTAATCATTTCGGGCAGCAGGTTCGGCCAACGAGCTGGAAAGTCTTCACGACCGATGATGCTGACGGCGTCGCTGAGCTGTTTCTGCAGCTGCTCGGGGCTGCGTAGCATCAGGCCCACAATCATCTCTTTGACGGCAGTGCGGTCGCTAGGGTGTACTCGGTCAGCACCGTCCTCGGGAACCGCCCAATGACGCTTCACATAATTCTTGAACGCAATCGCGCCAGCCACGCGAATCACCATGTCGATGTCAGCTTTGTCCACGAGGTGCAGCAACAACACAGGGTAATTTTGGTTCACCTCTATCGTCTCAAGAAATTTCTCCGCATTGCGACGGGTCGTCACGTCCACCTGCAGCGTTTGCTGAAGGTATGAGGCGAGAGTGTTCAAATTGTTGTCGGTGATTTCCATCGTGTATCAAGTGGAAGGCATTCACTTGCCGGCGAACTTTAGAATCCTCACTTCAAATGACGGATTTATACTCTCGTACTCAGTTTCTATCCTCGAGCAATTTTTGTGCCTAACGCTAGACGGCAGCACATTACGCTGCGATATTCGCGACATGGAATGGAGTAGCGGCCTCGTTTTGTACAAGCTTCTCTCTCTCTCGGCGGGATTAATACAGAACCACCACCTCCTTGAGGCCGTTCTTCTGTTGACTTTTGTGCAGCGAATACGATTGTGGTGTAGGGGGAGTTTTGGACATTATTCTCACTCCATACTCTCGCTCAAGAGGCAGCGTTCTTTTTTGTTGTTGTTGTGACTTCCGGTTTTATTATTATTTTCCGAATGGCTATGGCATAGGTGTTCTCTGCTATGGCTGGCAGTCGCTGCTTTCGCGTTCTATGGGCACCACGGCCAGCAGGCACTGAAATATTGTGATGGTAATAAAGTGATATGTATGGTTGTGCAGTTTCCTTGAGTTGTGTGCGTAATGTTTTGAAGATCTCGGGCGTCGCTATGATATTGCAGCCGCTGTAGCCGGAAAACTGTGTGAATACCAGGGACGATGGCTGCAGTGTTGAAGAAACGAGCGTTGGCAGAGTTTAGTCAAGTTTTGCAGGTTAGTCCATCGTGTGGTATCATCGGGCGGGAGGGTACCCTGACCATGTTTTTCTTTATTATTATTTTTCACTCTTGTTCAGGAGGAGCCACCTAAACCATTGAAGAAGTTATGTATATCCAAGAAGCCAGCACCTCAGAGGACCGTGGATGTCGCCGAAGTTCTGCAGTCGGGCAGCTCGACGGATGTGATTATGATGCTAATCCAGTTGTCAGAGTGCCTGCCGACGCAGGTAAACTGCAGCACACGTGCTGTATTCGTTTCAGCCAGCTTGTTGTCGCACCAACGTTTGTGCTCTTGCCAACAATTACGAAGCAGGTGTGGATGTAGACTAAATTGAAAGGCGCACACCCACTCTGGGGGAATGCCCAATAGTCAGGTAGTTACAAGAATGAAAGACCCAGTAGTGTAATGTTGGGCAAGTTAAAATAAGTTGAAGAAATTGGAGATTGTTAAGGTGATTAGGAAAACAAAGAAAGAAAGAAACAGGTATAATTTTTGGAGGGACGAATAAGCTGAAGCATAGAGTAATTATGGTTTTAAAATTATGTAAAATAAATAAAACAAAAGATAATGAAACAGAGCATATATAGCCTAAATCATTTCGAACCCTTTATGTACTCCTGCAAAGCATTCCCAACCCTTCTGTCACTGTGCCTCAAGGTCAAGGCTCCCAAAGAAAGCAAAGATGGAATGTTTACATCTACTCTGATGAGGTGCAACACATTATGTAGATGTACAAAGCGCTTACAAGAAATAAGAAAATGTTCTGTGGTCTCGTCGACAAAAGGAACAGTTTGGTGAAGATGCCAGACCAACCCTGTGTAAATAAAAGTTTCAGCCGCAGTATGAATGCAACGAGCACGCTTCATGTTTTCTTTTTTTTTCTCTCTCTCTTTTTAAAAATTTATCACATGATAAGTGCATATTGGAAGTGAGACATGATGTCTTCACTGGCCGAACGAAAATACCCTGCTGATTCTGGTTAAAACTATTTTTAAAAAGCTAGTTAACGCATGCTGCGCACGCATTGGTTCGCTGCTTTTTGGCTGCGCTGCGAAGGAAAATGAGACGCGCACTTGCATCCCCCTCTGATCCAGTCCACTGCATGTTTTGAGCGCACATCTCAAACAAAACATTACCAAGTGAGGCGCGTGGTCTAAACCTGCTGTCGTATACGTGGGAGACACACGAGTGGCATTTGCTTATTGTTCGCAGAAAATTTGCTTCTTCCTATCTCCAGGCTGTGTATTGTGGCACTGCTGTTGCAGATGGAAAAGTCCACCGCACGGAGCCCATGCCGAATTGCTTGGCACTGATCTAAGTGTTACGAATAGGACCGACATCTTTGGGCCAAAATGAGTAGTCGTGTGCGTAATGTGGGTTTGCCAGGTATATCATCAGCACTGTGGCGGCTAAAGCGTCGCTCATTGTATGACGTATTGTCAACACTTGCTTTAGCGCCATGCGTCTCTTTAATCAAGGAGAAGCGCACGCTATGGTATGTTGATTTGCATATCATAAGCGTTGTTCATTGGATTATTGCTATGAAGTTAGGCAAAGCTGGACAGAAGCATACTGAGTGGCAGTATTTGTACATATGTATTGTTTCTTACATTGCTACAAGAGCGGTTAACACACATTACAACTGCAGTAGACATTAGGCAAGCACCACCCCGACTGGTGTTGGATCATTGTCATTGCAACTGCTGAAGCAATAAAACAGTAACTTGGGTGAGTTTGTATCAGTTCACACTAAAGTGTAACAGTGCATCAGAATGGGACAACTGGCTGAAAGGCAAAGAAACGGCACACAGGAAGCACTGACTCGCAACTGAATAGTTCATTGAACATTACACATGAATATAAGTAACGCGCCGGTGCTTGTGACATGGATTGTTGCTGCTGTCTTGTCAATGTAAGATCAAGTTAAAAAAACATGGGCTGCAGAAAGAATTCCTTGTCACACAAATCAACTGAAGCTTGGGTGATACAGTTTTCCTTTTCTTTGACAATATGGTAGGCTTTTACCACCTCTCTGTTAATGTGCTGCTTATGCTTGTACACTATCTTAGTGCTTGAAAAAATGGGGGAACGACCACATGACTTACAATGCATTGCAAAATTAGCCGTAGCCACATTTTTTAAAGAAGCATTATGTTCTTTTAGTCTAGTAATGTCCCATTTGTCCAATATATACGTCATCAAATGACAACGGAATTCTCTACACAATGGAAATGTGTACAGAATTCCATTGTCATGTGGCAGTCGTGATGTCACGTGCAAGCCACGTATAGGGATGGTGCTCAAGGACAGGCAGCTCTGCCATCGCCACCTGTGTTCATCGCCAGTGTGGGCGCTTCTGCCTCAGTGGGGTGATACCACTCCTTCCTGCAGCACATGCCTGCCTGCTTGTGCAGGGTTGGTGCTGTCTGCGTGTGTTCAGCCGCAATGACCATCTTTTGTACCACCGAATATCTGAACGATGCCTTCAGTGGTGCTAGCATCTAAAGACAAGCTTCTATACAACGCCAGGTCATGTACATGTTAAATAACTTGTCTCTGTGGATGGAAGCGTCATGACAGATTGGCGATCTCTCAAATGCGGATCACTGTCCCATCGAGCTGCGAGCATAGCCCGCAGCTGTAAGCACGCTGCATGCCTGCAGTCATATGAAAGCAACTAAAGAACGAGTAAACCAAGAGCATGGGGTGCGCCGAGTGCATGAAAAGTCTAGCCAAAAAATTCAATGACTGGCTGGAAAGCAAGAATGGTGCTTCCTATTAACTTGTAATTATGTATTACTAGTATAATAGGGTTATCATAGCCCATAGCCATCCCCCCACGAAAGGCATGCAATGAAAGTCTGAACACTTATTTGATCAATAATGAATGTTGAAAGGGTATCGACGGAGTCACCTAGTGCAAGGATTTATCTGTTTATTTATCTTATTATTTTTTTATTATCTACGAGAGAAAATATATATGGCACCTGGAAACGGCGAGCGCAGCCCTTTCATTAACTTTTTCCAATAAAACAAAGCCTGAGCTGCGCATACGCAATATGGTATCGCCTCATGTCGAAAAGTTTCCACAAACACAACCTGAAAGAAATCACCACGATGTCTTTCAGTGGCTTCATTTTTTTATCCAATGTGGCATGGCAAAGTGTTTGTGCTTGATGTAAGCTGAAAGCAGGATTCAAAACGTGGCAAAGGGCTTGCATCTGTGTTTCTTTTTTTTTCCAAAGGCATTCCTGTAGAAACGCAGTGGCCCTTTTTCTGATCTTACTATGGACTGTAAACCGAACCATTTGAATGCATCAAGGGGGGTTAAAGGAGAAAAAAAAATGAAAGGAAAAGAAATCCATCAAGTGTCATGAACAGCGTGTGCGGGGTGCCGTAGGGCCCCGCACATCCTCTGTCTCGACCAACATGGGTGCCACTATACAGCTTGAGCGCCCCCTGCCCCTTTCCTCCCTTTTTCTTTCTTGAAAACAACACAAGAGATTGGAAACAAGCACTCCATGTCTCCTGATAAGAAAGTGTTGACGGAACAAGCATACCAGCTCCCGCAGTTATCTTTCTCCCATTGCACTTTTGGGAAGCAGTAAAACATGCCCCTGTTGATTTGTTTCAAGTATTGTTGCATAAAAGAACACGATAAATCTTGTTGCTCAACGCTGAGCCACAGTACGACCAGCAAACAGCACACATTTGAAAAAAAACCTGCAGGGGAACAGGAATAAACAGACGAGAAAGCTGCTGCTGACCAGAGCAACGAGGCTTCTATTGCCTCATGGACGGCCGTGCCGCCGCGAGAGGCACTCGTGGCATCGGAGAGTTACAAGTGCACCATCCCGATTGCTGGTGACATTCACTTTTTCTGCTCCGAACAGAAACTTGAGGAAGTGGAAACTTAATAATGCGACACATGAAAGAAGTAATATGCTTGAGAGAATGTATGATTATGCACTGTTGCTTTGCCCACATAGTGGTACTCAGCTGTTTACAGGCGGTCAGGGCATGGGATGTGCTTTGTACAGGTATGCTGAGACACAAGTATTCAAGAAAGGAAGCCCATGGCAAAGCATGGACGCTGTCCTGAATATTGTCAAATTCCAACCATGTGAGGGTCTGGTTTCAGGCCGACTAAACATATCCATTGTTAGTATGCACTCTAATTGCATTAAAGTAACTTTTTGTTTTTGTTGTTGCAGCCTGAAGAAATTCAGAGTGTGTACAAGGCCCTGCTGGAGCACTTCTCTAGTGAGAAGGAGACGACAGCTCGTGCAAAGCTCTGCTCGGTGCTGGGCCAGCTGGTGTGCCGGCAAGGTGCTCCTGAGCCTTCAGCGGCACTTGAGGACCTCGCTGCACTGCTTCGTGCAGAGACCTCGCATGCCGTGTTAGCTGCCCTGGTTGACTCGTTGCACTGTGTTGGGCTACAGGCTCCCAGTGACAAGTGTGTCCAGCACAAGGCCAGCCAGCTCGCCAGGCAGGTAGGCTGTTCATGGGATTCCTTGTGAGGGTCTCTTATGCCTGATATAGAGGAAATGAAAGTAGATGAAGGAATAAGTTGGTGCAGATGGAACCTATATCTGCATGAAGGGTGCAGTTATCGTTGCAAACATCTTTTTGTCCGCTTTCTTGGGCATTTGTGCAGGATTACACAATGCACTATGGAACAAAGAAAGCTAGGTGCAATGTTAAGAGATAGAAAATGAGCAGAATTGATCAGGGAACAAACAGGAGTAACTGATACCCTTATCAGAGAAAAAATTGTGCATGTGTAGGACATCAGATGGAAAGCGAGAGTAACAGAAGGGATATTAAGAGATGGAAAATGCCGCAGCTGCACGCAGAAGGTTAGATGGGGAGATGAAATTAAGAAATTCACATGTGTAAAGTGGAATCAACTTGCTCAGCACAGGGCAAATTGGAAATCGTTGGGAGAGGATGCTGCAGTGGTCTTAAATCGGCCCTGCCGCACTTTTTGAACATAGTCAGAAAATGGTGCCAGTCAATTGTGAAAGCTCTCATGAACATGCGAGCTAAATATTATTACACTGCACACCCAAGGGAACTCACAGTTTGGTTTCAAGTATAGCTAGAAACTGCCTGCTCTTTCTTTCAATAAATGACGTCACAAGGAGTACTGACTGCATCGCTGGAGGCAGAGCTAGCATTGGTGGTTCCATGATCACAGAAATATCCTCAGTAAAACTTTGTTCATTTTTGAGTTCAACAACTGAAGAAAATGTATCTTTCTTTAAGAACACCAATAAAGTCAAGTGACACAGTCGATGCTCCTTGTGACATCATTTGTTGAAAAAAAGAGTAGGTGATTTCTAGCTGTATTTGAAACCAAATAGCAAATTTCCCGGTGCATGCATTGCAATAATGTTTGGCTCATGTGTTCATAGGAGCCTCCATGACTGATTGGCACTGCTTTCCTACTATGTTAAAAAGTGTTGCACTATGTTAAACAGGTGTTGCATGGCCCCCTTAAAATAGGTTGATGATGGGGAGCAGGAGGAGGCGTAGGAGTGCTTGCCAGCACTGCTCATGGCCAGGGCATGGGACGGAGAGCATCGTTTTAGTACAGGCATCATCTGATGCAGGAAAATGTCCATTAAACTCGTGTTCGGTTCGGGTTCGGGTTCAGCGCGCACCATTTCGCTCCGATTCAGTTCTGGTTCGGAGAAATAAAGCTTTTAACCGGTTCATGAACTGGTTTGTAACACTGAGCCGGTTCACAAACCGGTTAGGCGCACTGATCTTCATATTTGATTTTGAAAGTTGTTTATGCTAGCCTGAAACACCATAAGCAGCACTGGCGACATCCGGAAGTTCATCAGTAGTTTAGTTCACACACGAAGAAAAGAAAACATGCCACATTAGAGTTCTTTATCATACTGAATTCCGGTCAATCATAACGCCAGAAATTTTAGGCAGGGCCAAGGATACTGACGTACTTAAATTTTTGGGCTTTGGCCCTGCAGACTTGCATTTAGTACTTTTTCATTTAGTTTCATTTTCATTCCCGATTCGGTGTTGCATTGCGCACATGGAACATACACAAGTGCTCTCAAGAGGTGGAAGGACCCGGAGGCATATCTAAAACAGCAACCGTTGTTTTCACATAACCCTCCTGCGCAACCCGCCATTTCCTTTCTTTCTTTCTTTCTTTCTTTTTTCTTTTTTGTAGTGGGTGGAGGGCAGGCGCGTGTCAGCTTTTCCCTTCTGCGCACGATGGAATGATCATTACAGGGAGGTTCCAACAGCTCCGCTGTAAAGCACGACCATGTTATAGGCACTGCGTTACATTGCAAGCCTTTGAACAACTCCGACAAATCCATCCTTGAGCTCTTTCTTACCTGTATTTCTTTCTGTCGCTAGTTATACAGAAATTGAGTGAAACAGTGGAGATTTATATGGATGTTCGAAGGGCTAAATTTTCGAGTCGCGTCAGATAACAGTGTTACAGAAAAACGATTATTCAATATCGAGTAAAATCAAATGAAATATTCCGTAGAGTCTGCTGGCAACGAAACAAGTTCATAGGTTGATGCATGTGCAAAACGTGCGATACGGCAGGATTGCACTTCGGTAGGTAATCACGTTGAACTGAGTCATAGAATGAACAGTTATGTAATAAATGCATCAATTGCGGTGTACAGTGCTCGTTGAGTTGGCTACAACACAATTATGAATGAAAACAACCATGGTGAAAAAAGAAAAGCAATAAGATAATTGGCTTTTGTCTAAATTGAAACAGAAATTGATAGATTGCATAAAGGGGAGACTAGCTTACTCACAGGTTTCCTAAAGGCTACGCTCAAATATTGCGGAGTTGCACAGCAAGGCCAACACATCTCCGCTAGGCTGTCGGTCGGCCTTGTTTACCAGCAAATATAGATTCATCGCTTGCAGTTGCAAAGATTGCAGTTATCATTAAAGCACATTTGCGCAAGTTTATTAGAAAATATTTTTGTTAGCGTTGCAGAAATTTTGATTTGTGGTGAAAGCAATGTGGGTTTTCGTGCCCCACTCCAGCACGCTGAATTGCGTTAACTTTCACCGGCGATTCCAAAGGGACAGGGCCAATAATAGTTGGGTTTCCCTTAATGGGGTCGCGAAATGTTTTCTGAACATATTTGTACTAAGTGCGTATTTGGGATCCTGACCCTCCAAGCAACAATATGCATTGTTCCGTTGCATCGTGTGGGTTGATTTAGAGCGATAAAAAATGTGGTTTCGGTTTCACTGCCCTCAACTCTGCAGTTGACGTCATGTTAGTAGCCACCAGACCTCCAAGATTGGCGTGCCCTCGGAGGCCAAGGGAAAACAAACTGTGCTGCAGCTTTTCTTCCTAATGGCGGCAGCACACGGTTTCTAAATATTTTATTTCTTCGTAGCTTTCAAATAAATCGATTCTTTTAGAGCAAATGCGAGTTCACTATACCTTTGAACTTAAAAATATCTTACTGCAACGTCACCGAATAGTACCATGCTGGCCGGTAGTGTCGCGTAGTCGTTTTGGGAGCGTTTTGGAAGCGTAGTCGTTTTGGGGCGCTAAACAGTGAATGAGGTTTTTGTAAACAACATGTCATCAGAAAATTTGGTGAGGTTCTTTTTTTCCTGCCAGGGCTAAGCTAGCTGCTACAGCATATGGCTTCCTGAACTGAGGAGGCCATGTATCAGCAGACAGCCAACTCTGATCTACTCACGACAAACATTTATTTATCATCATGAATCTGGCAGGTCCCGCTGTGGGGCTGTGAAAGGTATGTGTAGCCTAGGGTTACTGTGTAGCCATATACAGTGACTATACTGTAGCCTGTTTCAAACAGCCTCAACAGGAGAAATCTGCAGTGGGAGTGAGGCAGCACTGTGCCCAAATGACCACCGCGCACTTGTAAATCGATTAGGAATGCACCCTGACACACAGGAGGGCCACCTGGAAGTGCAACAAAGAGCATGGCCACCTTCTAGCCACTTCGCCGCCGCTGCTCTGGGAACTGGTTTTGGAAGTGCCACCGCTTTGAAAACTCAATGCATGCAAAGTGTTGCAAAGCCTTTGTTTCAGGGTGTTACCCACATGGGGATCATCAGAAAATAGCTCACTACTTGAAAAAAATTAGGGGTGTGGCATTGGCCTTGGGACAAGTTCAATTAAATACTAAATAGCTTCCATTGAATTGCATGGTTAGCGTATTGCAGAAGGAGGTCCCAAAGTTTCAGAGGAACTGACAGGAGGACCTGCTGTGTCAACGATGACTTTCGTCGCAGAGGTTGACCATAGCAGAGGCTGACCATACCTGCGGCGTTGGGCGTCACTCATTGCTTGAGGGAATGCTTTCGCCGCCCTCCTGTGTCATCGACTGGCAGAGTGCTTTTGCTCGGCTTAGCAGAAAACAAGTCCCCTTTTCCCCCTTCGAAACAAATTGGCTCATTTCTGACCAAAAGTAAAAAGATGTCCATGTCCTTAACAGTATTCCGACACAATCGATACCTTGTGAAAGTATTTTGCAACTGAGATACAAATACATTTTTATAATGTATTTTGATGTAGAAATGCAGATACTCAAGCCTATCTCTAGGATACTATTGCGATGCTGCCCATCCCTGCCTATAGAACCATGTTGCTTTGCTGCGATACACCTGTGTCATGCAGTGCAGTGTAGTAAGAGTGGGAAAAGGCCACCAGCTTTCATGGGACCAATCACGTTTTGTCCCTTAATTACACGTGCATGCATGCATGGTATAATTACAAGTACCAGTACAATCATTCATGCCTGAAAGCTTTACTGCCAGTCATTCAGAGCTGTCTATGGCATTGCTGTACCTCTGAAAAACAATAAATAAAATTGTCTACACATATTCCTTTGTCACTTTAGTGCCCTTCCCCCCTTCCCATTCACACCAAAAATCTCCCATGTTTCACGGTACGCTAGTGAAAAAAAAAAAAAAATTGAAACTAAGAAAATGTACTCTGGCCACATCTTCAGCAGTGAGTGAACGAATTTGAAAGTCTTCATGTAGGCAGCTCTGTCAGTGTACACTGTGGAGTACAGTGTAGAATGCGCTGCAAATAATGGGAAAGAAAACTTGCTCTGTTCTCCAGTTGTGTTCCCTTAGCTCTCAGTGTCTTGCACCAGTTGGTAGCCTTGCTTCCTCCACTGTCATTGGGATTCTGGCTGATGCTTATCACTGCTATACTGCTTTGTCATGCTTCCCATTGAGCCTTGCTGGATGTTGCAGGCGCTATTGGATGGAAACCACAGAGTGCAGTGCAAGTGCTTGCGCCTGCTGAGTGACCTGTTCCCCACAGATGGCCGGCCTGAGGCCCTGACATCATTGCTCAGCGATTACAGCCGCCACCAGGATCCTCGCGTTCGCACAGAAGCCTTCCAGGCCATGGTGGGAGCTTAGTTCATCTAAACTCATGTGTAAATGCGGATGAAATTTTCTTCTTAATTACTTACTGTCAGCAAGTGATGGCTAAGTGTGTTCAGGTTGTCCAAATAGACATTACAAGTAAAATGTAGGAGGTGAATGGACGTACACATCCAACCTACTGTGCATTTACTTTATTCGCATGTGAAATGTATTTCTTGAGAAATCTGTTATGAAACCAAAACTGCGTTGCCCTAAACTGCCAAGTCAAACCAATTTTCAGCTGCTGCCAATGGCTTTGGCACATGCAAGTGACTTTCTGGGGTGGTCTGGTGCTGTCATGCTCTGTATACCCACTTATTCATTCATTGATGTGTGACAGTCACCACAGACCGTGAAACGTGCCAGTTTGCTAACTGTTGTGGCTCAGCAAAGTACAGTGAAAACGAAAGTGCTCTTGCAAAGTGTCCAGCTAAGTGCGTACTCTGAGTCTTAGACCTGTGGTTTCGTGTTCTCAAATGTGAATGTAATGCTTAGAAATTTCAACTGAACCAGTTTTGGGTGACATTGCCTTTGCCTAAAGTTTCACAATAATTGTCGTTTACCATTAACTTCATGCTGTTACTGACACACAGAGCGTTGTTTCTTTAATTGTTGCTAATCACATTAATTGTGTATGTCGCCCTTTATAATCAATTTGCAAAGCTACAGCACCAAAGGATGAGAATACACAAGAGGAACATGTAATGTTAGTACAGTTGAAACCCGCAATAACGAAATCGGCGGGGAAAGCACAAATGTTCGCTATTGCGGGAATTTCGTTGGCGCGAGAATGCGGCAGAAAAGACACGGAATTTATAAAAAACACATTTTATTTCCAAAAGTCAGTTAGTTTGCTTTGGCGGGCCTTACCATGCAGCAATTTCATGCCTCTCGACTCACACTGTAAGAAATGGTCCATTGCCACGTCGTCGTCGTGCTCACCGAAAAACAAGCGAATTGTGTCGAAGGCATTCAGCACATCCTGCGGGCTTGTTGTTTTCTCTGGCTGCTCCGGTCGTTGCTCATCGGGATCGCCCGCCTCGCACACGCTCGATCGCTTCATCAGTCACTTCCTCGTGCACGACGACGCCTTCGTCCGCGCAAACGAACTCATGGACGCTGAGGCCATCGGGAATCTCGTTTGCCACGGCACAAAGTTCGCCCCATGCAGCCTTATCTTCCAGCGTGATGAACTTCTGCTTTTTCGTTGGAGGCGGCATCTTCGCAGGCAGCGAATTCGGACAAAGCAATCGCAGCACACAGTTCACGTTGCACCAAGCGACCAAGCAAACGCTCGAAAAATGGCTCCACACACGCGACCATGTGCGCGCAAAGCCGACAAAGCCAAGCACAGAGCCAAGCCAAGGAATGTGGATTTTCTTCTCGATTTGGCTACGTAGTCCGCGATAACGAGCAGGCGTTTCGGCAAGCCATCATCATCATCATTGTCGCCAGCTTTGTTTTTTTTTGTAAACAATGATGGCGGCTGCTTCTCAAGTGCGCTGTAGCGATAGTTTTGCACAGTTTAAGTGTAGCATGAATGCATTTCAGCAGTTTTCGAATGTAGTTAATGTTGCGAGAGTAAATTATTTGCGCACTCGTGTTTCAAAAATTTCGTTAATGAGGGACTGCGGTACGAATATCTTTCGTAGTCGCGAGTTACGAAATGCATTGACTCCTATGGGCGTTCGCCGGTGCTCCGAAAATATTTCGTTGCGGTGAGAATTTCGTTCCCTCGGGATTTCGTTATCGCGGGTTTCGACTGTAATTAAAGAAGTGATCGCACTTGAAGCATCACTGCATAATAACGATGCTCTCTTTCGCTCGCACTTGCTTCATTCACATGTCGCATGAGCCTGAGCGAGTGTGTGCAAGGGGTTCACATAAAGCTACCCGATATCATCAGCGCTGTTTGATCGACATGCCCAGAAAGTATCGGCTGTGCCATTTCAAATTTAATATTCGCACATGGTGATGCAGCTCGACAGGCTACTATTCTAATAGACTGACCTCACCGTGGTGTTTCACCATGGCACCACTGCCGTAGTGCATTCCGGAACTTGTAATGCTCGCTGCAGTCGCAGTACGCTCGATGCATGGCTGCTGTATCGGTGAAGAGCATTAACGGGCTTTATCAACTTTATTTCAAAGAGTTGTGATGGGTGGGTTTACGTGATATATGCTGGGATGCTACAAGGACAGCCTGCAACAAATACTCCTCAGATTTCTCGTGTTCCCGACGCATCCATTCCTGCTGGAGTCAAGCTCAAGCAGGAACGGGCGCGTCGGAGACCTGCTCGTACAGCACACAACTTGTTCAGCAATGTTTGAGAATTTTGTGTTCTTTAAACATGGCACTTTAGCAGTGCCCTACAGCATCCTAATAAGCAAGACGCACCACAGACAGGTCAATCAGTGACCGCAACAATTCATAGCGTGTGCAAAATCACCTTGCCCAGAGATCATTGCCATCGGCATCAGGCTGGATGCAGCTTGTATTCTGGACAAAATAGTGATAGCCTAAATTGACCTCTTACAAAACGTGATGAGGATTATCGAGCATCTAGCCTGAATGAGACATCTGACACAAGTTCAGCTTAACTGCAGTGCACAGTTCACACCCCGCACGGCGATTGCTCAGTCACGCCAGCATCGCAGACAACTGCGCCGCTGGTATGTCAGTTTTTAACGTGTGATTTTATTGCGGGTGCAAGATAAAGTGGAAATAACAGTGACAAAATGTATCACCTTATTAGTGTAAGTGGCTCATATAGGGTCAGACTCCTACTGAGGTACCGTCCAACGCAGTTTTGAAGCGGTAAGGCCTAGCGACAACATCGGCGCTGCGCCTTCAGGTGTGAGGGCGACAAGAAGAGTGGGCTGCCACTTATTTGTCATTTGGCGACAGTTGCACCTGTCTGCACTAAAGTTGCTCACCAACTCCTCCATGCGGCATGAAATTGCTTGTTCACGATATTTCCCCGACACTTAGCAGCAGCCCATAAGTTCTTGCTAGTGGTGTGTGGTAAGTCATCGTTCTGTTAAGGTGGACGTGCCTTTAACCTCTTCACGGCGATTGTTTTCTATTCAGTCACATGTAACACATCACTATGATTGAACTCCTGTATTAACAGCACACCATGTATGTGAAGTGCTGCTTTGACAAAACAAGCGCAAAATTCTTCGTTCGACTTGGTCTCACGTGGTGAGATCGGTCTATTGGTGATTAATCTGAAACTTATCTGCTCAGCAAAAACGAAACTCTTCATTTTCCAATAGTGGCTGTATATCAAACTTGATTATGCGAATGTGGTATGGTGTGCTTGTTGCCATCCAGTATATATTACCAGCTCATGTTCGTTTGCATCTCTGCTTGAGAATGTTATTTTGCTATTTGGAAACAAATCTGTGTTTCTTCTGGGCATCTAGTCCGGAAGTATGTAATGCTGTTACGCCTTGCATCATCTCAATTTAATTTACCTATTTACTGCTTTTGATCATGAGCGAGAGAGAGACACACGCAAGAGCTCACAAAGAGCGGAATAGCCAAAACAAACATTCAAGATCGATGATGATGATGTTGCCATCGTTCTTGGTGATGGCGATGGCATTTATGACTTTGTAGAAAACAGCGACTGATGGAAATGTGGCCTTTCAGAGTGACACCCACAAAAGTGATGTCACGAGGCTCCAAATCTCACAGGCTATGCTTTTGCGACCTACGTGTCGTAGCGCTAGGACGACCATCGGAACGCACACATCGCATCGGTGCAGGTTGATGCCACTGTAGCAGCCTACTGCTGGGGCTACAGCTGCTTTGTATCCATCTTACTTGGCACCGTTTTCTGTCTGCCTTTTTTAGAAATGTTGCTACTGCGTGTTACAACCAAAAATTGGTGCAGCAGACAAGTTAGTGCTTTGTCAAGCACTGTGCAGTCTGGCAAAGCAATGCAATGACATCTTGTTTTACAGCATAAGCTGTTATGAGATCACAACAATGGCCGTTTTTGGCGCTGTAGTTGTCCGCCGCCGCCGCCGCCGGTGTCCGTAACCACTATCGTGCACATTTTAGAAAAAAAAAGTAACCAGGACCAAGGAGGATTCAAACCTGCATCCTCTGCGTGGCAGTCGAGCATTCTACCACTGTGCTTGAAAAATCATCGCTAAGAGACCTAAACAGGTACAAAGCCTTCCGAGGAATCGCATCAACAAACCTAAAGTTACGTGGCAGAATAATCATGAGCTGTGAGCATCATGAGCTCACCAAGGAAGAAAAAGGGGGGGGGGGGAGAGAGAGAGAGAGAGAGAGAGAGAGAGAGAAAAGGTGGAAGAAATAAGAAAAATAAAAATAATAATAAAGAAAATAAATAAAAGTTACACCATAGTACTTTCCTGTGACAATAATTCGGTTGAGTTTAGTTGTATGTCAAAGCTTTTTCTCTAATTCTGACTTGAATGGGATACTTTGACGACGCACTAAATTTTTGTCACACATCTCGTGGCATAGCTTATGTGGTGGAGTGGACAGGGCAGATCACATTTTGAACATTCACCTCACAAAAAAAGTAAGAATAGCTGTGTCTGCAGCAAGGCAGCTTCACGATGTACACTTGGAGTCAGTAAAGAGACAGCACTAGGAAAACTCATTGCAGACAAAGAGGTGCAAAATCATGGAAGAAGTTGAAGGCATAGAGTTGAAGAAAAAGAAGCTGGAGGTAATTGTTGCCAATAGAACGACGACTTCTGAAAATATGCAGAAAACCCAGAAGCAACTGGTGACATTGCACATGTGATGAAAGTAAGCAGCCCAACAAGGACCACAAAAGCTAAGGCTGAGGAACTCAATTGCATTATGATGTAAATAGGACGCAAAGAAAGGAAAACTGGGAAGGGGGCAGTGAAAGGGTGGCCTGATGAGATTGAGACGTTTGCAGAGGTAACGTGGTGTAGTTAGCATAGAATGAGGTTCATTGGAAAGCTATAGGAGTGGCCCTTACCCTGCAGTTGGCTGCACAGGCTGATGATGATCATGAGAAAAATAAAAAACCCTGCCCTGAGCTTCATAACTCCACCTAATTGAATGAAACAATTTATGTGAAGCAAAGTGAGATGACTTCCTTTGCTCTGTGCAAAATTTAATGTGTATGAACTACTGTAGCAATGTTTAAACTTTTGCAAGGCCCTTGAAAAGTCCTTGAATTTGTCTCTTGGAAACCTGTAATAACCCTGCAAGACCGATTGAAAACATTACGTCTTGTAATGTTCTTATTACGGCATCCCTGATGCTGGCATGTCACTTTCTTTCTTTCATGGAGCTTTGGCAGTGACTGCACTGGCGCAAAAATGTGGTGACGAACAAGGAGAAAATTTATGAGGCTGTTATTCACCATCGCATGTTAATGCGTACCTGAAGGCATGTTGTTTTATAGAGCATTTATTTCAAAATGAGTAAATCAGTTGTAGTGTATAACTTAATTTGCAAGTAAGTTGTGCTTTTGCAATGTACCTGAGCTTTATTCAGGGTAAAATGGATTGAATATAATGCACATTTCACATTGGATAATTGATACCTTTTGTAACGAGCGTTGACTATACATATTGCTGGCCCACATTACCTGTTAAAGACGTACATGTGGGTTAGTTGGTTGGTCATGGTGACAATAGGCAACTCACAATGGGTGACAAGATTTGTGTGCTGCCTGTTGTCACGTTGCCTGTAGCTGAATAAGACTGAAAGGCAGCTTCGATAGGGGGGGGGGGGGGGGGGGAAGCAAAACATATTTAATTGAACATTGAACACGGGGCCTCTTATTGTTTCACTACGTGAATGTGGTCAAGCATATTTTGAAAATGTGTTAGGAGTGGCCACTGAAGAGGTGTTGTAGCAGCCATATTAATTAAGAGGCTTCTTATTTAATGATAGCTTCCTGTGCTACTTATGTTTGCAGTACCGCCTTCATGACCGAGGCCTGAAACTGGATGTGAGCCTATATGAACACGTGACAACTGCCTTGAATGACGACTATGAAAGTGTGCGGATAGCTGCTCTGAAGCTGGTGCAAGTTATAAGCCATGCATACGGAAACAAGTGAGTAGTTGCACGGGGTAGTGCTATCTACTTCTGTAACATTGCCATCCAGCATTCTAATTTTTGTAATGCTGACCTGAGGTACTGCAATTGAACCGTCATATAATGGTATTCGATGTTATAAAATACTCAGCATAGCAAATTATTTAACTCTTTATAGATAAATGCTTACACAACACCATGTCGTGAATGTTAAACTGTGCATTATGTATTACCAGCTCACCTGAATTGCCTACTCACTTTTGTTGTAATTATTACCAAGCTGTCAAACCACAAAAGATACGGGTTTGGTTCGGGTTCGGGTTCAACGCGTACCATTTCGCTCCGGTTCAGTTCCGGTTCGGATAAATATAAATTTTTGAAGCGGTTCGCAAACCAGTTTGGCACAGTAAATTTCATATTTGATTTTGACAGTACTGTTTATGCTAGCCTGATATACTAGAAGCAGCACGGCTAGAGTGGCGACACTTGGAAGTTCACCAGTACTTAAATTTACAGGCTAAGAAAGGAAAACATGCGGCGTTAAAGTTCTTTATCATAGGAAATTTAGGTTTTAGCCCTGCGGAACTTGCATTTTGTAATTTTTCATTTAGTCTTATTTTCGTTCCCGATTCTGTGTTCCGCCACACGCAGGGCACGTACCCAAGTTTTGTCAGGAGGCGGAAGTACCCGCAGGCATATGTGAAACAGTGACCAATGTTTTCACATAACTGTCCTGCACAAGCCGAGACTTTATTTCTTTCATTTAATGGGTCGAGGGCAGGCGCGGGTCCACTTTTCCCATCTGTGCATGACACAATGATCATTACGGGGAGGTTCTAACAGCCCTGCTGTAAAACGCAGCCATGTTATAGGGGCTGCATTACATGGCAAGCCTCTGTGGACTTCTGATACGTCCATCCTAGAGATCTCTCTTGAACGCCTTTCTTTCCACTGCTAGCTACACAGAAGTCTATTATACAGGAGACTATGGTAAAGCAAGCCGTGCTCCAATCTTTCTTCTGAACAGTGGCATCACACGGTGTACAAGTATTTTCTTACTTTCTAGCTTTCACGAAAATCTACTATTTTCGAGCAAACGCGAGTTGACTATACCTTTACAATTTTTAAATATCTCTAGTTGACGTCTCCGAAATGTCACCGAACAGTACCTATGCCGGCCTGTAAGTGTCGCGTGGTCAGTTCGGGAGTGCAAGAACGCTAGGATTTCAAACGGGCGTTATTAAATATACACAGAATATTACGCCAAAATAGTTCGGAATCGGCATGTCGAATGCATATCGAAGCAGTGAAAATTACAACTAGGCAGCTCCATATTCCTTTCACGACCACTTTAAAGGAGTACTGCCACGAAAATTTTCAGTTGGCGTTTTCTTGCATGAAATGAAAGGCCAAGCCCTGCAGAGCCCAGAAAACGTACTGGTAACCGTGAGCGCACCGTGAAAATTTACTTACAGCATGCCTTTAAAAGCTGGTTTCGGTTCCTACTGTAGCCTGACGTCACGACACAGTATGTGCATAGTAATGAGCCCCTCGTGTCGTGCTCCCTCAAAAAATTGTGACGTTTCCGCCCAGTGCATGGTCTCTCGCGCACGGCGCCTGAAGCAAGTGCGGGGTCAACGATGTACAAAATTTTGTATAGCGACCCCGCGACGACAGCGAATACTTCGGCACACTGCAAGATGCAACGTATGGCACGCACGGTGGGTGTTGGCGTGGCTCCGGAGCCCGCGACAAGCTAAGGTGGCCTCCGAGACCTCTACGGCATTTCAGGGGCAAAATGCCGGCACCATAGCGAGCTTGCCTTCCGATTGAACGCGGGCACACACGACAATAGAGGAAAATCCGACTTCGCTCGCTCGCTTCACGGGCACTCTCAACTACGGCGACTGAACGGCGAGAGCAGACGACCGAGAGTGACGCGCGAGCGGCCATTATGCATATATTTTTGTACCTGACGTCACCACGACTTGCCATATTGCTGCGTGAAGTCACCAATATTTGTGCTGTAGCCTGACGTCACACTAGTGCCGGTGTCAGTAGGCACGCCATGTGAAAACTGACTTTGACGTCAAATTAAGATATCTTATCAGCATTCCCTGAGCTTAACATTTGCTCAGAGCTGTCTACGCATATAGGAGCGTTGTATGGTGGAGTAAACTCAGCTTCGAAATTTGGTGTCAGTACTCCTTTAAAGGCTGCACTCAAATAACACGGGCTTACACAGCAAGGCCAACACAGATTTTAGGCTGTCGGTTGGCCTTGTCCGCTAGCACATATATATTCAACGCTTGCAGGTGCAAATATTGCAGTTATCCCTAAAGCATATTTTCGCTTGTTTATTAGAAAATGGTTTTTGTTAGCTTAGCAGAAATTTCAATATGTGGTGAAAGGAATGTATGTTTTCTTGCTCCGGTCACTCCTGTGCACAGAATCGCGTTAACTTTCAGAGGCGATTCGGAAGGGGGAGAGCGCAAAATAATTGTGATTCGTTTAAGGAATGCTGTCTGTTGTAGCCCTTGGCATCGCGGCACAAGATTCCTGAATGGGAACCTTGTGCCGAGAGTGAAAAAGAGAGGCATGCCGTAGTCGTGTCTCCGACAATGTTTGATCACCTGGTATTGTCTAGCGTGTGCTGATATAATGCACAGTACAAGGGCCTTAGTGTTTTGCCTCCACCCAAATGCAACCGTTCGGCTAGGCTTCCATCCGCGGCTTTCCGATCTGCATTTGAGCACCACTACACCATCGCAGTGGAAAAAGGAAGGAAGGCACATTCGCAAGAAGAGAATCACCCAAATAAATAAACTGATAGAGGCCGACAGAAATGCCACAATTAATCACAGCGGTGAGCCGCTGCTGGCAGATCGCAGCACTGTAGCTATTTGAACTGCTTTGATCCGAACCGATAACCGATATTATTTTTTACGGTTCAAATTCAGTTCTGGTTCAAGCACGTTCCGAGAACATCGGTTTGGGTTCGGGTTCAGCTCCAGACAAAATTCCAGTTCGGGTAGGGTTTTCGGTTCGGGTTCCGGTTCTATTCGACACCCTGATTATAACATCATGTACATTTAGCCTCAATAGAACAAAAGGCATTTGTCTGCATTTTAATACTACAAGTAAATTTTTGCACAGTGAGAAAAAAATACCAATGCACACATGTAAGCTACCCTGGAACCAGTGGTTGGATGGATGAAGTACGTGTGGCCATTGGTGAACACACTTTTCAAATTCAGTTGGCCATGACTTCTTGTGATGCATTCCCAGATCTTGGAGGCCCTGGACTGTTGAGCAATGTCGATCAGATGCACAAGTGTCCACATGCATTGGCACATCACCTTGTGCACTCTACAAAGCATAGTTTCATACTCAGAAAACGCATGTCTTACATGTATGCCCAATTCAATTTTTCTTTTTTTGTCATTTTTGCCATGTAGCAAGTGGCAAGCATGAGTAGTGGTAGATGTGTGAAGCCCTGTAACTTGAGGGCGAGGCCAGCATCATGCATACAGTCTCACCTGGTAAGAAAAGCATGGCTTCATTTGTTCAAGAATACCATAGAGCAGTGGTTCTCAGACACAGATCTGTAGGGGACAGTGGCGTAACTCATGGGGGGGGTCAGGGGTGTCGTGACTCCCCCTGTGTTTATACTGTGGGGGACACAAGGGTCCATCCCCCCCTTAGATTTTGGTGATGCCATTGTCTTCCTGGGAAGCAGAACAATCGTTCAGTGCCTTAGAAGATTAAAGACATGTCTGCGGAGCACGTTTAAGCTGCATGGGACTGGCTCATGGTCATCAAAACAATGTGGACAGCATAGAGTTGCTGAAGCCGATGAGTAATTTTGTGGGTGCATGCAGTAACCACGCTCCCGTTTTTAGACCCCTACAAAGGTTCTAAACTGGGAAACTTGTAAGCATAAGCACATTAGGAATGCATATTTTATATTCCTGGGTTGCTCGCAAGTTGTTTTTTTATTACACTTAGTTTTTTAACATTTGGTTTGTATTCAGTGTGTAGATTCATAGAATACTCATCGGCAGCTTCGAACTCTGTTGTAGGAACAATGTAATTCTAGTTCGAAATGTTGTATGAAGCTCATTTGTCGTGCACTGCAGATCATCAACAGCATTGCAGTAACGCGAGATGTGAATATCTGTACATGTTTTTTATTTTGCTTTGGCATACAGTTTTTATTTGTGTGTAAAATAAAATGCATATTTCTAATAATTAAGATGGCTGCCATGGCAAAGTTCGTGATCCCCCGTTATTTTTCTGGATTAGTAGGGGCCCCCTTCTAAACCTGTGGAAGGGGCGGGGGACCCCTTGTGGGGACAAAAATGGGATAGGGTGGTAGCGTTTAGAGGCCATAAAGTGACACAACATACAGCAGGAAATATGTAGTAACTGACACCAACCGAGGCAGTGTTGTGAGGATTGCTGCTGCGGTTCCGGAAGCAAGTCCCACATTTGGGAAATTAGTGTGGGTGCGCGAATGTCAAATTTCTAATTATGAACTGAATTCAGTTAGCAAAAGCCAAATGCAAATAGAATGTATTTATAATTTTTTTAATATGAATAGTATTATACTACTATTTGGCTTTTGCAGAAAGTTTCAACCAAAGGTGAAAAGGCAAGTTGATTGTACAGTGAATAATGCATAGAAAAATTATGCATTGTGCAACGCTTTTGCTTGACAGTACCACACTTGCAATTATTCAGTGTTTGAAGCAAGGATAGGTGCTCTGCTTGTAAGGGGTTTTCGTGTTGCAATTCCTCGAGACACCAAAAAAGGCTGCTCACTAGACACACCAATACCAATGTGTTTTAGCTTGTTGCCACTGGTATACTATTGCCTGCAACAGCTTGTGGCAACCTTCCCAATCTTTGCACACTTAACAGTTGTGCCATGCAGTGAAGTGTGAAAAGAAAAGAATTTTTCTGTGGTTGTCGGCTTTGCAGACTCAATGGGCAGGTGGGGGGGGGGGGGGGGAGTCCGTTTGAGAACCACTGCCATAGAGCTCGCTTTCCATCGTTTTGAAATTTGAAGAAATTAACCTCAATGTGCTGATGAAAAGGATATTTTCCTAATCAACACAGTTAATAATATAATAAGTGCTTTTACTGCGGACTAGGGATTTCATTGAGTGTGACAGGATTTGAAAACTGAATGAAGCATGTGTGATATTTGAAGGTGGAAAACGGGGTCGTCATGAGTACAGTTGTAGTAGATCAAGTTATTGCCTCCTTTCAAAGTGATGTTAAAGCAGAGCTTTTTCGTGGTGTCCAATGCATTTTGATGTTGTATCCATCAGGATGTGTGAAGGGCAGTGCTTTTGTTTAATGAATGTGAATAACATTTGATATTACACTACAATGAGTGACAGTCGAGGTAATGGTAGGGTGCATTAGCAGCGTTGACATGAAAAGTTTTCTTATACGGGTCACCACAGTTCATTTGACCTGCATATCACTCTTCCATGCAGTGCATGCTTGCCCTCTTAAAAGACTTCTTAGGTCTTGCATCAAACTGTAGAAGGGGTGGATGGCTGCTAAGTCCAAGAACATTGATTTTCCTATTATTTGAAATTGCTTTTTTTTTAGAACTTGTTCTTGGCTTAGTTGGTGCGTGTTTGAAAGCATTATAGCTGTTAAAAGGATGTACGCAGAACAAGACAAGGACGATGAAACATTTTTTGAGCTGCCAAATTATTCAGATTTCTTTTTCAGCTCTTTCTGTGTAAAGAAAGATTGGTCATATAGTGTACCTTGCGTAAGAGATTGAATGCTGGATTTATGGTTTTCATCATGTTAAAGTTCAACTGTATTACCATTTGGTGTGCACAACAAACATTACTTCTGTTTGATGCAAGTGAACAAGTTCCTCCTGCATTCTAAACTAAGGTTGCCTACCAGGAAAGTAATTAAATACTTCATTACTTTATATTTCATTAAACTGCTAGTGTAGCTTTGTACGAACGCAATAACTATGTGAATAAAGTCTTAAAAGCTCATGGTGAGGGACATTCCGGGCTCTATTTTATTTGTACAATATCCGTGAAATGTTATTGCTGTCATCATAAGTGTGTGGGTATGGCATGGATGACATGGACACTATTGCATAATAAAAATGTGATGATTAAACCTAGAGCTTGGATAAAATTTTACTGCATCCATGGTGTCCCTTCAACAAATAACTCTGCGTAGATGTTGACTAAGTGCTATTGTATGTGACAAGTTAATACTGTTTTTATGTTGAACCAAAGGTTGACTTAACCTATAAGCAATGTAAAGTGACACGCTGTTGCTACGATGGACTTCCCACAGTGCGTTCTTGTATGACATTTGAACATTTGATGTTTTTGTTGGGCAGCCTTGTGCAGGTACGAAACAGCCAGGAGCAGATACGACTGGCTGATGACGCTTTTGCCAAGATCTGCCAGATGGTTGGTGATCTCTCCATGAGTGTGCGCATTGAAGCTGCCTCACTGATGGTGAGGAATCTTAGCCATTTGTCCACAGTGGTGGTCTAGTTGTTATGGTGCTTGCTTGGTGATGACCTGGAAGATGTGGGTTCGATCCCGGCCATGGCAAAAATGTTAGAGAGCCCTGTACTTTACGTGATCCGTACGCGTTAAAGATCCCCAGGGGGTTGTCCACTATAATGTGCCTCATAATCATGTTGTTTTGGCACATAAAGCTCAAACAATTATTAATTTTTATCATTCCTGTGAAACCAGCTCACAGTACTAAGCAAACAATTGTGTTGTCTGCTCAGAAAATTCATTTGCTGTACTATATGACAACCTGCGCTTGTGTGTTATTTATTATATATGGAAAAACATCTCTCCTTTGTTTTTTGTTTTTTTTTACCCTGAGAAAATATTGTTACTTGCAGTGCTTATTGTAAACTGCGAGAGGTACTGGGATCGATATCCCGCACCTCCACAAATATTCTTATGATGATGTTGGAGGTATATACAGGATGTATTTACAAGATGTTACACAGATGTAGCCAGTCTAGCCAAGATGGCTGACCAGCAACAGCACGTAGCAGGCAGCTTCTCCTGATCTTCTTCTTCCTTCTTCCTTTATGTCTCCATAATATTTTGCACCAGTTTTGAGGAATGGGACATCAGCGGCGGCGTTGCGCTTGGCGCGCTCGAAGGCACGGCAACTGCGAGGCATGAGCAAACGCACGTGTGCGAGCGTGCGTGAGGCAGGCCAGCATCCCTCAACCCGGCGATCTTGCTGCCTCGGGCGTGCCCTTTCCCCCTCGCTTCAAACCTGATCCTGCCGCTTGCTGCAGTTGGCCTAGCCCACCAAGCCGGCACCCTCCTTTTGCAGTTGATGTTGCAGCGCCACGCCGAGAGAGAAAGAGAGAAAAAAAAACGCTTTTTTTTTTTTTTAATGTGCTGGCAGTGCCACTCTTTGGTTACTGCGCAAGTCCCTGCACTTCACTTCGGTCCTGACAATAGGTGACAGCGCTTGTTAGGCCTAGCTCATGGGATTGTGGGCGGCGCATGCCTCACAGGAAGCTTGCCATTGACAACACAAGGATCGGGTACACAGGAAATTGTGCTTATGGGATGATTCAAGGGCAGTGCGCGTGAAATGATTTAAAAAAAAAAAGAATAAGAACTGGAGACAAACAGCGGTAGAGGTGACACGGGCACGCGTTCCGTGCAGAGCTTTCACAGCTGACAAACAGTAGCAGCATTGACAAACAGTAGCAGCTTGGCAGCCATGCTTGCTGTGCAGGCTGGCGCAGCTAAGCCTAAGCATGGTCGGTGCATGGTCTCTGAGACTGCCTCGTGGCACTCTCGGAGACCACGAGGCGGTGCGCAACTGAGAGGCTCAGCACAGATAGGAGGGATAAATGCGACGATGCGCCGTTTTGTGTGCGGTGATGGGAAACGTCTATTCTCTCGTTACGGCCGCCCGCGAATGCTACCGAACGCTGATGCGGCTGGGCAGTCTCTGATAATGCATTGGTAACATAGCGACCTTGGTTGGCTGCAAGCCGGCGCGTCGGAGATCATTGGCCTATGCATCGTGCGTGTCGTGGTGTCATCGTGACAGTGGGACCTGCAGCGAAACAGAGACTATAGAAACTCTATGCACGGTGAAGACCACGGCGTGGCACTAGTTTGTGCTTTTTTGCTGTTGATAGTTCGACAGCATCACCATTTTTCTGGTTTCGCGGCGCTGTGGGTGCACCACACGTTAAACGGAAGTGAAAGGCCATCACAGTGGAACAAACGCAGCCACCGTTAAAGGGGCGCTGACACAAAAATTTTTGTCTGGAGTCTCTCTCTCTCTCTCTTTTTTTTTTTGCTGCGATACGTAGCTGAGGATCTATTAACATAACACGACACATCAATTGCTCCAGCGCCTGACAGATAATTATTTACGGCCTGTTTATTACCGGATAGTCTGTTTTGGTTTGGGAGAGCTCCAAAAACAACAAGGCACCTGATGCAACTGGCGCCATCTAGCACTCGCAGTGGGGTAAAGAAGTTCGACCACGTGAGCACACATAACTGTGACGCACTTCCGCTCGACCTACGACACATGCTTGTTTTCTTACACCTGTCGCACGTCCTATGCGTTGTTGTGATCGTTGTTGTCACCGTCGTTGGGTGGCAACTATTTCCTTGAGGCCTGGCGTTGCTTGGAGTCTACTAACGCACGTGCAGGGAATAGGTAATGGTGGCCATGATGTCATCACTGCTAGCTGCACTGCTCAGAGCTCGGCTGCCTTGGTGACGTCGTGGAAGTTGGGGGTCCCCTTTGGGTCACCTTTGCTATTGTCGATGTCGCGAGGTACGGCATCTTGCATTCGAGTGCACATGGAAGCTTCAGTATTCAAGTTACCTTCAGAGGTGTGTTCACCATTAAGATTTGGTCAACAGCCTCACCCTGTAAATAAACATTGCCCACTGTTCAACTGTAACAATGTATATATATATATATATATAGTATGCTTACCTGTTTGCGTATTTGCCCAGGAATAGTTCTGAAAATGTATATTTTTCCTTGATAATTCCGCATGTAACTTTAGACAGCTGCACTCTAAGGCTCCTTTATGGAAAGCCGAGTAATGAAATTTGGTGTTGCAGGGTACTATGAGCCATGTGAGCCTGCAGTTCCTGGAACAGACCCTTGACAAGAAGCTCATGTCGAATTTGAGGGTGAGTTCTTTAGGACACAGTATAATATCAGTCCAGCTTTCTACTTCCCCTTTGCCTGAACTTGGATTCTGTACCAACATCTGTGTAGAATGTCTTGACCATGCCAAAAAAGCTTACTTGAGTAGGTGGTGCAGAATACCATTATCGTGCCCGTGGACGTCGGAAATATGTTTTAATGAAATTGCAGCAGTCAGTTCTTTTTTTTCGTATGGCAAAAATATGTGACAGAAAACTGCAGTAGAAAAATTTAATAAATACTAATGGACAAAGCAATCCTCTTACCTGTCAGAACAATCATCTTGAGAAAAGGTTGAGCATTATGTGTAGGCTGTGTGTGTACTGCAGAGTTAGCGGTAAATTTACGGTTAAGCTTGTCTGCATTGTCTCTTGTACCTTCTGTACAGCCACCGGTGCAGCACGGCTGACCCTTTTAACCATCAGAGCCAGCTGGTGCATAAGGGGAGATGCTCCTCGAAAAAGGTTTTTCTTTAATCCTTGGCCTAGAACTCTGAAAATTTTGGTACGAGTAGACTTTGTGATGCTGATTTCAAAACTGCAATTAGTTTTATTGTAGCTCTAATGGTTCTTGAGTTAGAACAGCTGTGATAGCAAGATATTAGGTCTTTCGTGCACACTTTTTAGCTTATGAAAAATTTTCACACAGCATTTCAATATGGCTCATCCTGCTGCACAGGGGCAGTAGTGTGCAAAAAACTACCTAAAATGTGGAGATAACATGCTGCGCTTGCTCCATTTCCAACAAAAAACCAGAGGTGCCTGTCATACACTGCAGATTCCCCTTACACGCACTTCAAATGCCAAACAAAAAATTCTGTAATAGATATCCAAAATTCTGTATAGATGTCGACACTCCATGCTGTCTAGAGATACTCTGTACAAAATTTCTTTAATGTTTGACAACTTTAAGTGTCTGAAAGATTGTACACAACATATAAAAAATGTCTTGATGTTGTGCACAAGCTTTCAGGCACTTAATATTGGCAACTCTTTATGAAATTTTGCACAAAGTATCTCCAGACAGCATGCAATGTTGATGTTCATACAGAATTTGGATTATGTATTACAGAACTTTTGTTTTGTAGTTTGAAATACATGTAAGGGAAATCTGCAGTACACAACAGGCACCTCTGGTTTTTTTGTTGGAAATGGAGCAAGCGTAGCATGTTATCTCCACATTTTAGGTAGTTTTTTGCACACTACTGCCCCTGTGCAGCAGGATGAGCCATATTGAAATGCTGTGTGAAAATTTTTCATAAGCTAAAAAGTGTGCACAAAAGACCTAATATCTTGTTATCACAGCTGTTCTAACTCAAGAACCATTACAGCTACAATAAAACTAATTGCAGTTTTGAAATCAGCATACCAAAGTCTACTTGTGCTGAAAATTTCAGAGTTCTAGGCCAAGAATTAAAGAAACTCATTTTCGAGTAGCATCTCCCCTTAAATAAACATAAGGATGGAAGGATGAAAAAGCAGGAGCAGGCAAAGTAACTTGCATTTCTGTCATTTTGCATACTTGTGTGCTTGCCAGCCATGATGCATCATGAACTTGCTCAATTTGTCATGTGAAAACTTAGCAATGAGCTTCCCGTCTGCTGTGCAATGGATGCTTTTACATTTTACTGTCTATTTACGGTCTACTGAACAGGTAATGAATCTCCACTATATTTTGGCCAGTTCCAGCTGGTGTACTACAGTCAGAGAACAGGCCAAAAAAGGCTGCAAAGCCACTGAAAGCCGCGTGGTGCAAGAGCTGCATTGCAGCAAGGCCACCAAATTGCAGTGGCAGTGATGTGCAAAGGCTGTAAATGGGCCAGCAGTGTCACACCAATTGGGCACCCCTGCAGAAACAAGTTTTATTGTTGAGGATGTGTGTTCATGATGACCTGTTGACCATTGCAGTGGTGGATATGATGTCCTGTTGCTAGCAGCATGGTTATGAAAGCCTTTATCCTTGCCCATGGTGGCTGCTCTCTGTTTGGTAGAAGAATGCAACAATGCTTATTTACTGAACTTTGGGTGCACAATAAAGAATAGTGCAGATTGTCCTGGAGCACCATTACACTGACTTGTTTCTCGTTTGGGATGGTTGGCTGGCTAAATCAGCCAATCATACTGGGCAAGCTTTGCTAGTTTTGACCACAGAGAGAAGAGTTTAGCAGCTAGCTAAATTGTTTGTTTTACTTTGCAGCGCAAGCGTTCTGCACACGAGCGGCAGCGGGAAAGCTATGAGAGCGGTGAGTGGTCTTCTGGCCAGCGGTGGGCAGATGATGCACCTCGTGAGGAAGTGGATGCCCAGAGCGTGAGCCTCATGGGTTCAGGTGCCTGCGGGGCCTTTGTGCATGGCCTCGAAGATGAGTTCCTCGGTAAGCATGTAAAATAGAGTGTCATCGGAACAAGGGTAGCATAGTTGTGCTTTCTTTGGGGCTGTGCAGAAGTACGCTTGGCATCTCTGGACTCCCTGTGCCGCTTAGCACTGCAGTTCCCATCATTTGCGGCTCAGTCTCTCGATTTCATTGTGGACATGTTTAATGACGAGATTGAAGAGGTACGACTCAAGGCCATCCAGTGCTTAGGCCGCATCAGCAACCAGATCGTACTTCGTGAAGACCAGCTGGAGACCGTCCTCGCTGTGCTCGAGGTGAGCCAAAGTGCTTGAGGCTACATATTTGATTCATTCTCTTAAGAGTTTACCAGTCATAGGGTGCTACAACAATCTTTGCTTCTTATGATGAACACTATATGTGCACTGGACATGATTCCCATTACCTTCAGAAAAGAAGACTGAAAGGTAGTGTGCTTACAGAGAAAAAATATTGTAAGAGATGAAATTCAGGACCCGCGTCAGTGCGCGTGCTGTTTGTGTTAAGAGGAGATGTGCAACTTTGTACGTGCTGTTGTGGGTTGGCAGATATAGGCACAGCACACCTGGCAGCAACCCAAGGAACTCTCCTTTTTCCCCATATTATACATTGAAAACATGCCCTTTGGCTCGCAAATGCACGGTTGAGTCTCCGATGGTGTTCCATGTGAAAGTCTGGTCTTGTCATGCTCAGTGGTGCTGTCACAGCATCTGCTGCTGCACTTCGGCATGACATTATCATGACCGGCAAAGAAGCCGAGTTGTGTCTCCTAAATTATTTCTTCTCCGTCGGGCTGCCACTGATGTTAAAATGAGCCTGTTATGCGTTTGAGTTGTTATGCATTACCTTTTTTTCTCTCTGTTGTGAAGTGCAAGCCATGAGCACGCACAGCGGGAAAGTTGCCCTTCCACCAGTTAATGTTCATGCTGTCTTCACGGGGTAGGCTGTCAGTCTACATTAAGCCATTGCTCTGCAAGATCTGTGCTATCAGCCCTGTTATCATGAACGTGCCTTGGCTCTACTTAAAGAAAGGCAGCATTTCAACTGTCATGTCCGACGGAAGGACAGCTCAATGAGCGAGTGAATGCAGAGGCTTTGTTTTGCCATCAACTAAACACCCACGGCCGAACTGCCCGTGACGATATTGCAGCAAAGAATGTGCACGCTAGCTTCAGCGCCGGCGTTTTTAAGCACAGCAAAGGGTTGATAACAGAAATGCCGTGGCAGCGTCGCTAGACAAGCGGCCAAGCCTTACCGTGTAGGCGCACGACATATCACAACTCGTTTGAGCAGCCTCTGTTAATGCCTCCTTAGGAGAGTTGGTTGAGCTCCACAGCTATAAAATATAATTCCTCTATGAAGCTGCGTGTACTCGCTTGAAAGGCTTTTGACAGAGCAGCATTCTTGAGCCGCACTAGTAAAAGCTCATGCGTAACAGTGGCACTCGCTTTTACTCTCTGGTGTACAAAAAGAGGTTCGGGTTCATAAGCATGGGGATTAGGTGAGTAGTAAACGTAAATCTAGTTTTTTGTTTAGACTGCCATTTCAGTCTGATAGTTGGAGCTTGAAACATGCACACTGCTTGTTTGCCGTTTCTTACTTTATAGAACTGTGCTATCTTGCATGTGCAGGACTCATCAATGGACATCCGGGAAGCCCTGCATGAAGTGCTGGGTGGCTGCTGCCTGTCAACAAAGGCAGGCCTCAAGGCATGTGTGGATGCCCTCCTGGACAATCTCAAACGCTACCCGCAGGACAAGCGCTCTCTCTGGAGGTAGTATTTATTAGATTATGAGAGTTTATTTCCCAGTCTTTCATCTCTGCAGTTGATTGGGTTACAGTTCAGTATTATCATGTACACTGGAACCTCGTTATAACGTAACGGGATCTTATGAAATAATGGATATAACAAAGTAAATAAAATCCGCCTTGAAATCCTTGTAGATATGCATGTATGTGAAACATTATTGTAATGAAGTAAAATTGACCTTTCAGTGGATATAACAAACTAAAATCGTCCCCGAAACCGAAAATTGGTGTGCATTTGCACCAACAAAATTGCTTCCTGGGGTGTTCAGACTGTTCGGTGTGGTGATTCGGAAATCCCCTGGCCTAGTGAAACTGCCGCACATTGCCGCGCTTGGCCGGGTGCAAGCAGCGGCAGACACTAATAAGAACTGCTGCCTTCATCCGCCGTATTGCAGTCCTGACTTGCCATCCCTGCTTGTTTTTTCCTTTGTTGTCGCAGCAGCTAGATGTCAACATGACCCCCAAGATCGGCACCACTCCCTCCCCACATGCCACATGCGGTAGTGGTATTTTGCCATTCGTGGTGGCGGTGGTTTGGTCCTCTTGCTGTCCTCATTGCCAGTTAGCAAAGTTATCTAGAATATTTCCCAAAGCTGGTGGTAAGGTGTATATTGGGTAGACGGGCTTATACCCCTGTCACACAGACAACAGCGAACTCCGTCGAACTTCGTAGATGTAAAACCCCATCAAGGAGTCCGATGGCGATGAATCCGTGGTCATGTCAAACGGAAGTTTTACAGACTTTGGACAGACGCCACAAGGGGCCCATTAGAGGCTTCTGCACATATGTTCGCTTCCAATGCTTTACATGTAATCATGCTAGACACATGCATGCGAACCTTTGTAATACCCATGATTTATTGAAAACGAAACGAAAAAACACTGCTTTGGTCCTCATCACAGAAATCTGTTCCCATGAGCGTGCTAGTAGCGGTGCTGGACTGGATGTAACAGTGCTCTTTTGTTGTGATACGCGTTTTCTCAATTATGCAGAGTAGTTGCTGAACACACTGCAACAATCATCATGAATTTAGTTAAGATTATCCTATCGTGTGCCTCAGTCACGCTCTCATTTCAATAGAAGGTTAGGGCAGATGGCTTGGTTTAATAAGGCCTAACAGAAGTTGTTATGGAAAGCAAGTGAAGTCCTGCGGTTGATAATAGAAAAGACTGATTTACTTGAATGCAAATAAACATCTACAAAGGTAAACATGTGCGAAGTGCTCCTGTATTCTGCCGTTACCGCTTGAGTTAACAGTGGTGCGTATTTAACTAGGATATGGCCACCACAGTGGGTTCGGGCTTAGCGAGCCACAGGACCACATAGGCCATTGCCTATCTTGCGCTCCATTGCACACGTGCGTTCGGACAGCAAAGGCGTCGAGCGCAGTGTGGCAATGACGAAGTACTGCTCTCAGATCAACTGCAACAATTATTTGCCTACGGTGACACCACAAACACTGCACACTGCCTGCTGCTGAAGGCAGTGAAAGAAGCAAAGGGTTTCGCTACGCCACAGGTGAAAATACAGACAAAGGGCACTGCGAGCACGTCACCACGGGCAATGGCTCACGTTGACACGCCGCAAAGAGAAAAGTGGTCCCTTGCGACTATGCTGTACACTCGTGCGATCGCTGATCAGTGGGCTCGATCATCCAAGTATGGGCAAGCGCCATTTGCGTCCGCCTTCGATTAGTGCGACTCAGCGTAGTAAGACCACACACGAGCATGAGGCACAGCTCTACGGCATAGCGTTTGGAAGGGCAATGTAAGTGCAGGCGTTCGCTGTTGGTGCACAGGCACCGTGGGCAGACTCTGTCCGAGCGAGCTCAAACAAGGAGCCAGCGGACGAGGAACGAAAGCGTGCTTACCCTTTGGCTGCCAGAGAGATTGTTTTCCATTTCTCCCCTGTGTCGTGGGTATAACGTCTCGTGAGACTCCACGCATGGCGCCACCATTGCGACTCGCTGTCGGGCAAGCGGGGAGACCAGATGTGCCGGTGCCGGCCTCCGGCGCCACTTGACTCGGTGCACTGGCATGATAGTGAATGGATAGAACTGGGAAGAAATGGTTGAGCATGGGAAAGGCAGAATTAGACAAACGCCTGTGCAATGGCGACGGTCATATGCCTCAATCCCCACAAACTCAAGCATTGTTACTCAAGCATTGTTACAATGCAGTGCGTTGCATTGTTAACATTGCATGCAATGAAAATACATTACTGCTTAAATGTCGGATTCTTTTGGCTGCGGTAGTTTAGTGCCCGCAGCCTTTCCAGGAACTCCAGGTTACTGGGGACGAGACTACTCCATTCCTCCGTTAATGGAGATCGCCGAACCATCTCTCTCCCGCTGTCCTGCGATCTCCCTCCTGCGATAACGAAAAGCGAAGCGGCACACACAAAGGCAGATATCGCGGCGACAAACCACAAAGCAGGCACTAACTCTAACCGTAGCAGACACACAAAGCACCAGCCGGTGAAGGCCACCGCGTCATCACACGCAGCAGCCAGTAGCGGCCGCACGTTCCCCCACTCTCTCGAGGAGCACGCGCTTGGTGCAATCGCAGCTTTGCATTCAACCGCAGGATACTCGAATGCCCCCGCAAGCTCCCAATCATGCGCGAACCATGCTTCCACCACGCCACTGCCGCTCCCGCCGACGG
Source organism: Hyalomma asiaticum (assembly GCA_013339685.2). NCBI lineage: Eukaryota > Metazoa > Arthropoda > Arachnida > Ixodida > Ixodidae > Hyalomma > Hyalomma asiaticum. The sequence continues at coordinate 151,747,354 of CM023482.1, forward strand.
CGCTGGAAAAAAAGTGCACGACTTCACAAAGAAAACAAAGCCAAAGTGGCGCCGGTCGGTTGAATGACGCCTGAACTGCGCTCGCTTGAAGTTGTGCTGTTTAGGAGCGTGTTTGAGCGGCACAGCAGCTGCCGCTGCTCGTAATATATCTGATATGAAGTAGCTTTAGGACGAATTAGGCACTGAAAATTACAGGAGGGGTAGTTTATGACACATACAGTGCAAATATGCGGTTTTCCGAAAAGCGTGTTTTTTTGCGATTTTTCTACTTTTATAGGCCGCGTCCCCCCTTAAGTGTGTGCCATGTTTCGCTACTGCTGTTGCAAATCACACCAGTGGATTGCGGCGCACTCAAGGGCATAAATTTTTCTGTTCGAATTTTACGACGCCCGCATTTTACGACCCTTTTCCGCGGTCCTGAGGACGTCGTATAATCGGGGTTTCGCTGTAGTATTATTTGGCTTAGCGCTACAGCCATTACTCTTTCTTAATATCACTGAGCGTCTGTGTCATGAGCGTGCTATGTCATCATCGCAGCGTCTGTTTGGCACAGTTATTTCAGTTTGGCTGCTGCTGCGCGTTTCAAGTATACGGCAAAGTGCGCTTAGCGTCCTTCTGAATAGGTTAGCGGGAAACGTCAATGCGTAAATGCCCTGCTGCAGCGATATCGTCTCGCGATATGTGATTGGGAGCATGACGGAAAATAGCAGATGTTTTTCGCTTGAAGAGCATGTCTTCTCCTTATGTACATAAAAGAAAGGAACCTTTTCTTGTCATGGTCATGCAAGTAATCATGCGAAGAAAGCAATGCATTTGAATATTAAAATGTTTACTTAATACAGGCGTGTGTCAGATATTGTGACAGTACTCAAGCAGCGTATCCAGTCATGTAGCTTGACTAACTGAACCAGTTAACTGCCTTGCATTTCACGGAACATGGCATGCAAGGCATTAATGCAGGTATGCATGTAAATGATGCAGCGAAGTACGCAAGCTGCTACTTCAACTCATTGCACAGTAACAGTTCTCTGTTGTTGTTGTAGCCAATAGTGAAAAATGAACGAGAATACAATACTGAACAACAAAGCCAACATTGTAGACAGAAGAGAACTTAAGTATGGTGAAAGAAATATAGACTGAAAGAACTGCTGAGGAAGTCAAACTGTGAGGGCTGGTTGATGTCAGTGTGTGTTGAATGACATATCACGCTTCCTTCACGTGTAATAAATACATTTTGCATGCTTCCTGCACTGACGTGAGATAGAAGGACGCATGTATTACCGTTTGACTGCAATTAATGCTTTTATTTAGCTAACAACTGCCATAAACTGCTCACAACAGAGTGCCACTGTGTACGTTTCAATGCACGCCGGCGAATGCCTATCCACACACATGCGGTGATGGTGCTGCCTACATGTCAATCTTGAGGCTGATAGGGGCTCACATTACATTTGCTTGTTTCTTTTTTTCTCTTGAGCAGACTTAATAGTTGCCCTCTTGTTACAACTGTGGTTGCATTACAGTGGAGTAAACGCAATAGTCCTTCTTTCAGGTTTTTGCCCTGCCATAGTGGTCCTGTGGCTATGGCACTAGGCTACTGATCTGAAGGTCACGGGATCAAATCCCGACCGCGACAGCTGCATTTTGATGGTGGTGAACATTGAGGTCCATGTACTGTGCAATGTCAGTGCATGTTGAAGAATCCCAGGATGTCTAAATTTTGGGAGCTCTCCATTATGGCATCTCTCACAATCTTATTATGGTTTGGAATGTGAAGTCCCAGAAATCATTCGATCACTTTCAGATTTCTGTGTATGCCACAAAGACAACTCCTCTTGCAATGACTACAGGTGCCTGCGGTTGCTAGGGCTGCGACATCCATACCTGACTTTGCCATTGGTTCCTGAACTCTTAGGCATTCACGCATACTTTGACCTGCCAGAGCCTGACGTGGAGGATCCAGCTTGTATCCTTGAAATGAACGCTGCTGCTTTTATGTTGTTTGGCCTTGAGCAAGAGCCATTTTATTTCCTTGACCTGGTGCTTCAGACATGAGCACACTGATACTAGTGTTCAATGCAGCAGCAGGCTGCCCAACCATGGTGCCCCTGTTTGAGGAGCATACATTACGACACTACTCTTACCTCAAGGACTCCTTTCCCAGCTTGGTGCCCCAGCTTAGGGTCGGTACTATTTGCTTTCCCTGTCCAATTGTGTTATCCTTGTTTTCTAGGTTTACTCATGCAAAAATGTGCACACTGCCTCCATGACTAGCACCCCGTCTCTAGCACCTCACCCACACACTGCCTATGGACCTGTTGAGTGTTTGGGGAGCTTGTGTTTTCTTTTCGGGACACTTGGAAAGGACTGTTGCTTACACAATATATCTATTGTTTTCTTGTCATCTCACAGCCGCATTGTTCAGCCTGTGCGACGTGTTACACAGATTAAGGTGTAGAAATAGTACATTACACAGCTCTGCCACCCAAGCTGAAATTTTCAGCACGTTTCTCACTGCCATCTGCAGCAATGATGGCCTAATGTTGTAGCACTTCGTCTTAATCCTTGGTGGCATACTTTCATTTGTGCACGTACCACTTGCAGCCTGTCTGCTCCATTGAGCTTTTTTTATGCACGTGAGTCATTGTGCTAGCTGCACTGGCTTTTTCAAGGTAGTACACGCAATTTTTAGAGCAGCTGCATAACACTTGTAACCAAACAGTAATCTCTAACTCTGGTGGCTCCAGTTTGTTTGCATTGTCACTTCTACAGCACATGAACTTTTCTTTGTTGAAGCTTCACATATAGTTATGCCTAGAGAGGTTTAGAAAGATACTGCTGCTGTGTTGTATCGAGAACGCAATCAGTATGTTATGTGATATGAAAATAACTCGTAATTGAAAATAGAAAAGGCAGCATGAAGAAAACACAGACAAAGAAAGGTAAGTGCACTTGATAGGTGCCTTTATTTATTCTTGTTTTTTTACACTGCCTTTTTATGTTTTCAAGAATGTATTGACTGGCCCAAACAAGAGCGTTATTGCAACATGTCATACTTAGTGCTGCAGTTTACTGCATGGCCACCTAGAGAGCATAGTTCTTCATCTTTCAGCAATAGAGAAATCTCTTCGTATTGTCCTGTGGTTGTGACAATGAAGGACACAGAAGAATTGCACATGTTGACAGTTGAACATTTATTGAGCGAAGCTAAGGCCAGCACATACCTGCCAACTCTCCCGAATTTTCCAAGAGACTCCCGAATTTAGACCAAATCTCCTGATTGTACGAAGGCTGTCTCAAATCTCCACAGCATAGCTCTCGGTGTTTTTTTTTCTTCTTTGCATCTTATTACTGTAATATCACACGTGTGTGAGTACGTCAGTCTTTCCTGCTGTGGCAGTGGTGGTATTGCGAAAGGGCCACTGCTTACGAGAAGTAAAAATAATGTCTGCATGTGTTTGGAGGCTGCTGCCAAGCACCGCACGTCTTGGTGGCATCAGAATGCTGTTCACGGTAGCTTATAAAGGCCAGCTATGAGGAACGCTCACCATTGTACCAAAAGAAGGAAACAACATACGAGGGAATAGGCTCCAGAATGTTTGCGGCTCTTGTTGCTCAAGTTCCACACACTGTTGTGGCCGGAATCATTGATGTGAGTTCAAGACTAGGTGTGCCTTACTGCGGCATGTCCTTTATTTGATGGCCCTTTTATTAGCACCCCTCTGAACCAGCTAACGCGGAACACACGGTACGATATTGCGTCGCATAGGGCATCCGGTGCCGTGTGCTCTGACATGCATCATACGACGAATCAAGACACAAGGGGGTGGCGAACAGTCAGCGCATAGGCTCTGCCCACACCCAGCATGTTCTATAACATCATTACTGTGTCTTAACGAGTGACTAACACATCACAACAGCCTGCCGTCGGCGACGACTCAGCCTAGCTAGGCTGACGCCGTAGCTGTCGTAGTTTGTAAGCAACAGTGTGCTCATCACGAAGCGTTCATTTTTACCTATACGGTTAACATTTGAACTCATGCTTCATGCTTCAAAGCATATATACAGTTAGTTTTCTTGAATCCTTAATGTGAAGCACACAGAAACGAAGCGAGCCGCTTCGGCAAAACGGCCCCTGCCTAGTTTACTTTTTACACCACGGCCGCTTTCGATCTCTCGAGTGCTTTGGAAATGGGCGTTGCTTTGCCGATTGGCCCACTTTGAGTGTAACATTACTTAATTAGGATCTATTTCATGTCAGAAAAAAATAATATTTTCCACTTGATTCCAGCAATACTGGCAAATGCCTCTGTAGCTTTGGCCTGGGCGAACGGGGTGACTGATAGAAGCAATGGGCATCCGTCAGTGTGATGTCATGCATGTTATGCGCTGCCATTGCCTGTGGCCATTCGATGATCCGATCTGGTGACAAAAAAAATCTGCCCGGTTTGATGCACGCCAGATATCCAAACCAGTGCATTAAAACATCCCCTATACGACTGCCGTATCGCATGCTAAACTGAACTGTGCATTCTGTGCTTTAACAGAATTCTAAAACTAACACCCCCTCCCCCTCTTGTTGCATTCTGCCGAATTTTTATGTTGTTAGGTTGGCAGGTATGTCAGCAAGAAAAGCAAATCACACTATAGACCTATTCCACCGGGCCTACGTCACGAAGATGCGGTGGCGCTGTCGTTGGGAGTTTTGGTTTCGCATGGTAGGCATCCGCCGGCACGCCTACCGTAGTAGCCGCTGTGTTTTCGCTGGTGCGGGCGCTTCTCACCGCCGTGAAATGAAGAAAAAAGTGTTCACCGATGACCTGCACCATGGGTTGGTTGCTCAGCAATGCACAAGATATGTGCGATAGGTTTTTATCGGTTTCCTGCTTATGTCTGTCTTAAAGGGACACTGAAGCGGTTTTAAATTTTCGAATTTAATGAAAATTCGGAATCCTGCGACCTTTTATAACATACGTACGGTGTTTTTTTCCGCGATATTTAATTAAACAACAGCGATATGAGCGCCCAAACTTGGTCTGAGGGAACGCCCCACGGCGAGCGCGGAGAGTAGGTGAGGAGGATGACAGAGAGTGAAACGCGGAGGAGTGACGTCATCGTGAGGGCGAGCAGGGTAGCTGCATTGGTTTGCGGCTTTCGTTTGCGCGCAGCGCTGTGTCAGTAGAGGAGCTTGTGTTGGTTTCTGGGCACCGCACTGCTTTGTTGTCATGCACTGATATTTTTTCAGCAACAAGTTCCCCGAGTGTGTCACATATATTGCCTTTGCTGCAGCCTATGTACTGATTTCACGAAGTCGACTTGCTATACCGAGCTTCTGTGTGTCCTTCAGCTGCGAAATCTACGTTTGCGGAGCAGCAGCATTTCACAAATTTTCTCAAGATTATATGTCCACTTAGTGGGTCATTGCTGTTAGGAAAGAGAGAAAGTTCAGTCCTACAAGAGCAAGTGTGCTATGTTCGAGGCGCTTCCTAGAGAGCGACTGCGCGCAAAAACCGTCTCGAATATAATCGGCACGCTAGTTTAAATATTCAAGAAGTTGTTACCTCTTCCATTTCGTTATATATATATATATATATATATAATCACAGCTGTAATCCCTTCTAGTTCAATAGGGTGATGTCAAAAGCACACCACTTCCGCAAATGCGGTGTCCTGTACCAAACCATACGCGAGGTCGAAATCGCAGCGCAAAAATTCAGGGACCTGTCCTCTTCTGCTTTTTTTTTTTTTTTTGCATAGGAGGGACTGGCTTCTCTCGTTGGTCATAACATTGAGCAAGTCAAAACTAGTCAGACATAATGACGCACAACATGAAAATTTAAGCATTAATCATGTTGCAAATGTACGCGCTGAGTTTATGCCAGATTTAAAACAGCGTTGGTCGCACCGTCGACCTAGCTATGCCCGCGTCATACTCATGGGCTGTCAGCGAGGCCTTCATGAAGGCGCGCTGTTCCCACGTGCTTGTCGCACGCGAAGGGGTGCTCTTATTGAATTATGTTCGTGCGAAACCAAAGAGAGTCATGAAAAGTTGCTTGTGTTGTAGTTCTTGTCGAGAATGCAAGGTCTTGCAAGTGTATGTACTGCGTGATGAGCGCTGTACCTGGACACGCCGCTCGCTCGATCGGATGCTTCATTGCACATTTCTTGAATTGCGGTGTGTGCACATGCTCGAGCACACGGCACTGCATGTAGACCGGTGTGGATACCAGGCGATCGCGATCCATGTATCGCAGTACGGCTAGGCCACTGCGATGGTGGCCTGTCGTCTGCAGCGTTTGATGCAGGCGACCACATGTAACTGTACCACAAACTCATCGTAATTGCTACAGTTAGCCATAATAATAGTGATATGCTTAGATAGAGCACGAAAAAGAACTGATAAAACGCACACGGCCGGTCGGCGCGCGCGAACTATCAGAGCCGTGGCAGTCAGCCCCTCCGAGACACTCACGATGACGTCATGAAGCTCCTCAACCAATCGCAGGCAGCGAGAAGGTTTTCGTTGCCGCCCATGACGTGCGCCGCGCGTTTTTGCCAAAATAGGGTCATTTGCTCAAGTTTATGCCCATTTTCGACCTGATTTTCGCGTTCCTCGCACGAAAAATGATTAAATAGCATTATAACCTCAATTTTTTTAAAAAGTGCTTCAGTGGCCCTTTAAGGAAAGGGACGAACCTGTAATGCTGGCTGTTTGGTGCATCGGTTATATGCCAAACATTTTCGTCACGACTAAGCATATGTGTAATTATATAGCGTTAGTGCGGCTTGTTTCATTTGAGAGAAATAGCATTGTCACAAGTTTGTCAAGTGTAATGCTCGACACCAAGTTTCTTGGCATAAACAAAGTGCGGACACAGAGTGATGACGCTTACCGTAAAGCGCGCACGAGGTTAGCTTAGCTCGATGTGTAGAAGTAATCGCGGTCGCCGTGTATTATTGAAGTGGGGAAGCTATATATACGTCATACAAATTTCATTCACTCAAATTAAACAAATATATAAGAGCTTAATTCACGCAGCCGTGAGCGAAAGGCCGATTACAGCAACGCATTTGCAAATTGCTTGCGGCTGCTATAGCATACACCCGAGAAGTGTCTTTGGCAATGCTGCAATGGTTGTGATGCGCTTTAAATTTTTTTTTTTCGATTGTCAGACTGCTCGAATGAACTACATGCTTGAAATTTGCCGCGTCATTACAGGACTTCACGCATTTACGATCGGAACTGAGCGTATGGGCACAGCCGCAAGCCGCGGTTATGCGCCTTGCTGGCAGTTGAGAGCCTCGTCCTTGGCACGTTATTGCTTTTTTTGTGTGTGTGCGTTATCACAGCCATATTTACATAGGTTATAGCGTCACCAATATCGCATGCTTGAGTACCTATTCTGTTACATTTGTTTTTGTGCAAGGATTTCGTGTAGGGATTAGAGGCGTTAGTCCGAAACAGTATTCTAGCTGAGGCATCTTCAAGTCATATTTAAACAAGTCTCGCTGTTGCAAGTGGTTCATCCTTGCGCTAGTTACCAAATTAAAGCATACGCATGAAGCGATGCCGACATGATAGCTTGCGATCATTCGCATCATGTGGCAAAGTGCTTATCCTTTCAATCAATTTCTCACATCTTATCATAACTGGGCGTCGGCACATTCTTTTCTACATTCATTGAATGCTTCCTACAGAGCTAACGCAACTTCATCTCACGCGGCTGCCCCTCGCAAACTGTTGTAAACACGCCGTCGGCGCTCCGATGCCCCGTGCTCGGAGGCAGCTTTCGCACACGCTTCGCCGGCGGTGGTGGCGCGACCGTGCAGGGCCGCGGCAAGCGGTGGGCGGGGCCTCCGCGCCGCGACGTCGACACAAGCCCTGGTTATGTCGCCGGTGCCTACCACTGTTTACCAACATGGAATAGGTCTATAGGATGATAGCAGCGAGAGCAGTCCTCATCCTATGATAAAAAGTGACTATTGGTGAAATGCGTCAGCTTTTATACATTCATCACAGTGTGTTTTGGTGTTCTCGCTGGCGTTCTGGAAGGCACCCAAGTATGTGCATCGGCCATGCAAAGTTTATAAAACTGTTGACATCATTTGCAAAACAGCATACAAAATGAGTGTGGCCTGTGCTATGCATTACAAGAAAGTGATTAAGGCGATCCCCATGAAGAAACCAAAACAATGCGCATGTCGGTATGTTCTATGAGCAAGACATTATGAAAACATATGAGATTAATGAAAGTACTATTGTTCCTTGGGCAATTATGACCATGTGAGCTGTAGTGCCTTCGGGCCTTGAAAGTACCTTTAATAAATAACTAACTGATGTAGCGGCCAGTTTGTGGTTGTCCTTTAGAGTTTTGATAGCAGCTGCTAATGCGAAAGGAATAAGGAGAGTAAGGCTGCTTACAACCGCAAGATGTATGGCCACAAGAGGGCTTGCGAAAGCTCTGATGACATGCTGTCAATCAAGCCTGGTTAGAGTACACCTTGTGCCTAGACACTAGTTGGGACATTTTTCATAAGGGCTAATGCACTTTAGGTGAAAGGGCTTGCCAAGACCAACATTACTGCATGTGTTCATTACAGCTTCCAAACCAGCAGAGTAGTCCATCGGAAGGATTGGCATCTTGCTCCCTGGCGCAGTCGCACAGCTTCCTGCACCAGGCACTTGAACGGGCATCTGCAGCTGAACTAAGGCACCCTGCTGCTAGGCAGGGGTGGCTCGAGACGTCCATTCGGTGAGGGCATTTTTGCATGTTTCACTTGCTCAACGTTTTCTTACATCAAGGTTTCGCCGAACTTGCCTAACTGATTCGTAGTACAGGCGACTCTCGCTACAACGAAATTGACGGTGCGCTGGAAAAATTTCGTTGAAGCGAAAATTTCGTTGTAGTGAAATCGAAAAAAATATAACTGACCTGACCTGGTAGAACAATGAAACTTTTATGCCTCAATCTTGCGCGCGGCACGCGGCGTCACGGCGGTAGTCAGAAGGGTTCAGAAACCGCGAGTACTGAAACCATACCTGTCAAGTTTGGAGAAACAGAATCCGGGAGATAATAATAATAATAATAATAATAATAATAATAATAATACTCTTTATTCTGGCATGCGTAAAATAGTTACATGCCACCGAGATCAGGCAAAAGGAAACAGACGCTGCTGTTTCCTGACTAGGCCTACATCCCGGCACGTAAACAAAACAAGGACAGCAGTGAGGTAAGCGAAAACATCCAGTGCAGCATAATTCAATAACATCGCTGTAAGAACTCAAAATGAAAATCTATATGGAGCAGACAATATACGCAACTATACACTTCAAACGCAGGGAAGTACAATTAGAGAACAGCAGTAGACATTGCAAGTGGTAAAATACAAATGCACCTACATAAACATCGAGAAAAGAAGCGCTTCATCCTGGATCAAAGAGCAATCTTACTTTCTTTTTAAAATAATATACAGATCTGCTTATCTGTGTTAACTCAACAACAGAAGGAAAACTGTTACATATGTCTACTATTTGACGGTCAAGTGATTGCGTGCCATAATTTGTCCTAGATCTAGTTGTAACAAGCGATGTCCTTCTCAAATTATATTCAATGTCCCGAGTGAGGTACATATTTCTGAATGAAGAAAAATCTTGTTTTATGCGGTTATAAATAAGAACCATCAGTTTAAGTTTGTAGCATTCAGTGAAGCACAATACATGAAAAACAGAAAATAAATTACTATGGCTATCTGGTCTTCTTGTTAATAGCTTCAATGCTTTCTGTTGCATTGTGATCACTTTTTGTGCATCAGTCTTGTTACATGTGCCCCAAACTAAGTTGCAGTATGTGAGGTGCGAATGAACAAGGGAAAAGTATAGCTGCTTTTTCACCGATAGTGGAAGAAGATGGTTAATACGGCTTAGAACACCTATGGATCGAGCCATTTTCATTTTTACATGACTGACGTGATCAGACCAGCTCAAGTCACTGCGGAAATATACGCCCAGAAACTTACAACTACTATTACATGCTATTTCTGACTTACCAAAATAGAGTTTTGGGTTGTGGTTTATTGTTTTGTTTTTAGCATGGAAGACAATGAAATTGGTTTTTTTTACGTTTAACCTCAGTTTATTTACTCTCAGCCATCCCTCTAATTTTTCAAGCCAGCTATTCACTCTTCGCTCAAGTTCTTCTAGGCTGGAGCCAGAAAAAAAGATGTTAGTGTCGTCTGCATATAGGATAATGTTCGAAGATGAAGGAATGTTTACAACATCATTTATGTACAGTACGGTCCACTGTTAGGGGGAACACGCGAGCGCGCGGCCGGCGGTCCGCGGGGCGCTAACTGCTGGCGAGATTTGGAAACGCGGAGCATGCGCGCAGAATCGCAAGGGCGGTACTTGCTCGCGTCGTCTGCTACTTCTCCGCCCTACGCTCGGCGCGCGCTAGCGACAAGCTTGCTATGCTCGCTGCATCGACCATCATTTTCCATGTCTGTTATCAAAAGCGGCTGTCTGGTTCGAACAGCGTTTGCGGCAAACAACGAAACAAACAGCGAACAGCGAAAAGCGGCAAGCCCCACCCTTGCGCGTCTACGCGGATGCGCTGCGTTTACAAATCTCGCCGCCAGTTTGCGCCACGCGGGCCGGCGGCCACGCGTTGGCGTGTTCCCTCCAAGAGTGGACCGTACTGTACATAGTGAATAGGAGAGGTCCTAATATTGATCCCTGAGGTAGACCATATTTTATTGTTCCGTAGTTAGAGCGAGTGTCATTATGTAGCTTTGTGTATTGTTGTCGTCCAGTCAAGTAGCTTTCCATAAGACTTTTAGCAATGCCACGAATTCCGTAAATTTCTAATTTTTCTAACAGTATATCATGTTGAACCGAATCGAACGCTTTGCTGAGGTCAAGGAATAGACCAATAGTAAAGTGTTTCATTTCAATGTTTTGAATTAATACATTTTTTATAAAAAGCAAAGCGGTCTCAGTCGATTTCCCGGGTTGAAAACCGTATTGATGATCACTTATCACATTATTTGCCGAAAGGTACCTAAAAAAACGTGTGTATATTATTTTTTCAGCAACCTTAGAAAAAATTGGCAGAACTGAAATTGGCCGGTAATTGCCGAATTCTGTTTTCTTCCCACCTTTAAAGACAACAGATTTACGTATTTACTCGATTCTACTGCGCCGTCGATAGTAACACGCACCCATTTCCCGGGACCAAAAAAAAAAAAAAGTGAAACATCGATTGTAACGCGCACCCTCGAAAAAAAAAGTCCTTGGTAATCAGCCTTCTCACATTCATAAAAACAAATGTCGTACTCGCGTAATGAACGCACTCGCATAATAAACAGACCGTCAACTTCCCTGCAGTCCCTCTAGTTGCCGTGCTGTGGCTTTCCCCCTTCACTTGATCCGCATCGTCTCGAAGACGTTTGGCGCGCCGATTCATAACTCCTGCATCCCGACAAAACTGCCGCACGTTGCCGGGCCTATCCGCATGCAAGCGGCGGTAACACCATTTACTCGCAGTGCTGCGTTCCTCCGTGCTGTTGCAGTTCCCTCAGGCTCGCTGCCACGTGCTGCCATGCGCGCTGTGCAGGCTGGCACAGCTAAGCTTAAGCATGATCGGGGTGTGGTCTCAGAGATTGCTGCGATGCAATCTCGGATGTCATGCAGAGTGCACGACTGAGAGGCTCAGGCTCAGCACAGATATGAGGGATAAATGCGATGATGAGCCGTTTTGCGTGCGGTGATGAGAAGCATCTTTTCCCCCGTTACGGCCACCCGCGAACGCTACCAAAAGCTGCTGCGGTTGGGCGTCTCAGAGATTGCATCGGCCACGTAGCGACTTTGATTGGCCGCAAGACGGCCAAGCCGGCGCGGTATCGTCGGTCTACGCATCATGTGCGCAGGCCTACGCATCATGTGCGGCGACATAGGAACTACAGAAACTATGCGCTCCAAAGACCGCCGCGTCGCTAGTTCGTTTTTCGCCGGTGACCGTTCGACAGTGCCCGAAGCACGTAGGAGGCGGCCATTTTGATGCCGACGGCGATATGGTAACGTTGTCGTTCGTTCGCACTCGATTCTAACATGCGTACGATTTTTGGACGCGTTTTATCGCAAAAAAGGTGCGCGTTAGATTCGAGTAAACACGGTACTTAACAGGAAGGGGGGGGCGGGGGGGAGGAGGTCCTGGACCATAAAAAAATAAAGTTGTCGACCCTGGTGGAGGAGTTATTGCAATGACATGGACACTGTTAGCGGGTTTTTGCAGTCACCTTTTTTCTGTACAAAGTCCAACTCGATAACACCGCCTATGCATCGTATGTTCTACGCGCGAATAAAAGCGCGAGAACGCTGGGGACGAACGCGGCTGAAGCAGAGATGAAACGACCCGGCCGTGTCCGCCGAACGAACTGAACAATGCGATAACATCGCACCGCGTGTGTGACGGCTGCCGTCGCTTGCTTCTCAAGCAAAGAGGAAATGCCCAGCCCTTCTTTCGTCGAGCGAAGGACCAAAAGGGGCGCCGGTGGGAGAGGGGCGGTCGCGCGCGCTATCTCGACGGGCATCGGTAGACGGCATCAGTAGACATCGGTAATCAACCACGCAATCAACAGCGGCCGTTTCTGGTGGTGCCAACACGCGATTTCGACTTTGTAGACGCATTTTTATCTTCTGAAATGCACCAAAATCTTTCGGATTGTGTTTACTGCATAGAAAATTGAATTTTCGAGAGTGGAATTGCATCGCCAAATTTCGTTGAAGCGAAACGGCACAAAAGAATGTGTTCGTTGTGGCGAGCATAATTATGCATTGACTCCTATGGACTGCTGACGGGGATCCGAGAATTTTTCGTTGTACCGGAAATTTCGTTGAAGCGGCGTTCATTGTAGCGAGAGTCGACTGTAGCACTAATTACACCTGTGTCCTTGACATTGATAAAGGGGTTCTGCAACGTGTTTTGAATTTAGCCAGAAAATGGTGTTTTTCAGGAGTGAAAGTTCCTGTGAACATATGAGCCAAATACTACAGTGGAACCCCGCTGTTACGTTCCTCACTGCTGCGTTTTCCCGGCTGTTACGTTGATTTTCACCGGTCCCGGCATAGCTCCCATAGGATCCCATGTATTGTGAACCCCGCTATTACGTCGCAACTGTGGGCCTTATCCCGCATGATGCATTGCAACCTGGCACGCCGTACATGCCCGAGCACCGCTATTTTGATTTGACTTTTGACAGTCTTGGTCATGCTTGCAGGAATCGCCGCCCGCTGATGGCTGCCGAGATAGCGCGAGCGCCAGCGCTATCTTCGCAGCCTCGCGATCGCTCGGCAGAAGAGCAACCCCCCCCCCCCTCCCGCCTTTGCGTCTTTTCATATTCGTGAAAAACGGGCGGGCGTTTCCTCCCCGCTTGGACGACAGGCGTCCCGATAGGGGTGATGTTATCGCCTCTGAGCGACGGGGATGGGCCGGGCCCGTTTGATCTCTGCTTCAGCCGTTTTCGTCGCCCCCACTCGCGTGCTTTTTATTTTAGCAACCGTACTTTGGGCTCCGGGGGCTTCCGGAGAAAAGAATCAGAAAAAGGGACATTACACTCGGAGCCCCTTTTGCGTATGTCTGCGCTCGCCTGCGCAGCGAGGGGCGCAGCCGCGCGGCTGTCCAAAGTCTGTCCGTGCGCGCGCCGGCGAGCTGGTTCGGGCCAGGACGGCGAGCGCAAAATACGCAAGGAATTTTTTTTGTAAAGCTGGCTAAATATCAGGGGTGCGCAAATAATGCGAGGGTGCATATTAATGAGGGTAAATACGGCAAACAAGCACTGAAGACGGAACGTAAAAGCGCTATCGAGCGATCGCGGACCCGACGCGACCAGCCGTACCCGCAATCACAAACCACGCGCGGGCTGCCGGAACAGGATGCGGTGATCGCAGTGACGGAGCGACTTGCCTCCAAAATTGGTGCGTCACGCTTTAACTAAGCCTCAATGATCACAGTTTTGATTGCAATCTCTGAGGCCACACTTTCTTTCATCGGGACGCCGGAGGCTATAATGGCGGCCGATTCACTGCGCTCAACAGCCGCGAACGGAGTCAGAATTATCGAATTTAGAGCTAGAAACCGTCGGAAATATCGGTCGTTCTAACACATCTAAGTCTATGGGGGCACTGGTGGTACCCTGCGGCTGTCTGAATTATCGGTCGGCGACCTAGATGTCTCAGGTTGCTGAAATAAACTGTTCGAAGTTAAAGCAGCCCTGTTCTTATTCATTTTCAGAGCTTTCCTCACTCTTGCGTTTTCCCAGCTGTTACGTTTTTTTGCCCCGGTCCACTGAAGAACGTATGAACGGGGTTCCACTGTACTGCACTGCACACACTAAGGAATTCGCAGTTTGGTTCCAAACACTGCTGGAAAGCGCCTGCACATCCAGCAAATGACGTCACTGGTGGCACTGACTCCAACGCCTGACTGTTTTCATTTCCCTTTAAGAGAGATACACACACTTTCTTTACTCATTCAATGCAAAGCAAACAAACAAAGCATAGCAGATCTTTATGCAGTCATGACATCAGCCAATGATATTTCTGCCTCAAGTGACTTCATCGGTGCCCGCAGTGCCATAATTTGTTGAAAAAAGACCAGGCACTTCCCAGCTGTGTTGGAAACAAAATTGCGAACTCCCTGGTACGTGCGATGCAATAATATTTGGCTCACATGTTCACAGGAGTCTCCACAGCTGATCGGCACCATTTTCTGACTATATTCAAAAAGTGTTGCGGCACCCCTTTAATATGCTTCGTTTCACCCAATCAGTGTTTACGTGCAGCTAGCCCTGATATTTTCTGACCATTGTTGAGTTTTCTTTTGGCCAACTTGGATCCCAACATTTGTTCAAGCTGGGCTTGCCTTACCTATACAGGGACCTCCAAAGGCTTGCAGAGATTGAGCCCCAGTTAACAGCTGCTGCGAGCTGTGCAAGCTTGTACCTGAGATGCCAGCTGCTGTTTGCCAAGGTGTGTACCTGTTGGGAATGATGCATTTGTGTATGGTATTCCCCTGCCTTCACAAAAACAATATGTAGCCTTTTTCTGTTGCTGTCAGTTTTCTACTGCTGAATATTAATTAGATTGTGGGTCCCCTTGTCCCTCAAGTTCATTTGGTAAAATGTCTTACGTCAGTGTTATTAGCAATGGTGGGCAGGCTGCTGTAATGTTCTTCTGTACTTGCAGGCATCATTAGTGAGCTCTATGCATGATCCTTTAGTCTTATGCTTGCATGCTTTTACCCTGTCATTTATTAATGATATGCACAGCAGTTGCCATTAGGCAAATTCTAGTACCTATGTTTGTTTATCCCCCTTAATTTACACGACTCCATTGGACCTTGCAAGAGATATCTTGAGCCCTTAGGTAAAGCTGGTGCCTGTTTATTCATGCAGATCCTGTCCAACAAGAGCTGGCTCAACCTGTCCGCTGCCTCGCCTCTGCAGAGTAGTGCCCTGAAATCCCTGTTGGAGCAGGCAAGTGCACCTAGTTAATTAGCTAGGGTGTACTTGGAACTCTTACTTGGAACTCTTATGACCTTTTAGTGTTTTTATTGTTTTTATTATTTTTATTCAAGAGCTGATTTTGTTGCTCTTGAATGGGACTGTGTATTTGGAGTCACTTCCTTCACTGATGTTAGCCATTTTGTGGTATTGCTTGACTTACCATTGTGATGTAGCCCCCCTCTGGGAAATCCTCGCTGCCTGCAAGAATGACCCATCATGAATTCCTCTGTGTTGTTATATATGCTCTTGTTTCTCTAATCCTTTAGTCTCAGTGATCTTGTTGAATTATGCTGTCCCAAAATGTCATGCCACCATCGCAGTACAGTGGTTACAGTGCTCGGCTGCTGACCCAAAAGGCGCAGGTTTGATCCTGACTGTGGCTATCACATTTCAATAAAGGCAAATTGCTAGAGGCCTATCTACTTCCTGATGTCAGTGCGCATTAAAAAACCTCTGCTGGTCAAAATTTTTGGGGTACTGCACTTCCTCCTGTACTGAACTATTCTCTGAAATCGCACCCACCTCATACAACTGTAAACATGGATGCTTTTAGGATGATTTTTATTTTTCCTGATTTTAAAAGATCTTCATATCAACTCCCATCTGGAGGTGAATTGGAGGTGCCGAGCAAGAAACATAATGTTACTAGGTGCTAGCACTGTAAAAGAAAGGGATGCTATTGACCTGCTGCTATTGACCATGCTCTACAGCAGGGCACACAATAGTAAATGCAGCTACCAGCTGGCTGTTTCAGTATGCTAGCATGATAACCAGTCAGTTGGCCAATAATTGAGTACATCAAACAGGCCGTCTATGAAAAAAAGAAAGGAAAAACGTCTGTAAAAGCACATTCAGTTAGGCACAAACCATTTTGCAGCTTAATTTTATTGCTTCCAATATTTCATTGGTAGCTTATTTCAGATTTCTGTGCTATAAAACTTGGTCAAGTGCAGTCTGTACCCTTTGTAGCAAGTTTATAGTTGAGGATGGTTGTTTTAATGTGTGCTTTGTGAGGAAGAGGGCTGAGCTGTTACTGGCCAATTGCTGTGTATGTGCAGCTGCTGCAGCAGACATTTGTGCTGCAACACCAGTTCCTGGGTCTTGAGCGAGCCGAGGAGGGGTCCCTGCGGCAGCTCCGCTTACGTGCACTTGCCCTGCAGCTAGTTGTTGTCATTCGCGGTAGCAATGCCTCAGCATTGGGGCTTTGTGAGGCCTTTCTTGAGCAGCTGGAGACACTTCAGGGGTAAGCATATTTGTACAATCCTCCAATTAATTCTTATGTTCTGTTTGCTTGGCTGTTTTATAGTTTGGCAGTGCTATTATAAATGTGTGCATATTGCTAAGTAAAATTGCTTGCAAGACTGCACTAGGGCCTCGAAGATTTTTGCCTTCTTCTCCGTTCAGCATCTTCAGTGTGGCAAGTTGTCTGTCACAATGTGAAGTTTCAGCTTTACAAAATTGATACCTACCATCGCCAACTGCTTGCTCCCCCTTTTTTACTGGCCTATATGCTTGCAGCACATTAAAGCAGAGGAGCTAATCTGTGTAGCACAGTATAGGGGGAAGTGACTTTCCTTATGCCTGGAGGTAGTCTTCCATTCTACTCATTTGACAGTGCATGTGTGCTGCTGGATGCTTGCTGTCAGTTTAAAATAAAGGGTTTTTAAAATAATAAGCAGCAGCACATGGGAAAATGATGAGCTTGGGAATGCAGGTATATAATGCTGAGTATTGATGTGCTGTAAAGGAGCACGTGCAACATGTGCTTTGTGTAGTGTGTATTGCTTTTTCATGTAGTGCTGTGTAAAATCATGATAATGGTACTGCTAGCAAAACTCATTGCGCACATATCTGTCAAACACAGTTACTGAATAGCTGGCGTAATTGTCAGTGACAGCTGACAAAACATTAGCTTGATGTGCCACACCAATGTCATTGACTCTTGTAAACAGAGGCACTGTTTACAAGTGGAACAAAGGTGGAACACATTGAAGTGTTGAGGAAAGCACGTACAATACAGTAAAATCGCGGTGTTGATACGAATTTTGTCATATGAATTTTAGAAATACCTTAGATGAACTGTGCCATGGTTTGAGATTGTACAAACAGTTTCAAGTTTCAGATCGGGGGGTGAGGGGGGGAGGGGGGGGGGAAGATGGGAGATGGCTCCATAAGCACTGTTCCTGTGTCCTGTGAAGTTCTTTACTTACCATCTGCAATGAAAAAAAAAGTATTTTTTAGGTTCTTCTAGTGTATTGTCAGAGAAATCGTATTGATTTTGTTTAGATCAGGCATTGCAGGTGCTGAAACAGGTGTGTCCTTCAGAAATATCTTTTGTTGTTCTTCAACATCTCATATCTGTGTCCTGCCATGTACGCTGTTAGCACAATCAACAAAATTAATGCCCAGTTCCGTGGCTTTCAGTACAACTGCGGGAATAGCAATGTTTTGAGTGTGAAGTGAATTCAAATAATAATGTTTGAGTGTGAATTGAATTGAACATTTAAAAAATTATGCATTAATCTACGGAGAAATGTAGTGCTGAACATGGGCAAAATAAACATATTTATTGCATGTCTAGTGTTCTCATGTCGTCCCCACAACAAGAACAAGTCGACAGAGAAGTGGCCGTATGAATAAGTGAGCTTCACCCCAGTACACACGTGTTAGCTTCACCGCAATACATGAGCGTTAGCTTTGCTGTTGTACATGAGTGTTATGTGCCTAATTGTAAAACATGTGGGACTGGGCTACCTATCATGTGACAGCATAAACTCGCCCTTGTTATAACTAACTCGAAGGGAGGCACGGAATTAGTTTTATTATATTCATTATTTTGTTATAACCATTTTTGCTTCTATCTGCAATATTTGCCATTTGGGTACGAAAATTTTAATGCGCAAATAAGACGGCGCTGTGGCCTGCAGTAAAGTCACGCACGCAATAAAATTTTATAAAGGCATTAAAAAAAAAAAGGGAAAGATTGCTCCCCAGTGCCGTGCAAATCGGCTGCTGGCGCAACAGGCCGCATTCCGTCGCAGCGCAATTATCATTCGCTTCCGTTTAGAGGGTGGCTCACACACGTTACCGTGAGACCGGAGAAACGGTGACGCTATCAAACAGCGAAAATGCACTGTGCTATCTTCGCCACTGCGATGCAGATGATGTATACGCGATGCGCAAAACGCTGACTGCGCCGCCTGTCGCTGTGGCTCCAAAGCATAGGCGGGCTCCACAGAGTGCTGTTCCCATCAGCCTACTACATGTACTGTCACTTTTGCGTTGTTCATCTTATCTTGATGCTTATGTCAGCTTTCAGCAACGTTTAAAGGCAGTTGTGCTAATTGTTCTAATTTGTTGGCTAATTTAACATGGAGTAAAACATGCCAGGAATACAAATGTGTCTGGTAGTGCTTTGCGAACAAGAGCGATGGCGCGGCTATTAGGTGCAGGGAATAAGCAATCCCCCGCATTCTTTAATGCAGCACTAGAGCGATCACTGCATTTCTACTTTGTTGCTTTATGTCGCGGTACCTTGAATGAGTGTGTCTGCGCTGAAGCCTCTTGTGCAGTCCGAAGATAAAACGCACATTAAATACTTTCTACGTATGAGACGCGCAGCGCTGATTATAAGTACTGATTAAGCGCTTTAAACAAAAAGGTCTTCTAAAAAATAACAATTGACAGCATCTTCAGAAAAGCGTCGCTGCACCACCCATGCTTTGTTCGTAATAGGCTGTTGCCCTACGTATCATTTGCATTGAAATTCGACCTGCAGCACAGGATGTTTGGGTCCACTCGCCTCAACTGTCTGTGTGTTGGCAGTTAAACATGTGATATTAATAAAGGTTGTACAGCAACAGGCTGGCTGTTACAACCTGGAAATAAAGTCGTTTGACAAGGAGTTCGTCGTTTTGAATATATCTTCACGTTATTTTACGGCAATGGCAAATGCCTGATCTCCAAAGCATTGGTGTCTGCAAGTCACACATGTTCACATTAACATAAAGTTGTGTCATGCGTTGTGGCTGGTTCTTAAACCTTCATGTTTTGATTTATTTCTGCTTGTGATACTGTAGTGGGCGCTTGTTTTTGTTTTATACATTTGTGTAGTGGGTGAGTATGCTGGGATGTAGCTCATTTATAGTTTTGTCTCTGTTTTGAATATGGCTTATTGAACGTTATGCACGCAATATTTAATACCAGGCTTTCCATTTGGTTTAAAACTGTTAATACTGCATCAGCGCAACTCCTTTAATATTTTGTTCTTGTACGCTTCTGTATTCTAGTGAATCTTGTAGAGAGGATGGGATGCTTTTAGTATTCTACGTTTGGAAACCTAATTGCCATGCATTTAATTTGAAGACTATTGCCAGCACTTCAACAGTATGCCAAGGAGTAAGGTAATAGTGACAGTGATGGCGCAGAATTTGTTTGTCACACTCGAGATCCTACATATCAGGCAATAGAACACGCATTTTAATTCTGCATTTGGGCTTGACAGTTATACTAAAACACCAATGGTGGCTATACTAAAAATGACACAGTATAAAATAACTGTGCCCTTGGCATGGAAGTAATTTTTCGGGTCTTGCCTCTTATATCCCACTCCCGTAAAACTATTCAAACTATTGCTTGTTTAACGATGGAAAGGGGAAATCCATGCTGTGCAGACATTAGCAGGACGCATGCTGGAAAACGAAGAACACTTAATATTATACGCTGTTTTCCTCAAGTTCATCCTGCCGGTTTACAAGCACCCCTGTTGCTGGCCCTGTCACTGTATATGAACCATTCTCAGGCACAACGGGCGCGCTCCTTAGCCGACTGTAAAAGTACACGGAATGTCAACGAAGCAGGTGTTTGCTTTACGGGCTTTCGTTCACAAGGTTAACAAATAAAAACAATGCATCTGATGCGTTATTGTGCCATAATAACAATGAGCTCCGCTTCATGGGCAAGGTTGTTGACACTTCTCAGTGGCAAACATTTGGGCCGTGTGGAGAAGACACTGTCACCCCAGACAGCTGTGACATCATTTGCACGTCCACTCACACTGCTAACATAAAGCACTAATATTATACCCATAACACTCAGGGCAATTCCTTTGTGTACGCTATCACCGGGAAAACGACAATCGAAAGTGCACACAAGCGGCGAATCGCATGCATGCACCACAGCCCGTGCCGAACGAAGTCTGCCAGTGGTTCCAGCGGCCGCGGCTACGTGGCTTTCAGTGGCACCCGTATAGGCGCTGCGCATCGCGTTATAGGCTAACGAATGTCGCCGTACCAGCTTGGTTCGGCTGGCTAGCGATACCCAAGGTTGCTATGTCACCAGTGCACCTTCAGGGTGCAGCGCCCAGTCGCATCAATGTTCATTAGAGTAACGGGCAGCCATAATGGCAGAAGTGGATGCAAGCAGTGGCGCACCATCACACTCGTCTTCGTGTCTTTACTGCTGTCCGTCCGTATACGTAGCAACCTCCGAGGTTGCCTTGTTGTAATCTCGGAGGTCTTGGCAAGTTTACTTGGATCATATGAATTTGGGATGAACATTTTGCTTGCCCATGAGGAATTGGAGATTCTGCTGTAGTTAAGAAAATATGGTGGAACTGTAAAATTGACCATATTCTGTGGATACCAAGACAGCGTTCTACTTACAGCAAGGATTTTGTGACATTGGTGTGCTTTGTATGCAGGTTCCTGGAGGAGCACAACCTGCAGCCTGATGCATTCACGGCTGCCATGCTTCGTGAGGTGGACGCACTGGAGGAGCCCAAGCCAGGCGCGGTGGCACGTGTGCTGCAGCCCTTGCTGCAGGCGCACTCCTGCCCCACACTACGCTTCAGCTCTGCTCACAGTGGGTCAGTCAGGTTTAAGCAGTGCTACCTCCACTTTTCACGCGTGCTACTTGCTACAGAAAGATTTTATTTTTAGAAAAATGTTAGCAGTGTAAAAGTGTTTGTTAGGTAGAACATGGTGCTGCACTGCAGCGGCAATCAAACCGGGGCACAGCTTCTGTGTGCGAGTGCTCTTGCATAGCATAGATCCAGCAGCGTCCCTCTTTGTTGTACCAAAAAAGGAGGGTGCGAACTATAAGTGCTATCAAGTCAAACCTCTTGTAAGTCTGGGTACCAAGCACCTTGGTGCAAACTCCTGCCAGTGCGGGAACAGCATAGTGTATGAGCAAGCAGGGTGTTGCAATGCAACAGGGGATGCTCAGCACTGACTTGACAGCTGTTGATGGTAAAAGGAAGCTGCTGGTGTAGAGTTTTATAGGCCAACTGATTGTGGTTGTGGCACACTTATCCACAGGAGTGTCCCCGTTTTCTCAACTCTGTCGCTACAGCAGAATTCCTGATTTTCAGTGCTCCCACAAAAACCTTTTTTTCTCTTGAACAACTTGACATATTTATCATTGCTATACACCAAATTCTAGCTCATCAGTCTGACCTTTTATATTCAAAAGAGCATTGCTGCTAGAGTTGCTGTCATTTTACATTTCCTGATAAATAAACAAATAGTTCATGAAAACATGTAAACACAAAAAAATGTGAGTGAGTGTACCAAGGCAGAAAATTATTTTCGGAATTATAAAATATACGGATTATTCCTAGTTCCCTCAGCTACTAATCCAGTGCATATATCCATCTGGTATGCCATATTCTTTTCTTTTTTTTTGTGTGTACCATAGATCCAGTAAGCTTATGGCTATGCCACTCAGCGCAGCATTCATGCAAAGGCTGGAGGCAACGACAGATTTTGCAGGTGGAGCGGATGACATTTGAGGCATTTTTTTTTTTTTCTAAAATGGTCAAGTCTACATTAAGCAGAACAGAAAAAGAAAAAAAAATGCAGTTCTTTGCTACTGGCAATATGGTCAAGGCTGTTCTCATAATTTTTTCCCAGTCCACTTATGCAAAAAAAAAAAAAAATACCTCAAAGTTATGTTTCACTTGAAGTGTGTCTAGTCCATTATCACCGTAATTCAGGAGTAATGTTTAGATTTGGCTGTTATAGATATGTAAAGCAGTAACTGGCTCATTTTGATTGAACCATTTTGTTTGTCCTCGCATTGGATGCCCCCCCCCCCCCTCAAGGGGGAAAAAAAAAAGAGGTCTGCATATCAGCACATGAGCAATATCCCAATACTTTGCAACAAAATTAATGTCACGAATTTCTATTTGTTAGTTGCATCCATGGCTGCATGGGCCCAGTAGCCCTGCATCTTTTAGGACCCAGGGCTGGGCCTTTGGGAGGAGTTTGAAATTTCTTTCTGAAGCTTTTTGTTGACCTTACTGACACGAGAGCACTTTTTATTTTATTTATTTGTTTATTTTTCTGTGCATGGCACTTTGGAGTTGCCTCTTCTTTGATGGCTCTATGGCGTGCCGTTTGGGATCACTTCTCCTAGGAATAGACCGGTCCCCAATCTCTTCATTTCTAATGTCTTCCATTTGAAATGTACCGTCTTTCACCAGAAGCAATCAGAAGGATGATAACAAAGCAGCCATCACACGTGCAACAGTTTGGGTGCGGCCGTATTTGTTGTTTGGGTCACGAGTGCACACAACACTGGTTGAGTGGATCTGGCTCACTTTGATTCAAGCAGATGCAGCGTTCGGCTTATTTTTTGAGTCCATGTTACAAACGGGAATTGACCTGCTTTGATTATCATCAGCCTATCGTTAAGTCCACTGCAGGATGAAGGCCTCTCCCAACGATTTCCAATTTTCCCTATCCTGATCAAGTTGGTTCCACCTTATGCTCGTCGGACCCACGACACTTTCCAGTGCGATATCCCCTGACATCGTTCATGTTTGTCGCCTTAAACCCTACTACGCAATAGCTGATACCCCATATGAGGCACCCGAACGATGCCTCTTTCGCCCGGGGTAGTGTTACGGCGAAGCAAAGAAGAGGACGTCGACGACCAAGACGACGACGAAGCAACAACAGCTTTGCTGGCTTCGCAGCACCTGTATATTTCTGTAAATACACATTGGAAATAATTCTCTGCAACCGTAACAACATAAAAAGCTTATGCACCAGTTGCTTCATGTGAGCGTAGTTGCACTGGAGGACAAACCAAATGAAACATAGAATGTAAAATAAGAATTGGCTGCACACCGAATTTGGCATACATTAGGCGGCAGTGAAACAGAACTTCAGCAAACCATTTGTACAGCAGAGACCATTTATAATGTAACCGCTTATAGTGCAGGACCGGCTATAATGCGGTTTTTTCTGACCACCATTTACCCTTCCATAGAACTTAATGTATAGGCATACCGCTTACTGTGCAGCTCCGTGAGACGAAAGACCGGTTATAATGCGGCTGCCGGGAAATCAACGAGCAATTGAGGTAGCGAGCAGGCTTCACAATGGAAGTACCCTGCCCGAGAAGAGCGCAACGAATCGTCATGGAGGAGGAAAAAGCGCAGAATGAATGAACAAGGAGCGGAGGGAAGAAAAAAAATAAATAAAAGACCGTGGCAGCAGCACGTCGCGGGCACACCCTGTGAGGATAGGACTGATAGGATTGCCAAGGCGATGGAGAATTTATTAGCATCCACCCCCTTATGTAATACCCTCATAAGAGGGCCCTTAGGGGTATTCTGAATAAATAAAAATAAATAGATGTCCGGCCTCACAACATAGCGCATGTTGCTGTGCACGAACACCAACTGTTCAACATGCTCGGGGAGAAGGTGTTCTCTTCGTGCCGTGACAACATTCCCTGTGGTGGAAAATAGCCTCTCGCTGGAAACTTGAGTAGTAGCCGGTGCCACACTAAAGGCACCAACCTCTCCTATTCACCACTTCAATAAAAAAAAAAAAAAAAAAGCTGGCACTGAGAGGTAGAGCCGAGCTACCTTGGAGAGGGATGGGTACTTGGCCTTGCCAATATTTTTCCACCACAGGAAAGGATTGTCCAAACGAGGTTGAACAGGTGCATGGAGGTACTCTTCCACCTCCTTCTTCAATGTGTCGGAGCCAGTTGGTGCAGTATTCGAACCAGCCAAAGTTGCAAACACGCTCCACACATCACTGCTCGGTGACGCAGCTTCTGCAGACGCACTGCTCACACATCGCTCTGTTGAGCCAGGCTCTTCTCCGAAGCTGAGCAGAGCTCACTTTTCAACCACTGTATTTCGCAAGTGGCATCATAGCACACTGCCTTAAATTGGGGGTCTAGTGCTGTGCTCAGGGCATATGACACCTGCAATTTAATGTCCCCAAACCTACACTTGATGGCTCGAAGGAGGTTTCCTGCAAATACAGACTCCTCCCCACGACTCCTCTCTTGCTGGGTGAGGAGGAGCTGCATGCAGTGCACGTCACAGATGTCATGAGACGCCATTCAGTTGTGGTAAAATCTTCCAATGTGTCCTGTTCGGACAGGTCCAAGGAAATCGGACGACGAAGCTTTAAAAGGCGAGCCATCATTGCGTACTCACTATTCCAACGTGTTACCACGTCTTGGATTACTTCAACGGGCTCTAAACCCATGCTTGTTTGAAGTTCCTTGAGGCGATTCCTGGCCTGGGAGCTCCTCTTGTAGTATCCTACAATTCCTCATGCCTTGATGCACAGCTGCTCAAAGTTTGGGGTGTCTCTCTTCGCACAGTTAATGCACAGCTGCAAGGTGTGCGCAAAAGCATTGAATGCTTAACCATCCTGTTCGCAATGCAGCACCCAGGAAGTTTCTGGCATTGTCAGTTACAATGAAGACTGGTATGCCTTGAGGCAGTCCCCATTCCTCGGCTAAGTCAAGGAGGACATTCAAGTTTTCAGAAGTATGGCCCTCGGGCATGTGCCGGCATGCAAGATGGGAATTGTGAGGATTGAACTCTTCATTGAGCAGGTGGCATGTAAACGAGATGTAACTATCCCCAGGCCTAGACGACCACCCGTCGGTTGTAACTGAGTAGCATGGGGCACCATGGTTGAAGTGATGGCGCAGCTCACCTTTAATCCGCTCTTTTTCCTTGGCGTAAAGTTCTGGCATGACGCTCCTGGAAAACGTAGTCCTCGATGGGACTTTGTACTCTGGCACTGCAGCGTGCATCAAGGACAAAAAGCCGGGCTCCTCAACGATAGAATACGAATGCAAGCCAGCGGCCATGAACTGTGCAACCTTCGTAGTTAGCATTTTTGCACGCTGACTGTCACCTTTTAAGGTCGGCTTGAAAGTAACTGCAGCTTGCTGCACTTGCGTCTGCAGTCTTCGTGTCCGTCGTCTTTTTTGGGCGACTTGCCTTTTTTGGGCACTCGGCGGCACGGAGCTTCTCAAATTGCTTGACTGGATCAGGATGACGCTTTAGGTGATTGACGAGGGTGGTTGTAGTGCCTGTAGGTGTTTTAAGGCGCATCTTACACGTGCGGCAGGTCGTGTCACTGGCCCCGCGCTTGAAGAAGTCCCAGATGGCACTCAGGAATACCCGTTGCGCCAGCTCGCCCATGGTTGCACTATATAGGCCAGTCGTGCGCGCAATTGAGCAACAGGGCTACCAAAGTTCAGCACTTGCAGCAGACACATGCGCCGAGCACGTTCACAAGCACAAAACAAAACACAAAGGGCTATGACAGCTAGGGGTTGCCTGACCGAATACCTACTACCGCTAAAATATCAGCTTCCTTCATTTTACCGTCCTAAAATAGTTTTACATACCGTATTTACCCGCATAATTTGCGCCCTCGCATAATTTGCGCACCCCTAATATTTAGCCAGATTGCAAAAAAAAAAAAAAATTCCTCGCATATTTTGCGCTCCCCATTCCCAGCTCGCCGGCGCGGCCCCGCCGCCCATTGCTGGGCAGGCGAGTGCAGTCATATGCAAGAGAAACTGCGAGTGCGATGCCCCCTTTTCCTATTCTTTTCTCCGGAAGCCCCCCCCCCCGAAGGCCAGGCCAAAGTACGGTCGCTAGAATAAAAGCATGCTAGTGGGGGCCAAGAAACCGGCTGAAGCAGAGATAACCGAGCCCGGCCTATCTCCCGGCCTATCTCCGTCCCTGGGAGGGCGGATGGACACCTGCCGTCGATGCCGGGAGGAAAGGCCCCGCCCGCCTTTAACCAGCATGAAAAAACGCGAGGCAGGCGAGGGGTGGGGGGAGTGTTGCTCGGCTGCCCAGATAGCGCGATAGCGCTGGCGCGCACTGAAGTGTTTACGAGCCACCTGCTGGATGGCTGCTGAGATAGCGCACGCAGGCTGGCGCGCGCGTTATCTTGGCAGCCATCAGCAGGCGGCTCGTAAACACTTCTACATGCTGCACTCTCAACGCAAAGGGACTGCGAAAAGTGTCCCTGGAGCAGCGGCATTCTCTTACACCAACGTTTTGCAGTGTTATGTGAGATCGTATCCAAAAGAGTTACTGCGCTAGTTGCATTATAGTACACGTTATTTCAAACGTGTTTGCGAAATATCCGCATAATTTGCGCACCCCCTTTTCGGAGCTCTAAAATCACGAAAAAAAGTGCGCAAATTACGCGAGTAAATACAGTATCTACTCGATCACAATTCAAGTTTTCCTTTTAGAAGTTTTTGTTGTTGCAAGCCCACCCTCGCGTTATTATCAAATACGCAAGCAAGAAAAAAAAAACGCGATGCGCTTAATTTGAACGGAAACCGAATTTCAGCGGCTTTGGGATGCGTGGTGGCAACAAGTGCACGCGCATCCAAATCCGAATCCATCACAAGTTCGTCTGTAGCAACGTTGTACCATACATGCATGCATACATAGATGTTCTCTGGTACATATGGCTGTTAGCGTAATTTCTCGCAATGACTGTTAGGGCAGTTATGATACTGTCCGTTGTTAGGGCATTCCTCCGGTACTGTACTGCCTCGGACGTACGCTTGTCGCACTAGTGGCCTCATTGGCGTGCAGGGGTGATCTGGGCTTGGCGTTAGTGTTTATTCTTTTCCGCTTCAAACGGAAAGCCATGCTGAGAAAAACTCGCGAATTGTGAAGCTCCTAGGCGTCTTTAAATAGCGAATCTACATTTCGCCGGTGTCGGAACGAGCGAGCGAGCCTCGAGGGCAACGTTTATACCAGAAACATTGCTCGAGGGCGGGCCTGCCGCCAGTCTTCTGCGGCCTTTCCAACAGCCATCACCATGAAATATACGCAAGGTAGCGGTGGTTATTTCACAAATAAAGGGGGCATTTTTTCTGCCGTGCGTATTGCGGCACATTGGTGGTTTTATTTTCTTCAAGTTTTAACAGACTTCGAAATACTTCGAAAATATTCGAAGTTTTCGAATAGTCATATTCGATTCGAAGGTCAAATCGATTATCATTATTCGCTTCGATATTCGAAAGTTTCGAATATTCGCACAACCCTAGTTATAAGCGATCTATGCTGTACTTTCAAAACAAAGTCATGATTGATGGTTTCTTTATGCTTAAAGGGGCCCTGTAGCACTTTTTCAACATAGTCAGAAAATGGTAAATTCATGAAGGCTGCCATGAATATGAGAGTCAAATAGTACTGCACTGCGCATGCACCAGGGAATTCGTAATTTGGTTTTGCAATTCCAAAACACTTAAAAAGCGGCCACTCTTTCAACAAATGACGTCACTGGGGCCACCAACTATGCCACTTATTTTCGTTGCTGTTTAAGAGAGATGCACACATATTCTTTATTTGTTGAATTCGAAACAAATGGAGCATAGCAGATGATCTTTCCACAATCATGAAATTAGCCAATGCTATTTCTGCCTCAAGCAAATCAGTCAGTGCTCTTGGTGCCGTCATTTGTTGAAAGAAGAGCGGGTGCTTCCTGGCTGTGTTTGAAACAAAATTGCAAATTGCCTGGTGCATGCAGTGCAATAATATTTGTCTCGAATGTTCACAGGAGCCTCCGGCTGATGGGCACTGTTTTCTGACTACGTACGTTGAAAAAGTGTTGCAGCGCCCTTTTAAGCTATGCATTCCTTCGGATGCCGAGTAATAACAAGACTTGTTGAATGGCATCCTGCTTCTTGTCATGTCTCTGATAAGCTCAAGGATGTGGCTGGTACCGCTGTCTAAAATTACAGCTTTCCAGCGATTGCACCTCGGTAAACGAAGATCTCTTACGCAGGTCCCAACAAAGTGCGGGCCTGGAGCGCATTAAGCAAACACGAGCTGTCCTGTATGAGCCTGCTGGAGAAACTGACCTGCCACAGAAGTTCACAGCTGGTCTTGTGCTGGCAATCACTTTGGATGCTGAGATAGAAAGCGTGCAGGACATCAGGAATGTTCGTGTAAAGGTGAGCGGATAAGAACAAGGCGGTGAACTCGGAACTTTATCAAGGAACAATCCTGGGCCACAATCAAGAGGGGATTTTACATTTAAATTGGTGCTTAATGTTATTAAAGGGTCACTTTTAAGGATGTTTCTGGGTTTGATTCCTTTCTTGGGTATATACAGCACCGAAGTGTAGCTTATATAGCGTAAATTCATTACAACAGGCTTTGATAGTGAATAAGATTTTGGCGTGCTGTAGATGTATGTAGAATCCAAATAGACTTGAGCCTTGTTATAACCTAACAAGGTATAACGAAGTAAATAAAATTTCCCTTGAAATCCCATAGACATGCATTGATGAACGGATTGCTAAAAACGATGGAGAACAGGGAATGTTGCTGGAGCCATTGTTTCGACAAGTGGACATTTTTCTGCCGGGATGGCAACTCCGTCCTGACAGAGACAAGTCCACTTGTCGAAATGTTGGCTTCAGCGACATTCCATGTTCTCCATCGTTTTTAGCAATCTGTTCATCGATTCAAGCCTTCATCTTGCCCTTAGCTTCTCTTCTAGTTGGAGTTTCATAGACCTGCATGAATTTCAAACCTCGAACCTTGTTTTAACGAAGTAATTGACCTTTTAATATATATAACGAACTAAAAGTGCCTCCGGAATCAACAATTGGCGCGCGTTCACACCAACAAAATGGCCTCCTGTGGTGTTGGCAGCCGTTCGGCGCAATGATTCAAAAGTCCCGCGGCCCATTGAAACTGCTGTACATTGACGTGCATAGCCGTGTGCAAGCAGCGGCACACCCATACATTCTGCCACCGCCCTCCGTCCTATTGCTGTCCTCACTTGCCATCCCCACTTTTTTCATTTTTCTCGCAGCAGTTAAATGTACAAGCGTGGCCTCCGAGATTACATCAAAGCAATCTCTGAGGTCATGCTAACTTCGCATAGAGACAGCTGGCTAGATCAGGATCGCATCGTGGCAGTCTTGGAGCCCATGCTAACTGCTTTCAGATGTCCGACAGTAGAGATCTGTGGGAGAAATGTGATGGTGTGCCGTTGCTTGTGTGTGCATCCACTTCTCTCGTTACGCCCTCCCCCCCCTTCCCCCGAGAACAATGCTGAATGCTGATACAGTTGGGCATTGCCCCCAGAGTGTATCAGTGACATAGCAACCTTCAGAATCACAAGCCATCCAAGCCAAGCCTGCATGACAACATTTGTTGGCCTACACATTGTGTGTGTCGTACCAGCGAAGACCGTGTGCTTGGTAGTCCGCCACATGCTGCTCGTTCACGATGAGCGCAGTTTCGCTGTTGACCGTTTGATAGCTCTGCCATTTCTCCAGTTTCATGGTAACGTGGGTGAGCTGTGCTCTACATAGAAGCAAAAGACAGTCACACTGGCTGCCGAATTTGTACGGTGCTGAGTATGTAGTAGTTTTTTCTTTCTCTTTTCTTTTTCTTTTCTTTATTTTTTTTCTACCTTTATGTAACTTCATTGTAGCCTTACCATGGGCCACAGTGCCACCTTACTTGGACATTAAGATTTTTGCACTCAAATACCAAATATTGCAGGTAAGGGTAATAATGGATATAATGAAATAATGGATACAAGTGATTCTGTGTTGTTGTTTTTTTTCCGGGTTCGGTATAATGAGGTTCGAGTGATTGCTGCAACAAACTTTTAGGGTTTTTTTCCTTTCCCCTTAACCATTATGTATGCAATACATGGCTCTGTTATAATCAGAGTGTATTGTATGCTACAGACATGGTCAAAGAACAGATTTATTCCTATTCTTTATTTTTTTTTGTGTGTGTGTGTCCTGAAAGAAGCTTGTCAGCTTTGCTGTACTGAAACGGTTTGGATAGTATACCCATCTCCATCATTACAAGGCTATCCATTTCGTCTGCTGCCATAGTACTATCTCATAGTGTTCAGGAAAGCAATGTAGTTGGTTAGACTCACACATGCCAAGCTTCCCTTGGCCCCCATTTTCCCAATAGGAGAAGGGCTACTGATTTTAAATGCGAAGCATTTCTTAGTGAACTTCGGCGACATTGAGCGTATCTATCTATTAATCTATCTTTCTCACCTATGACTTCGTGCTCCCCTGGCCGTTTCGTTAATGGGATGTATACGAAAATTGGTATGCCACAAAAGGACTGCATGACGAACATAAATGACAGGTCATGACATGAAAATATTGACATGCATGTCATAAGTGGCATGATTTACATGCCACGGTCTTGATGCTCTCCTGGCCATTTTGTTAATGGCATGTGTATGAAAATTGGTGTGCCACAACATGACTGCATGACGAACATAAATGACAGGTCACAACATGAAAATCATGACATGCATGTCATGAGCGGCATGATTTACGTGCGACGGTCTTGGTGCTCTTGCAGTCGTTTCGTTAACTTGATATATACCGAAATTGGCATGGCGAGATAACAATGTCTGACGACCATAGGTGACGCGTTCTAAGAACATGAAAATCATGACATGCATGTCATGAGTAGCATGATTTACATGCCGTGCGTTTCGTTAATGGGATGTATACGAAAATTGCTATGGCACAACGACTGCATGACGAATGTAAATGACAGGTCATAACATTACAGTCATGACATGCGTGTCATGAGCGGCATGGTTTACATGCCACAGTCTTGGTGCTCTTGCGGCTGTTTCATTAACTTCATATTTACCAAAATCGGTATAGCAAGGCAACAATGCAGGTCCATGTTACGTTCCTGATGCGTGCTTCGCATTTCCTCGATTCCCACTGCACATAGGATCTGCTATTTTTTTTTTCAAGGAGTTCCATGTGGTGCAACTGTTATAAAAAACATTGTTTAGAGATTCCATGCTATTTGCTTGCAGGTAAGATACCCAGACAAACAAGTACAACTCATCCTACCTCGGCTCGCTGACTTCAGGCAGCTGGAAGAGCTCAAGTACCGGCTCTATACTACTGTGCTACTCTCTCATGGTGTCTGGTCAGGTGAGACTGAGAACAGCACACTTCTGTGCTTTTCACCTTTTTGTTCTTTCAGCTACAGGATGTTTACTTGCACAATGGATAAACTTGAGCACATTCTAGTAGTTGAAAATACCACATACTTTCACATAAATGCTCCACTTTTTCTCTTGGGTTTGTGTCCAAGTAGAAAAGGACATGCTTGCTGCCATTTACAGCAGCCCTCGGAAGCTATTTCTTCAGTTTTTTTTCCCTAGGTCATACATTGAAAATTGTGGGCAGCTACTGAATTGAAGCACTGCAAATGCACTAGTAAGAGGCACTAGTCGAGCCTCCGGCATTGTGCTGTAGTACAAACAGTTGTGCAGTGAATAACAGCAGGGAAAGCTCTGCTTCAGGAGAGCGTATTTCTCCAAATTTTCAGATAATTTTAACAAACACTTCTCTGTTCATCTTCGTTGAAGCCTACATTTACAGAAATACATTCTTCCCACTTATATTTGTTTTATGGGACTGTATGCCTCCATGCCTGGCCATTTCAAGCAGCTGCACAAAGGTCTACATCACTAAATTTTGGAGGTTGGAGCCGTGCATGAGATGATGCTATCCTACGCACAAGAGCAGAGCGTCTTGAGGTCACAGCAATAATCTATAACTTTGGAAGCGTCATTGGGAATTGGCTCTTGCAGTTTCTTCTCATACACTTCAGTAATGCCACTTGGTGGCATGTACCATGTGAAAACACTTAAATAAGTTAAAACTGGAGATAGGTGATGCAGTCAAAGAGGATGGTTTACATAACACGATTTAAACTAAACAAAAACACTGTCCGTTATGATCAAGCAGCATATGCAGTTAAACCTCATTATAACAAACTTCAACATAACGAAATGCTTGATATAATGAAGTGCTTGGCTTCTTACAACAGCATGTCCATAGGACACCATGTATTTTCTTTCTCAACACAACACAGCATCTTTATTGGTGATTTCGGTACAATGAAGATTCATTGCTGCCGCAGAGGAAGAATGAGCTGATAAATTGAAACATATGGTGTCGGTGGTCAGATAGGTGAGTTATACCTGTGTCACATGGGCACATTGGAAGGCCTTTGAGTCAATGACCTTCGAAAAGCCCACAACTCTATCGACTCAAAATACATCCTGGCGCTGCTACACGGCAGTTTTGAACGGCCGTTGAGTCGCCGAGTGATTTCGCAACAACATGGCGGCAACCAAGGCACCCGCTTCAATTCTAATTCGCGCTAGTTGCTTGCTATTAGCACTGACGGCAAGAAACAAACTTTAAAATGAGCTTTCTCTGAATCCCATGTACCAAAAGGGACAAAGTATGTGCGACGTTTTGCAGTCGTTATTCAGAAAACGTGCCAATCTCTACGCTGCTAAGCCTAAGTCCCTAGCGTTAGCATCAAAAGTAGTTTGATCCATAGGCACCAGATGGCGCAACACGCAGTGTCTCCCACCAGCGCATGGCGTTTGTTTTTTATATCAGTGACGGCGTATTCGTTCTAGAACTAATGCAATAGAGTGAGAGCGTTGGCCTCTCGGCACGTTTCCAATATTTTTCACAAGTGTGGGATTTTACATATTGATACAACGACATAAATTGGGTCATGGCCTCAGAAACTAACGCGCGCAGGAGCTGCCGGTGCGCCAAGTCTCGGAGTTTGCGCCGCTTCCGCTTCCGTCGTTCAACGGCCTTTGAAGTCTCGAAGGAGTTGTAGGGTGCTCAGTTGACTCGATAGGCCCATGTAGCAGCTCAAACTTGACCTTTGAGTCGATGGACCGTTGGTTCGAAGGCCTTCAAAACGCCCGTGTGACACCAGTATTACACAGGTTTTAACCTTTTAACAAATGCAGGTTTTAAATTGCATGCCATACAATTTCAACGCGGCAGCTGACGCGGAGCAGCATTTCCCCTGCAAATGGCCTGAGGGGAGGACCTGAATGCTCGCATCCTCGCCAGCGGAGCGGGGGTGCCAGGAGCATACACTAACACAGCCTTGCGCATCATACTGTGCACGGTGCACTTTGCACACTTCACAACCAGCGTAGTTCCATATGCCGCATCGCCTGTGCCGTGGTACGATGCACGATTCAGCGTTTTTGTTATTGTTGAGGTTCAAGTGATAAGCTTGTGTAGCCGCAGAAGCAGTAGTACTAAACACAGTAGGCTCTCGTTTATCTTGCAAACGATTGCAATTGTTCAAGTAACAAATGTCGCCGATGAGGCTTGCAGCGGCCTAGCAATCTCGACTGGCGAGGAAAATGGTGCCACTGCTTCTTTCTGGAACCGCTAGCTATCGCCTTTCCTTTAATATAGCCAGTGGTTCGGTCAATGTGATAATATTGGTGTCTCCCTCTTGAACAGGGAAACGCAGTGTTTTGATAGAAAGCAGCAGTGGTAGAATGGATGCAATAGCTTTGGTTATCACTTCTTAGAACTTGTGTTGTGTCTTTGTTTGTTTAGGTTTTATGAGTGTTGTACGGCTGCTGTGATGAGGGCTTCGACAGCATGTTATCAAGTCATGGTCGCTGGAACTCCAGTGCAACAAATTCTGTTGTAAATGTTATTGAAATTAGTTTTTCTTTCTTTAAATTGGTGTTACTAGAACATTCTGGCAGCATTTCCATGTAATTAATTGAGAATACTTAGCACGAAAGGTAGAACTTTTATTTAACAATGCTTCAATATAACGAAGTAAATTGCTGATTTTGCTGATCTCGGTGTATTGTGGTTTAACGGTAGCACACAATACAGCAACTATGTACATTATCCATCGCACTCTGCTGCTTTCATGTGGCTGGACTGTGTAAATGAGCAAGCTAGTGAAAAGCTCATGGTGTGGCACTGGAGCTGGCTTCACCAGTCTGTACAGTGTGACAAAGAGAAGCAGTTGTTTTAACACCTGTTCAGCCCATGCCAAACAAGCGCTGAACATTGTATGAAGCAGCATACTCAGTGTGCAACTTTGGTATTTGTCTTTTTTTCTTGGGAGGGGAGGGGGGGTTTGTCGTATCCTTCAGTAGGACAGTTTCACTTTGTTAAAATGAGGTATTAAATACGTCCATGGGGATTTCAAGAGGAACTAACTTTGTTATGCAGTCAAGCCTGACTATATCGAACCCGTTTATATCGAATTATCCCGTATATCGAACAATTTCTAAACATGGTAAGTTTACATTGAGAATATATAGCAAAAGTTGCGGTTACATCGAGCAAAAATAGCAACAACAACCGATATATCAAACTCCATGTGCCTCAAAAGTGCCCCCGTGAGTTGGTTTTCCCTCGTGATGGTGGAGAAAAGTGCCAGTACCACCCTAGAAAAGGTGGTTCAGACAGAAGTAAGGCTGAAACAAAAGAACATTCAGGACTATTTTGTGCGAAAATAGGGCAAGTAACTCAGCCATTATATTAATAAAGTGCTTTTACTAATATGGTGCCTTTACGTCATCAAATCCTATAGCGAGACTATATCGAATTATGCCAGATATGGAACTTATATACGTTTTCTGGCGAGTTCGATATATCCGGGTTCAGCTGTACTATCTTTGTTGTGATGAGGTTTGACCCATTGACTACCAAAACTGGTCTGCTTGGTGACTTCATGTTAGGAACTACAAACTAACAGGGCTTGAACTTAGTGCCCAAGGACAAGTGCTGAATATTCACCTTCGTGCTGTTCATTAGTCCAGTTATCTTCATATCAAAATTCTACCTCTGAGCCACAATTATTCTTGCATAGACAGTATTGTAATGTTGCATTATTGGAGCTTTTACAGCATATGAGTGAAAAATCCAATTTATTTTATTTTTTCATTTTTATGATTGTTCAGGTATTTGCAGCAGCTTGAACACTGCATAACACCTTGTGCACTACTATAGAGCTTCACTCACGGAGTGGCCTTGAAAGTGACTGGACATGCATATAGGACACTTGTATGGCATGTGTCCCTTGCACTGTACTTATGCGCATGACTGAAAAGGTGCGTCTCTCTGCAGAGGCACTGCACGTCGAAATGGGCCTGGTGCTCGACTTTGCAGACACTGAGGTCCACAGCAAGGGGGCCCAACGTTCAGGTCTTGGGCTTCGCTCTGAGGACCACACCATCGAGCTGTGCAAGCCTGTGCGTGTCTACATTGCGCCAAAGCCCATAAAGAGGGGATTATGAATCACTGTACAGATTATTAAAAAAATATTCCGATGTAAACCACTGCTTGTCTGTGTGTGCAGCTCTTATTGTGGAAGATGTATTTTTCATTGTGCTATCAGGAGTGCATCCTAGCTCATCTGCAGCAAAGCTGCATTCTGCACTGTTGCATTGTGCATATAGTCTTGCTCTTTCCACCGTGTTACTTGCAATATGCAATTGCGAGCTGCAGCCTTCGTGTAGCTTGGACAAAAGTCCTCGCATAAAAAGTCAATTTATAACTTCACCGATGTTGCTAAGCACGGCATAGAACTAGTAATCAAGGAATGCACTTGGTTCCTGCTGTTGTCCCTGCGGTTTTTGAGAGAGCCATTTGTGAAAGCATGTGTGAAGACAACATGCACTGTAATTTTTGTTCCAGTCAGCCCTACCTTTTAGACCATTTGTTGAGGTTGTTCATCGTTATCAGTGCTCGGGCAAGCTTCATTGTTTCATTGAGTGTTTGTTCCGAGAGGGCTACACACATTTGTCCGATTACTAGATTGCATTGCATTCACTAGCACAGTACTGCTCTTAAAGGCGTACTGCAAAGGTTGTTCATATGCTGGCAGAACTCATTGTGTTAGACCAACTTAGATATTGTAGAGCAATGTAGCTATTATGAGTGCACACTGTGAAATTGACGCCACAACCTGCTTGGTGCCAGATGCAGTTGTCTGTATATGAGCCACATTATCGGAGAAAACAAGTCATTAACCATTTATTTCTCCAACAGCAGTGCAATTAAATTGCTGCTCAAAGGCAGCCACAAGAATGGGATAGGCCTCGTCGATAGTGACTAGCCTCCCAAGTTCCCGACTCAGTGATGTCACTCCCTTGTCTTCAATGCCACACGGCACTATGTGATCAAACCAGCTAAGGTCTGTGTTGCAGTTGATGGCAATGCCATGGGTTGTGATGTACCTGCTGCCATGAACACCTGGAAAGGACATAATAGAATTGTGTACTTTCAAGCAAGCAACGTTTGAAACAAGGCACAGAGAACAAATGTAACAGCATTTCCAGTGCTGGTGGTTTCATGCTAAGCAGCAGCATATATAAGTTGCACTGTACAAGCTTGGTTTGTGCTAACATTGCATGAAGTTGTCCACCTAACTTGCCGTGTGGGTTGTCAGACTAATTTAACATTTACGTTTCTCTCTGGGTGGCCCAAACTTTGTGTTTGAACACGAAGACCTAACAGCACATGTGGGACTAGGTTGACAATGTTTCTAATGGTCCTTAGGAATGTCTACTTAATAGGGTCTTTTTGTGCAAAAAGGTCGACCTGTCCTACACTTTTGGATCACAGCCATCACAAGTAGGGAAGATTAAGGTGGCTGCAGGCACTGACAGTTGTGGTGCTCCATTCCTACACTTGTGGAGCTGACATAGTGACCTTAGGCAACCTTCCACCGTGGTACGCAACGGTAACAACTAGCAAGACAAAAATGCTCGGCTCACGAATCCACCCAATTCGAATAACTGAGACAACTGTACCTACGGTATGTGCGATCAGCACAGATGCGGAGGGACATGAATGGCACTGTAAGCTATCTGCATCCACTTAATGTACAAAATTTTCACATCCCTTATTTACCTGAGCTGTAGGATTTATACAGTGCAATTGAAGCCCTCGCCAACAAAGTTCACATGAGTACTGGTGTATGGTTCAAACGTATAGCTGCAACAGGTGACAAAGCCAATGCCTGTGAGCAAAGCAAATTTACAGATTTCACAAGGCTTCGCTAGTGAACATTACTGTCCATTGTAAACAGGCTCATGATCACTGACCATAATGCTCATGCTCTCTCACCAACTTCAACTGTTTCCTCTAACTCCCACTCCTTTCTCATTGCGTTCATCCACCACCCTACTTGTATCAGCTCCGTACTCGCAATCATGTGTAGAAGTCCATGTTGGACCAGGTTGACCCTTACACCATTCACTATTTGGGTGAGCCGTATGAAGACCAATGGCTGAAGGTTTCCAGCATCTGCACCCGACACTCGCCATCAACTTTGGACGTGCTCTGGGACAATGATTGTTAGTGAAAGTGTACGTAGGAGTGCGAAGTTGAGAGATGGCTGACATAGACTTATCGAGTGAATGAGTACTAATAGTAGTCGATAAGCCACGTTAGCACTGTCAAAATGGGTACGGGACTAATTCTGTTTAAGACACTACACCGCATAGAAACCACAATGCAAAAAGCACACGACTGACTCAGTGCAGATTGTAAAATTTCGGCCTTCATACTTACTGATATTTCACAAAGTGGCAAATAGTGTGCCCATCTTTCCTTTTTTTTTTTTTTCTCATACATGCGCATATAGCATACGCGAGTAATTTTCCTAGTATGGTGCCTCGATGCCCTCCTAGGGCGAGGAAGAAATCCATGTCACCATATTTCTAGCTGTACCGCTTTTTCTGAGGGAGGTACACCCACATGTCGCTCGGCGGTGCGAGCAATTGCTCGTCTTGTGAAGGTGACCCCTTCCACTCTCTCCCGTTCAACGATGAACCGTGCTACCAACCAGGACTACAGAAATAGGAGTCTTTTTCCTCACTTCGGCCACACATCTCCCCCCACCTGGCAACGCAAGAAAGAGTACGGCGGCTGACAGCACGCGATTGTCGCACGTTACGAAAATGTGCCGATAAAATCTATTTACCTATAGCAGCAATTTTATTGTCCCCGATCCAAACGCCCGTGTTCTCCGTCGTTTTTGCTTCAAGCTGGAAACGCGCACAGAAATTGATTATCGTCTGTTCGAGGTTGTGAACATACGAGCGCATGCTTTTGTCCTTGAAGAAAGAGCCGAGATACAGGATAGGGTATGCAACAAGTTGGCCTGGTCCGTGAAACGTTATCAGACCGCCGCGATTTGTTCGCACAAAGTCGGCTCCCAATTCCCTCAGCCTTTCTTCTATTGCAGCCGTATAGTGCTTTGATCGGATCCCGATGGTGTACACAGGGTCGTGCTCAACAAGGAGAACCGTGTTCCTCGTTACCGTGCCGTCATGACTACGCGAAACTTCCTCCAGTAATGCGCGCGCCACTTCATTCTGTATCTGATAAGCCTGAGCGAAGACCATGCGGCCAAGGTTTTTAAACTTTACGAATGGCTGTGAGCCCATTGTTTTGTCAGCGACACGGAAATGATACTACACGACCCAGCTGACCCAGCCACATTTACGAACCAAATGTAAACAAAAACGTTAGCTCCTTGGCCAGGCTTGCGGATTTCAAGCAATGAAGAAGTCATGGAAGAAGTCGACTAGGGTGATGGCGGTTGTGACGTAATATTTTCTCCATGCATCATACCATGCATGGAGGAGCCTTTGAGAGTCGTTTTTTGTTGGAGGATTTTGTTCCTGAGGCATCTACTTGCACAGTGGTTAATTACAGATGCAAAGTGTTTCATACAGTACTTAATATTTGGAGTTAGGTTCATTATCAGTGCGTACTTAGCGTCCTAGAGTTTCCGACAAGCAGCGTTGTCCGGTGGCAAGGCGTCCGGCAGAGGACGCACAATCTGCATAGTTGGCTATTCAATCTGCTGCCTGCCGCCGCCGTATTTGAACGGAGTTGTGAGAAAACGGGTGAGCAAATTAACGTAATTTATCGAATATGTGCGCGAACTTTATTTTATGCTTGAGTTTATAGCAGCGTAACAAACCGGTGTTCGAAAACAGAGCTGCCGCCATGCTTGCTTGTCTCCATTCGCGGTGCACTTCAGTAACGCACGAACTGGCTTTCTTGCTTGTTTAATTGTCAGTTTCTTTTTGCTTTTCATTACACAAGCAATGTTCTAGGCCTGCCCAGTTGTGAAATGGCCAACGAAAGCTCCATTGTGGGCGGTGCGTCTTGTTCGAGTGGGTTTAATGCCAACGGTAAGTTCTGAAACTCAGTGTGCGACGACTGTTGAGTACCTGGGCTCACCTCTCTGCGCTTCCTTTTCTTACAGAGACCCTGAGCTGTCGAGGATACCCGAAGCAGAGGATATGTCTCGTGGGTTCACTCAAGGACAATGAAAAAGTTGTGCAAGCTGCAAAGGTACACTGTTTCAAAGATGCTGTTTTCTGGCTGTCCACCGGTGACGACTGAACGGCACTTCTGTTAAAAGCATGCTTCGCTCTGTGCACTGCTGTAATAACTGACGAAAGCGAAAGGTTGAGTCGGCAGAGTTATTTGCTTAAAGAGCACACGTTCCGTAATAGTTTGGAGATTTGGATGTTCAGTGCCTGGGCTGAAGGCATATGTTATGCTAACAGCTTTGTAAACTGGGCCCCTTCATACTTTTGCCAGCCATGCCATAATCTGTCGCGTCTATATGTAAAGGAAAGCTGCCTTGGACGTGTTATGGGTTCGTTATTCATATACACTGTCCTTTTTCTTATACACTGGTAGTTAGCAACACATCCCCGGACTTCTCAGATGCGTTTTAAATGTCGATAAATGAGTGTTGCTGCTGTATTATTTCATAATTTTGTTCCACTCATTATAAGAAGAAAAAGAAAAGTTTATTCCGCTTTTATATGGCTCGGTCGTATTTTGTAGATGAGATGTATTAGTTGTCTTTTCTAGACTTCTCAGGTGCGTTTTAAGTGTCGATAAAGAAGTGTTGCTT
Source organism: Hyalomma asiaticum (assembly GCA_013339685.2). Classification (NCBI taxonomy): domain Eukaryota; kingdom Metazoa; phylum Arthropoda; class Arachnida; order Ixodida; family Ixodidae; genus Hyalomma; species Hyalomma asiaticum. Next base: position 151,787,999 of record CM023482.1, read on the forward strand.
CTATATAATTTCATAATTTTTGTTTCACTCATTATAAAAACAAAAAAAAAGATTTATTCCTCTTGTAGAGGCTTCGGTCGTATCTCAAGAATGAGATGTATTGATTTTTTTTTTTTATACAGCTGCTTTTGCTACCATAAGGTGTGCTAAAATTTTGTTAAGTGCTAAAATGAAAATTAAGTGCACAATAACAGGGGAGACATATAAAGATCGAGCACACACTACCAACTGATTTATTGGGACCAAAGTGTTACCAAATGTAGAATTCTCAGTAAACACAACTGTGAAGTAATGTACAAACACAGCATGTATTAAAACACTTTGTTGAACAAAAAAGACATTTCTGCAGTGTACATTGATAGAGAGGTGCCACATGGCTATATCCTTACTATGAGTAAAAAACGACTCCAAAATTTCTTTTGCACATTTGTTTGTGTGTTTAATTTTTCTTACTAGAATGAACCAACTAGCCCCTGAAGACATCGTAATCACATTTGTGCTTCCAAGTTCTTTCAAATGGCACACGCCGTGCATTCACAAAAATAGAGCCAACTGATCATATCATATGAAAAGCATTCTCCTCTGTATTATGCTGTGTGTACGCAGTGTCATGGTCTGCCAGTGGTGTACAGCGAATCGGGAGCCGAGTATGCTGGTGACCGAGGGACAGTTTTTGTTGTTGAGAACTTCGAGGGACCTCTGTTTGAACAGTTGAAGCAGCGCTCTCTTGTGCTTAGTGCTCTCCTCATTGTCCAGTGTGCTGAAAGAAGCATGGTAAGTGGGCCGCAGGCCAGCCATTTACATTTCAATGCATGCGCATTCAGACTTGCCCGCTCCCATGAGCCACTAGTGCGGCCCTTGTAGAGTAATTGTGTAAAGGTGCACAAGGGGAGCCGCCTCAGCATTCGCTGATTTGATGGGGCTAAATGATCATATCATATGAAAAGCATTCTCCTCTGTATTATGCTGAGTGACTATTGGAGACGGTTTGTCAGCTCTTTGAGCTTTGTCCAATGGATGCGCACTGAAATTAGGACTACTTAGTGGGCTGTGTAGTACCCCCTCACTCTGCCTCTGCTTGCACTTTCTTTTTTTTTTTTTTTCAGGAGCTTTTGGTGCCTTTTTTGTTTCTTGGATCGCTAGAAACAAAAAATCTGCCAAATGCTATCAATAAGAGACTGTTGCACTTCTAGCACATATGGCTGGTGCATGTTTTAGGTGTGTTATAATGCGGTAGACTAAGGAACAATGCAGTAGCAGCACTTATGGCACATCATTTGGGCTTTCAATGTCTTCTGCGGTCCTGCCACGAGTTGTTGTATGGTTGAAGATATCTTTCTTTCCTGCCACTGAATGCAAACTTAGCACATTACAAAAACATAACTCTAATCATCAGTTGCATGAATCTGCTGGTTCAGTCATGCGTTGATGTCATGATGTCATACTTGTTCTCCTTTTACAACTACATTTGTTTAGTTCTTATTTAGAAGTACCATGATCCATGTGGGCACAGTTTGCTTTTTTCCGAAGGCTTGCTTTAAGTGGCTTTACATGCTTCTAGTTTTCCAACCTCTAATTACTGTTACTAATGCCTGCAGAACCTGAGAAAGGTGGTGATGAATTTAGGTACTGCTGATTGAAGAAAGTAGACATTGAGTGAAGCTACAGGTCTGCTCCCTCATGTGGCAGAGCAGCATCTGTCTGGCCTTTGTGGCTGTGCACTAATGGTCAAGTGGACTTGTTTGCAACAATGTAGATTTGTTTGAAAGTGCTGTTGAAGCCAAAGTTGTGTTTTCATCATAATCAAACTTTTGCAACAGTGCTTGAATCTATCCTAGAGCAAAGAGGTTATGTTAGGCCAACACTTACCCTCTAGAAAATCATATACTTAATTTGCTTTTACGGCTCCTTGCATTGTGTACTTACTAGCTGTGCTTGTTGGTCACGCAGCCTTTTCCTGACAAAGGCCGGCCAATTTACAACCTTGCCATGGATGGTTTGGTCATCGTCTTTACTGGATTCAAGTCCCGATCAGAACTGGTGCGTGCCCATTCTCTTATGTGTTTATAGAAACTGCAAGTAGCCTAATTCATTTTAATAGCCTTACATGAAAGGTACTATAGATTTTCGTTTGAGATTTCAGTTAGTTTTATCTATGGTGGAGGTTTTGGCCAGTTTCTATTCATTTCTTTAGTCCAGGACTTTGATTTGTCTTGTTCCCCTCTGGGTAATTGGAACTTTGGTCAGCACACAAGTCTGTGATCATAGTGGCAACCTTGCTGCAGCATCTTTCCTGTAGCTACTAAGGCCATCGCATGCCTCATTGCTATGTATACCACCTAAAAACTGGAATGCTTGATCAGCCTTTTGCAGAGTAAATAAAAGCAGCAGACCACGAGTGGCTCCTGCAGTTGCTTAATTCTAACACAGGGGTGCTTTGCTTATTTGGAAAAGTTTCAAGTTTTCGCTATGTAGTGTAGTTGGACACACAACTGTAACAGTGTTTATATCGTTGGTAATAACCTGCAACCAGAGCCATTGTCATCACAACATATGGTGACACAACAAGTTCTTATGTGTGCTAGGAGGTGGGTGCCATGGCAGTATGTAATTTTGATGAGGAAAGCTAATTCAAATGAGGTTAATTTATATGCTAAAGCACCAGAAAGTCAGCCCACACCACGTGTTATCAACTGGTTGCGATGTGGTGTGGACTGAGACTAGCCCACGAAGCATTTGGTCTAGGTGTAGGCCATATGCTAGGCGCCGTGGCTGTGGGTCATGTATGGATAAGTATACTATCACTTGAAAAGGTGGCACAAATGTCATGTGACGTGCACCAATCAGCTTCTAGAGTTATGATGGACTATGTAAAGATAAGTTGCCGTGTGACAATCAACTCTATTACTTTCATTTTTCTCTGATTGTTAGAATCAGAGCCGCAGTGTAGCCATGTTATAAACTCGGGTGCATGTTATGTAAAGTTTCAGAATAAACTGGCTGTCATTTAGATTTAAGTGCACTTGAGTAAGATGCATTTGCATGCTTTGTTCATTTGTTCTTTTGGTGATTCAATATAACATAACCAGCTCCATTGTTCGGAAACGAGTGACCAGATGGAAACTGACTGTATGCAAGGTATAGCAAGCCTTATATGAACGTGTCTAAAATTTTAGGTCTTCACAATTCACTTGTGCAACTGCACTGCAATAAATTTAATCGAACATTTTATGATGATTTAGTGAAAAACATTTCTTATAACCAGTATCGTGGAGGGCACTGGTTCCTTATGTTCTTATGTACTTTTACTATCTTCTTGATAGCTGCATAGCAAAGAAGATGAAGTGAATTATGCTTGACAGACTTTGGTGTCCTGTAGAATGCCTTGAGGCTACTCAGACGTAATGGCTAGTTTTTGATGGTATCATTGTTTTACTGACAGTCTTTTTGATCATGTCTCAACCGCGCTCTAACATATTGCGATCCATTTTTACGCACGATGGTGTCGAAGACGCAGTGTCGTAGCGTTGCCTTGTGTGGTTGCACAGCGCATGTCAGTGCACTAATTTTAGATCATAACGCACAGCAGCATCATATGCTGACTGGGTCGTGGTGCTAAAACTATTTGGTGAAAAGAGACAGAAAGAAGCAAGAGACAGTGAAGCAAAGTGGTTTTCACGCCACAACCCAGTATGTAGACGATGCACAGGCACCAACTCGCCCAAGGAGTACTTTTGGCACAGCAGCAGCATTTTTGAAATAGGCTAACAGGCAAAGGCACAAAATGAGCTGGATACAAAGCGGCAGTGGCTCCGGTAGAATGCACCGGCAGCATCAACTTGTATCAACGCGATGTGCACATTCCAATGATTCTCCTCATGTTACCGCTTGTAATTTGCAAAAGCATGGCCTTTGAGATTTGGGGCCACATCAGATCGTATACGTCATTTTTAATGTGCCAATCATAAAGGCCATATTTTTGTTAGTTGCGGTTTGCTGCAAAGCCGTAAATGCCATTGTCATCGCCAAGTTAATGCCTGTGTTGGGGCTTTGCAGCTTTGCGGACTTGTTGAGTGCAGTCTGTCACTTGTGGTCAACCTGTTAGGAAGTTAAATCCGTTGAACTGTTGTCTGTTTCACTACTTACATGTACCAGAGCTAAGGCCATGAGGGCATCGAGCACAGTATTCTTCCGAGGCGAGGCAAAATGTCATTGTTTGGACATGCTCCTGCGAGCCACCCCTGCCAATAGGGGCCTCACTCCATCCTCCTTTTCCTATTTCCAAGGCTGCTCTTGTCACTGCAGTGTCCATCATTGGCAAATGCCATGGCTTGGAAGGATACGCTTAACATGTGTTGGCCCTCCTGATTGCCCGAAGGGGCCTGTAGCTTCCACACTGCTGCACAGAACTACTGAAACAGACTATAAAGAGGGACTTTCTCAGGACAAGACAAACGATGACTTGTGCTTCAGGCCTAGTCAAGTGAAGCTTCGCTGTGAAATGTTTCCGTAAGCACGCTTTGTGTTGCGAAGTGGTGACATCGCATTGCTGACAAGAGTGTTGAATGCCTTGATAAATTTCGTGAGTTATCAGTGTTCCTGGTCAGCGTTCCTGGGCATCCTCTCGGACTGGCTCATAGCAAGCGATTTCATTAGCACCGATGGCGATGTGCAAGCCATTTCTGATTGCACTTATCCTGAGATCATGGCTGACGTTGCCGGTGCCGAGAAATCAGACACGACCAGTGATGAATGTCCACACCGCTCCTAAGCATCTTTGTACCGTGCTCCGAGAGCTGGTCGCTGCTGTTGTGGCGCAATGGAAGGCTCTGGATTTGCTGATCTGTAAGACACAAGAATGGCGCGAGGAACTTGATGGCTTACAAGAAGCTTACATATGTCTTTAGTACAATATAAAATGCGACTGTTTTCACGCTGGTCTGTTGCATATTGTGGGCTGATTGGTAAGCCACTGCCTGTTACGATCTTGGGAGACAAATTTGAGACGTGTGCACTTTTAAGACGAACTCCAAATAGGCATATTTGGTATTTTGAATTATCCATATATCGAACCCTATTCATGATCCCCTTCGAGTTCGATATATCCAGGATCGACTGTACTCATTAACTTGGCTTCTGAAACTTTGTTGGCCTTGGTGCTGGTTGAACCTCACTAAAAAGCAACATATAAATCTGCTTAGACTCGTAAAGTATTGCTTCATGACCCTGTTAGCTGAGAGTTGATCTGTCCCCTATTTTTGCACAGTGCGAGTTACTACTGCTGTCACACTATATGGGAGCCAGTGTGCGGGACAAGTTCTCCAGCAGGAACGTAACACATTGTGTCGCAGACTCTGTGACCAGTGCCAAGTATGAGGTATGTTGACTTGTTGACTTGTTGCCGTAATTGCGGCATTGCAACAAAATTGTGCATACGTGATTAAAGTAGTAGTTTCTTGAAGAGGGGTGCACACAACAGAGATATTTTTTGTTTTGTTTATTGTTCAACATAATGCACTTATCTATCACATAGTTTGCTCCCCTACTTATAGTTCTCTGTATTACTAACCATAGTGAGGGACAGGAGAATTAAAGCTAACTTTGTTGCACATTGAAGCCCCGTCATTCTACTTAGCTGGCCTTTACCATTGGCTTCCGTAACAGTAACGGTAAATGTTGTGTTTGTTTGAAGTATCTGTAAGCTCAAGCTGAAAACATATGTTGTGAATGGATTTTTCTTACCTGCAAAAACTGTTTTAGCCCTTTGAGTGCTCACTCATAATTGATTAGTTTGTCTTTTAATGATGCTGCAGCCTACCAGAGTGCTCTTTTGTTATGTTCTATGTCTAGTCGTAACCACATCAATTTATTTGTTTCCCGGAATGGAGAGAATTTCAAAAAAGTAGCACAGTCTTACAAGTATCCTGCTTCTGTGGTGCTGCTTGTGCAGCTCTGTGATGCCCTGGACATTCCCATCATGAAGAAAGAGTGGCTGCTTGAAGCATGGGCCCATCGGGATGAGAAGGACTTCTCTGTTACATCAGAGTCCATGGTAAGCTCATGCCATTGGCTCCTTGATACCAGTCACCTATGCCTTTGTGCATTCATTGTGCCAAGAATCTGGTTGACCTCCTTGCCTTTCTGTTTTTCCCTTTTCCTTCTTTCATTGTGACAAGAAGCTAAACCTTGAGCTACAAGAATAATCCATATACAATAGAAGCTCGCTTATACCATGAAGGAAAGAAAGCTTAGGAGAGGCCCTCATTATCTGAGCTCAAAATGTGTGCCAGAAGTCAATTGCTTTTGAAGAGGGTGCTGGCATGCCCTGGTCCACCGTCACCTCATGTGGCTCATCTTTGCAAGCGAGGCCGTTTGTTTGCTTTGGTTTTCATGGTGCTAGCAGCCCTTGTGCAAGATAGCTGAACTGTGTCCAACTGTCAAGAGGTGTCCCTCAGACTCAGCTTCAGAAATTGCGATGTAACCATCTTTCTAATTTTGTTTGCTTCCACTGTGCTCATACACACACTAATAAGAAAAGTGTGCAAAGAAGGCATACTAGATCTTTTTGCATTTGTTTTCATTGGACTAAAGCTGCACAGAGGATCTACATAGTTAGGCCAGAGCTTTGACAAAGGTAACCACTGGGCACCTGCACTTTCTTAATCATTTTAAGGTGAATGTGTTTCATTATGTTTAAAGGACTTCCTTTAACAACCCCTGCCCTCAACTCAATTTCATAGGGTCCCGTGGTTGTGGGTTCATGCGATTATCTGCAATTTTTGTTGTCAACCAATGACGGATGGATGCTTAGTGACATCACTTTCACCAAAATTGTTTCTACTAGGCACCATTATGTGCTGCTGCAGTCAGCAGTGATGTAATGGTTTCTTTGCATGCTTAAAATACTAAATATCTTGATATCGACAAGCCCCCGTAGGATGCTGCAAACGTCTGGGTGTCGAGTATTTGTATGACCACATTCCACGACATCACAAAGCACGACCAGTTAACGAGATGTATATACCCATCCCCTCGCGCTAGATTAGACAGTGAGCAAGCAGCATACTACAGACAGCTGCAAACGAATTCCTACAGAAGCCTCATACTTGTGTATGCCATGTACCCAGACATGTACACTACAAACAATTGCAGATCGCATGGCAAGGTCGCCACATGCTCATTGGGAGTGTCGGGACAATTCTGACAATGGTGATCCATCCATCTCCTCCATTACCACCTCCGCTCGCGCTGGAAGACCGCACTGCTCAGGTCAAACCCAACAGCACAATTCTGGGCTGTCCAGTGAGTTGAGGAAGCTGCTTCCATAGAGGTCTTGGAAATGCACAGATGCCCTGTCTGGCAGCTGCCCACGCCCACGTAATAGACCCTGGACTCACGTGTTCTTGATTTGAAAAAAGTTTACGTTCTTCTTGATATCAATATTTTTGGTTGTCTATCGAACCTCGTTATAGGCGATGCGCAAAGCGCCGACGACGACATCTGCCGCCACGGCTCGGAAGCGTTGGTGGGTCCGGGCGAGCAGTACTCCCGCGAGCGTGTACGCAAGTGCACGGATGGATGTGTTTTTATCATGATTTAACGACTCTGCCGGGCTTCAGCGATGTCGAAAAATAAGTGCTGCATTGTCGGCTGCTCAAACACACAAAACAAATCGCCAGGAACGCCCTTCTACAGGTTTCCGGTGCTATTTCATGAGCGAGAGCGACGGCGGATTGCGGTGGAACACTGCTGAAACAAGGCAATCGCGCTTTGTTTACGGCAGTGTTAGAACGATTACCGTGTTTTTATTTCTCCATTTATATCACTACGTCTTCAGCGAACGCTACTACATTTACACTTGGTCGCCTCGCTTGCATTGTAGACGCTACAATGCACATGAGGTTGTTATTACTGATAAGACGAGATGCCTAGGCTCTCTTGGCGCGAAGCGTAATGCCAGAGAATGTGGGGCAGGTGACGGCTCCTTTACAAAAGCGCCGTAGAATCACACGTGTGCTGCACGAAATCAGCTGCATTCTACCTGTTGATGGCACTGGTATGTGATCACCGGTGCAGAATGTTCGCTGCGCGCTCGCCTCAATTATATGCATATTGGCTGTAAAACATGGCACCTGTGCGCATTGAAGGCTTTGACGATCACGTAGAACCTAGCGCCATTTTGCAACACTTGGTAATAGCTTGCAGAAAACCTAGCAAATACGTAGCCAAGCTGCTATGACAAGCTAGGTGACCACCAGCCCCGCAGTGACTCAGTCTCGCGCCACTAGCGCAAGCTGCCGAGATATATTTTCACAGGTTTATCGTGCTGGTTTCAAAGTTTTACCAATGCTGATCCCTCGCGTGGCCGCACCCGTCAAATCCATGCGCCGGTGCGACAGCGATCCCTCAAAATCTACTATATAAACACATGGCACGTAAACGAAGCTACTGTGTCGAGAAAAAAGCGTTGGTTCACGCGTCAACGCATGCAGGCATTAGTGATCGGGACGTTATAAAGAAAGCGGTGCGATGAGCTCCACTTCGTAGGGAAGCTTGTTGACGCTTGTCTGTGGCAAACACTTGGCGCGCATGGTGACATTTTCATTCCACACAGCTGTGACATTGGACACATGTCCACTATTATCATGTGCAGCTCCTACGGGCGCACTAAAGCCGCAAAAGTAATTATCAGGGACGCACACAAGCGGCAAATCGCACGCGCGCTCTTCCGTCATGCTTGCAGTGAAATGAGGCATCTGCTACACGACCCACCAGCGGTTCCAACGGCCGCCGCTACGCGGCTTTCAGTGGCGCCCCTATAGGCGCTGCGCATCACGTATAACGTAACAGGATATACAGTAGAGACCATTTATAACGTAACCGCTTATAGTGCAGGACCGGTTATAATGCGATTTCTTCTGACCCCGTTTACTCTCCCATAGAACTTAAGGTATATGCATACCACTTATTGTGCAGCTCCACGAGATGGAAGACCAGTTATAATGCGGCTGCCAGGAAATCAACGGGCAATTGAGGTAGCTAGCAGGCTTCACAATGGAAGTGCACTGCTCAAGAAGAGCGCAACGAATCGCCATGGAGGAGGACAAAGTACGGAACGAATGAACAAGGAGCGGAAGGAAGAAAAAAAATAAGACTGCACCAGCAGAACGTCGCAGGCAAGCCCTGTGAGGATAGGATTGCCAAGGCAACGGAGAGTGATGCTACGGCCGTTTATCAGCTCTGAACGCGCGCCCGCGATCGCATTGATGTCCGCATTACCGCTGTTTGTATTCAGTTCCTTTTTTTTTTTTAATCGTTTCACGCGCACTGCCCTTGAATCACCCTGCGAGCACGATTTCTTGTGCACCCGATCCCTGTGTTGTCAAGGGCAAGCTTCCCGTGTGGTGCGTCACCCGCGACCCCACAAACAAGGCCTAACGAGCACTGAGCACTACCTTTTTGGTGCTGGCTGCAGGTAGAGTGCCGCAGGCGACTGTGGTTCATGGCGGCTGAAATTAAAACGCGGCCGAATCACTTCGACAAGGGAAGCGAAGGCATGGATGACAGGTGCACCACTCGAATGGCGGTTTGTCATCGTTACGTTTTTGACATCGCACATGCGTCAGAGAAAACCAATGATAGCATGCAGCAATCAATTAGTTCCCGTTTCTGCGCAGTCCAGTTCCACGGGAAGTCCGCATAAATGGTTACGTCGCTATAGTGCATTTTTTTTTCTCTCTCTTTTTCTTTTTGCACTGCGTGGTTGCGGACTTAAATTCTTGAAATATCCTGAATTTTTTTTTCTTTTCTTAAGCGGGTGAAAGCAGCCCGGTCGCGCGCTTCGAATGTCTAACACGTGCCGCTGCCTGCTTGACAGTTTTTACACACGTGTAGACTTTGAAAAATGTTGTTTTGGTTGCAGTGCAGTACCGCTTATAGTGCGGGTATTCACGATTCCAGCTACTTATATTATAAGCTGTCTATGGTGTAACAAAATAATGGATATAATGAAGTACCGTAAATAAAATCATTCTTGAGATCCCCATAGACACACATGCATTTGAAACCTTGTTTTAACGATGCAGAATGGACTGTTCAACCTACATAACGAGCCAAAATCGTCTCCGAAACCAGTTTCGATTGTGGGCGCGTTTGTGCCAACAAAATTGCTTCCTGCGGTGTTCAGCACAGTGACTCAAAAATCCTGCGGCCCGTTGAAACTGCCACATGTAGACGCGTGCAAGCAGCAGTGCGCACCAATATGTGCCTTCCCCTGTCTTTGCCGTGCATCTGAAGAACTCGACGGAAACTCAGTAATCAAGGAGAGCGAGAATACCTCGTGAGCGGTGATAAACAAGGTAACAGCAGCACCAATAAAGGTACAAATCAATTTCCGCTGCCCCTGCAAGGGCATGCTGACCAAGATAAAAATCAAGTTTCACGCGCCTCCGTTACGATCACGTGGTGAAACTGAAACTGCAAAAGCGCGTTGCCGCAGACTGGTGCGACGTGCTGAAGCTAAAAATCAGTTCCGTTTATCGCTGCAAGAAGGTAGCGACAAATTTCAAATGCTTCTTGTAAGTCCTAAGAGGTGGCAGCACCTCCCAGTTTGCGTGCAATGTTATTATGGCGCGAAATTTCAAACAGAGGGTCGAAACTGTACCCGTACGGCAAAGGCCTTGTGGGATAGAAAACCGCCGCTACACATATATGGCAAAAACCTTCAAAAAGTTAAGCAGACTGCAACATCTGTTGTTGATTATACTTTGAAGTACCATGTCCCATAGGGTAACCAATATTGTTGGTTCAAGCTCAGTTTCTAGTGAAATTTCGTTTTAGGTTCAGTTTTTGGTTGGAGTATGGGCTTAGTGTCACATAGGTGCAGTTTACAAAATTTGCTCTCCTGTTAAAGTGTAATATGTATTGGGCAGAAGGATCATTGCCAGAATGGCCGCCTTGGTAAACACTACGGTAACATCAAGAAAGGGAATCTCCCTACTCACAGCAAAAGGCGGAACTTTTGTAAGCTTTTATGCATGGTTTCCCCAAGAAATCACTGAAATCATTGGATAAAAAAATGAATATTAAAAACAAGGGCTAAACAGTCTCCTTTGGTTTCAGATGAAGCTTCGCTTGGAAGCCTTCAGGGGTCTCCAGCTCGCCTTCCTTGGTTTCGCTGACGATGAGCGCCAGCACATGGAGGAAGTGGCTGTTGCAAATGGTAAAGTGCTGCCACCACATGTTTCCATATATATGAAATGGCTGAGTACTGGTAAACATTAAAGTTGGGTGTGGCTGCATTTGATCAGCCATATGTACAAACACAACTGGACTCCCTGCACGTTGACAGTGTTTCTCAGTGTGTTTTCTGGACAGCATGTTGCTCACCAGATATTGTGGTTGTGCATGGGTGTTTCTCAGTAAACTCCTGACTACTGGATTTGACGCTCGCATTTTTAGTCTAGTTCTGCACACTGCAGGGCTACTTGGTGCATGTTGTCTTGAAAAAGTGCGCAAGACAGTACACAGGGGAGAGAGATGGGAGTTGCGTACACTTTTGTTTCTCTTCCTTGCATGCTGTATTCTTTGCTCATCATCCTTTCTTTTTTTTTTTTTTTAACACTGTCACAGACAGAGTTCACCAATACTCCCTTCAACAAAGTTAACTGTGCTGAATTTCCTTCATAGGAAGTTATGAGCATTTTTACGAATGACTGTTTTTGCATGGTTCAGGGCACGTCCACGTCTTAATGCTTCTACACCTCTGGCTGCACAACTCAAAGCATTGGTAATGAAGGAAGTTGTGACTAAAAATAAAATACCGCTACATTAAAGTTGCTTAGTACATTGCAGGAACTCTGGACAAACATTTACTGTAACTAGGAATCCTCCACTATGGCATCTCTCATAGACCCAATAATAAGCCTCATTAATCAAGGTTCGATTAGAATTTCTGCTTATTCCTTAGAAAGTTATCCCCCTCTGTTTGTTTCCTTATTGTCTTTATGGGGTGTTGAGCCCCAGGATGCTGTTCCGAGTGCACAGCACTGTTCTACATACTGATATGCATAGCTTGTCATTCACCAACCCGTGAAGCCCTGTGAAATGGTAGGTTGTCTTCCAGAACATATAGTAGGAGCGGAGCACACATGCATTTGAAACTTTTTAAAGAAAAATCCAGTATTGTCACATTCGATTTGGCTTCCAAATAGCCGACTTGCATGCGCCTTATCTGCACACCCAAAATTACTGCTAACGCACTGCTTAAAACTAGAGCTGTGCGAATATTCGAATAATTTTTGAATAGCACTTGCTATTTGATTCAATTTGCACTTAACTCCTACTATTTGATAGTTCGAATAGCAAGTTGGTAAAGAAATTGTAAATTAAGGGGGAAAAGTATGGTGTCATGACAGGTGGCCCATCCCTACTAGTGTGCTTCGCCGCATAACACTGGTGTACTGTGGCGAAACTGACTCATGTACAGCGGCGGGGCTAACACCTGTAACTGCGGCAAAGTTAAAACTTGAGTACTGCAGCGAAGTTGACACTCGCATATTGCGGCGAAGTTACCTCAGCTTTCTGTTGCGCAGTTCAGTGTCAGACTGGCCTTCAGGGCTTTGGAATGACACTGTGGAAATATATACCTCATGCAACATTTTATTTTGTTTATGTTTAACAGTACATTTCTCCATAATTTGATATGATATTATTCAAAAATATCCGAAAAATAATTTGTTTGATTCACGCTTGAACATAAATATTCAAATTCGCTTCGCACTCAAAGTTTTGCTGTTTGCACAGCTCCACTTAAAACTGTGTTAATGGCACTTACTCATACCATAAGGAAAGGCGTATTTTTCAACACCACGAAAGCAAGACAGGCACCAGGATGGGCATTCAACGTGTTGTCTATTTTGCTTTCATGGTGTCGTAAATTGCGCCTTTCTTTACGAGATGTTTCACCAACTAACCTTTCGTAAAGTACTTGCTCATCGTTTTGTTTAGCCATGGAAGCCAAATGTTTGGCTGGGGTCACTGCAGTCAAGTGTAGAACAGACGCATATTATGCCAGTTGGAAAGTGTGTTGGATTACAAATTGCGTGCCACATTAAAAATGTCAGTCACAACTTTTTTGGATTTATCTGCTGTCAACATAACTGGATCAAGCACTTTCCAGGAAAAGTCACTAGTATTGGTTGTGCCCATACTGGTTGATGGCACCGTGAAAATGTGTTGAGATTCTTTGACTGAAGTGTTGTCTGGGATGCAGGAGCTCGGGTGGTGGAGCCAACAGACCCCGGCTGCCACTTCCTTGTGGTTGACGACTCTAACCCTGTGGCACCTGTAGTGCCTTTGGACATTGGCCACAAAGTTCAAGTAGTAAAATCTGAGGTGAGCACAGTAATCAGGAAAGCAGGATACCTATGGCTGCGCACAGCATTGTTGGTTGCATTGCCCTGTAATATTCTGCTGCCTTTTTCTGTGACAGGCTCTTTAGGTTTAATTGTTTTAACTGGCTTTAAGAGCATGTTAGTTCCCCTCATAATTACTATTGCTTATTACATCTTTGTATATGATACAGAATGGTTTTATTTGTCTGGAAACTAGAGCACCTCTTTGTCAAAGTGAAAGAAGTTGTACCACCAGAAGTATCTGCATTGTTTCATGTGCTGGTTGTTTTGTGAAGCCTGAAGCCTTTTGCTATTTGTCTTGTGAAACAACCTTCAGCATTTTTTGCTGAACTTAGCATTTTTTTATTCCGTTTTTGCTCACAAGTTCTGGTGCCATATAAATTAGCTGTCTGGTTGCATAAGGAGTGCTACAGAAGTCAGTCGAGAGCAGATGTTTCGTTAAGTTTCCAGGCACTGTTTTCAAAGTAAGAACAGAAAGGAATCCCTTTAGCATAAGAGAAATTTGGATGACATTCTCAACTTTTAAGCTGAATATTTTTGCGTGCACCTCAATTTGTACTGATACTTTTTTCTCTTTCTCTGCAGTGGTTTTGGGCGTGCATTCAACACGCTCGGTGCTTCATGGCTGGGGCTTACTATTATGAGCATGTAAGTTTACCTCTTTATGGTATTGTGTTCTTATGATGCATGAGGATTCTTGCTGACCAGAGTGTGCTGAAGCTTCATTAAATTTGGAAGATATTACTCACATCTCTCTAGCGCTTGCACATGTGCAAGAATTTCTGTAGTCATTATAGTGGTGCAGGCGGAGAGTAAATTGAAGAAAGCCAAGAAAATTTTTGCTTAATGTGCTGTGTCACATTGACCATCTACATGCAATGCAATCAATTTCAGGCTTCTTTCATGCTAAACTATGGTATTGTAGTGGCCAAGCTCTCTCATGAATGGGGTTACTCTCAAAGGATTATTTTGTTTATGTGCATGAGCACACCAGATAGGAGATTTTGCTTGCGCCTTGGCCAAGTTGACATAAGCATTGTTTGCTTTATTATTTCGCATTATATATATATAATGTATAATATTAATACATTATAATATATAATGTGTTTGTGTGTATATGCCTGCACATGCACCTGCTGTGGCGACTGAGAGCGGTGCCCTTTGGCCAAAACGTGAAATATTTTTGAAGGGAGCTCCTTGACTATGATAGCAGGGCTAAAAAAAGTGCAGCTTATGTCTGTGGCCATGGTAACACTGGCCTTGCAGTGATGTTCATGACAGTATACCTAAATGCTGAGTTGGCGTGATTCTTGGTGCATTGTCACTGCACACCTGGGGAAGGCCCAATTTTTTGTATCAGTGGCATGAATTGCACATGTACAAAACACATTCTGTCGTCCCATCATACACAATATCACTTGAAATGCTCTTGAGCACCCTGCAAAAGCAGTCTGACATGGCTTCTTCAGTCCGATTGATGAAGCCAGTGCTCCCATATCATTCCTTGATATTGTAATTGGACAATGAGTACTCGACAACTGCTATTAATCTGAAAGGTGCCCTTTAACACTTTTCTTGCAATCATTTTTTTATTTGTGGGTCATGTAGACAGATGGCTGGGTATAGTTTTGGCGTAGATCAAGCCACCCATGTAAACTGATTTAATATTTTAATAGTGTAATGAAGTCGTCACATCGCTGCCAACTGCATCAATACATAGTGGCGTTCACCAGAACTATTTGTGCAGAAGTTATGAAATACCTTGCAAGGCTGCGATTGGACAAAAGTA
This sequence comes from Hyalomma asiaticum, assembly GCA_013339685.2. NCBI lineage: Eukaryota > Metazoa > Arthropoda > Arachnida > Ixodida > Ixodidae > Hyalomma > Hyalomma asiaticum. Next base: position 151,803,203 of record CM023482.1, read on the forward strand.
AAACTACAAGTGGACACTGCTCTATATAGGAAAACACAGTAATATTTGGTTTTGTTTTCTCCTTGTGTGATTTTTCATTGTGCATCAAAACACCAGAGAAGCTAATAATTCACAGCAAGGCAAATTTAGACTCCGCGTTTGTTACTATGGCAATGGCATCACGACTACAGTAAAGAACAAGTAAAGAACTTCCCCTACCTAGGCACTTCGAGCCAATTTCACTGGCTGCGCGTTATGACGGATGTGTAAGTGAAATGCAGTTGCCTGATCCTGCGAAACTCGAGCTGAGGGCTGGAATTCTTTTGTTAGTGTTTTGAATGTTGTTGACCTTATAACTTCGAACTGCAAGCTCCTATCACTGTCGTTCTTTCAGAATTTGTCTGTCCGTTCTTCAGTCTATGCAACGCGCTAATAAAAACGGCCACTTGAAAAGTGTTCGAGGGACCTTTAAAAAAGAACAAGCCATCTTGTGAAACTTAGAAGCCTCTGATTCTTTGGAGTTGCTCACTCTACGTCTTGTATGGCAGGCTCCAGTAGTAGCAGCAACTCCGTCACGGTCATCAACTGGTGCGCCACGTTCAGAAAGCAAGCGGCGCAAGCTGCGCGAGAGCCTCGCCCAACAGCTGGCCCAGGAGGCTGAGCAAAGTGTGCTCGTGGATCCCTTCTCTCCGGAAAGCCCCCGGCACCGCAGGCGTGTCTCAGCCAACAAGTCTATCACTGTCCTTGACATTACCCTCTCGCCTGACAAACAACTTTCCACAGGTAAGGAACCATTTAGTCTGCTCACCCGACTTGGGAGTCAGTAAAATCACTTGGAATCGCTCAAAATCAATTGATATCTAGTTGCGTTGACTTGAAGCAGGTAAAATGGAATGTGTGCCCTGTTCATTTGAAAATACATGACTGCTTCGTGGTTCTCAAGAGAACCGATTTCAATTGATACCTGAAAAATAGATGATTTCCGGTATGTAAAATGAAAGGTTTGGATTCACCATATCTATGTACCATGTGCGAAAGCTTTATTCATTCTAATAAAATGTTGCGGGTTAATTATGAGGCTCCACCTTATTAGGGGAGTAGTACAAATACAGAAAAAAAATTTTGGCAGGCGAACTCATTTTGGCTGCTTCTTCCATTTCTGATTGGCTTGTTACTCGATTGTTATAGCTTGGTGTATAAGTTGTTGCATCAACACAAACGAAAGCTGTTCACTTGTGCCAGTTATGAAACTCCTCGTGAGGCCACCAGCAAAAATGACAAGTGCAGTAAGCAGATAATTCTCAAAGCAGTGATGCATTTTCCATTTGAGAACTTGGGTTGTATGCCACTACCTCTGTCCATATGTTTGCACATTCTAGAAAAAAAGAAAGTGGAATAGTGAAACAGCTTGCACGTGGAAGGCCTGTGGGGTGCATGGAGGATGGGTGGGAAAGGTCTTATTAACGCCACAAGGGTCTAAGATATCCAGGTGGGAACAGGTGTTGCCGGGACATAGGGGGAGCCATCTTGTACACGTGGCTCTGACCCCAAGGAAAAAACAATTTGATGCTGTGACACCTTTCAACAACACAGTGAAGTAGCATTCATTTCTCTGTGCTTCTAGTAGTACAGATAAGAAGTGTGCCGTAGTCAATGTGCATTGTAGGGGATACCCAAATTGAATGTAAAGCATTGAGAGGCTGCCACCACAACTAGAAAGAATAAAAACAAATAAAAGGGCACACTTGGTCAACCAACTGGAAGTGGGCTAGGCTAACTGACGTAGTATCCAAGGAGGCCGGACATAGCCATAGTCTTGCGGAATGCGAGTTGAGGTTGAGTGTAAAGGGTTGGTGAAATTTCAGAAGCCTGCAATTTTTGTCGCTCTGTATGCTGTTCTCAAATTTTTGTAAGGGTGCACTTTGGAAGTGAAACCTTCTGATGCGGCAAAAGCATACTGCTGCAGGCATTACACTGTACTTCACTATTGGAAAGAGACAGTCATGCTGCTTCAAGTGGGTGAAGGGCCTGTTTAACGCATGCATCCCATAAAAATGTGAGAGTCTAAAATAAATGCATAAGCATTCTTTATGCCTTGAGTGCGGCTTTGGGAGAAACACTGAATTCCCACTTTTCCCATTTTCTAGACACTGAAACATGCAGAGCTTATTTAAAGACTTGTTTATCTTGAATTATCACTACATGTATATCGAACTATTTTCCATCCCCTTTAGGTTTAAGATATCAAGGTTTGATTGTAACTTGTTTAGATTATTTCATAGGACCTTCTTACACTCACTTTCTTCTCCATTGTGAAGCTTGTAGCTTCACTTTTGGAAAGCACTGCGTGTAGGCAAGACTGTAGCATCAGAGTTCAATTTTCAGATACCTTTATTCTTTATCGCCCGCCGCAGTGCTTGACACAGAAGGCCAAGAGAACAAAGAGCCATCTGACCTGACACGCATGTCCAAGCGGCAACAGGTCTGCATGGAGCTGCTGCAGACCGAGACCAACTACGTTGCCATTCTGCACTCCATTCTCACGGTATGGAAACTAACCTCTGCATTAGCCTTGGCCTGCATAGGAAATGGCAAGGTTTATTCATAAGATCTAGCAACTTGAGTCAGCTCAGAAGTTATGAGATCTAATAATTTAGTGTTCTGTAATATATTTAACTACATTTAATGCTTTTATTAGGATTTCACAGGACTGGAAAAAATGTCAAAATTAACCGAATGTTGGAGTTGCCAAGAAAACCTTAAACAGATGTATCCTACACCAATGATATGAATATTTGAAATTTCAAGTACTTTTTTAATAGCATTTGCCATTTGATTTGATTTACACCTAACTTTTACACTTCCAATTATTCAAAGTTTGTAATTAAGAGGCAAAAAATGCTGTCTTGTGACAAGTGGTTCATTCCTGAATCTAGTACACTTCGCCACCCAACACTCGTTTACTCTTGGTGAAGCTAACTACTGGTGTACTGCAGCAAAGCTAACTTTTATGTACTGCAGTGAAGCGAACACTTGTGTACTGCAAGGAAGTTAATGCTTGTGTACCACGGAAAAGTTGGTTCTTGCACGTTAACAGTTTTCTGTTGGACTGTTCTTTTTCTAGAGACAACATTGTGGGCATACATTAGCCGTGCAATAAATTTTTTTTCCTATATTTTGCAGTACTTTTCTCTATGATTCAACATGCCATTGTTTGAAGAATAGAATATTCAAGCATTAGAAAAATATTGTATTTGATTTGTACTTAAACATTAATATTTGAATGTGCATCGCACTCAAAATTTTGCTATTTGCACAGCTCCAATAAATATACAAATTCTATTCGTATTTCGCGTAAGATCTGTCTAAAAACCACCATTAATGTCATCTTACAACTTCACCGTGGCATAAAACTCCTTTGTCCTAATTCAACCATAAAATGTGTGACCTGCCCCCTCTTCTTCCTTGTTACTACCACCACCAACACCACCACGCACATGTGACTATAACATCTGCCAGTAAGGTGGTCATCACTACGTTATTCACTCATTGAGATGTTGCCCGTGAGCTTGACGTCAGCATGCAGACCATGGTGGAATCGCTGACTTCTAACAGCTTCCGCAGTGTTTGAGATTTTTGATATAGCTCATTGCACTGGCTCAAAACAACCACTGAACACTGCATCCGCTGATGATGAAACCCCAGTCTGTTGTTACTGGTGACGCGACCATAGGTATGTCCACTTCGCTTTGAAGGCACGCGTGAACTATCTGCTAACGGTCAAAACCGAACTGCTGAGTGTCGAAATTATTGCAGACACAACTGTGGTTGATGATGATGCATTTATAGGCAACAACCGTGCATTCCTGTAGCCATGTCCACTACCTACATGCAAAAAGTAAAAACAAAGCTACATACTGTGCACCGCATCTGCTGCAGGCAAAATTATGCTTGCCAGCATCGTGGATAGTGTCCATGCGATCCTAAAGGCATGCATGGTCTGCGTGGGATAAGTCGAGGGAAAACTGCTGTTTGCCACAGCCGCTCAGTAAAAACTTAGCTCACTGGTACGTAGTCATGGATGATAAGTATGCACTCCTGGAGGCATGCACCAATACAAAACTACTGTTTGCCGTAGCTGCTGTGAAACAGACAGTCGACACAGTCAACAGCTACTGATGCTATCACACAGTTTGCATGCACGGTCAAAACAAAGCCAACTTGCTGTGGCAGCCATGCTTTTCTGAACGCACATGACTAACACAGTGTCAAGCACGGCGGTAAATGCAAATAGGAACGAAGCGTTCTGGCCTTCCTGTCACTTCCGCATGATTTGTGCTGATGGTGACTTAGAGTTGTTTCAGTCTGACAGGATATTTGCTTTTTCATATCACACATTTACAGCGCTTGGCATGCTCCTATGATCATCCTAATTAAATGGAGTGTATAGCTGAACTAACAACAATTTGATACCCTTAATTAAACAATGTATATGCATGCCAGGACCAGAGAACAAGGCTGAGTTGTACGTTTTTCTAAATTAAGGGGGGACATGGTTCTTAGAGATAACATAGGTTATTTCTCAGCCAAATTAGATGTAACTGCACAGCTTTGTCCAGTCCTTTTAGCTTTATTTAACTATCCAGTTATATTTTACACAGATCAATTATTTCCAGAGATACAGTCAAACCTCGTTAATACGTACCCGCTTAATGTGTAACTCTGGTTTAAACGTAGTCGCGAAGATTCCCCCACCCAGTCCCCATTGAACCCCATGTATTGGCTGACCGCTTAAGCCGTAGTCGCTTGTTGCATTACATACGGTTAGTACGTACCATTTTATTGTTTTTATATGTTCACAGGCAGAAAATCGGCAAAATTTCACTTGCGCAGACGTTCGATTCACGAGCGGCGACGACCGGACTAAATTGTCAGCGATAGTGACGTCAAAACATGGCCACGTTGACGTATTCTCTCTTCGTACAGCTGTTGCCGATCGAAGTGCGCAAAAGTATGGCCTTGAGATTGGTAAACTGCAGCAATAGTGACGTCAAAACATGGCCACGTTGACGTATTTTCTGTTCGTACAGCTGTTGCCGATCGAAGTGCGCAATAGTATGGCCTTTGAGATTGGTAAACTGCAGCGATAGTGACGTCAAAACATGGCCACGTTGACGTATTTTCTGTTCGTACGGCTGTTGCTTATCAAAGCGCGCGAAAGCATGGCCTTCGAGATCGCCACGTTGACGTATTTTTTGTTTGTATGGCCTACGAGATTTGTTTTTGTTAGTCCGCAGCGGCTGACGGTAGGGGAATTCGCTGACTTTTGGGATCCGCCACGTTTCCTTTTTTCTTTCTCTTCTTTCTTTCTCCCGTGTCCGCCAGTGGTGTTTTGCGCAGTGGTGTGTTCTTTAACAACGGTCTTTCGCACGGCGCATCTTTTTTTATTGTTTGGTGCGCGTGTTGTGCGATTTAATTCGCACGTGAGGACTGCTATGCCGAAGTATCGCGTTTTGAGTGTTAAGGAAAAACTGGAAATCATTCGCACCATTGAAAATGGAGCGAAGAAATCTGCGGTAGCCCGTGAAAAGGACTTGCATCTGACGACTGCGTGCGGGATATGGAACGCTCGCGAAAAGTTGAGGGGCGGCACAGGCAGCAATCTGAAGAGGTGCCGCATCAGAGACTCTGCGTTTCCCGAAGTGGAAAAGGCCCTGCTTCTTTGGTTAAAGGAGGCGCGGAGCATGAACCTGCCTGTAACTGGACCGCTTCTTACTGAGAAAGCGCTAACTTTCGCAGCTCAACTGAATTGCACAGGTTTTGATGCCATCGCAAAACCTGTGCAATTCAGTTGAGTTGAGATGCCGTCGTCGCGGCGAGGCCACCACGGCGGCAAGTGAAAATAACAGATTTTTGTGCTGCCTGCCCTTGAATAAAGCTTGCGTACCTGTGTGTGCGTGAGTGTGTTTATGGGGTTCGTGACGTTCATTTTTGGCTGGTTAGTAGCCACTAAACCGGCACTGACGGTTAATTCGTACATCGCTTAGTGCGTACCCAAACGTCATTCCCGGCCAACTACGTATTAACGAGGTTTGACTGTAATTAGCAATCTCATTCTATTGTTTGCCGAAACAATGAAAAATTATCTATTAAACGTAACATTATTATAAACCCATATATGGATACTGGAAAGCCTAAGGAGAGCAACGCTGCAAGGTGATTGGAAATTGAACAACTACTTCTCAATTTACACCACTAATGAGTTCATGGTCTACACCTAGCCAAAAACATGATAATTTTAAAATTAAAATAAAAAGAAATTTGAACTGTAGATTGAAAATCTGCTTGCAGCATTGCTTTCTATGCATATTTAGCTACACTGTGCAAAAGGAATTGTAGCTCTAGCTTTCCGAGGTCAACTTTTACAGAAGAGGCAAACAAGCGAAGCGGCCAAAATCAATTTAGCAACAATTAGCGCTCAGACACACCTCATATTGGTGTTACAAATTAGTTTTACGGCAAAAATAATGAGATGAGAAGCTAGGAACTTTGCACATTTGTGCAATTTGTGCAAAAATAGATAGAGATTCTGAAAATGTCAGCTTCAAAAAGTCAAAAAAATTTTTTTTGCAATTTTCGGCCTTCTAAGACCAGTGTCCTCCCTTAATGGGAGTCTAGCTAAATTAATGAGCTCTTGCTGTGTCTGCATGCAGCCATTGAACTGGTGTGCTATACATGGTACAAAAGAGTTTGCGTTCCACTGTCATTGGAAAATAGCTGCAGAAGGTAGGAACTGGGCTCGGCAAGGTCAAGTTAAACAGCTGTATGCCATACTGCCTTCGATCGCTGCAGAAGCAAAACTGGTGAGGGTGACACTTGCAGTTTTGATAATATGCTCATAAATGTTGTAGTGCCTTGTGCAAGTGTTGAAGCAGGAAGGATTTAGTAGGCACTGATGTTCACGCATATCAGTTAATGTGCTTTACTTCATAGGGTGTAGGCAGTTTATAATGAGTCATCAGAGTCTTAAGTATGTGAATTAGATACCGCATTATGACGAAAATGTTTGTTTTAGTATTCCATGTGTGCAAAACATAGGTAGATGTCCACTTGTGTCAAATTAAACTTGTTGTATCATTTATATTTTGGGTGCGTGAGGTGGCCACATGGTGTACTTAATCGTGGGTTGCCCTAATCAAAATGCCTGAAGCCAGTGGCCAATCATCATACCTGTAATTGCATTGTAGCTGTTCAAGGCGCCCCTGGAGGACCCTGGCAGCATGCCAGGGGAGCCGCTGCTGGACCCTGCTGAGGTGCGGCTCATTTTTGGTCACCTGCCGCCCATATACGAGGTGCATCGCAGCCTGCAGCTTCAGCTGCAGGCAATGCTGCGCGCCTGGTCTGACGATCATTCCGTGGGTGAAGCAGTATTGGCACACCGTGAGGCATTTGAGAAGGCCTACCCGCCCTTTGTCAACTCCTTCGAACGTGCCAAAGAAACCCTTGCCCAGTGTGACCGGCAGAGGCCTAGGTTTCATGCCTTCCTCAAGGTCTGTAGCGTTTTTACATGTACAGTCATACCTTAGTATGGACAATTACCTAGATTGAACCCTTGTCGATATCTTTGTGACGCAGTTGAGATGGGATGCAACATTCAATAGCCAAAAATCACCCCAAAAATCGCATTTTTATTCTTATCTTATCACGCTCTCTAGGCTCTTCTGTGCCTATCTGCAAATTTTGGCTTTGGAATTGTGTTTATCCTATGCATTATAACAGATAAGAACAGAAACTATGTTGACATGGACTTTTATATTGTAGGCATAAACTTGCCTTGGCAACACCATGTTGGTCTTGCTTGGAAGTTCACATTTCCAGCATTTTGTGTGTGTGTGTGTCAGCAATCAACCGTGTGCACCTCACGAAAGCGAATGAAGCAATGCCAAAGTTGTGCACAGCATATGCTTCTATTGATTGCTTCATGCACATGACCAAAATTTTGGTTTTTGACTGGCTAGGAAAGCATGCTTTTTCAAAAATGGCATGTTCATATCTCTCCACATCCAAATTAGCAGTTTGGTCACCACCTCTTACATTGCAAGGTGGTGCTGTGCGTGTCATGTTGCAAATGTCTGTGGTATTTCAGAGGTGCCAGACAAAGCCTGAGTGTGGACGTCAGACACTGGCAGAGCTGATGATACGCCCCATTCAGAGGCTGGGAAGCATGATCCTTCTGCTCAAAGGTGCGCAGCCTTACAAATTATCAGTTAGAAGAATTTCTGCTGTCTCTTATACAAGCTTCTTTTGAGGCCCAGTGTTGGTTGTGTTGTCAAGGAGTAACCACCTCTTTCTGCGGCTCCATCTATTCTGCTTGTGACTGCTGTCTCTGCCACATATTTGTTATTTTTTACAAGCTTGGCTTACAGACCACTTCGGCACCACCAATACCTCGAGGAATGCCAAAACTTGTGGTTTCTTCACCCCTCCCCCCCCCCCCCCCCCCCTTTTTTTTTAATGCAAGACGTTCATTGTTAAAATGTGCAAGTTTTCTTAGTGTGCTTCTCTGCAGTGTGTCACATGTTCAAATAGCTCAGAAAAATGCAAGGCTGTGGAGAAGAGGTTCAGTTCATAGCGAAAAGGACCATTCAAGTCTGAAGCAATTACATGAAATAGTCATCCTAGATATAAGATATGCTGTATGCAGCAATGAATGGAACTGCATTATTGTAGTCAGCCTTTACAATAATTGATATCAAATTGGTTTACATCAGTGCATGATTGCAGACAGAAAGTGATTGTAAAATGTCTTTTGAATAGTGTAAATTAGCATGAAAATCAGCATTGAAGCATCAGCACACCCCTTTAGCTATTGTCGCATCTGTCTTGCTAATAAAATATGGGTCTGTGAATAGTATTTGAAGTTTCGAATATGAATTGAATATTTTCTGTATTTGATGCACATGCAATTTCAAAATTGGGTATTAAAATATTTCTGACTATTCAGCCCTGACCAAATATGCGCTAATTGTGGCAAACATTCAGACAGCTTCAAATATTTGAAGTAATGAAATATGCAAATGTTATGCATTGCTTTTATAGTAGGATTCTATATCACTAGGGTTTGTTCTAATATTTGGACGAATATTACTGCATTCAAGTTCGCTTCTATGCAAGTTTATAATTTCCAAAATTTTGAAGTATTCGAGACAACTTGCTCATACTACACGTTACTCATACCATACTCAGACAGGTTACTCATACTCATACTACTAGTTACTCATACTGCTGCCCTCAGCTGTTACATGTGTGTCAGTCAGCATTTCTGATATCAGCACAGTACACGTACATTAAATAGCAGCAACATAAATACATAACACAATAAGAGAACACAAGGTGTGCACACAGTATAGTCCATATACATGCTAAGAATAAAGAGTAGTACGTATACTGCACCTAAATACAATCCTAAATAAATAAATGATGTTTGTATGCATGTTTTTATGTTTACGAGTACTTTCTATTTATGTTATAACTGCTCTGAGTTGGCACTTGTAAGCAGGGAAAGCTTCTGGGGGATCCATTTTTTTAGCTTGAGATTTACTAGAATTTTCTCGCATTCTACAGTGGTCGACTTAAACGTGTGTATCATCCTTTGTGGCTTGATTGACATAATTCCTTTTTTTTTTTTCTTGCAATCACTTTGCAGCTTGTATGTGGATGGCATTAACTGAGTAGTGCTTTTACGGTGTAAAGCATTAAAATTGTATTTTTTCATTCTCAGAAATTCAGAAGCGCACACCCAAAAGTAACAAGGACTTTGAAGATCTGGAAAAAGCTGTGGCAGCCCTGAACCAAATTATGCTGTAAGTATTGGTTTTTCACTCCACTGGCGAGTCTCCCAATATTTCCATCTGGGTGGCGGGCAGAGATTTGGTGAGCTTGTGTGTCTTGGCCATTGCAGGTGTTCTATAGAATGTACTGCATATTTTTATTACTGTGTGTGCTTTTCATCTACATACAACTGCACAGAATCCAAGAATAAGCCAGAATTTCTTTTGCAGAAACATCAACGAAGGAAAACGTAAAACTGAGAGCCAAGTGGCTATGTTTGACATATTCAACGACATTGAGAAGTGCCCGGTAAGTGAAGCGGGTTCCCCATTCACTGCATGCATTTTCATATCGACCACAGGCCATGCTACACTCTTTCCTTTTGCGCATGGGATTCAGATTTCTGCACCATTTCAAGAGGAGGTGTTGCCTCAAAAGCTTATTTGTTTAAATACATGAGAAAGCATAAATAATTTTGTTTTGCCTTCACTGTGGCTAACCTGATGATCACGGTTGTATCCATCCTTATTTAAGCTCTCTGTGCTTTTTATAAATGTTGAATGTAGCAAAGTTTATGCGCGCAAAAGCTAAATCCCACAACACACTTCTAGAGTGGCGATAGTGATAATTTGCGTGGACGTTATTGTTAGCATTTTCCTTTAAGCAGCAGTTATGTTAAACAATATAAGCAAATGGTCCTTACTTCTCGAATAACTGTCATAAATGAGTTTCGGAAAGGCACTGTACACATTAAGAATTTTGCATAAAGTGGCAACTTATATAGCACTGTTATCATATTTATCTGCTTGGGGTTTTATGGCAGTGGTAGTTAATATTTATTTTATGTACAAATTTGGGCAATACAGTAGACTACCTTTCAGACAAACTTGAGGGGACCATGACAATTTGTTCTTCTTATCAGAAGTGCCTCCAAGAATGGAGTGGCCATTTGCCCAGTTGGATCCAAACATCTTACTTCAAAAAGTCAGTCAAGTAGACTTGCAATTCGGAAAAAATTACAAATGAAACCATATTTTTACCCAACTTGAAAAGTGTCTTCAAGCACTGGCAAGCAGCTGTAAATAACATTTAGTCTAATGATTTTAAGTGTCCTCCAGTACCTCCATGCTGCTGGGAAAGGTTGTTCATTACAGAACTTAAGCAGGCACAAGCTACCTCCCGTATTCTTCGAAAGCGCTTCAAGCACTTTTCTTCAGTGGTCATGTCAGTTGTGTTGCGAGTCAATGTGTTAGGCATTGTAGGGCATCTTTGAGGATACTCATATGGGCATTCATGTCTGCAAGGACACCTTTACTGCCCAGACTAAAAACTAGGCTTGTCTTTCTTCAGGACGGTCTTCCTACACTTGCCCCATGAGGTGCTGATCAGTCAAAAAGGTTTAATGTGTACACTTTGTTGTTGTGGATAAAAAGCAGCATTCACTTTTTTATATCCACCGCCGTTTTCTTGCCCCTTTGTGGGAGCCCCAGTCCTCCATTTCTGTTTTCTTCTGCTTTGATTTACGACTGCTCTACTAGTTGAGGCAAGGTGTGGGGGAGGGGGCAACTTTATTAAAGTACCCAGAGTCTCTTTGTATGCCCTCTTGGATTCTTTTGCCTTGTGTTCCTTTGTAATCTCCCTGTAGGTGCTGAATAGGAGGTAGGGAGACAGCAAAGTATCCCAGGTGAAGAGACAACTAAAGGGCCCAAGAAGGCAGGGTGCCCCTAGCACTTGGGGTCTCCAACAGAGTTTTATTGCTGCCGCCAAGTGGCTTTGCTAACTTAGTCTTTGGTTCTTTTGTACTCTCCTTTGTGGGGAGACAACAAAAGAATGTAGCTGTCCAGCCCTTGGGGAGCCCCCTACAATAAACTAGGGGCAGCTGCCTACAGCACTGGGAAAGTTCCCATTAACAGAAGGTTACCTGTGAGGGGGTTCTTCTTAAGAGGATTTCTTTTGCATTGAGTCTCTGGGAAAGTGAATTCGTCTTAACCGAGTTCGTTTCAACGGAAGTTCACTGTATTAATGTTTGTCCTTCAGCCTTTGGAAAACCCTCTGATGTTTGACAATTTAGGTTAATGTACTATAGCAAAACTTATTGAAATCAAGCAGTTAGTTAATGAGGTACTAGTTTTACAAGCATCTAAATATGGCGACTTGAATATGCCTTGACAAGCTTGATAAATTAGCAACTTTTGATTCTTAGGTCATAAATGAACGCAGCTAGACTTATGGCAGTCTTTTACTAACGCTGCGGAGCACACAGTGATGTGCATATATAGTGGCATACAGTGCAATCCTGTTGCCACAGTTTTGCATTAAAGCTAATCAGCTAGAAGGCTTCTTGGTAGAGCTGTGTGAATAGCAAAATTTTGAGAGCAAAGCAAATTTGAATATTTATGTTGAAGTGCGAATCGAATATTTTTCGAATAATTTTTGAATATTTCTTTACTACTACCATGTTAAATTATGGAGAAATGTTCTGCTAAACATGGGCAAAAAGATTTATTGCATGACTAGTGCAGTGCCACAGTGTCACTTCAAAGTTCTAGAGAACAGTCCAACAGAGAATTGTGCAATGGAAAGCTGAAGTAACCTCGCCACAGTACACTGGTGCTAGCTTCGCCACGGTACAGGGTGTTAACTTCGATGCAGTACGCGGGGGTTAGCTTCGCCGCAGCACACGGGTGTTATGCGGCGAAGCGGACTACATGCGAGAATGAGCCACTGGACATGCGACATAGCATATTTTTCCCCCTTAATTACCAACTTCGAATAGTTCGTCGAATAGTAAAATTTAAGTGCGAATCGAATGTAATAGCAAATGCTATTCCTAAATTATTTGAAATTTCGAATATTCGCACACCCCTATTTCTTGGCTTTCTATGGCTGAGGATGTGTAGTAAACATGTGCGAAAGAGAATTTTTTTTAACTTTCATCTCGTTTCAACACTGTTCATATTCCACATCTGTTAAGCACTGTATATTTTAGCAGCATATTCTTCACAACCTAATGTAAACTAGATCATGCAATGGGAAGTTTCACCCGAATGAGCTGCCTGTATATATTTATAGATTCACAGCAATTAATCTGCTGATGTCCCCATAGAACTTCTGAATTATTCCTAATTATTACTCAGAGATCATTCTCCTATTTTTTAAGGGGTTTAGCGGTAGCCAATAGTGACGCAAAGAAATGTATTAAAGCAGCTTTTTCTTGCTACTTTGACCAATGCAAGTAAGCAAGATCCTTGTCATGTGTTCTTCCTGGTCACACAATAACTGGTAATACAATAAATTCTTTGGCCATGTTTAGCAGTACATTTCTGCATAGTATTATTCAAAAACTATTTGAAAACATTTTGAAAAATATTCAGTTTGATTCGCACTTGAACATAAATGTTCGAATTCACTTCATACTCAAAATTTTGCTATTTGCACGGCTCTAGTGCTCTCACATTGCATTATTATTTTTATTTTTTTGTCACATCCACCACACTGCAAACCCCACCTCTTAGCTTTAGTGGCACTCGTTCAAATCTGCCTATGACGTTGCTATTCCCCTGTGAAACAAGTAGAAACATGTGCGTTTTTTTTTTTGTTTTTTTTTTGTGCCCCGCTGCATGTTTATCAATATGCATGAAGTGCACTCGGTTGCGCATTGTAAATGTGCCCAAATGAGTGAAGCATTTTATGTGATGAGATAATCCTCAGTAAACATATTTACATGCCTTGAAGAGTGCCCTACATTGTTGCTAGCACAAAACATCCACATAACATGGAAAAGAAGGAACTCGGCAGGGATTGTAAAGAATCACCAAAAAAAAAACCGACAGTGAGAGCTTTAAGAACCTGTGCCACAGATGATCACATAGATAAATAGTTCTTGGTTTCCCGAACAGAAAGCTTGTGCGCTGTACAGTCATTATTGCAAGAGTTATTAGTTAAGTGAGATGCACATATTCTTACATGCTCTGCAGCCCAACATCCTATCTGGCCACCGGTACTTTGTGACCAGCCTGGATGTAGTGGAGATGGGAGAAGGGGGCCTGAGCCGCAAAGGGGATACAGTCTCCCTGTTTCTCTTCTCGGACATCTTGGAGGTGTGTCGGCGTCGAGGTCGAGCAGCACTGACATCACGCAGCCCAGCCTCTTCCACACTGGGTCGTTCAGGCCTTCCAAAGACGTACAAGCACATCGTCATGGTCCATCTGTATGACGTCAAGCGAGTCGTTGAGCTTATGCCCACCGAGGACATTGGTCAGTCTGCCCATTGACTTTTTCTGGGGATTCTTCAGATTTATAAAAGCAGTGGGTTTTATTTTAGTGTTCTCTATCCACTGCTGTGGGTGTATGCTTTTAGAAAGGAAGGAAGGAGTATGAAATATTACCACTGCACTAAGCAGTGGTAGTCCAACTGTACCATTCGCATCATTTCGCTACTATTCTAGTTGTATGGCTGCTTGCAGAGTTCATCCAAGGGCAGCTTGTGCCCACTGCACCTTAATTTTCTGTTTCTCCGGCCTAAATGGCAGATAGAATAGTGAACCATGATTGCCACGGAAGTTCTCTCCTAGTGGAGTGATGTGTGCCACCACTGACTAAAGCACATTAACATGTGCTATCATCCACATTCTTGGTTACATCAGTCATTAGCCATGCATGCACGCCAAATATACTGCGGTCTCTGCATGTACTGACGATTCAGACCTTTTTTGATTGATGCCATGATGTTGCTCACGCAGATATCAAAGATGCATTCGGCCTGGTGCTGCGGCTGCCTTCTGAACCACGTGAGAACTTGTACACATTTGTGGCTGAGCAGTCAGCACCCTGGAGGGAATTCCTCTGCACCCTGTGCCAGCACATGGGAAAGGTCTACAGTGTTCCAGACCATGTGAGCTCCTTCACTTATTAATGAAGCACCTCCCTCAGGGCACCTCACAAGTTATTTTTAGTAGAGCTGTGTGAATAGTAAAATTTTGAGTGAGAACCGAATTCAAATATTTTTGTTCAAATGCGTATTGAATATTCTTAGACTACTGTGCCAAACTATGGAGAAATGTGCTGCTAAATGCGGGCAAAAAATAATTTATTGTATGACTAGTATACACCCACAGTGTCATTCCAAAGTCCTGAAGAACAGCCCAACAGAGAACTGTGTAACAGAAAGCTGAGCTAACTTCACCGCAGTACAAGAGTTTAGCTTTGCCGCAGTACACGGGTTTTAGCTTCACCACAGTACGCGTGTGGTGGTGGTTCTTGGGCCCTCAGACACAGACAGCCAGTTCAGGGACAAGAATACATTTATACACAACATGAGGAGACAAATACACACACTTCCAGCGGCCAAACGGCACAATTAATCTTCCTACAAGCCTTAATAATCCGATGCTACACTCACGCAAATAAACAGCGCATCCTGTCAGAAGTCTGTCGGGCACCACTCACAGTACCGCCGACCTTGGAGGCGGTGCATGCTGGTAGCAGGAGACACACGATGAGCCGTGCGTGAAGACACGAGCAGATCCTGAGCTCCTCGCCCAGGAACGCATCGGGATACGATGCACCCGACGTAGCACCAAGGCCATGCCCTCAGCAAATGGTTGTGCTAGGCTGGATCATATGTGGCACCGTGACCACACCCTCAGCAGTCGGTTGTGCCGGACCCGAGCAGACTCAGCACCACGGCCACGAGTCGGTAGCTGATTGGTCTCGGACACACCAGCTGGCACAGGTACAGCTTCTCACCCTGGTCCACTCGCATGTCCACCACAGGAACAGCCATCAAGGCCCAGTCAGGAAGATTTGTTCGCTGCAGGGAAACGCCAAGCTCGGCCCAGCTGGTCTGATCGCACCACCTCGATGCGTCTGTTTCCCTGGGTAGAATGTGCTGCTTTTTGCTCGCTGACCACGCTCGATCTGCCAGGCAGCTGGCTGAAGTGCACGCTCTTTGTCGTCTTGGCTCCTTTTGTTCACTGAAAACAGTCTCACTACAACGCGAATGTTAAGTTCACAACAGTGCAGGAGCGTTAGCTTCGCTGCAGTACGTGAGTGTTAACTCCACCGCTGTACACGAGTGGTTCGCCGCAGTACATGGCTGTTACGCGGCAAAGCATACTACATGCGGGAATGGGCCACTTGTCATGAGAGCTTCCTTTTTTTTTTCTTAATTACCAACTTCGAATAGCCCGAAAAGTAAAAGTTCAGTGCAAATCGAATCAAATAGCGAATACTATTAAAAAATTATTGAAAATTTTGACTATTCGCACACCCCTAGTTTTTAAATCTAAGTTAAGTGGTGAGTGTTGCAAGAATTGCTTATTTTACATTGCATTTCCAAGCCAAGGATGCAGCAACTGAAGTATGTGACAGTACATTGCCATGAACCACTCATTATTTTTATGGTATCCAAATGAATTGTGTTATTGCTTCATCATGCACAAGCATTATGTCGGAAAGCAAAAGCTAATGCTGAACTCCTTCGTGACCATGTGAAAATGGTAGTTTTTATAGGTCATGGGAAAAAATTTCCTGTGTACAAATAATGCATAAGTAATGCTCTTTTGAAAAACATAGGTTAGAAAACGAAAATTACATTATTGGATAGATAAAAGTTGCAGAGTGTGCGATTTTTGTGGCAAGTTGACAAAAAGCAACAGTAAACTATGTAATATCTACAAAAACATAGCGAACAAAGAAAATTCAGTGCATATACATTTTGAAGATAAATTACCCTGGAATAGTGGAAACAAAACACTTCACACAGTGGTGTTTTTCACACACACACAAAAAAAAATACTGCAGACCCGTAACGGCTTCAGCCGTTGTGGCATGTGATGAAGGAGTTCCTGGCATTTGTGAGGCATGGTTTCACACCACACTTCTCCTACAAAACATTTCTTTTTTGTTCCACTTTACATTTCTTGTAGCACATTGGGCAGGATTTTTTTTTTGCACCTTTTTTGTATGGTGCCGGACTTTCTGTGAGTGCCAGTAGAAGCCGACTAACATTGGATGCAGCTATCTCTCAAAAAAAAGGGGGAGGGGTGGAGGGGGTATAAAAGCCGGTACTGCTGGAAACTGGCTGAAAAGGCCAGGTCAACAAGTTAGACATGTGGCGGGCCTTAAACTGCGTGATCTGATTGAAAACTTACTGGTGAGCAGCCAGTCTCATTTTCAGCTGATTATTACTTCTAAGCTTCACTGAATTGTGAGACTGACAACATAATTTGATATTTTACTTGTTGTCAGGCGAGACGTTTTTTGTTCAAGTGCCTTTCGCAACAATGCATGCAAGTCAGTTCGCGAAGAAGTCTGTCCAAAGAGCGCAGTATTGCCCGAGTGAAAAATTTTTAACTGATTCAGAAAGAGCAATGCCTGAACTAACCACGAGGAAGTGCCATGTGCATAAGAAATGATTCCGACATATTAAAATTGGCAGTTTTAAGCATTGATCACTGGTGATCGAATTGGATAGGAATGGTAACAAAAGAGTTAAGGCCTTTGTTGCTTAAGGGGGGACGTGGCAATGGGAATGCTCAATTTGGTCAAAATCTTTGATTTTTCAATTTATTTTTTTTTCATGATCCTCGGACCTTCTTTTACCATGTGGTGGAATATTATAATGAAATATGCGGTAGTAGTAGGGAAAATGCCACTTTATCTATGTGTTGTCGTCCAAAACTGCAAGAAAATCAGGCTTCTGAAAGTGCCGCCATGTTGGAATCATCATAAAAAGGAGAGATTGAACCTGAGGATAGTCACGCCGTTGTGTTTCTCCAACAAAAAATACAACCAGCAAATGCGAGCAAGAACTTAGCTGCTCAAAGTTAACATTTGACTGTTTTCATCAAATGAAACTTTGAGCTCCGTTTTCTCAGCTTCCATTTTTTGAGCAGTTGCTGTCAGTCATCCCAGTGCCATTTCATAACTAGTGAACCTAAATTCATTCTGTTTTTTTCACTTAGATCCTGAAACATTAGTGAGCGCCGTAAAGCTATTCATTTCCACCTGCACGTCACACAAACTTTTATACAGTCGGCTCCCGTTCATACGAAGTTCACGGGAACCGCAAAAAACTTCGAATTATACGAACTTCCAATTAAGCAAAAGGCACTAAAAATGTCATTTTTATTAGTTTTAAAGCCGACAGGTTTTAAGAAAAATAGTCTGTCATCTTCTTCTGCTTCTGCTTGCTGAATCTGGCTGCGACTAGCAAGTTCTGCAAGCAGTACACATGTCGAAGTGCTTCTTCGGCATTGGTTTCTCCCGCAAAGAACCGCTGTGCAAGAGCAAGACCCGCAGCTACATCGGCAGCCCTCGGTCGTGGCTTATTTCCTATGTCGTCGTCGTCGTTTTCGGGAATGCAGTCATGGGGCTGAACCATCTGCACGATTTCGCTGTCCGTTAGTGGACCGCACGTTTTCGACATTGCTGTCCACGGCAACATAATCTTCAAAACGGACGTCACCGAGAGCGGCACGAAAGCTACCGTCGTCGAGCTCATTTTCATTTGTCTGCACCTCCACTGGCGCACAAGGAGAAGCATCTCCCGAGTTTTCCACAAAACCACAGGCCTGGAAACAATTGGCGATGGTTTCTTCTTTCACGCGGGTCCAAGCTCGCGCTAGCATGTGAATTGCACTAAGTAGATTCACCTCGTACTTCGACGAGTTGTCCATGCACAAAAGCATGTGCTCGACGAGGTGCTGCCTGTAGAGTACCTTTACATTTTTTATTATGCCTTGGTCCATGGGCTGCAGCACGGACGTTGTGTTCGCAGGCAGGTACGCAAGACGTATGGCACTCAAGGCAGGTACGTTCATGTGGGCACTACACTGGTCCACAAGAAACAACACCTTACAGCTTGATTGCGCGAACTTGCGGTCAAGTTTGGTGATCCAGTCCTTAAATATATCGGACGTCATCCACGCCTTTCTGTTTGAGGCATAATCCACAGGAAGCGTATTCACGCCTTTGAAGCACCTAGGCTTGGCAGCCTTCCCAATCACAAGCAGGCGACACCGTTCTGTGCCAGTCATGTTTGCCGCGATTAGTACTGACACTCTCTCTTTGCTCCTTTTGCCTCCAGAACAGTCATCGTCTTTAAATGTCAGGGTCTTGTCCGGTAGCAGCCGATAAAAAAGCGCAGTCTCATCTGCATTAAAAATGTCTGCCGGCTGATATTCTTCGAGGTACTCACGAAGCTTGCCCGTTTTCCATGTCCGGCACGTTTCCTCATCGACGGATGCCTTCTCTCCACATGCACTCTTGAAAATCAGGTCGTGACAATGTTTGAAACGCGTAAGCCACCCATCCGAAGCAGTGAAGTCGTTGATGTCCAACATTTCAGCAAGCGATGATGCTTTTGTCGCAACGACTTCACCACTGAGAGGAAGTTTGTTGTTACGTGCCTCTCTGATCCAAACAAGCAGTGCTTCCTCCAACTCAGGGTGGGCGCCGGTGCGCATCCGCTTCCGCGACGTCTTGAACTTTTCATTTTCAAACGCATCCAATATTGCGCGCTTGTTCTTAATAAAATTCGACAGCGTGTTAGGCTTAATGCCGTACTTTTTTGCAATGTCTTGTTTGGCGATGCCTCCCTGGTCAACTTCCTTCAAGACTTTGACTTTCATCGCCAGGTCAAGCGTTCGGTAACGGCCACGAGTTGCCATTCTCAAGCGTCACCGCCACAACACTCAAAATCAGAAGCGTGGAAACACGTGCAGAATCAACCCAGCGCACGGGTGACACGGTGACGCACTCGACAGAAGCTAACTGAAGAGTTAGTCGATGCCGCCGAGCGATACGCCAGCGTTAACAAGATTGCCGCTTCAAGATCTGCGGCGCTGCGGACAGTAGTGATGGCGACAAACGCAGTCCGGCAGCTGTTTTGGCACTTGAAAAGTTCCCCATTTTATTGTAAAATTACGGTCGCGACAAGGCTGTCGATTGAAAAAACTTCTAATTAACCAATATTATGGGTTTTTAACTTCGAATTATCGAGCATTTTTTTTCTATACGGTTGCATGCAAAACTGATGGGACCACTTGTTCACTTCTAATTAACCGAAAATTCCAATTAAGCGACTTCGAATTATCGGGAGTCGACTGTAATTGTATTTATGTAAAAGTTGTTAGTTAGAAAATATGTCAAGGACATTTCAAAAATTTTTTCTGTACTCATTTGAACATAAAGAAAATCGACGAACAGCTTTACGACACACAGTGGGCCTTAGTGTATATGCTTAAGTAAAAATGGTACTGAAATTTTGTCTAATTAACCGATTAATTAGGGGGGGTGACTGTAAGGGTCTATAAAGTGATGTAACTCAGAAACTATGATAGATAGCTTAAAACCGATTTCATTTTGGATATCACCACAACAAACTACATTAGTGTGCCAAATTTCATCAATTTATACCCATAAATAACAAAGATAGTTTTCATTGCCACGTCCCCCCTTAAAGGTGTCCTGCACCACCATCCGGGCTTGGTGAAAACACTGTTTGGTTGGCGAATACTGCAAGGAACAGCTCAGCCAAATTCTGTAGTCCTGCATGGCATGTATCGTTTGGAAGTGGATCATGAATTAGCCACTTCCTCAGGACTCCTCTTTTCAAAGAGCGGCTACTCCTCACTCTACTTGTAGTTGCTTCATTTCTTCATAGAGCAGACTTGCTTCTATTGGCTGATAGCTGACATAAATGAATCCATTTGCTGCTGGCCACCGGACCTGTGTACGGACCTTCCTCAACACAGGTGTAGGGTTACTGTATACAGTAACTGTACACCCAGCAGCTCCGCCAAATTGTGCTCCCAATCAGCCGCGCTGTTACGACATTGAAGCCGGGTCAGGTGACATTGTAGGCAGGGCATCAGCCTCACAGCTTCCCACCAGCCCTGTTCTGCCGAGTTGAGAAAGAATGAGCAAAGGAGATTTTCCGGTTGCATTCTCTTTGTTCGCAGCAAATCTTTTTAAAAAATTTTTTCACCTGTGTATTTCTGAAAGGCCTTCAATACATATCATGCCATTTTCAAAACCAAGTGCAAGGGGTGTTCAGGATCCCTTTAAATATTGCACACAGCAGGCAGTCTTCCTGGTTCAACGATGAGTGCCAACATTTTTATTTTCAGTCTGCCTTCATGAAGCAGATGTCCGTACAAGAACTTGGTTTGGACCCCAGTTCCCTGCAGACAACACTGGCAAAAGCACTGAAGTGAGTCGCTATTCTTGTGCTACACTCTACAGCATCTGGTGCTCTTCTCCCTGTTCTTCTTCTCTTCTAAGATTGTTTTACATTATGTGACATTGCCTTGTATGCTGCGCACCAAGTGGCCCAACACTCGAATTGCAGTTTTATGTATGTGGCATACACATAGATCATCAAAATGTAACGTCAGTGATATCATAGTTAATCTTTCAGGCAACCTTTAGTGTTTCTGCAAGCAAGACATTCTATGTGCCAAAGTGTTGGCTTCACCAGAGTACATGAGCGTCATGCAGAGAAGTGTGCTACATGTGGCAATGGGCCGCTTGTTGCAAGACATACCGTATTTACTCGCGTAATTTGCGCACTTTTTTTCGCGATTTTAGAGCTCCGAAAAGGGGGTGCGCAAATTACACGGATATTTCGCGAACACGTTTAAAATAACTTGTAATATAATGCAACTAGCGCGGTAACTCTTTCGGATACGATCTCACGTAACACTGCAAAACGTTGGTGTAAGAGAATACGGCTGCTCCAGGGAGGGCGCAGCACGTAGAAGTGTTTACGAGCCGCTGATGGCTGCCGAGATAGCGCGCCATAGCGCTATCTCGGCAGCCGACAGCCGAGCAACGCTACCCCCCCCCCCGCCTCGCGTCTTTTCATGCTTGTTAAAGACGGGCGGGGCCTTTCCTCCCCGCATCGACCGCAGGTGTCCCGATCGGGGTGATGTTATCACATCCGCCCTCCGAGCGACGGAGATAGGCTGGGCTCGTTTGATCTCAGCTTCAGCCGTTTTCTTCGCCCCCACTCGCATGCTTTTATTCTAGCGACGGTACTTCGGGCTTCGGGGGCTTCCGGGGAAAAGAATCGGAAAAAGGGGCATCGCACTCGCAGCCCCTTTTGCGTATGACTGCGCTCGCCTGCGCAGCAGGGGGCGCGGCCGCGCGGCTGTTGGTCCGTGCGTACGCGCCGGCGAGCTGGGAACGGGGAGCGCAAAATATGCGAGCATTTTTTTTTTTTTTTTTTTTTGCAAAGCTGGCTAAATATTAGGGGTGCGCAAATTATACGAGGGCGCAAATTATGCGGGTAAATACGGTATTTTGCCCCATTATTACAAACATTGACTAGTTTGAATAGCAAAGGCTATTAAAGAATTATTCAAAATTGCAAATATTTGCACATTTCTCCTTTTTTGTAATTTGCCACTACCTTTGTGAGGAAGTTTAAAGGAACTGAAATTTGGAAAGTTTGTGGTTGTTATAATTGTTAAATATTATCAATAACGTTTTTGACTGACATATGCATTACAGAAAAGAAGTAACAGACTGCAGTTACAAGTGCGCACTTAGTAACTCAAGGCAGTTGGCAGCCTTAGGTCTGCTCAAAGCTTTCTGGGAGCATGCTCTGCAAGAGATTCATCTTTGTGGACTGTGGAGAATAACGACAATCACATTGGCTGAGCAGATAGTGAAGCTAGAAAGGAATAGGCCTCCTCTATATTTGGGGCCAACTTTGTTGCTGCATATTTGTCAAATCCAGACTCTAGAATTTTTGGTTTTTGTAACACACATGTGCATTGGGGTCAAAAATGCTTTAGATTTTATGCCCTACTGCCTACTCTTTACATGCCTCTGTGCTGTTTTTGAGGGCTTCAGGTAAAAATTTGAAAAATTTTTCTGATGACATGGCACTGGCGACAAGTACTTGTGCGTCACTTCGTTATGCTCATTAAGAACATGAAATGAACAAGGCAGGAAATGGCACAGCCGTGTTGTAAATTCCTTCGCTTTGCCACATGCTTTTGCTTCTGGGCCATATGTTCAATTTTTGTGTGTATGCCAGCTTGCCTGTGTCCTCATTCTCGGCGATAGACAAGAAAAACCTATCCAACATCTTTGCAATTACACAGCACAGCCTCATTGCGGGACGCAATTTTTTATCATTACAGGGAGGCAATTGCTGGCTTTCACGTTTGTAAACAGATTCACTGGTCCTCACTCAGCCAGTTTGTGCTTGTAGGTATGCTGCCAAGAAAGGAGAGAAGCTGTCTCGTGCCCTGTCCATCACACGGCGAGCAGCAACACCTCGGCATCGGTTGAGCCGTGCAGTCTCCACATTCATTAGCCCTCTCAAGTCCGTGGGGAACCAGTCCTCACCACTGCACGGCATGCGGCTAGCATCAAGTTCCAACCTCAACGTGAGTAGCCTTGCCCTGGCACAGCC
The DNA here is from genome assembly GCA_013339685.2 of Hyalomma asiaticum. NCBI lineage: Eukaryota > Metazoa > Arthropoda > Arachnida > Ixodida > Ixodidae > Hyalomma > Hyalomma asiaticum. The sequence goes on from CM023482.1 coordinate 151,826,445, forward strand.
CACGGAAAGCAATGATGATGTCTTCGTGATGCCACGCAGTGTAAGGTAGTAACCATACTGATCATCAGGCTATGCAGCACATAAGCACCTGGTAATAGGTGCTGTGGCAAGGTTGTGTAAGAGGTCCACAAGGTCCCTTATTCCACAGATCCCTGTCTGCCCTCCCACTAGTGGTTTCTGCTGAAGGTATAACCTCCAGCTGTTATCTGTAAGAATGCTTAGTGCATATACTGTGGCACAAAGGACACTAATGGTGCAGGCGAAAGCACTTGTGGGTGTAATTTTATTCACTCAGATGCTTTTACACTCAAAAGAGCCATCCATGCAGCGCCATTTATGATGCTAACGGCAAAATCTTGGCAGCAGTATGTACATGTTCATTGTGTTAGCATTCTATATCTGATTAATAGCCTTTTCAATACAATCAAGATGTGGCATGTTGCCAATTAAGAGTGTCTTGTCTGTTTCTCTGGATGAGAATAGTAACCACAATATGAAACGCAATGTGAAAGCCTCCTCCGTTCAGACACTATTAAATACACTTGATTTTTTCAGCAGCCTTCCTAGAATCCTGTATAGTGCATAGACTTTGATACAACTTGGCATAGAATTGCTAGGTGTTTGCAGTGTCTATATTGTCTTTTGACCTGCAATTTTATCGTGTGTGTGCTTGCTTTAAAACATTGCCTATGTGTTGTGAGTGCTAAAGAACACTAACAAATCTAGAAAAATTTTCAGGTAGCTAGTATATAACACTTGCGCACGTCAAATGTTTATACAAACATTACAAAAGCATTTAGTCTGAAAAAATTTCTTTATGGCTGCTACGACTGTGCTATTTTCCGAGCATCACATTAGCTTTGTGTATGTTCATGTAAAACCACAAAGATAGAGCTGAGAGCAAAGTTCTCAGCGGGCTGTGCCTATTACTAGAGGCTATCATAAGATGATGTTATGCAATTAGTATATGAATAGCGTTAGGCAGCCTTTTTATTTGTTCACAACAGGCTCTCCTAACATTTGCAAACAACAGGAGACACACAAATGGTGAATTTACTGTCAGGTAATGTTTTCCTTTTCTTTTGTTGCCGTGAAGGCTAATATTCAGAGCAACACTACTTCCCTGGGTTGTACAGAGAATGCCTAGCATTCAGTGTAAGTAAAGGGGGTGACATGAAGAGGTGCTGGGATTTCATGCCTTTCGTATAACAATATTGAGTCTCGGTGCAGCAGGTTTTAACTCTATTACAGAGTTAATCCCTTGGTGGCATAAACAATTGCTTCGTTTACTAGGGACTGGTGTAGATGTTGCTTTTAATTGTAATGCAATTGACGGTATGATGAACCCCATTGCATCAGAATGCAACATGTAGAAATAAAACAGTGCACCAACCACAAAAAGGATGAGTTAACATTTTTGAGGGTTTTTAGTTTCAAAATTAAACTATAAATACATATCTCTGTCATTGTCACTTGAGAGTTTGTCATTGTCCAAGTATAAAGGGATTCTATATCAAGTATAAATTGCAATTCTTTCATGATTTCATGTGCCTGGTCCCCATTAGCATACCCTAATGGAACAGTGTTCACCAGAACACCTAATTACATTGCATACCTGGTTTTTTAAATATGAAGACTCAGTGCAAACAGCCATGATGAACCACCAAGGAGAGACTAGACATGCCATAGTTTCTGGTCCATCCTGGCTGCATGCACTTTGTTTTCATTTAAAGGACTACGTACCCACTAAGCCCAACCATAGTTCATTAAAGTACCTAGTTTTTATGTTCAGAAAGGAGAAAAAGATGCCTGTGTACCAAGTAGACAAAGAGCACGCATTATTCACTATATCAGGTTCTACAAAGTATAAATGTGCTGCTAATTTCTGTGAGCATATGTGAGTGCCAGTCGGGTCAAGGGATGTTTCACATTGTCCTTTGTGTTTTTATACGTGCTCCAGCAGGTTCTGGATAAAATGTGTGGTGTTTATCAGATTTTTGCTCACTGATGGTCCTATGCCACATATCAGCCATTTTGTCACTATTCTTGTGCTGAACCTGACCCAGGCAGGCCACCAGGCTTAGCATTGCCATGAGTAGTGTAAGAGGTAATCAGAAACTGCTTTCATCTACCATTCAGATAAGTTGGAACAGCCATTTGTGGTGTTTGCATGGAAAATACCTATTCCATTCATGCACTCTGACATCGCTGACATCTGTACAGTGAGTGTGCCACCGTAGCAACAGTGGCAAAACCACACTTCTGCTTTCTGTGCATAATCACAATGCACCTATGTTTGCTGGGTGGAAGGGCAGCGCTTGGCTTTCTCACACACACAAGGGTGCATTGAAACCATTTCATGCAAGGTAGAATCAACACCAGCAAGGTGTAACACGTTGAGCTTTATGATGTACAGGTTGGCTTTGTCTGCCTTTTTGAAATGTGCAGAACATTGCTAAAAATGAAACATGGTAAACGTGGTAACCATACAACCACTTTTGACTTCATTTTTGTATGAATATCAGTGCATCGAGCTTGTTATTAGACCCCAATGAAATTTTATGCAGGTATACATGAACACTTCGTTTAACATTAAAACCTGGCTGCACGTAAAGTTCATCATTGGTTTTAAGAGCATATTGTGAAATAGCTTTTGCTCTACAGAGAGAAGCACCTGCATTGTAACAATCTCTTGATAAAGCGGCACTTTAGCCATACAGTGTTGCATGCTCTACAACCCTGATGACCTTGTGTATAGCATACTAACAACTTGCAGTGCACGTAAACGTGTTCCTGCTTTCCTGAAGCTTGATCACTTGTCTTCTGCATGACAATGTTGCCCTGAAATCTGGTGATTGGACAAATGTTGCATTGCTGCATCCTTTGGGGAATAGTTTTGTGAAAAAGCGGAGTTCTCCTAGAGTATGTACAGAAATTGTCACATTTATGTTTCTGTTAAGCCACGTCAGAACATTAAAAGAACTCTTCTCATGTGATTTAGCGCTTGCAGTACAAGAGCATTTCCCATCTCCTTTTTTGTGCACCAGAATCACTATTAGCCAAGTTTTTTCTTAGCAATATTGGTTCACTGTACACATCTGTATGGCAGACAGGTTTGTAGCCATCATGTATTCAGCAAGACACCCCTTTACTTTTTTTTTTTTTCACCTTTATTGCTCTTAACTGCACCAATGCACCTGATACTGTTCTGAGTTGCTTACCTTTGATGGTCATGCGAGCTTCATGCCCACTTCTCATGCCCATTTCTAGTGCCAGTTTGATGACCCGCACCTCCATGTGTTTGGAAAAATTTATGGTTATTGCCTTTTCTTTTGAGATAACAGTTGTCAACAGTTAGGTAATTGAGTAAACAGATAGCAAATTTATATAGTAGTGCCAAATTACACTGTTTTGCCACAAACTAAATAGTCCGTTCACACATCAAATACCTTTCATGACATCATGAAACAAATAATTCTTGCAGCAAGTGCAAATAGCACAACCATACTTTATTAATATCTGATTGCTTGTGTTAATATACCACTCAGGTATGTACTGTAAGTGCAGGCTAATTTAACTGTAAATGTATTATAAATGCAAAAAATGTTTGTGCTAGTGGCTGGTTTTGGCTATGTACCTTGTGAATGGTTCGTGTTCTTTGTGTGTTCTGTCTGTGTTGGTGTGAATAACTGCTATGCCATCGAAGGTTGTGGTTGCACGCATTGCAGTGAAATTGCTGTGAACAGTGCTAGCAGCTTGCTAGCACTGTTCTTGTCTGTTGTACAGCTGCTGGAGAATTATCGATGTGCATAACGACCTCGTACCACTCTGTTAAATGTAACTGGTTTTGCATGAGTAGAGTGAGCAGCTTAAAGCCCCATAATGTGAAAACAAACAGCTAATAAATCCATATTTTAAGAATAATCGTGTGCTGCTTGAGACGTGATAGGCGTATGTTAGTTTCTCAATAATGCATTTAACTGGCAGAGCTTATTGCTTCATGGTGAAAAATAAATGTGCTTCACAGTGTATCCTGACACCTTCAGCAGCATTGCGCTCTTTCAGAATAACTAAATGAGGTATTGCCAGCTTCCCACATGTGTAAATGAAGGTGTTGACTTTGCTTGCTATGTGTTTGTATGTGCGTGCATGTGATGTTGTTGAAGAAAGGCGCTCCTTGTATCATGATTTTGCTTTGTAATGTTTATCCGTGTACTACTGTTAACCCTTGTTCCTTTGTGGCACAATGTTAGTCCCTTTTTCTAATGTTTAGTTCATCTGTGTGGTGCCATCTGCATTCAAAAGCACTGTAAATAAACACTATGCCACTCTGTGTTCATCTAACTTCTTGCGAATTATGCCGCCCTGCACGTGTGTGTACGTGCATGAGCTGCCTTCTGTCCACAGCAGTTGTGCTACGAATCTTCAAAATTCATTTTCAGGAAAACCACAGTGAACTCCTGTTAAAACAAACTAAGACGGATTTTCAGATATACCGAACGTCATAGGTACCTTTGTTTGCTTTTCTATAGACTTAAAACAAAACAAAAAAAAGCTTAAGGTGAACCCCTCACAGGTACTCTTCTGTTAAGGCAAACTTTCCCAGTGCTGTGGACCGCCACCCTAGCTTATTTTAGGGAGCCTCAAGGGCTGGACACCTGCATTCTTCTATTATCTCCCTACCAGGGAGAGTACAATAAAACCCAAGACTGCATATACAAAACCACTTAGGTAACTATGTGAATAAATGTTTCATTGTTACAGGCCCCAAGTGCCTTCTTGTATCCTTTTGTTGTCTCTCCACCTTCTGTTCAGCCCCTGCAGGAAGAGTACAAAAGTGCTCAAGGCAAAATAATCCAAGAAGGCTTATAGGTAGCTTCTATGTACCTATTGAGGGATAACGCCACCACTACCAACCAGTAGATGTCAGTAGAGCAGTGGTAAAGCAAAGAAAAAGAAAAAAGAGGAGGAGGCGATCCTAAAAAGGGGAAAAGGGGAGGGGGGGTATATACATCAGGCCTTTGGCTGGTCTGCATTTGCTGAGGAAAGTGCAAGAAGACTGCCCTGCAGTAAGACAGACCTCATTTCCAGGTGGGAAAATAAAGGCGTTCTTGTAAATGTGAATGTTCATGGGAGAGTCCTCAAAAATGTGCCTCTGTGCCCAACACAGTGACTGACAACACTACTGACTTGCTCATTGAAAAAATGCTAGAGGTGCCTTTCGAGGATAGGAAATGTACCATATGCCTCCTTAATTCTAATGAACCTTTCCCAGCAGCATGGAGGCACCGAGTATTTTAGGGGCGAAGCTCCTTAAGGCGTAGGCTTGTCTGCCATAGTTGTCCGTCGTAGCCAGTTCGTCTTCATCGAACGCTGAGCTGCCTCGAACGCTGGCATGCGGTCTTGTGTCACGAGTTCACGCCGGTTCCTCTTCGTCGCCTTGAACGCTGGCACGCGCTCTTGTGTCACGCGTTCACGCCAGTTCCTCTTCGTCTACTCCGGCATCACTCAGTTTCGGTTTCGTTTCGTATTACATCGCAATGGCCCCAGTTTTAAGTAGTTGTTCGCAACTTTTCTGGAAGGTAGATGTGAAACGAATACTACAGTGTTCTAGAGAACTCAGTTGTCTGTCCATACAGCACGAAGCATGGCTAAATTAATCCAGAACTCAGCACGATTTACGATGAACCTCCGGAGCTTCGCCCACTCATCATGATTCACTCCGTGGATATGCGTGGATTTTTTAAATTATTTATTATTTATTTATTTATAATACCCTCAAGGCCATAAGGCATTAAAGAGGGGAGTGGTTAAATGTACAGAAACAAAAAGTACAGTGAATTCAAAAAATAAAATTTACAAAAAAATAAAATTAGGTGAGGTGTTATTTCTGCTTGCCCACCAGTGACAAATATTCATGACCGATATGAACCAGAGCTTGAAGACAGTTTTCAGGTTGGTTGGGTTGAATAAGTAGTTTTGTTTGTATAATCTTTCCCCAATTGTAAGTCTACTTTATTGACTTCTTGAAGATGCTTGGCTCCACCTGGACTTCTGGCCAGTTCTTCCTTGGAGGGCCCTTCTGATAAGACAAACAAACTCTCATGAATCCTTCGAGTTCATCTTAAACGGAGTCTACTGTAAATGGCTCAGAGTTGCACAATTTTGCATACATGATTGGAGTACCAAAGAGAACATGTATGGAAAATTTTGCTGAGATCAGTGGACATCAAAAAATTGCCAGAGTAGTCTTTTAATTTGCAAGTATGATGTCATGAGTTTCAACCTCTTTTTCATATTTTGGCCTCATTGGTTTGATGGAATTTCATGAAGCTTGCAATGTCAAACGACATCTTCGGCAACTTTTCAAGGTCGATAGATCTTGAAAGGCAGGTTGACTGATTTGACGTCACTGCTGGGTTGGATTTTGGCTTCGGTTTTGCGCTTTTTTGTGATTTAAAAATTAGTTTCACATTTACTGAGCCTTTCTACTATCAGGAGTGTGACAGGAGTGCCTCAGGAACATATAATTGTTGTTACCTCGACATGCCAAAAAGATCGCCAGAATTGGCCTCGTAAGAATGCAATGCAATTTATTTTTACCTGGGAATAATTATGTGGACCCTATCAGGTGCCTTCAAAATCTATGACATCGCAATGAGTTGGTGCAGGAATTTCAAAGTCGTGTCTCCATCTGTATTTTCTTTTTGCCCGTTTTCTTGTTCACCTAGTGCCCTCTTGCACCAAGAGTGGTGCTTTTGGCATTGTGAAAGAGTGATTTGCTGATTTCATAAAAATCATTTTGCTCTGTAGTGTCCCTTTGAATTAACAATCCTAATCACAATCTGTTGAGTGGTTCCTAAGAAAAACTATTCTTTCCCTCCCATGTATGTATACGAGAGGAAATTTTTGAGCCCCCAAGATTAAAAAGCCATTTGATCAGGACATATATGTACCAGCCTGATTAAAATGTTTATCTGATGTGTATGGATCACTGAGCGCTATGTAACATGATCATTTCCAAAATAATGAAAAGCCTCGATTATAATCAAATGTGACATCTTTGGGCGCTCAGATGAATGTTGTGTTTCAGGTTGATACCGATGACTCACCGTGCAGTAGTCCTCAGCGCAGTGCTCCAAAAGTTCGTTCCTACGGTCCATCTACATCAAAACGGGCTTGAAGCTTGTGCAACTTATACCTTAATTAAAGTTTTTAGTGTGCTTTTATCTATCACAAAATTTATTGTGTGTGTGTGTGTGTGTGTGTGTTTTTAACTTAAGATGACTGTGGGCACTCATTCTGCTCCCTGGTGCACCTGGGCTACTTTGTCAACGGTATGTGCAAGAGAAAACGTACTAGCAAAGTAAAAAAATGCCATTCTTTTTGGTCTATCCACTGCATGTAACAGTGAATGTGTAATAAATGTCACTTTGTTGAATACAGTTACTATGCTTATAACATTGTCATGCCTGTATACTTGATGAATTAGACATCATAATGCTGCAGCATTTGCTGTTGTACAGCAAACGGGTGTCCTTGTTTGTGTTCTTTACTTGTGCATTAGAACTGTCCCTGCGTACTCCTTCTTCTGCTTCCAAATTTTTTTTTCCCTGTCCATCGTTCAATTTATTGCCGAGCAAGCAGGCCAGTTTTCAACGACTAACAAAAAGTGATGACTTGGTGGTGTGATCCTGGCACCGGTCCACAGTATGTGGGCTCAAAAGGGTTTTGGGTTCATATCTCAAGTTTAATACTGCACACGGCCAACCAGCTGCTCAGGAATTTCACCCACAAAACTTAGCTGGAGGTCTCCCACATAGCTGCGATGTCAGTGCGATGTCCGTGCACGTTAACGAACCCCAGGTGGTCGAAATTTCCGGAGAGCTCCACTACGGCGTCTCTCATAATCGGAGCTGGTTTTGGGACGTTAAACACCACAAATCAATCAATCAACATAACTTCAGCATCATTATCATCAGCCTATTTTAAGTCCACTGTAGGACAAAGGCCTCTCCCAGTGGTTTGCAATCTGCCCTATCTTGAGTAAGCTGGTTCCACTTTATGCCCACGAACCTCTTTTCATCGCTCTACCTAACCTTTTGCCTGCCTCTGTTGTTTTCCCTCTCTTGGTATCCATTCCGTTGCTATTAGTGTCCATCTGTTATCTGTCCTCCTTATATGTTCTGCCCAGGTCCACTTTTTTTCTTTTATTTGATATAGGAATATGTCAGCTACTCCTCTCTGCTCTTTGATCAACTCCACTCATTTTTTATCTCTTAGCGTTGCACCTATCATTTTTCTTTCCATTGCACGCTGAGTGCTCCTCAATTTTATCTCTAGTTTTTTAATCCTCCATGTTTCTGCACCGCATGTTAGTACCAGGAGAATGCAGCGATTAAATGCTTTTCGCTTTAGCAACAGCAGCAAGTTTCCAGTCACGATTTGAGAATGTCTCCTGTATGCACTCCAGCCCATCCTTATATTAAAGAGAATTTCCTTTTCATGGGTAGGTTCCCGATTTAGTAGCTGCTCCAGATATACGAATTCGTTCACAGATTCTAAAGGCTGATTGCTTTTAAATTCCTGTTTTTTTTTTTAGTTAGACTGTTGAGCACAATTTGTGCCGTTGTACAAGGTGAATGGTGTGAAGCCATATAGCAGTAAAAAAAAGTTGAACACTTAAAGGAGTACTGGCAAATGAGTTCTGCGGAAACCCACAAGGTGGAGTAAATTAGCGTCCACCCGTTTTGTAGCCTTGTGCTACAAAATGGGTTGATGCTAATTTTTCCTCTTTTAAAGGAGTACTGCCACATAAGTTTTCAGTTGGCGTTCTTTTTTTTTCTTTTTTTTTTTTGTGTGTGTGTGTGTGTGAAATGAAAGTCCAAGCCCTCCAGAGCCCAGAAAACGTACTGGTAAGCGTGAGCGCGCCATGAAAATTTATTCACAGCGTGCCTTTAAAAGCTGGTTTCAGTTCCTGCTGTAGCCTGATGTCACGACACAGTACGTGCATAGTAATTAGCTTCTCGTGATGTGCTCCCGCAAAAAATCGTGACGTTTTCGACCTAGTGGTCTCTCACGCACAGAGCCTGTGGCAAGTGCAGGGTCAGCGATGTACGAAATTCTGTATAGCAACTCTGCGACGACAGCGTATACTTCTGCACAGTGCAAAATGCAGTGTATGTACGGCACGCACGGTAGCTGTCGGCGTGGTTCCGGAGCCTGCAATAAGCTAAGGTTGCATCCGAGACCTCCGCAGCATTTCAGGGTCATAAGGCCGGCACCATAGCAACTTTGCCTTCCGATTATGCGCGGGCACACACGACGATAGAGGGTAATTCAACTTCGCTCGCTCACTTCACGGGCACTCTCAACTACGATGACTGAACGACGAGAGTAGACGACCGAGAGTGATGCGCGAGCGCCCATTTTGCGTGTTTTTGTACCTGACGTCATCGCAACTTGCCATACTGCTGCGTTGTACTGTAGCCTGACGTCGCAGTAGTGTCGATTTCAGTAGGCACGCCATGTGAAAATTTACTTTGACGTCAAATTAAAGTATCTTATCAGCATTTCCTGAGCTTAACATTTGCTCAGAGCTGTCTACGCATATAGGAGAGTCATATAGTGGAGTAAACTCAGCTTCGAAAATTGGTGTCGGTACTCCTTTAAGCCTCGCCTCGCCTTTAAGAGTGGGCGTTGTAGCGTCACTGGGCCCTGTTCACACAGTCCCCTCGTAACAGAATCTTATACATTCAAATTACAGTCCGAGGTTTTTACGTGCCAGTTAAGGTGCTGTTTATGTTTTTTCTGATTAATTGTACTTTGAGAAATTGAATTTTGTTCACCAGTGCACCTGTGCTTTGGTGGGCTTGTGTGGTCGTGTGTTTCGGGAAATGACGTTAGCAATAGCTCGAGATAATTTCTGCTACGGATGGCTTCACCAATGCCGGCTTTCCTGCGACGCAAGCTCCTTAACACTACCATGTTAAAATAAGTAATTCTAAGCAGCTCTGGTAGTTATCTAAATGATGCATCGTTGCTGTGCTTGGCAAAACTGTGAGCAATGTGAAAAAAAAATCATGAAGCATAGAAGGCATATTTTCTGTAAACACTGCCAACCACTAGTGCTGTTGTTGACATGTGAGCCAAATATAACTGGACTGCACATAGCACAAAATTTGAATTTTCATTTCAAGAACAGCTCTAAATCACTTGCTCTTCTTTCAGCAAATTGCATCGTAATTGAAAGCAACCCCGCGTAGTCGGGGGAATTTGACGCGGCCATAGGCTGATTTCATGATTGCAAAAGTTTCCACAGGAATAATTTTTTTTTTATTTTAATAAATAAAAACACACGTCTCCCACTTCAGGAAGAATGAAAGATTGACTAGACTTAGTACTTCTGGTCTGCAGTCATCTATTTTGTTTTCTGTAGGTTCATATGAGGCAATAACCAGTGTACTGTAGATGTGCCATTTCAAATACTATGTGCCAGAATGGGCAAGCCCTCTATACGGTACTTATGCATGCATATTGTTTCCTAAACCACTGGTATGCTTACCAGTGCTTGTTTTGTCTCTGCATGCTTCTTGTACTGTATGCTTACCATGACCCCCACATGGTGCTGCTGTGTGCCCTAGTAGTGCTATTTGTTTTTATAGACTAGCGATGCACTTGAACCATACGAGGAGTGGGCAAACACATTTCCTTTTAAGGAAAAGCGCTCACTCCCATTGAAACTGTGTGGCGTGTATGGCATTAAATTTTCACATTTGCAATTTTCACGTGTTGTACAGCACTCCGTGTCGATTTTACATGTTTCTTTTCCTTTTTAAGCGTTATTTTACATTCACAAACTCTGTCAACTAAGCATCTACAGGAAGTGTTCTCCTTTTAATTTTGTTGTGTACCTCCAATACACTGCATTCATATCATTCAGATATGTCCTCCTATGAGCATGGGTGTTTTCCAGTGGGTAAGAAACTCAACTTCTGAGCATGGGATCATAGGTTTGAAACTTACCATCACGAAAAATTTTCTTTTCGAATTTATTTTGCTCTATATATTTATTTTTCTATAGCCCTTCACCTTACACGACAGAGGGACGGGTGGATTCCCATAGTGGCACAGTAGTTGGTGTTTGGCTGCTGACCCATAAGACACGGGTTTGATCCTGGCTATGGCAGTAACATTTCGATGGAGGCAAAACACTATAAGCCCATGTACTGCACATTACCAGTGCATGTTAAAAAACCCCACATGGTTGAAACTTCTGGAAATCTCCAGTGCTATGGCATGCAGCGTAATCATATCATGGTTTTGGCACATAGGACACCAGCAATCGTTATTATTACTAGGGATGGACAGATGGGTGGACACACAGTCTCCTCAATCCTCATTCATTTGCCATAGAAATGCAGCTGCGTTTAATAAAGAGATGAGGAGAGATATAAAAACAAGCATGGAGTGTGCAGTGATTTTGCTCCTGTGCCAATGCCCTGAAGTGCGCCAAATGGGATTTTCTGTGCCATCTTGATGAAATCGACATAAACTGCGCCCAGAAGAGTCTCGGATGCCCCAGATACCACCGCGCATGCCCCAGACATCCGAATTATATGGATGTCTGAATTTTCTTGCCCTTGGAATTTGCTTTTTTCAATGCTCGGCTTTGATTGCAGCACCAAAAACAGCATTATTTGAAGCTACAACTGCTGCTATTTAATTACCTTTGAGCTATCGCTCTCGCATGCTTTTCTGCTTGCAGCCATAGCGATCTTCAAAAGTCACTTTTTCCACAATGCAAAAGTGCTACACAGTGAAGCATCCAAGAACTTGGAAAGGGCTTTGTGATGGGACAGTGTATGTTTGTTAATTGTATACATGAGCATATGCCGTGTCCTGTCAAGAAAAGTTATTAATATGCAGTGTGCATAGATGCTATTGTATTGGTGCTACACCACAGTGGTTGATTTGATTTGCTTTATGGTGTTTTACATCTCAAAACCATAATATGATTGAGAGACACCGTAGTGGAGGTCTCCGGAAATTTCGACCACCTGGAGTTCTTTAACGTGCGCTGACATCACACCACTGCATGGGCCTCAACATTTCACGTCCATTGAAATGCAGCCGCTGCAGTCGGGATTTGATCTCGTAACCTGCGGATCAGCTGCCGAATGCCATAACCACTAGACCAATGCGGCGGGGCATACACCACAGTGGTATGTCGTTCACCCTGCCTAAGTGCATATCAGGATCATTCAAGTTTATATACACATAAAGGGGAATGGCATAAATTGATTTATTTCCTTTTTTTTTTTTTTCTGAACGATCTAGCAGTTTCTTAGCGGTCTGAAAAATCTGGTGCTAAGTGCACTCAGCGGCAATACTAAGTTAACGAGTGCAGCATAGCCCAAGCGGTGGTAGGTAGGTGATCGGTCAGAGTGGTAGGTATCAAAACCACTGCCATTCGCCCTGGTGAGAACCCAGCTGAATGGTATTTCTTTGCATCGCATTCTTGGAAGAGCATGTAAATAATGGAAATGTACCAGTAATTCCGATCAAATATTCTTTCCCTGCCGATTATTGTCCAACGGAACTTTCTTGCAGTGCCTTTCACCAGCACATCCAAGTATTTTGTGCTTGTGACATCATCGTTTGATATAAATACCCCTTAAATGAAGAAGTGCTGCAAGGCCTCTTAAAGGGGCCCTGGGACACTTTTTCAACTGCCGTCTGCAGTACTGCAGTGCGTGTAGGATCGAATGCTGAGATGAATGCAAAAAGAATTATGCAAATCGGTGGTCTAGAACTGGAGTTATTAGCCCTCGAAGTTCAAAACACGAGCAGACAGCATGAAACCAACATTCCCTTTCGTATTTCGCTCTCCCGCTGACGTCAATGGAGGCGTCCAATAGCAATGCGCGTCTTATAGAGCGACACCGGAAGACACCGGGAGCGTGTGGTAGCTCAGCGCGTTGTTTCGCCGCGCCTGCAATAGATGGCGTGACGCGCAGTCCAAATACGGCGGCACGCGTCGAACTCGCTGTGCTTAGTGGACGTGCCACATGGATGCGCAAACCGTTGCACAGCGCGCCTAGTGTCGTTTTGCAAGTAATGTCAGATACTTGCTTTGTTTCTTACGAAGCATAAAAGCTATTTTAGTATATTTTGGTACTGAAAAGCGTGACCAAGCAGACACCACACGTATGTGACAAGCACCTTGGAGCGTCAAGCCAATCAGAACGCCCAGCCTGGCCCCTCCTATGTCGTCACTCCATGTCACTTCCTGTAACAAAAATATCCGTTGTGTGTCGCCTCAGTTCAAACGGGAGGCGATTTTGGGCGGTTTGTTCGCTGAAATAAAATTATAGCCACTTTGCTTTCGGGGTTTCTACTCTCTCTGCGACATCCCCGCGTGCAACAGTTCTAGAATCAGTCATAAAAACGGCCTGCTCAATTTGTGTCGCAGGGCCCCTTTAAGGAATGCGCGTGCTTCCATAAACACACAAAAATGCAGTGATGGCCTAGTGGTTGCAGCGTCTGTCTCCACTGTGGCAGGTACTGGGTTGCTCGACACTGCTAATAAGTAGCTTGCGATAACCGGCCGAGGTGGAAGTTGCTTGTAATTGTCCTTTCGCACGAAGTGTTTGAGCAGCAAAAATACCTCAGTACAAACTTCAAAAACACACCAAAATTCAGGCTTACTTCATTCTAGACATGCCGCATGCTGTTTAAAAAATAAATTTCTAATTTTGATCTCAAAAATTGCTGAGAAACACACACATGCAACTTATTGCTGGTTGTGATAAGCATCTTCATTCGCTCATATGTTATATCGCATCGCTGGGACGTATATACAGCTTATACAGCGTGCTTTTAACATGTGACAATGATCTAAATATTTCACTGTGCCGACGTTTGCTACCACCTGTCCTCTTTTAATGGGCCACTTACACTGTATGTAGCCTGCTGTAAAGAAACCAGCGTGACTGTCATTGTGTCCACCCAAGAAAATGCACACTGCACCTGTGTGCACTCAGGAGTGATGTATGTATGTGGGCACAGGTGTACGTACGTGCACATACACTACCATGGTGAACATCATAGGCATGTGCAAGGACGGGGCCGCCAAATCTGCCTCCAACTTTAACACTGCACTGCATCTTCACTGAAATTGCCTCCTTGGGAGGGGTTTAGGAGGAGGAGTTGGCCGCATCAGTGAACCCTTGCCCCACTAGTGGAGAACCCTGTGCATGCCCAACGTGCTCATACGCATCGTAATGCAAGCGTCCGTGCAGGACATGCGTGCAGTAGGTGATGCACAGCACATAATACTCCATTCTTTTCTTGAGCTGACACACTTCATGCTGCTTTCTCATTAGATGCACAATAATTTGCATGCGAGGGGGTGGAAAAGAGTTAGTGGGACAGATGAGATCAAGAAGTTTGCGGGGATAAATTGGTCGCAGTTATCACAGGACCGGGATAATGGGAGATCTGTGGGAGGGGCCTTTGCCTTGCAGTGGGCATAGACAGGCTGATGATGACGACGAATTATGACAACCACTGAGGTCGTTCCTTGTGTTGAGGTATAGGAACCCTAGTTTAACACAATTCACAATAGAATGAAGTTTTTGGCTGAAAGTACGACTTTGTGATATCGAGGTTTGACTGTATAGGGAACCTACATAACAAGAGGCAGTTATGCAGGTGCCATAGTGCCGCATAAAACCAGAGGAAAAAAATAAACTAGCACTATCTTTTGTATATTGCTGCTGTCCTACCTTTTCCTTGGCACTCAGCCCTCCTAGTGGCTGGACGCCCCAGGCAGGCGTACATTTCGTGCCTCCTTTGTGCATTTTGTAGCGTAGGCCTGTGTTTGCGATGCCATGTGCCTTCACATGTGGAGCTTGTGAAATTGACTGCAATGGCTCTTCCCAATTCCACCTGTGGAACTAGATGCAGCGTGCAGGATATCCACCTTTAAGAGTCAGTTGTGCTGATTTCATCCAAACACAATGGTCTCGAGCATACATTGCAGAGCGGCAACACGATGCAGGCAAAAAGGTCATGTGCAGTGTAGTGCAGTGTCTCACCAATAATAGCAAAGCTGCCCAAGCACAATTACATTTAGACGTCTTCCAGCGATCAAGTCATGATGTAACCTTCCCTTCCTGGGCTCTCCATATGTAAAGAAAAGGAACAGGGGGTGGGAAGTTTTTGTAGATGTCTGTCTACCATTCATGGCAGGCCTCCGCTATCTTCATCCCTCCTCAGTCCTGTAGGTGAGGTTGAAGCTACACTCTCTTCCACAAATCCTCACCATAAATTAATGATTTGAAGATGTGGGGCCAGATTTGGCGGTCCACTGCCACATTTCATGGGAGAGATCTGCTATTTGGACATGGCAGAAGAGACACTTGTGTGCCAGGAATGTGCTGGGGAGGAATAAGTGAAAAGTGCATGGGGTAATTGCTCTGATTTGGTAAATGCAAATATTCTATTTTCTGCAGCCCTTGTAGAGGAAGAGATACTTTTTGGAAAGGAAACTTGGTTTGGAGTGTATGGTAATTACTGTCTCTCAATTGAGGACACCTCAAGCAAAACGCAAGTGAAGGGGAGTGATGAAAGACAGTGAAAAGGAGAGGCCACCTTGTGGAGACAGGTTACCCACACAGTCAAATGCCTCTCACTCAGGAAAACTGCTTTATAACAGAGGCCAAGTTCAGAGTCTTGTGGGAGGAGCAGATGTCGCAGTGTGAATCCATAAATGGGTGAATTGAGAAGGAACAGCAGTGTTTAAAAGGATGGTGACAAAAGAAAGGCCTGTAGACCTTACAGGGACACTAAAGCAAAACAGTGAATTAATTTATACTGATAGATCACTCTAAGTGTTTTACTGTGGTTTATTTCACAATAATGGGTGTAATATTAGAAAAGAAAATCATCATCAGCCTATCTTATGTCCACTGCAGGATGAAGGCCTCCCCCAATGTTCTCCATCTTGGCTAAGCTCATCAACGAAAGTAGAGTAGAAGCAGCTGTCAGAAAAGCAGTCGGTATCAAAACAACTGAAAGGAAGCATTGTGCGGGAAAGAACATAATGCATGCAATGAAAGACAGGCAGGGCAACATCGTTAGTAACTTCAATGATATAGCAAAGCAGCCAAAGACTTCTATTCTGAACTATATAGCTCAAATACGAATCTCCCCACCATGAGTGTATTAAATGTTGATCAGGACACGGAAATCCCGTGCGTCGCTGCGGACGAGGTTAGAAAAGCAATTCAGGGCATGTCCTGCAGGAAAGCGGCTGGCGAAGCCGGCATGACCGCCGACTTGATCAAAGATGGAGAAGACTTGCTTACTAGAAAGCTCACGACACTACACACACAATGCCTCAAAACTTCAAATGTACCAGTAAGCTGAAAAAATGCAAACATTCTATTATTACACAAGAAGGGAGATGTAAAAGGCTTGAAAAACTACAGGCTGATCAGAATACTCTCAGCACTTCACAAAACGTTCACAAAGGTTACCTCAAACAGAATAAGGGCCACTCATGAATTTAATCAGCCAAGAGAGAAAGCAGTGTTCAGAAAGGGATACTCCACCATAGACCACCTTCAGGTGATCAATCAAGTAATCAAGAAATCCGCTGAATGCAACAAACCCCTCTATATGGCTTTCATAGACTGGAAAGGCTTTTGACTCTGTAGAGACGCCAGCAGTTCTGGAGGCATTGTGCCATCAAAGAACATGTGATAGCTACGTAAATACAATAGCCAACATCTACAAAGATTCTACAGCCACCCTACTCCTCGGGAAAAGCAGGAAAGTCCCAATACAGAAAGGTGCTGGACAAAGAGATACAATGTTATTTACTGCATGTTTTGAAGAAATCTTCAAAAGATTAGAGTGGGAATAAACAGCGCTAAGGATTAACGGCGAATATATGAGTAACTAAAGCTTTGCCGATGACATAGCACTCTTAAAGGGACTGTCTACCGCTCGGAAAAATTTTTTTAGATTGTGGTAAAAATGGGCAGATCGTGCGTCACATTTACAGGAACGAGCACGCTTTTACCCCCCAAAAAAGGATATCTGTTTTTAATTTTGCTTTAAAAGTCGTGCAAAAAACGCCGCTAGCGACATCCAACAGCGTGTTTGTCAATTTACAAGTGTACGAGAACGAACCCACGCAGGCGTGCATATTCTGCTGAAGAACAATTATGTATGTCTTACGAGCGTACTTCACCCTATGAGACGCTTTTTTTATAGCGTGCAAGAGCAATTCGTTCTTTGTTTCGCTGCTTTCGAGGTGGCGCAGGTGGCGTTGCCTTCGAATTCGTCTGCCTGTACAGGCGCGTAGTACTGCGCTCGCTTGTCATGCATGCGGCGCTGCATTTCCGAGGCGCACCCAGGCCACGCCGACTTTCCCTCGCCTCTCCTCCTCGTCATCTCTGCAATGTCGCCCTTGGAGTCTTGGAACCGGCTTCTGTTGAGAAGCCTCCCGCGCGCGAAAGGGTTGCCAGGGAGACGGCGACACATTGCGCGCAGTACCATAGTTGTCGGCGTCTCTACACGTAGGAAAGGATGTGACTTCGTAGATGAAAAAAAATCCTATTTTTTATTAATGATTTCTACTCAGTTTTTGGAAAAACCAATGCACGCTAGGGCACTTCGAAAGGTACGCTTTCTATTAAGCCAAAGAAAAAACGGAAGAGCGATGAAGGACGGTAGACAGTCTTTTTAAAGGAGTACTGACACGAATTCTTGACATTCTCGTATTGTTGCTGTAAATAAATGTACTGGCGTGGAGAACCCCAAAAGAGAGTATCATGATGCCTCGCAACGCGTCGTGTTTGGCTCCTTTAAAACGCGTAATATGGCTCCTTTTTAAAAGCCCACTTTCGGTTTTTATTTCAAGGGGGCGGTTTCCTAGTGTCAACACAGTCGACGTACATCTAAGTCATATGTAAGTAGCGTTGCTGCAACTCTGTGGTCTGTGATGCATGGAGGAAGTGTTTTCTTTTTTTTTCTTTTACCTCCGTGTTATGGTCAACCCGCTTTTTGCATGGTTCGAGTGCGCCCGCGCCGCAACCTGCGCAATCGACCTGTACGGCGTCGTAGCAGACGACGCAGGCGGCGCGCAGTGAGAAACGGTGTACCGACTACTGAAAGTAATGACACTCGACGCTAGCAAAGCCGGTGCGCCATCCTCGCACACATTTTTGGTAGCGTCAGGTTCTCTCACGTCATATAGTACAAAGTAGGCAGGATAACGTTGTCTATGTGACAAGGCCTTAGCAGCGAGGAACGCGCGCCGAACACACGTACATGTACGTATTTCAGTAAAACCACTACTCCGCGCTCCCGTAGTTGAACAGTCTTTGTAAAGACGGCAGGGATACGCAAAAGCAGGGGCCCGGCAGCACGCATGTTCACTCGGAACATCACAATAAAGAAAGCTCACCCGGCTATATATAGGCAGAATGTGCCAGCACGTCGCCTGTTGTATTCCTTTGAAAGCATGAATATAGCAGCATCTTTCAGCGTTGAAGGACGAATACTTCAGATAATTCCGTGAGTTGACGTGTGGTTAAACTCATTAGACATAGATCGCGCACATACACGTCTTCCCCGAATTATTCGTCCGTTGTAAGATATAACACACGCGATCCATTCCCTGCGCGATGAATCCCTCCAGCTGCTTGGCGCTTTCATTGATCCTGGTCTCGTTGTACACCCGTTCGTGACGGCGGCCAGGTATGCATGCAGGTGCTTCATGACTTGAACAAACGCACCAAGACGACTAGTTTTCGAAGGAAGGAACGGAAGGGGGCAAGTGAAAACAACAAAATAAATAACGCAAATGCAAAAAAAAAAAAAAAATCACCGCCCAAGCACTCCGTACAAATGGTTATAACCAGCGAAGCTGAAATGTGCGGCGCCGGTGTTTAGCGGTGGGTTCAACCCGACACAGACGTCGCAGCCGAAGCCAAAGTGCCGCTGGAGAAACTCTCGCTGAAAGCGGGCGTTCGCCCCGCGAACGCGCTACCGCAATCATCACGTCGACGCTGTCCTGCCCGCAACGCTGCTTCGGCGCGCCGTCGTTGCAAGCGTTTGACATCGCGAGCTAACATCCGTGGCTTCTGATGCACGCGTGCTCGGCGCCACGGCTGCGACGGGATGGACGACGTCACTCACGGGCCAGCCAATGGCACGCGCGCTTTGGTACGGCGCAGAGAACGACGTCCTGGAAGGCGCAGCCAATGGAGACCGCGCGCGGTCCACGGACGAGCGGTTTTTCGTTTCTCCTAGCCATAAACAGCTTTCGCTGTAGAAGGGTCAGCAAAAGGTATCCCCGCGTTTTTTTTTTTTTTTTTTTTTTTAGCAGCTTAGCTCTCACAGCGTGACCTTCACTACAGCCAGCAAACTTGTTTTTGAGGGGCTTTAGTTGTTACTGCGCCCGTGGTACCGCGGGCCCGCAGGTCCTACAGATGTCGATTCCTGGGACCTGGTGCCTTCATGCCGCGTCCCCGCACTCCGCGTGGGCCAACCTCCGCGGGCGCATTCGAGGGGACAGTACGTCCGTGAACTTACAGCGCACCGAGAAGAATCGTTTATTTTCGCGAGGAGAGACGGAGAAGGGGAAGGCAAGTAACAAAAACAGCAAATTATAAAGAGTCAACGAATTTCGTCTGTTACAGCACGTGCGCAAGTTCGAGCTTAGCCGGAATATTGCGAGGGCCATAGAGAAACGCTGCAGTGGCAGACGACAGATTCGGCGCGACGCCGTACAGGCCCGTGTCCGCGAGAGGGCGCCACACGGACATGCCAAAGACGGATTACACGTGGGGCACGCAAACAAATGACAATTTCACGGTCGTCAAGCGACTCTAGCTGACAGAAATTTCGACGATTTTTAAAAGACTGTGTTCATGGAAGAAGGAAAAAACTAGTTTTTCCTTCCTCCATGACTGTGTTCATGCGTCATCATAGTGTCCATTGCTCTGGGGCTGGCTTGCTGGGGGACGAAAACTTCAAAACCAAACTGAAATATTTTGTACGTGTTTCCTGGCTTCCTTGTGCGGAGGGCGTTAACAGTGCATGGCTAGAAAATGAAAAATGTATATTTTGTGCCACTGGAAACTTGTGTCAGTAAGAAAATGGTCAGTTATTTTTTCTGAATTTCGCGCCGAAACCTCTGCTCCTCAACGCAAGAATGACGTCACGGATTTCAAACTCATTTTTCGCACTTTGGCCAGAGAACACCTATAACCTAGTTTTGGCTACATAGGCCCAATCGAATTGCATAAAATTCACTGCATTAGTTGCCGGGCCACTTAAGAACGCATAACATACATTGATATAGATAAAAATGTTGAAATTACACCAAACCACGGCGGCTCGAAGCGCATGAGAATGAGATACGTGTCGCGCGTCTCACAATAAATTGTATGAGCGCGGGTGCGCTACGATCTGCGCTGCGATGACCACGGAGCAAGAATTCTTTCTCCGTGGCGATGACCACCGCCGCTGCGTGCACCCTTTCGTAAAATTCTGGGCCACATTTGTGCGTGATCCACCTTCACGGAAAGGAACTGTACTAGCCCGTCATCCGATTCCACCCATTACAAAGGGAAAGTGCAGTAGTTGCTTTGGCCACAAACAGGTCGAGCCAGAAACTAATTATCTATCGACGCACCTATGTATGGATAGATGCAGGGGGCTGCAGCCAGCGCGGCCAGGCGCGGTAGTGCTATAGTTCTAGAACGCTATAGTAGTGCCACGAAAAGTGTGTCGCGCAGCTAGCGATAGGGGTCGCCATTGGTTTTCGCGGCCGCTGCCTGCCGCTGCTACTTCGTTTTACGGTCGGCGATGGGTGATAGTTTGGTTATTGTGTTATTTGGTGCTGTGCAACCTATTTTTGGCGCCTTGCACACATAGTTCAACGAAAGCCACCTGGCATAAGATAACAGCAACTACGGCACGGCCCTCTTAGCGGCGCATAATTCGTACCCTGCCCCGTTTGACCAGAGTTTGACGGGTGAGTAGGCCTAGCACGTAACATTGTGCCAGGTTTCTCGCTAGGTGTTTGTGATCCCCGTTACCGCTGATGTTCCTCTGCCGAAGACAACTTGTTCCTAAACATAATCGCTACCTTGCCGCGTCAACGCGCATGCCGCTACTTGCGACCGGCAGTTGGCGCACCTCCGTCACCGGATGCAGATTGTGGCGCGTGCTTTGCAGGTGCATCAACAAGGTTTGATTGTTGTGGCCTAGATGTTCACTACGACTCTTGCACAGCGTGGCTGGCGTCGGACTTCGATGCTCTGTTCGTTTGGTGTTTGGCCTTGACATTGTGTGTGATGTTATCTTGCTAATGATAGTTTGCTCTGATCATAAATACAAACTTATCTTAATGCGCATAGTTTGCAGGGCAGCTTCTGATATTTGCCATGTTCTCTACTTGCTTTAGCATTACGACAAATCATAGCACATTTCCGCTTGCTTTCAGAAGGCACTCAACGAGTCTTCATGACGAAAAATGAGTTTTAGCAGCGATGAAGTAAATTTTCTTGTCTACCGGTATCTACAAGAATCGGGTGAGTGCGACGTTCATCATCAGTGGTGGTTTCAGGTTCCAAGTAGGCGTTCCCTCGTGCAGGTTTCTTTCACTCCGCCTACACTTTTGGAATCGAAAGCCACATCAGTCAGTCCAACATCAACGGGGCTCTCGTGCCGCCCGCTGCATTGCTGTCCATTATTCAGAAAGGTCTTCAGTATACAGAGGCTGAAATCAGCATTGGAGAGGTAGGTCACCGGTTTGATGGTATTTGCTGTACGCCTTCACCTGGATGCATGCTAGGAAACGAAACTTCGTGTGAAAGATCGAGATGTTACATTGTGTGAGCCCTAAAGCCGTCTCTGGTTGTCTAGTGCTTGCAATATACACTTAGCAATATTAATTTATTTTAGTAAACCAAGACTGCTCGTGCGGCAGGAAAAGACAGCAGTAGGGCTGATGTTCAAGCAGACAATCCCTGTCAGACTGCATCTGGCCTTCAGTGCAGGTGCCATACTACTTGTTGATTCATATAGCCCTTCCTGCTGAATGTCGTTGCAGATGTGTGTGTGTGTGTGTGTACACATGCACACGAAAACACATGCAAGACTGATACAAGTTTGTAAGCAAGAAATGGGAGGATTTAGAAAGGGTAAAGTGTGTGTCAGTTTTCTTCTTGAAGTTACTCAATGCAACAACACACGTGGGAAGCACGTAATCTTCAGTTGACCCGTTTCCGATTCCCTGTACCCTTTCTCTTGTGCATATGCATTTTTGAATATTGAGACTGCCGTGCCCTGATGCCATTTGGTCTTGAAACACCTTATGTGGTAAGGTATTCCACAGATGGTGTTGCTGAGCAGAATATGTAGTTAATTTTGTTTCTTGTTCATCATCAAGGAAAACTATGCAAAAAACTGAAGACAGAGATGTAGGAGGAGGCACACCTAGGGCCTCATCTTTTTCAGTTCTTTTTTTGCATTGTTTCCCTGTGTATGTGTGATGTAGCCTTGACAGTGCTGCTCTCTTCAGAATGCCCATCACTAAGAGTTCCTTAAGGAGTTGCATCGTTTCCTTCTCTTTTGCCAGGATGGCTCAGAGCGAATGATTGAGTCCCTGTCACTAATCGATGCTGTCATGCCTGATGTGGTGGCATCACGGCAGCAGCAGGCCCACAACAACAAGAACGCAGTTGTAAAGGCAGAGCCTAGCAACACCAATGGAGAGGATACGCCCCATAACTTTGGTGGTGAGTGCTGTAGTATAGCTTAGTCAGAAGGATGTAAAAATGGTGACAAAAGTGATGCAGTGCTGCTACAACAAAAATGCTTTATGTACTGTAGTGGATCATAAATCTCACCACTACATCACCGAGCTTGGTACAGCAAATTACTATTTACTGGCCAATAGCTGGTGCAGTAATTCAGATTATGTTAAAAGCAAAAGTTACCATGTACTGAATATTTTGTGTGCGCTCAATAATGTGCATAATTCTCTGTTATGACCATGTGTAGTTTCCCTGCTGCTCTGCTTGCATGGTGACTGTATTGCGCGGCTTTATTCTTGCTCTTATATTCCAGGCCATTTGGTACTGTACCTTCCTCTGTAATTTGCCTGACATGCAAAAAAATTGTGAATTCGCCTTTATTCGTGCGCGCGCTTTCGTCCCGATATGTTTCTGGACCTGCATTTAAGGGAAATTGCTTGCTTCTTTCCGCCAACGAGACGGGAGGAACTTCACAGAAAGAAAATGCAGATGGCATAGCACCTTGAGGTTTTCATGCCAAATTGCTGTGGTACCACAGATTTCAACGATGTCGGCTAGGGCCTATGTGATTCTGTGCATTAAAAATTCAGGATATTTTGTTCAAATACAGCTAGAAACATAAAATTTAATGGCATGACTTGGGAAATTTTATTGAGCCAGTGCAGCCAAAGTACACACACAATAAATAATGAAGTCTGTGACCACACTGACGTTCAGGTGCTCAACTTCTGGCATGAAATTCAAAAATGAAAAATCAGCCTTAGTTTTCAGTGATAAACAAATCTTTTATCTCCGAAAGTGATGTCAAAGCGGAAGTCTGTTGAGGCTTTGTTGACGCTTCCCTACAACACTGGCCTGTTAGACTGTAGTCCCCCTCCCCCTCTTTCTTTTTTGTCTCCGCTGTTCTGTCCCTCTTCATTTCCCATCCCCTAGTACAGGTTAGCAAACCAGAAGTCTATTTCTGGTTAACTTCTCTGCCTTTCTTTATTTCTCTCTATCTAAAAATTAACTAGAGTACAGTAAAACATCGTTATAACGAAGTTGAAGGGGAGCAGTAATTACTTTGTTATAACTATTAGTTCGTTATAACCAATATCAATTTCATCTATAGGAATTTCAAGGGGAATTGCGATTGTTTTATTATATACAATAGTTCGTTATATCCGGGTTCATTATAATGAGGTTCTACTGTACTTGAATAATAATGCCATATCAACCTAAACTGATTTGGTATCTCACTTTAGTGTCCCTTTAACTGAGTCATGTACACACCATTGACCATTGCACCAATTTCTTCAGTATGGTGTTCTTGTTAAGTGGGAAAGAGTTGGGTGTCTGCTTGTTACTTAAAGGGATTCTAAAGAGAAACACTGAATCAGTTTATGTTGATAAACCTGTATTTGAAATCTCTACTGTCGTTGATATCACTATCCTAGGTTTATCAATCAAATAGAAAATGAAGGTTAAAGTCTCACTTTTAAACTTGGTGCCCACATTTCTGCACATGAATGTCATTGTGGAATCACAGATTTTACTTGCTTATTATTTTTTTTTTTTCATTTTCTTGTCAAATTTTCTGAGACTTGCTATCTTAAGTCTCTGGCCATCTTAATGGAAAATGTGCATCGTTCTTAATGATTAGAACTGTCTTAGAACTGTTTATACCCTAGCATATGCTGTCAGAATACATGTAATCATAGTGAATTGGCATGGGAAATGCAAGGTGGTGTTACCTCTTCCATTTTATTTTTTGTGGTTTTAATTTAATAATACACGAAGACATTTCTTTTTACTATCTCCATTATTCTAGAAACATCTGTGCAGTACTTCTTGGGCAGTAGCCGCTAGAGAGAAAGACACACATGTATTAAGGCACATACAAGTTGACCTGTGTTTATTCTAGTTGGGTATTGTGTGCATAAATTTAAAAAAGAAATTGACATTTTCAAGGGAGTTACTGAAGGTGTACTGAGTGCTTTATTTGCTTAGTAGCACTTTTTTCATCCAGATTATTTTTAAAATCTGTGTTGTACACTTCATCATAGCTGTGTTTTTCAGAGCTTGTGTGGAGAGAATTACTGCAGCTAGAAGTGGCGGTAAAATTACTTGTATGGCTTTTTCAGGAACAAATCATAATGAAACAATGGAAGTGGATGGTAATGTGGAGATTCCGAGCAGCCGGGCGACGATACTACGAGGTCATGAGTCGGAAGTGTTCATCTGTGCATGGAATCCGACGTCTGATCTCTTGGCATCTGGGTATGTGCTATTATCCACTGCATTAAATAGTGGCCTTGCTATGTCTGGTACACAATTTGAAAGAGGCAATTACTGTAATTTAAATGCCTGAATGATTGTTTTCCTGCTAATGGGGCTGTGCTATACTGCCTGGTGCAGGTCCGGGGACTCGACAGCTCGCATCTGGAACATGAATGACAATAGTCCCAGCCCAAATCAGCTAGTGCTGAGGCACTGCATTCAGAAGGGAGGCACCGAAGTGCCCAGCAATAAAGACGTCACCTCACTTGACTGGAATGTAGGTATCTCAGTACACATTTAACTTTGCCATTTTATACAGCATGGTTGTGATAATTTCATTTCAATGTGCTCAGTAAAACAACGTGGTAAAAAATTTATTTTCTCGATATAACAAATCCAGTGAAATTGGCAATGTACTTCGGTAAATCAAAATTTGGTCTTTTGTGCCATGTAGGGTAGCTGTTTGGTTCTTATTTACATGGAAATACTATGAGACTGTTCTAATAACAGCAGTAAGATAAAAACTAATTTCACCAACTTTTACAAAAATATATGTTGCACCATGGGCATTTGGTGACCCCAACTTCATAGCACACCATCGAAGCTCTCATCACAGCGGTCATACGTGGCGCATAAAGCTTAAAAACACGCAGAGGCAACACATTGTAACAAAGAGTGATAAGCAAAGCTTTGCATCCATTCTGCCATCGTGGCTTGTTATCAAAACCTTGTGTCTGTTTCCCAAATCAAGAGGGCAATGCTGACGTTATCAAGTTCACTGAACTGCTACCTATCAAGAAGAAAAGTTGATAGCTTAGTGGTTCCAGAAAGGAATGATACCTCTTTACTCACCATCAGGGTCGCTAGCTTGATACAAGGTCCATTAGCAACGTCTGTCTCCTGAACGATTGCAATCTCTTGCAATATAAGTGAAAGTCTGGTGCGTTTACTACTACTACTTCTACAGCCAGTTTACACTCGCCGGTAACAAAAACACAGTCATGTGCACTGGACCATGGCACAGGCTATGGGAAATATGTAACTGCATCGTTTCTGGATTGTGCGAAATGAGCAGTATGGCGTGCAGGGCTGTTCTCGTGTATGCTCTCTGCTTGCTCCCCCTGCTCTGGTGGCAAGGAGGCAACCATTCAGGTTACCCTTGCCCCCCCCAACCGTGGGTGGGAGGGACGCTGCTTCAGATTGGTGACGCTACAGTTGAAACCCGCAATAACGAAATCGGCGGGGAAACCACAAATGTTCGCTATTGCGGGAATTTCGTTGGCGCGAGAATGCGGCAGAAAAGACACGGAATTTACAAAAAACACATTTTATTTCCAAAAGTCAGTTAGTTTGCTTTGGCGGGCCTTACCATGCAGCAATTTCATGCCTCTCGACTCACACTGTAAGAAATGGTCCATCGCCACGTCGTCGTCGTGCTCGCCGAAAAACGAGCGAATTGTGTCGAAGGCATTCAGCACATCCTGCGGGCTTGTTGTTTTCTCTGGCTGCTCCGGTCGTTGCTCATCGGGATCGCCCGCCTCGCACACGCTACTGACGATGGCTTCATCAGTCACTTCCTCGTGCACGACGACGCCTTCGTCCGCGCAAACAAACTCATGGACGCTGAGGCCATCGGGAATCTCGTTTGCCACGGCACAAAGTTCGCCCCATGCACTGGTCAGTGACGGCGGCACTGCGCTGTCACCGTCATCAAGTGCGCCTACAGGCGAACCTTCTTCCGGCTCCGCTGGATCAGCGCACGATGCCTGCGGTGTGACAAGGCCGGCGTGTGTGAAGCAATTGGTTATCACGGCTGGACTCGTCGCAATCCATGCAGCGGCGATCATCTCTAGTGCCATGAACATGTCCACGTCAGTGGGGCGCTTCATCTGTAGATTTAGCAGCAAACGCTGAATCAGCCTCTCTGTGTAAGCGCACTTCACGCTGCGAATAACACCCTGATCGAGGGGCTGCAGCACCGAAGTGCAGTTTGGTGGAAAGAAAACGAGGCGCACGTTTCCGAGCTGCACGTCGACGTGATGGGCGCTACAGTTGTCGAGAAGAAGGCAGACCGACCTGTTTGCCTTCCGCATGTCGGCATCGAAGGACTGGAGCCAGCTGCTAAAAATGGCCCGCGTCATCCATGACTTCAAGTTCGCGGTGTAGCTTACTGGCAGCCTGCGATTCCCCTTGAAACAGCGGGGCTTCTTGCTTCTGCCAATAACGAGCAGCGGCCGTTTATCTGTGCCATCCGTATTGGCGCACAATAAAATCGTCACGCGCCGCTTGCTGTGTTTGCCACCATGGCACTTCTGGCCTTTTAAAAAAGTCCAAGGTCTTGGATGGTAGCATTTCATAAAATAGTGCCGTTTCATCGGCATTATAGATGTCTGAGGGCTTGTACTGGCTGAGCAGTTCCTTGTTGCTCAGCAGCCACGACGACGTTGTCACCGAGTCGACGGCTGCTGCCTCCCCGGAGATGACTTTGGCTACGATGTCGTGGCGAGCTTTGAAACGGCTCAGCCAGCCGGGACTCGCCTTAAAGTTGTCGTGGCTGAGCATACAAGCGAAGTCCAGTGCCTTCTGTTGCAGGATCCTGCCAGATAAAGGCACCTTGTTGGCACGCTGTTCACAAAACCACGCGAACACCGCCTTGTCCACGTCCGGGAACGCTGCAGCCGCCACGGTTTTGTTTCTTGCACTCGCGCCGTTTTCAAGCGCACCAAGAATGGAGGCCTTGTTCTTGAGAATCGTGGACAGCGAGCTGCAAGCAACGCCGAATTCTTCGGCGATGTCCATTTTTTTCCTGCCCTTTTCCACCTCACCGATGATTGCAGCCTTATCTTCCAGCGTGATGAACTTCCGCTTTTTCGTTGGAGGCGGCATCTTCGCAGGCAGCGAAATCGGACAAAGCAATCGCAACACACAGTTCACGTTGCACCAAGCGACCAAGCAAACGCTCGACAAATGGCTCCACACACGCGACCATGTGCGCGCAAAGCCGACAAAGCCAAGCACAGAGCCAAGCCAAGGAATGTGGATTTTCCTCTCGATTTGGCTACGTAGTCCGCGATAACGAGCAGGTGTTTCGGCAAGCCATCATCATCATCATTGTCGCCAGCTTTGTTTTTTTTTTTAAACAATGATGGCGGCTGCTTCTCAAGTGCGCTGTAGCGATAGTTTTGCACAGTTTAAGTGTAGCATGAATGCATTTCAGCAGTTTTCTAATGTAGTTAATGTTGCGAGAGTAAATTATTTGCGCACTCGTGTTTCAAAAATTTCGTTAATGAGGGACTGCGGTACGAATATCTTTCGTAGTCGCGAGTTACGAAATGCATTGACTCCTATGGGCGTTCGCCGGTGCTCCGAAAATATTTCGTTGCAGTGAGAATTTGTTCCCTCGGGATTTCGTTATCGCGGGTTTCGACTGTATTTGAAAAAATTAGTTTGCGAAAACCACATGCAACTTGCCTATCTGACCACTAGCACCAGCAGGTTTAATTTAGCGGGCTTTGTCGTTCTTTATGGGAGCACTGAAACTTCATTACATTGAAGTCGCGTATAAGATATATAAGAATGCTTCGTTGTATGGAGGCAAAAAATATACGGGGTGCTATAGGCATCATGTAAAAAGCCAGGTACTTTGCTTTATTGAGAATTAGGTTGTATTGAAGTTTGTTATATGGAGGTTTAGTTGTAGAAGTTATAGATAGGGACTGTTAAAGGAATACTGGACCAACACAAGTACCCTGTATGCATAGATGGCTCTGAGCAAATGCTCAGGAAATGCTGATAAGATATTTAATTTGACATCAAAGTCAATTTTCACATGGTGTGCTTACTGACATGAACACCTGAGCTTATCGTGGGGTCCGGAGCCACGCAGA
Organism: Hyalomma asiaticum; assembly: GCA_013339685.2. Lineage (NCBI taxonomy): Eukaryota > Metazoa > Arthropoda > Arachnida > Ixodida > Ixodidae > Hyalomma > Hyalomma asiaticum. The sequence continues at coordinate 151,855,435 of CM023482.1, forward strand.
CCCGCACCGTGCACGCCGTACGGTGCATCTTGCACCGTGCTGAAGTATTTGCTGTCGTCACGAGGTCACTATTAAAATTTCATACATTGCTGACACCACATTGCTACAGGCACTGTGTGCGAGAGACCACTGGGCGAAAATGTCACGATTTCTTGTGGGAGCTTGTGACGAGGAGCTCATTGCTATGCACGTACTGTGTCGTGACGTCAGGCAACAGTAGGAACCAAAACCAGCTTTTAAAGGCATGCTGTAAATAAATTTTCACCGCATGTTCACACTCACCAGTGCATTCTCTGGGATCTGGAGGGTTTGGCTTTCATTTGATAAAAAAAAAAGCCATCTTAAAATTTTTGTGTCAGTACTCCTTTAAGTGAAAAAAAGAACATTTCATGTGTGTGTGTGTGTGTGTATGTGTGTGTGTGTGTCTGTTTTTTGAGATTTTCTTCCACCATTATTGAACATTTGGTTTTTCTGTGTGACTTGCAGTCTGATGGCACGCTGCTGGCCACGGGTTCATATGACGGATTTGCTCGAATATGGACGACAGATGGTGAGACCCCGTTTATGTAGCTTGGTGTCATACAGTCGCCGACAGTTTATTCGGACGCTGAAAATTCGGACATGCTCGTTTATTCGGACACCTTCGCGGCACCGCCACTCGTCCCGTTGAAGTAATGTATAACCACGTCCGGTAATTCGGACGTCCTACAACGCGCCGTTCAATTTTTCAGACTCCGGCGGCTTGGTCAGATTCGACGTCAAACACCACGATACGGTCGTGACAAGCTGGCCGCGATGTTTACATTTTGCTAGGTTGCCAGTACTGAAAGGGCGCGCTTGCTATGGTTGGATTGCTGGTGTTTAAATCCACGCAGAACCTACAAGTTACAGTTGCCGATCTCGAAGGCTTACTTTTGTTGGCTGCACGTACTACTGGTTGTCGTGTTTCGGATTTAGCCAGTCCGGTATCCATTGACTGTATACTGCGGTCGAACAGCAGGCCAGGCCAAGCTCGGTGCTCGGCATATGCGTTGTCAGTTGTTACTTGACCTAGGCCTTGTCAACAGCTACCTTTCAGTCTCACTCTTTTGCTTTGTGTGTTAGGCCTGCTTTGCTTGTTCAATCTCGTCCAGTCGTCGCGTAGTGTGAAATGGCTCCTTCGCCACCCGTGCCATCTGCGCTGAAGAGACGCGGCAATTACAAGACTCTGACGATGGTGAAGAAAGCAGCCATTATTCATCAGGTGAAAAGCGGCCGACCTCAATGCGAAGTTGCTCGGGAGTTCTCCATTTCGAAGCAAACCGTCTCCGACTACTTGAAGAACAAGGGGAAGGTCCTGGAGGCAGTGGAAAAAGTGTCTGCGGGGAAGCAGAAAAATTTCCGCGATGGCAGCCATTCTAAGCTGGAAGAGGCCCTGAACATGTGGCTGAGCGCCACTGTAGCTAAGCGGATACCTGTGTCTGGCGATCTGCTGAGACAAAAAGCAGAGACGCTCGCCCTGCGCATGGACATTGTTAGATATAAATGCAGCGATAGCTGGCTCCGGAACTTCAAAAAAAGGTACGACCTGTCATTCGAGCGAATGTGTGGCGAAAGTGGGGCTGTCGACATAACCCTTGTGTCGAACTACCGCGCAGACAAGCTGTGTGCACTGCTGCATCAGCACTCTCCAGACAACGTCTTTAACTGCGACGAGACGGGCCTCTTTTATAAGATGTTGCCTGACGAGACGCTTGCTTTGTCCGGGGAGCCCTGCCACGGGGGAAAGCATAGCAAGGTGCGTCTGACAGTTGTCGTGGGAGGCAGCATGTCTGGAACGGAGAAGCTTCCATTCCTCGTTATAGGAAAGTTGAGACATCCTAGATGTTATAAAGGGGTCAAGACGCTGCCTGTCTGGTATAAGGCAAACTCTAAGGCCTGGATCACCCAGGATCTTTTCGAACAATACATCCGGAAGCTGGACCGAAAGTACGAGCTTCAGAACCGCAAGGTGCTCATGTTCGTCGATAACTGCGGTGCACACGGGCGCATAACCAACCTGAAGGCGATTAATTTAGAGTTTTTGCCGCCAAATACAACAAGTGTGTTGCAGCCCATGGACCAGGGCGTGATTAAGAACTGAAAGGTTCACTACCGATAGCGCCTTTTGAATGGTGTGCTCTTGTGTGTGGGCAGCGGCAAGAACTACGTTGTGGATGTGATGCCGGCCATCGGCATCCTGTCTGATGCCTGGAAAGCAGTGACAGCGGACACAATCCGCAACTGCTTCACCATGCAGGATTTGTCCTTGATGATGAGGACAGTGTCACAGGCCACGACCCCGCGGCTGAGCTGCCGCCTGACACGAACGTTATTGACGACCTCCATGCCAGTGGGATCGATATCCCCGCCGTTACATTTGAACAGTTTGTTGACTTTGACAGTGCCGTCCTGCCCTGTGCCGAGTTGGATGATGATGAGATCGTCCGTCAGGTTCTCGAGCCGCCGCAAGTGGACAGTGCCTCTGACGACGACGCACTGCCCACGCCACAGCCATCGAGGGCGGACTTGGCGCAGGCCTTGACGATGCTCCTCTCTGCCTATAGCGATAGCCAGACACTGTCGGAAATACAGGTGGACCTGATCGCGCGCAAACATGCACCTGTACAGTCGCGCATTGACAATTTTTTCCGTCCACTGGGACCATAAAGGTACTTTTTTCTGGCGAATCCTTTTTTTTTTTTTTTTTGGACTCGATTATTCGGACTTTTCGGCGGTTCCCGTCGAGTCTGAATAAACGGTCAGCAACTGTATTTAAACTGTAATAACCATTATCATTCAAAGTGAAATACTGTTTGAAACTGATCATTGGTAGTTGAAAGTACTGTTTTACGTGCTAGTGGAAATTCGAGGTAGTAGATTCTGAATTACTTTTTTATACAGTTAAACCTGGATATAACAAAATTGACAGATTCCCGAAAAACTTCGTTATAAAGAGGATTTTGTTATATGCAGGTTCGGCGCGTAAATTCGAAAAAGAAACACTGAAGTAAACAAAAAGGTAACAGATGACAGAGCTCATATAAAACATTCATTTCACGGTAAAAGACTGCGTGATCTTGCTTTGTTGTTTGTTCATGATGGACGGGAGTACTGACCATTTGTATGACATCAATGAACACAGTGCTGCTCCGATCTCGTCCAGCGAGCCCGCAGGGCGCCGCAAAAGGTCGATGGCATCCAGCTCCTCCTTCGTGGAGGGCAAAGCGCGTGCCGAGTCATCCTCCCAAGGTCTGTTGTCGTCACTCTGGTCTCGGGCAGTTTCTGCCAGAGCCTCATCTCCTCAGTTGTGACAGTGCAATTGTCCGCATATGAAAAATCACAAATCTGCACATCGTCCAGGGCTCCTCCATTCGTGCGCAGCAAAATCCGAGCTTCAGCGAGATCAGGCAGGCATGAAGGCTCCTCCTCCCGGTGTCGATTTCCTCAGCCTGAACCTCTTTTGAGATACGGGCCTTGCGGAAGCAGTTGGCAACAATTTCAGCACTTGTTGCTCGCCAGGACGCTTCAAGCATCTCAACTGCTTGTGCAGTCTACCTTCGTATCTTGCTGGAAACGAATATTCAGGAGCAGTTTTTGGATTCTGTTCCAGTGAAAAAAATGAATGCATGCAAAAAACACTTTTAACCAATATTTTTCTGATCAAGGTCAAGGTTGAACTACCACACCTCAAAACCACGTTGTAGCCAGCGGTTTCAACCCATGTGGGCTGCGGTGATACAGTAAAAGCTCGTTAATTCGGATTTCACGGGACCGGAAAAAAATGTCCGAATTAACCGAATGCCGAATTAACGAATGAACAGGAAAAACATTAAAATCAAGCTGCAGAAGCATACCTTTATTTGCCGAAGTATTTTGTAATTGTCGTCTGCGTTTACGCGCAGATTCTGGCTGACATTACATTTTTTCGTAACTGTTCCAAATGGCCAACAGCACGCAAGCTTTCGGGAGTGTTCAGGCAAACGTCCTCTAATATTAAAAGCGCCTCCGAGACTTCCCGTGAGGTGCGATGAGGTCGCGGCCGCATCTCCTCGCATGACTCTTCGTCGGAATCGTGGTCTTCCTGGGCGCCCGTGACATCATTAATAATGTCTTGATCGGCCAGGAGACCAGTCGTGGCGACACCATGATCAATCGCGATGTAGTCCTGAAGGGTCACATCTGTGGGAAGGACAGCATCGAAGGTCGGGCAGTCATCGTCAACTCCGCAAGAGATCGTGCCGACACGACAACACAAGGGAAAATGGCGTCAGGAGACGCAGTGGAGAAGAAAGAAGACGACGACGTTCGGTGACGCTGCGATCGCCCCCACTAGTTGATGATGATGGCGATGCAACTCAGGTTTCGGTTTCACTCCAGTGGTGCCAGCGCTGCTTTATCACACTTTTGTGTAGCAGCAGCCGTCAGCATTTGTCCGAATTAAGCGGTGCGGAGCCGAATTCTGACGAATTAACGAAGGTTTGGTCCCATAGAAAAACATGCACTTTGGCCGGGACCAATAGAGCCGTCCGAATTTCCGAATTAACGGGTGTCGAATTAACGAGCTTTTACTGTATTGCTACTCAAAATCTGACACCATGTTACTGATACCACACTCATCACACTGACAAATTGAAATTACTGCTTGTTGTCCCTTTTCCTGCAGTTGGAGATGACAAATACGCCGTTTTGAAGGCATGCACGCTTCATCCGAGAGAGATGCGTTCTGCTGAAAATCGCAGTCGTGTTGACATGTTCACAGATCGCGGCCGCCACACTCATAATGCAGGTGCGCGTTGAAACCACTGCAGACAAAATCACGAATCGTGGTCGCCGCGATTATGAGTGGCAGCGACCTGCAGCTCTGAAAGGTTTACCGTTTCCGAATTTTAATAACCGCAGTCGCTACCAATGCGATCATTTATGGCCACCACAAAACACTGCAAATATGTGCGCACCTTTTGGGAAAAGCATGCTTGGGCGTCTGATGGCACGTAATGAGTCTAAGCAATGCTGCTGTCCGCAAACGCTTATGAGCAATAACTCGGTTTATGATATCAATAGCAGTAACTCAGTTTTTGAAGGTGCACGCCAAGCACGGCAAGCACACACAGAATGAAAATGGAACTACAAGCCTACAGGTTGCTGTCTGCTGTAAATCCCCAAGATATTTCTTAAATGGGAAAATGTGGGGGCTCTTGTTCACTGCATCCAAGAATGCACTTGCATGTTATCGTCCTATCATTGCAATCATCCATAGTGGCTGCGTAGCTCCGAACCTGCGGGGCCAGTGCACGAGTAGTTCAAAGGCAATAAAGCCTTAAGAAGTCACAATGCGTCCCAGCTTTCCTTTCCTTCGCTGATGATTAGGCTGGTGCGGACTTCGGCACTTCGTTTTGCATTGAGCGTTTGCGGCACTCCACACTCGGCACACTTTGTGGTCGTGTGAACAGCTCAGTGTGCGGCCCAATACGTCTGAGTTAACAATAGTTTGACGCCAGTAAACAATTCATGTGCTTGTGGGGAACAGTCACAACAATCTTGTTTTCCGAACTTGTGTGGTCTTATAGATGAAATTTTGCAACTACGAATTTTTTTGTGCGTCCTGTCACTTTTGCTGTAACGAGGGTTGACTGTATGCAGTTTTGATGGTTTTCGATTTTTCATTGCTTCAAAAAGTCCAGAAAATTAGACGGTAGAGGGTTCTATCATCCGAAATTTCAGACTTTCTTAAACATTGATTCTATGGGGCATGTGGCGGTGCTGCGAAGACATCCGAAGTATCGCATGTGTACAAAAAATTTGGCATCCGGAAAATCGGTCATTGACTGATACCTGTATGCTGTGCCGACTGTTCACTAATGGCTATCATCCATCTGACAGCAACAGTCATCCTCCTCCTTTCCCTTCTGTCCATGCCAGCACTGTGGAGCGGCAACTATGGGCAATATGAGAAGCTTTGTCATAGTGTTTAGTGACCAGGAATAAGTACTGAAGGACCTTGATAGCACTGTAAATGAGCTTCAGAAACACTAGTGCGAAACAGTGCACACTTCTGTGACAGTTCATATCTGTTCATTCCAATTTCTTTAGTTTTCTTGATACTGGATCTTGAGAGTGGCCAAGAGAGAGAGAGATAGAAAACTTTAATAAAACAAATAGGTCCGACGATTTGGTCGGGGTACGGACACAAGCACCCCAGCCTAGGTGATGGCCTCGAGTCCTTGGACACGGGCGGCTTCCTCAGTGTGCCGGACGGCCTAGAGTTGATCGGCGAGTGGGCTGTCTGATCCGGCCGTCCGAGAGTGGGCCAGGAGGCCAGTGGAATGTTTTGTACATTTCACTCAAGTTGATATCACCATGGTGTGCTTAGGGTAGTTCCCTGCCACATGTGTGCAGAGTTGAATCTTTCAGTGGTCATAGCAACTTGTATAGGTCACATCGCACCATATTTACAGGTCATTTGGCAAGCACTTTAGGGCAGCACAAAGGCCCTATATTTGCACTCAAGTGGAACCGCAAGGGAAACTACATTCTCAGTGCTGGTGTTGACAAGGTTGGTGGCTTGCAACATGTATCTTGACATTGCCAATAGACAACTACCGAAGCTATGCCTGTGCACAAGTTAGAAGTTCTTGCTGTAGCAACACCACTTTGCAGTTGAAAATTTGTTATGTAGTGGCACTTGCGCACAATTCTTTCAGAAACATGAAATTCCAAGAATTTTTCAGAATAATGCCATAATAGTTGAATTTGCTGATCAACAAATCAGGTGCTACTTGTCTGTCTTTCTTCCGCTTCCTCACTCCAGCCTGTATACCCGCCGCACTGCTTGAGCGCCGTGTGAGCGCTGTATTAGTAGGTGTGTCATGCTCAGTGCAATACAGCCGCAGCTGATGCTGTATTTCTCAGAAGTTTCACATGTCGCTATACGTGACTCCACCGCACATGCACTTAGGTGCACTGGCAGATCCCCATCGTCTCCCCATCTTGGAGTGCAGCATGAGGGGAAGGGCAAATGGCGTTTAGCTCTAAATTCCAGCTCTTTCCATAACACATAGTGATCTTTTTAGACGACACTAATATGAGCACGCAATGCATGTGATGCACCTGTTATGAGCGCATTTCTGAATCGAATATGACCCTGACAGGTAACAAAGTGCTTTTTTTATCCACTGCTATTCTTTGCCGATTCTCCTGTTTTTGTTTTCTGGCATTATCTATGAACGGGGTTGCGATCGCCGATGCCGATTCGAGATTCTAGACGCGCTTCAACCACGGCAACTACACCTCGTGTATCAATGGCGCAGAATACACAGGAGTTGTAAACATCGCTGCAGTCACCTTGCACTGATAAATAAAAGCAACTTTGACAAGATAAGGCTAGTCATGGTCGTGGGTAGCGTGCTTCCCTGTGGGATCAACCCTTAGGTAATGCGTCGGCGCACAGAACAGGCGGACGCGTGTAGCATTCTTACTACCTGTGCATACGACCACACTACGATCGTGCAGGCGCATGGCGCTTATCAGGCGAAAGCGTGACATGAGATTGTAACGTGGAAGAGGCTTCGAAAAATGCCACGTGCAATAACGAAAAGTGAAGCAGAAAACAAAGGCCAGCCGCACGACAACGTGAACAAAGTGAACACTAGGCCTAGCCGCAGCAGATAATGCACAGAGCGACTGCCGGAGGAGAATGGCACGTCATCGCGCTCAGCAGCCAATGCCAGTCGCGCGTTCGCCCGCTTCCTCGAGGAGCACGTGCTTAGCCCAATTGCGGCTTCGCATCTGAGACACGGGAAACTCGAAAGCCTCCGCTATTTCCCAATCATAAGCGAATCAGGCTTTGACAACGCCACCATGACCACTCCCGCCAACGAAGGCAGAAAAATGTGAAGGAATTTACAAATCAATCAAAACCAAAATGGCGCCCGTAGGTTGAATGGCGCGAAAACGGCGCTTGCTCGAAGTTGGGTTGTTTCGGTGCGTGTTTGGTCAGTGCAGCGGCTGCCATGGCTCGCTATATATATGATGTGAGGTGATTTTCCGATGAATTGGGCACTAATAATTATATAATAGGTAGTTTATCATACATTGAGCCCAAATATGCGGTCTTCCAAAAATCGTGTTTGCCCCGATTTTTCGACTTTCAAGGGCCGCGTCCCCCCTTAGATACGATTTGTGTTCTTAAATGGAGCTTGAAAATCACGGCAACTGAATTGTGGCATAGCCTTGGCGTGGTGAAGCCTTGGTACTGTGTTCTGGAGTCCTTAAATTGCACGTCGCCTGCTGCTGTTCATATGACCATAACTTAGGCTTAAAATTGCACTCGGTACATAAAAATGCATTCCTACCGTATTTGCTTCTTGCACAGGAAAAAAAAAAAGAAAAGAAAGCCTACGCTGAGAAGAGGCGTTTCCTTCACAGCAACCGAAAGCCGGCTTTTAACATTGGCACAAGCATGCGGTGCCTTTCAGGCATTGCACACATGCACTTTGTCGCAGCAGAATCTGGTGCAAACGCACTCGACGGCTGTTGGCAGGGTGTCTAGCGACCGGGAAAACCGGGAAAAGTCAGGAAATTGTCAGGGAATTCGTCAGTCAAGCGAGACATGTCAGGGAAAACTGTCTTGGGGCCTGCCCACACTGCTAATGACTCGCACAGCCGATCGCTTTGGCGAAACGCTAGCGTCAGGGGAATGAAATTTCCATAGAAGGACGATAGGAGGTGTCCAAATTCCACGCTCAGTTTGCTTTTTTTCTTTGTGTAAGGAATCTTGAAGGCAATGCATTTTGGTAGCAAATCTTGAAGGCAATGCATTTTGGTAGCAAATCTTGAAGGCGATGCACTTTGGTAGCAAATCTTGGAGGCGATGTATTTTGGTAGCCAATCTTGGAGGCACTGCATTTTGGTAGCGAATATTGAAGGCACTGCATTTTGGTAGCGAATATTGAAGGCAATACTTTTTTACGACGTCAAGAGCCAAAATTACATAATCGAAGTGAAAGACGGCAAGTTTTTGGTGTCACCTATTTTTGAGCCATCGTTTGCACGCACTGACGTCTCCTAGAATTAGTTTGCGCGTTCTGGCTGCAGGGTAACGTAGCATATCGAGCCGAGCCACGACAAGCCGCACGCAATAAATCCAGCATGGCAACGTCCCTTTGTTGTACCACAGCCTGTGGTTGTACAGTGCAACTAGGCTCTACTACGACTGAAACTGTATGAATTGTGAGCTTTACGTTTTCGCGGACGTTTTCCCGGAGTTCCTGCATAGTGCGAATTGTGGTGTGCGACGTTGTCCGCGACTAGGTGCTTCTGTAATTTGAGGTGAACATATCCGTATATTTCTGTGACGACATATTCCGGAGAGAAGAAATCCGTCGGACCTGCAGCATTTCCGACGCGAGTATCAGTGTCGCGCGCTGCTTATCAGTGCTGCGTTTCGGTGTCGCGCGCCGCAAAATATTTTTCATCGAAGATGTCAGGAGCCAAGAAGTGTTCCTTTAATGCGGACTGGGCGAACCCAAGTGTCTCCGACTATGCAAGTTGTATTAAGCCTGTGGAAAATGATCCGCACGAGGCCATGTGTACAGTTTGCTGGAAAACGTTTTCGCTGAGCAACATGGCTGTTTCAAGTCATACCTCTAGCAAGAAGCACATTGCTGCATTGAATTTTCTCAAAAGTGCTTCCCAGCCAAAGCTACTGTCATTTTTTAAGAGCCCGACGGACGCCTCGCCTAGCAGTAGCGCTGGAGCTGCGCCTGCAGCTCTGATAAAAGAGCTGCAAGAAAAAAAGCAAAGGCTGCTCAGTGAAGTGCAACTTGAAGCTTCCATTCTTCAAGACGAGATAAACCCTCTCAAACCCTAATTGATTATGAGGGCAGTTGCAATAAATGTTTTCCTCTACAATGAAATGTGTTTTCTGTATACACTTTTTATATGCTTCACGGACCATTTCCACAAAATTGTGTCTTTTGTGTAGGTCAGGGAATTTTAGCTAAAGTGGTCAGGGAAAACCTGGAAGAGTCAGGGAAATTGAATTCTCCAATTTGCTAGACACCCTGGTTGGCCACTGTTTGCAACATGTAGTGCATATAAGACTCCATAGGCAAAAAATTTCTGATAAAAAAGTGTTTCAAGGCATTTTTCCCATTGTCATTGCATGATTTTGGACACACTGACCAGTAAGCTTTCCATTGAAGTAAAGAAAAAAGGTACCTTAAAAATTGGTTGTTCAGCTCCTTTAAACTAGATCAGCAGCTCTCGCTCTGCATGCACGTTGCCTGATAATCGTCAGCTGAAGCAAAGCCACAGCATGAAATTTTACAAGGGAATACTGTTGTCTTCTTTGCAGACTACCATAATCTGGGATGCAAGCACGGGGCAGTGCACACAGCAGTTTGCCTTTCACACAGCGCCTGCCCTGGATGTTGATTGGCAGAGCAACACAAGTTTTGCCTCCTGCTCAACGGACCAGTGCATCCACGTATGCAAGCTGGGCTCGGACAAGCCCGTAAAGACATTCACGGGCCACACGAATGAAGTGAATGCCATCAAGTGGGATCCCCAGGGGGCCCTCTTGGCCTCATGCTCAGATGACATGACCCTCAAGATCTGGAGCATGAAGCAGGACACGTGTGTGCATGACCTACAGGCGCACAGTAAAGAGATTTACACTATCAAGTGGAGCCCCACAGGGCCTGGCACAAACAACCCCAACATGAGTCTCATACTTGCCAGGTATGCTACCCTCAATAGATGTCTTCATGTGTTATGTCTTTGTCAGTTATGAACTCCATGCACATAATTTCCTCTGTGAACCTGTATTGGGGGGGGGTTCTAAGGCGCATGCATGCAGGCGCGCTCACACACACACAAGATCTATACAGCATAGACTGCTTATAATGTAAGTCGCCGGAATCGCACTATAAGCGGTACAGCACTATAACCAAAACAACATTTTTCAAAGTCTACATGTGTGTAAAAACTGTTGCGCAGGTAGCGGCGTGTGTTAGACATTTGAAGCGTGCTACCAGGCTGCTTCCACCCGCTTAAAAAAAAAAGAAAGAAAGAAAGAAAGAAGAAATGGGTATTTCAAAGATTTAAGTCCGAGGCAGCACAGTGCAAAAAAGAAAAAAGAAAAGAAAGGGCGCTATAGTGACGTCGCCGTTTACGCGGATTTCGTGCGGAACCAGACTGCGCAGAAACAGGGACCGATTACTGCACACACTATCCTTCATTTTCTCTGATGGTGCGCGATGGCAAAAACGTAGCGACCGCAAACCACCATTCGAGTGGTGCACCTGCCATTCATGCCTTCGCTTCCGTTGTCAAAATGATTCGTCCGTGTTTTAGAGGCGGCTGCCATGAAAGACAGTCGCCCACGGCACCCTATCTGAAGGCAGCACTGAAAAGGTAGCGCTTGTTAGGCCTAGTTTGTGGGGTCACGGGAGGTGCACCGCATGAGAAGATTGCCCTTTACAACATAGTGATCCGGGTGCACAAGAAATCGCGCTCGCGGTGTGATTCAAGGGCAGTGCGTGTGAAAATATTGGAAAAAAAAAAAAAACGGAGACAAACACAGTAACGTGGACATCAAGCGATCATGGGCGTGGGTTCCCTGTGGAGCGAGCATGCATTAGGAGCTAACGGCCTTGGCAATCCTATCCTCGCAGGGCGCCTGTGTGGCCTTTCCTTTTTTTTTTTTTTTTTTTCCTCGGCTCCTTGTTCATTTGTTCCGCGCTTTTTCCTCCTCCATGGCGATTAGTTGCGGAACCGGTTACAGTTATAAATGGTCTCTGCTGTATTGTGATGTAGCTAAGAGCTGTAAGGGCACTCAGACACTGGTGCTCATACCCAGCAGGTGGGCAACAAACGAGGAGAAGAAGGAAGGTGGTGAATGGAACAGTGGGCTGAGGAACGGGTGCTGTTTCTGTGTATTTGTCACAATGGCGCAGCCGACCACTAGCCAGGTTTAGCATGAGTACTGACCCTGTTGCGGGATCTGCATGCACTCGCCGGTCCTCGGCACTACGGTTCTGTCTGGTTGCGGAACACTATCCACATTTCTCAACCAAGAAATATATATATATTTCTTTTTCATCCAAAGCCTGAGCATTAAAGTGAGAGCAAAGTTTAGGATCGCACTGGAGATCATGTAGCTGTCACAACTTAGTGATGCATGAGATGAGATGAAAAGAGAACCATTGGCATTCATCAGTTCCTAAAGAAAAAAGAAATAAAGAAAAGATTACGCAGATTTGGCTTGAATTTGACTTCATTTCACTGAAATCGGTGTGTGCACACAATGCTTGTGCAAGCAGTGGCAATCAAAACACTATTCTGGATTCGGCAGAGCTAATCAGTTATTGTAGTGATGCATAACCTCATTGCTTTTTAGTTATACTGTCTGCACGTTCCTATGAACATCAACCTCCATACACAGGCCACACGTATGCGTGCATCACTATCATGGTACCATGAGAACAGTGTTACAAATCCACTTTTAGTGTCCGTGCAATTGCTTTTGCAATAAAGCGTTTGATTGCAATTGCTTTTACAATAAAGCGTTTTATTGCTTCCATGTGCTCTTGCCAATATAGCTACCGTTAAGCCTTTCATACTCATTGCAAGCTACTCAGTAGGAAATGCAGTGCTGAGAGAAAACGATTGGAGGTAATGGTCCAAACGGGTTGAGTCATGATGTGGCCATAAAAGAAGGTAGTGGCTGTCAACACATCCCTGCTAAGGAGAATAATGCTACCAATGAATTGAGATGTGCAAATGAAGGCGTGACTTAGTTAATAAAAGAATGTTGTTTTCTTTGCTTGCCTTGGATGTGCAGTGCATCATTTGACTCAACGGTGCGCCTCTGGGAAGTGGAGCGAGGTGTGTGCTTGTACACACTTACAAAGCACACGGAGCCAGTGTACAGTGTGGCCTTCAGCCCTGATGGCAAGTTCCTGGCCAGTGGGTCCTTTGACAAGTGCGTCCACATCTGGTCTACACAGGTACATGCTGTACAGCTTGTCTGTTTTTTTTTTTTGCAGTAGATTTGCACTTTGGTGTGCTCTAACACAAGGAACAGAATTCAGGGGTGGGGCTCCTGCGCCACACTGCGGCAAGACTTCTTGAGATGGTTTGTTTTCTAAATATTCTGCAGTTATCATTCCGCATACCGCCCGACAGCACTTCCCGTGCAACATTGCACTTTTCGGCGTTCGGATGTCATGGTGCTCACAGAGAGGTGAGTGGACCGAGCGATGCGGCACTGCTTAGACAGACGACAGACAGACAAAGAACTTGCTGAGGGCGAACTAGGTATTAGTATGGGTCATATCCACTCTGTTACGCTTAATGACCAACGGTTGTCTTGTCTTCCCATTACATGGCTGCTTGCTTAGAGAAGGCAAGTGTGGCAGGGAGCGGCAGAAAGTTAGGTGGGCCCAATTAGCACAGGGCCCAATTACTGGGCCCAATTAGCACAGGACAGGGATAATTGGAGATCCATGGGAGAGGCCTTTGCCCTGCACTGGGTGTAGACAGGCTGATGATGATGGGAGAGACTGCTGCTGCAGTCTCCTACTGCGGAAACTACGCTGTTTTTATGCTTATATGGCCGATGGCTCAGCATGCTAATGCGAAGGGCCAATGACAAATTTGCAATAAAGACAGTTTGGGAGGCTTTCATGTTAACCAGCCTACTTACCGGTAAATTGAGTGTGGCGATGCGGGCTTGTTGGTTAGTCATACTTGTACACGTTGGGCGAAACAAAGACAAGGACCGAAGGAAGCGTCCAGTGTGTGTATGTTCCTTTTCTTTGTCCTCGTGCTTCTTTCATGCTCAACTCACACAGTTAAATTGTGGCTCTTTGGATCTGTGGAGTCATAAAGTGACGCGCAAATCATGTTACCACGTTGACCAGAACGTGTATCTTGACAATATTTTCAGCTATCATCGTGAGCGTTGGCACGTTGATTTTGTATTGTCAGGGATGTTACACAGTTTTACAAAAAAACACACGGTGCTGCCGCTCCGCCAGCGCTTCGACCGCGTTGCAGTTTGATTGGCTTGCAGCAAGAGTTCTTTCTGGTGGAAGTTGGAGTGATGTGCGGTAGCTGTTGAGGGACAGTCCCATTATTGTAGAAACCTCCATTGTTCGGTTTGATAAGCGCACCTACCAAAGTGAGGAAGAAATTGTGATTTTTTTCACATCATGTGGTACTTAGTGAATATTTCGAAACTATGTTTTGGTGAAGTGGTACCATAGTACAGCAGCTGAAACAGCGCCATAACGGGTGGACAACTCGTCTCTTGTTCCGCGACGTGCGCATCTGTGTGGCGATCTGCAATACTGTTTCATAAAGCGCAATACAGATGCCACATAGATACGGTGCTGTCTACGTAGTCGCATGCATCACACCACGCGCTTGCGCTGTCGGTGCAGGAATGTTCTTGTGCAGTGTCCACTTGCTTACCTCAGAGTGGTCTTTGAGCTAATCTCATGGTCATTCGTGCCTCTTACTAGTGCGGCATCTATCTTGGGTTAAGGGGTGACGCAGCGCTTGAAAGTCGAAAAATGGTGAAAAACTTTCTTTTTGGAAAACTGCATATTTGTGGAGCATGTGTCATAAACTGTTGTGAGTTTGGTCCCCATTGATGGCTGGTGTGTCTTTCATCGATTTTAATCCCTTTCCATTTATGTCATAACTACTACACTACAGTTTAAAAGCTACAAAACTTCCCCTCTGCCTTCCTTGGCCTCTTTGTTAGCTTCATGAGATCGTGTCTAACTAGCTCTCCTTAACTCAACATCTCCTATAATTTTCAGCGTCTAATTTATAGTAAAACAACTTCAAATCCAAACGTTACAAGCAATAGAAGCAGCTCCGTGGCCCAAACACGGCCCGAAACACGCCAGCAACAAGTAAGCGCTGTTCTCGTGCCGTTCAACCAACCAGTGCTGTTTTGATTTTGTTTTGCTCATGAATTCCTGCACTTTTTTCCACCACTGCCAGCGGGAGCGGTGGCAGTGTGGCCAAAGCGCAATTTGAGGATGCTTAGGGGACTCGTGGGAGCATTCAAGTTTCCTATGTTCGGGTGCGGAGCTGCGGTTCAGCAAAGCACACGCTTCTCCGGGGAGTGAGGAAACGCGTGGCCGCCATTGGCTTCTTTATATCAAAACTTTGTTAAACCAAAATTTGTGCTTTTATGCAAAGTATAATCCCTGAAGGCTTCTCTTTTACATGGAAGAGCCGCAAGAAGGTTCAACTAATAGTGCTGTACAAAAAAAAATCTTGACTTAAGTGATGTTCATAAAAAGGTGTATGCTGAACCGCAGATCTGGCAACCATGCCTGGATAACATGCTGATGGAGCCCATGCCACGGCGGCCTCATGGGGACCATAAAGATGAAAGAAACGCATGTGCAATGCAGTACTGTGCAATACTGTAGTAATAAGTGATAACTGAGGTTATTGCACTCATTCTGCTACCTTGTCCTTGAACACCTTCGGTGTTTTCCAGATTGAGGGCAATGCCTATGTTATGCCCACTGAACCAGTAGCTGTCAACAAAATTCGATGAGTGCACAGTGTATGAAACTTAAAAAAACAAAAAGAAAAGCGTCGATCAAAGATCGTGTGAATGCAAGGCCTGAATAGACCAATCTCACCGCATGATCGTGATCGCTTGCAAGATCCAAGCCTTATTTTTCGCATCCGTACGATTGCGATATCTCGCAAAATGAATGAGCGCCCACAACATTTAGTACAGCTTCGATGGCTGCACATGCTTGTAACTCGACATGCGGCGATAACATCTCCACCAAATAGCCCACTGGCATGCGGAGTCCACACCGCTTGCGGAGTGGACAAGGCTCCACTGTAGGCTGTTCGCTGTAGGCTATTCGCATGCGTGCTGTCTTTCCGCTCTGGTGGCAAGTAGGCAAGCATCTGGCTGCTCCACGTCGGCAGGTACAGTGCACAATGTGAAAAACGCGCTTGCAGAAGCCATGTGAAATGCCTATTTTACCGCTGGCACTGCATTATTAGCCCGGTCTTTGCCTATGGCAATGGTCAAACTTCGCAACATTGAAATTGCGGATAAACTTGCTTTATCAAATACGTAGAAATCAAATACTTTGTTATATGAAGAATTTCGTTCTATCATAGTTCGCTGTATCGAGGTTTACTATATTTGGAACAGGCATTTGCTTTGCTTGGGGGTGTAAACAGGCTGATGATGATGATAATGAAGACACTGCCCTCTTTCTCTCACACAGAGTGGCAACTTGATCCACAGCTACAAAGGCACAGGTGGCATCTTTGAGGTGTGCTGGAACCAGCGCGGAGACAAAGTTGGTGCAAGTGCATCTGATGGTTCGGTGAGCTGTCATTGCCTTCTTAAGTATATGTGTCTGACCATTTTCATGGTACTGCTGCCGCCCTTGTGTTTTCGCATCCTTCGTCACACATCCATAGTTATCTTTTTCTGTATGTAACGAAAGATCTCTCCTGAAGCAGGATTGAGGATTGCTCTCACTGAAAGAGCGCATGACAAGCTTGCAGATTGTGTGCATCAGGACATGCAGTAGTTCTTATTATAACGAACTCACCTGCTTTAATCTAATTTCTTTCATTCTCGGCCAAAAGGTTGCATTTTAACTCTCGTTATTTAGAGCATGTTGATCATTTGCTTAGCTTAAAGTGAGACAGCCGTTTGGTGCCGCGGAGGCTACTCTTCATCATCAACATTCATGGAGGATGAAATAGAGGGACCCTTAAGGGGGGACCCGGCTCTTAGAGACCGAAAATTGGCCAAAAAATCGCATTTTCAGTCTCTTCATTTTTGCATTCCCGACATGTTTCTGCACCTATCTTCAAATTTTGGATCCGCAAAAGTGCATATTTCTTGTGCTATTGTGCTGTAAATATGCGATTCCGCGAACGTTGCCCCTCAAAATTGGGACAAATTGCCTCGATTTTGACCGCGCGTAGCTCGAAAACTACGCACTCGGCCGCCGCCATTTTGGTGTCGTTGGAAAGACCGCGTTTCTGGCGTTATTTTTTATTCGCTTAGCCACCCTGTGCACACTCCGCGAGCAAGAAAAAGGCTCGCAAACATGGGGCCCAACACGCGTTGCTATTAGTTAGTCCATAGCACGTGATCCGAACGGCGCGCTCTGGTTGGTCTAAGTGCCGGATTTCCGCGCCGCCATCTTGAGTGAGACTCGGAGCCGCGCCTGGCCAAGCCGCCATTTTGCAGAGGTCGTTTCATTGCGCTTTCGTCGTGTTCGCGCTTATCACTCGCGAAGTTCGTCATGCCTGGCGGGGTGTCGAAGCACCACACGCTGAATAAGTTCGGGCGGAACGAAGATTGAGATAAGCGCGCGGCGATAACGTGACATCGCGCCGCATCGCCACGCAAACGGCAGCCGTTCACGAAGCACCACCAGACAACAACGCCGTGGCTGAAAACGGCGCGCCCGCTTAGTTGAGCGCGAGACCGTTTCATTTTCTCACTCTGGTAGTGTGAGGGTAGATTCGGCGCTCGTAACAGAGGGCATGGCACGGGACATACATGGCGGCGAGAAAGCTACGATGGAGCGGCTGGCATCGATGCCGGCGACCGCGCGGAAGATCGACAACTTCAGCCGACTAAGTGCCGCGGAAACAGCGACTACGGAAGCTGCGGCGCCGTACACCATCGTCGCCCTCGACGCTGTCAACGATCTCTTCGAGTCTGCGTTGCTATTGGTGCCGAGGTGCAGTAAATTTAGCTTGTACGTGACGATCGTGAGTACGGTCTCGCGGTGAAACTCAGTGTTGTGCGACAACTGCGGCGACATCGCAGCGACATGAAGCTCACATCGCACAGAAGGGTCTCAGAAGTGCAACCCAGAAAAGCAGTCACAAAAAAGCACAAGGACTCTGTGCATCCGGATAATGCACCTGGAGTATTCTGAACGGCACTGGGAAGCTTCGCGTAAAGTTCGTGTCAGTAAACACTTTGTCAACCGTTTTTTGTCGTTTTCTCATTACTGCTATTTTGGTGCTTTTGCAGTTTTGGAGGAGCAATATCTTGGGTTCTAAATGTGCTATTGCTAAAATTCTTTTTTTGCCAGGATGATGAACTAGTATAGAATGAAGTAAGACTAAATTGCACAGAGTTATTCTGAAGAAAATTTTATAAAAATAACATTTACGTATTAACGTCCAGCTGGAATTTCACTCTTGAATGTTTGACATGCCATAACTTTTGACCAAATGGGTTTAGGACTTCCATTCTTGTTTTACTGCATACCGTTTTCATTCCTGATCATTATGATATGCTAATTTACCCTGTAACTCACTCAGTTTAGGAAAACTTCTTCCTCCCAAATGGACAGATGAAATGTCTGGTAGTTTAAGAACTACATATTGTATTAAGAAGATAATTGCATATTTGAAATCAGCACACAAATATACATTAACTCAGCAAGTTTCACCAAAATTGATCAAGAATTTTTGAAAAAAGTTGAAAGTGCAGGGTCCCCCCTTAAGTCGCTGTTTCAAAGCAGTAGCATGCCACCGCCACCGCTCTTCCTCGTTGCTTTGCCCACATTTGAGGGTGTGGAGCCAGAGAGCACACAACAAATATTTTGTGGCAAATTGGGCAAACATACTGACTTGTGCAGTCTGCGCAGCTCTATTGCCAGCTCAAGGTCACTCATCCAACTCAAGTTCCCTTATGTAGATGTGCAATCAACTGGGAATTCATGGCTCATAAGAACAAATACAACTACTGTGTGTCACAGTTTTGTATGACAACGTGCATTTCTACGCTTCCAGCTTTCTGGTGAAATTTTCATTCAATATTGCAAACAACCCAAGTACGCTATCGGGGCGCCCCATTTATTGCCAGTTTCCTCTGGCACCCAACTTCGCCAGACGACACATGGGAGAACTGCACCGGCATTCTGCATATATTTATAAGCATGAAATGCTTTTAGCTCCTGTTGTCGGGGGGCCATCAAGCGACCTTGAGTGAAAAGCCAGGGTCGTTATCCAGGTGCTAAAACGTGAGTATCGATGTGCCCAAACACGAACATATGGGCATTCAAACGAAATCATCCACGTACCCAAACAAGAGCATACGGGCATTTAAATGAGATCATCCAGTATGCAGCATGTGGCAGCAAAATCTTTGTACAGTGCTGATGTTCGGCTTTGTTGGTGTGGCATAGCAAAAATGTATAGCGCTTGAACAGAGGCGGACAACAGAAAGGTGTGTTTTTTTTTTTTTTTAATCTCCAAGACATTGAGGCTTTCAGAAAGCCTGCCATCTTCTCATTCTTTGTTTCACTTGCAAAATTAACTCATCTAACACTCACTTTAGCTTTCAAGTGCTGTGCATTTGGAGTCTTTAGTTTTAACCTATTTAGAACTTTCTAGAACCATTTGTTTTTGCTTTACCCTTTTTGCTCTCTGTCTTTTTTTTTTACATTGATTAGGCTACTCGGGAGATATTTACAGGCTACATAGTGAATCTTGTTACGAAAGCTTCCGTACTGTCTACTTAGAGTTGGAACACGCAACAGAAGGCTCTAGAAATCCTGCTCCTGAAGAAACGTGACAGTACTGTTTCCAGCCTGAGAAATGGATGGTGGGTCGGGTCTTCAGGCACGCCAGGGAGTTGGCACAGCCTGTCGTTGGCATTTCTTTTTTTTTTCGGATCAAGTAAGGCACACTCGCAATAATGGCAAGTACATCACCAAACAGAAATACCAGCCTCCATTCTCAAGGGGCCCAGTTTTGCCAGCATGTATAGTATGGTCGGTAATGCATGGCAGGAACTGTTTGTGGAAGAACAGTTAAATTTGGGTGATTTGGTCTTCTCCCTCGATGGTTCTGATGACCGCGGTGACACGTTGAAGGACGGAATCTGGAGCAAGATGTCCTCACAGCAAAACACTCAGGTTTATTTACACTACTTACAAAACTTGGTTGAGGCGGTCAGTACTGTCACAGACATCACAACACAACTGAGCTCAAACCACACCAATCGGTTCTTTCCGAGCACTTAACATTCGCACTCAAACATGAATAAGCACTAAGCTTTAAAACTTCATCATATCTCGTCAGAGGCAGCGCCAAGCTCGACCTCTGACCACCTTGCCGCGTCTGCGACCCGAGTTAGCACTAAGCTCTCCTCTCCTCCCCTCTTATCTGTTCTCGGTTAAATACACCTGATCGCTTCTGCAACCGCCTTCTGGGACCAACCCATATGCAGCACTTCACCAATAAAACTCCTGTTCACTCTCTCCACGAGAGCCTATGGTTACGCCTTCGCGTTCCCAGACTTCGAGCTCTCCGAAAGCTCTCCCAGACGAAAGCTGGGAGAGCTCTCCCAGACGAGCTCTCCGAAAGCTCTCCCAGAAGCTCGGTCGCTAGTCCTGTGATGAGTTGCGAGAACTCTGCAGCAGGCCCAAATTGCCACTCTATTTACCTGGAAGCATGCATCCAAGCCGCCCTTTCAACAGGGCTGCTAGACAGGTCTATTGTCACCAAGAGCACTTCCGTACAGTTCCATGGCGGGGTCATCTCCCCCGAACAGGCGACCCTTGGCGACAAGTCGACCATGCCAAAAGGTCAAAGGATTACTTTGACAAGGAGCCCCCGCTGTTCTTGCAAGCGACTCCTCCCCTGTTGTTCCTTTCTCGGATGCCCCGTTTCCTCCGAACATGCGACGTCGCAGTGAAGAGACCTGTCACCTGTCATGTCCCCTCTGCTGTGCAGCTATGTACGTCACAGCAATTACTGACCGCGTGCGTTGTGGGAACAAAGCCGCCGCTTTTACTGTGTACTGAGTGCATACCATGACGTTTCTACAGAAAAGCCATGGGCTCAGCCGCCATGGCCTGCTCTTCACCGTCGATCTACCGCCGAACATAACAAACAGCTTGCAGTATTCTTTCTGTGCTAGGCCTCTCCGCCCTTTACATGTTGTGCATTGCATTGTTGAAATATTTCTTCTTTTGGCACAACGAACAACTACCAGTTTTCCAGCATTAAGGTGGAAAACTAAGATATATACACAGTTGATACTCATTAATATGAACCATAATCATCTGTCAAAAAGTGTCCATTTTACCCAAAGTATGCGGTGGTGGGAAGGGGGAGGGGGCATTCGTCTTGTCCACGTCGCCGTCTAACCGTCAAACGCATCTACGCAGGGTCCTTTTGCTAGCTGATGAACGAAACGGAGCGCGTGTCCTCGCATAAAGTCTGTAGGAGGCGCTGCCGCTGTGGCTTGCCACTGCAGGTGTCGCAATGTCACCACCCAAGCGTTCTTCCGCCGGCAGTGCTCTGCGTGTGTTTTTCTGCTAGTGTGGTCAGGCCTTAACTGCATACTTGCCGAATATGTATTTCAAGGCAAGGCATAATTACGGTCAATGCCAGCCACCAACAGTGGTAATCTCAAACTGCAGTGTGCATTCTACTTTAGAGTGAGTGCCGTTATAAGGTGCTTCAAGACCACTGCTAATCTGAATTTGCTTTAATGTGTTCGTACCAATGCACCTCTCAATAATAACTTAATTCTAATTTGCCAACAGAACTCACCAGGACGTAAGCATGGAGCACAGGAACACATCACGTCCGAAAGTTCGGTCGTAATGCCTAACAATGTTTTTGCAGTCTCAAATAACGATAAATGCTTTTTCATTCACATTTAGCTCAAGTGCTTAGGACCAGTTTCCCCAACACTTTATTGCCATCAATAGCTTTGCTGTTCACAACTGAGCTCACGGTCCCCTTGGATAGTCCTTTGTTCTTGCAATGTCTGCCTGCTTTTTAGCACGCTCAACTGCACCCACAATCATTACTCAATGAAATTTGCCTCCTTTCTTTCGTAGGCCATTGTCTCAGAACTGCAGTATTATACGACTGACAGGAACACAGACAAAATGCCTCCATGTTGCATGCCTTCAGACTGGCTTGCCTAGCATGGCTGGAGACTTGGCTTGACCAGTAGTATCAGCCGAAGTTAAAAACTTGTTGTGGCTCGAACGCAAAAACACTAATGTGTTCAAGTCTGCCGGTATTGGAATACCACCTCAGCCATGGCTGAAGAGAATAGAAGCATTCAAAAGCACCGAAAAGGACTGTGCCACCAACACAACCAGTTTTGTTGGTAGTGTTAACGCAAGGCTGTCATAGTACACCAATTTTCGTAACCGCAGTTATCTTTCTATTTACGAGAGGCATAACCTCTGGTGCCTCCTCACAGTGGTTACCAATGTCTCAAAATGGTTTGGTGCTGAGCTCTGGTTCACAGAGCTGTTACACCTTGAGAATGTTCATTTGGTATTTACAAGACTGTCTTGTGTAATAAGGAAGTTGTAGCTGTTTTTATAACATGGCCATCTGCAGTGTTCTTTCTCCCTTTCATTCTTACTCTACTTATTTGCTCTGCGCAAACTTCTGTCCAAATCTTGTATACTGCTACTTCTGATTACATGCAAGCACAAAGCTCCCGAAGAGATGCCCCACTACGGCACTCCTCACAACGTCTGAACTCTGCCAAGGCATGGCATAGATCGTCGCAGTGCATGGTTGAAAACTGCCACTCTTATGGACAGGCCCGTGTAACGGCATCACGGAGGTGCTCCACCAATCACAGATGCGAGCCAGGTTCACCATGTGCCGTGTAGGAGTGGCTCATTTTTTGCGAATAAGGCATTTTCAGCTGAGCAGTTTGATTTCTTGTAGATATTGTTACGAAGCATTCCGGCTCGGCGAAAGGGCGCCATACTTCACGTGGCAGTGTGCGAAGATAAGTGACGAAGACGACAACTGGGCGACCGCTCGTGCTGTTGCTTGCTTTGCTGCTGTTCGTCCATCTTGGCTGCAACGGCCGCTACCTGTATAAATATAATCTGTAAATACATTCTTTCACCGTTCTTGCTGGTGAGCACTCTGTTCCTGCACGTGGCATTTTGGTGGAAGTGCTGGGTAGGCCACGATACAACGGAGCTCCGCAGCGGCAGGCGTTTGGCTTGTTCCACGATGGCGGATGAGGGGCAGGCTCCCACTGCGCCGGCTACATCAACGGTTGTCCTTACGCACCCGAAAGACCCGGGCAAGTTCTGTGGGACCGACAGTGTGGACATCGAAGACTGGTTGCCGTTGTACGAACGCGCAAGTAAGAGTAATCGCTGGGATGAGACGATTATGTTGGCAAACATTTTGTTCTACTTGCGAGGCACTGCAAAGGTGTGGTTTGAGAACCACGAAGATGAAATCAGCAGCTGGGACACATGCAAGGAAATGATGCGTGCCCTATTCGGCAAGTCGGCTAGTAGAAAGACAGCGGCCAAGAAGGAACTGGCATCCCGCGCGCAAACGTCGACGGAGTCGTACCTGTCTTATATACAGGACGTGCTGGCCCTGTGCCGCAGAGCGGACGATGACATGGCGGAGTCCGAGAAAGTGGGCCATCTTTTAAAAGGCATAGCAGATGATGCTTTCAATCTGCTAATATGCAAAGACTGTGACACTGTTGATGCCATCATCCAGGAGTGTAAGCGTTTCGAGGCCGCTAAAAGTCGACGTGTTGCCAATACTTTCGCTCGTCTTCCCAACACGGCAGCAACATGGTCGTGCGAGGACCCACCTGCACCACAAGCGGCTCCATTAACCGCCGAACACGTGACCAAGATCGTTCGACGTGAACTCGATGCTATGTCGCCTGCTCCCGTGTGCTCCCGTGTCTGCGATTCGAGCACGCAGATGATACCGCTGGTCCATGCCATCGTCCGCCAAGAACTTTCGAATGTTGGCCTGGACTCAGTGTGCGCAGCCGCTCCTTCCCGACCCATCAATCGCCGTTTTCCTCTTTCATACGGCCAAGACCAGACGTTCCTGCGGCCTCTCCGCAATCCAGCCGAGTGGAGAACAGCTGATGACCGGCCCATCTGCTTCAACTGCCGCCGTATTGGTCATGTGGCCCGTTACTGCAACAGGTGGTATGGGAATCGGGCGTTCTATGGGCACAACCGTCGCCCCGATGCAGATCATGGCCGATTCCAACCGCACCGTGAACCACCTCAGACTAGCAGTGACGAGGCTTCGTCCATGCCGTATCGCCGGTCCCCATCCCCGCGGGGTCATCAGTCTCGCTCGCCGCTCTCCTGCCGCCCGACGTCTCGCTCGCCCCAATTCCGCCGCCCGACATCGCCGATGGGTCGCCTGCCCCAGGAAAACTAGATGGTGCAGCTCCCGGAGGTGATGCTGCATCGACGACTTCTCAGCCAAATCCTCTGACCACACTGCAGACTAGACGCAACCTCATAGACGTAAAAATAGACGACCAACTTGTTGTTGCTCTCGTGGATACTGGGGCCCATATATCAGTCATGCATTCTGAACTGCGCCGCCGCCTTAAAAAGGTTCTCACGCCGCCCACGGTACCACTCATCCGCGTCGCCGACGGTAAGACGTTTCCCGTGCTCGGGATGTGCTCTGCGCGAATAAATAAGCATTGCCGACCGCTCTACGACCGTACTACTTGCTGTCCTCGAACAATGTTCTCACGAACTTATTCTCGGCATGGACTTCCTAACCGCTCACTCTGCCCTTATCGACTGTGGAACCGGCTTGCTTCAGCTTGACCTGCCGTCTTATGATGACACTACGGCCATACGTCAGCCGCGCTTGTGTTCCATGGATTATGTCCGTCTAGCTCCGCAAGCCGTGACGTATGTAAGCTTGGCGTCCTCTCCGACTCTGCCCGACGGTGATTATATCCTGACTCCGGCCGTTGACGTTCTATTGGCAAGAAATGTGGCGGTTCCTCATACAGTTCTCACAGTTACAAATAACCGAGTGTCTCTGCCTCTATTGAACTTAAGCTGGTCAATCCAAGTTATTCCACACGGTACGACTCTGGGCACAGTATCTTCTATTGACCAGTATGCCATTTCTGCATTGATCGCCGACGCTTCTTTGCCATCTGTTTCGTCCGCCTCCTCCCACAGTCCCGCCGGTGACCACATTGATAAGATGATCGCGCCTGGCCTCCACCCAGCACAGATAGCCGACATACGGCGCATATTGCAGTCCTACCGCGACATCTTTGACTTGGACGATCGCCCTTTGGGTCAGACATCTTTTGTCACTCATTCAATTAATACTGGAGACGCCAGCCCAATTAGACGACGCCCTTATCGCGTGTCCCACGCTGAGCGACAAGTAATCCAGCGTGAGGTCGACAAAATGCTCACGAAAGGCGTCATAGAGCATTCCTGTAGCCCATGGGCGTCGCCGGTCGTCTTAGTCAAGAAGAAGGATGGCAGTTGGCGTTTCTGCGTAGATTACCGGCACTTGAACAAAGTTACGCGCAAGGACGTCTACCCCTTACCGCGGATTGACGACGCTCTTGACTGTTTACATGGATCCGCCTACTTCTCCTCCATCGATCTGAGGTCAGGTTACTGGCAAATTTCAGTCGACGATAGGGACCGTGAAAAGACTGCATTTGTAACCCCTGACGGACTATTCCAGTTTAAGGTAATGCCGTTCGGCTTATGTAATGCCCCAGCGACGTTTGAAAGAATGATGGACTCACTTCTGCGTGGATACAAATGGTCAACATGCCTCTGCTATCTGGATGACGTGATTGTCTTCTCGCCGACGTTTGAAAGCCACCTTACCCGTCTATCGGCAGTTCTTGAAGTCTTCAGATGAGCAGGCCTTCAGCTCAACTCTTCTAAGTGCCGCTTCGGCCGCCGAGAAATTACCGTGCTTGGCCACCTTGTAAACGCGGAAGGTGTGCAACCTGATCCCGACAAAGTGCGCGTCGTCCAGCATTTCCCCATACCAAAGTCCACCAAAGATGTTCGAAGCTTTGTCGGCCTGTGTTCTTATTTCCGCCGCTTCGTCAGGAACTTCGCCGACATTGCCCGTCCGCTCACGCACCTCCTGAAGAAGGACGTATCATTTTCTTGGGGACCTGAACAGGATGATGCGTTTCGCGCCCTCATCAAATTGCTTACGTCAACACCAGTCCTGGCCCACTTTGATCCCTCGGCTCCCACAGAAGTTCGGACATCGCAGTGACTGCATCCCCAGGGTTGGCTCCATCTTTGTGCGGCCATGGCATCGGCGCTGTTCTCGCCCAGCTGCAGGGCGGTCAAAATCGTGTCATCGCTTATGCCAGCCGCCTCCTCTCCTCATCAGAACGCAAGTTTTCAATCACCGAGCGCGAATGCCTCGCCTTAGTATGGGCAATTGGAAAATTCCGACCGTATTTGTTTGGGCGTACCTTTTCGGTCATTACGGACCACCATGCACTATGCTGGTTGTCCTCCCTGAAAGATCCTACTGGCCGACTTGGTCGCTGGGCCTTGAAGTTGCAAGAATACAGCTTTGACGTCATTTACAAGTCTGGCCGCATGCACCAGGATGCTGACTGCCTATCTCGTCATCCCTTGGATTCCCCAGACTCCGAAGTGCATGATTCCGACACCTGTGTCCTGTCCATATCAGGCATCGCCGATATACGCAGCGAACAACTCGCCTATGCACGTTTGCGGTCCATTATCCATCGCCTGCGCTCTCAACAACCTGACCCCTCGCTTCGTTTATTCGTGCTTCATGATGGCATTCTGTACAGACGCAACACCAGCTCCGACGGCCCAGAGCTTCTACTTGTTGTTCCTGACGCACTTCGTTCTACGGTCCTTGAACAACTACACGACGCACCCACCGCGGGACACCTCGGCGCCACTCGCACGTACCATCGCGTACGGCGCCGTTTCTTCTGGCCGGGCCTTCTCCGTTATGTGCGCCGATACGTTGCTGCTTGCGAATCCTGTCAACGCCGCAAGCAACCGTCATTGTTACCAGCCGGCCCACTCCAGCCTATAGACATTCCAACTGTCCCATTCTACCGCGTCGGGCTCGATCTCATTGGGCCATTTCCACCTTCACAAATGGGCAACAAGTGGATTGCCGTCGCCACCGACTACGCGACGCGGTATGCTATAACGCGGGCCCTACCTACAAGTTGTGCCACCGACGTCGCCGACTTCCTGCTTCACGACGTTATCCCGCATCACGGCGCCCCGCGACAGCTCCTGACCGACCGTGGTCGTGCCTTTCTTTCAAAAGTCGTCGACGACATTCTTCGTTCCTGTTCTACGCGTCACAAGCTGACCACTGCCTACCATCCGCAAACGAATGGACTAACGGAGCGCCTCAATCGCACCCTTACAACAATGCTATCCATGTATGTTTCCGCAGACCACCGCGACTGGGATAGCACTTTACCTTATGTGACGTTCGCGTACAACTCGTCACGCCATGATACAGCTGGCTTCTCTCCCTTCTATCTCGTTTGGCCGTCATCCAACGCTACCCTTTGAGACTCTGTTGCCGGCAGCGCCCGACGGGACCACGGAGTATGCTCGCGATGTCGCTGCTCGGGCTCAAACGGCCCACCACATCGCACGGAATCGTCTTTCTCTCTCGCAGCTGTCCCAGAAGGCCCGGTACGATACCCGCCACAGAGAAGTTCACTACTCTCCCGGCTCTTTGGTCCTCCTGTGGACGCCTTCACGCCACGTCGGCCTGTCATCGAAGTTTCTTTCTCGTTATTCCGGACCATACAAAGTTCTCCGCCAACTCACGGAAGTCACATATCAGATCGCGCCGTTGGACAGTACCTCATCGTCTTCCGTAGCAGGCAGTGATGTTGTACACGTTTCCCGCCTTAAGCCGTACTTCTCTGGCCACGACACCGCTTTAGCTTGAGCGCCGGGACGGCGCTCCGACCGCCGGGGGTTGTATGTTACGAAGCATTCCGGCTCGGCGAAAGGGCGCCATACTTCACGTGGCAGTGTGCGAAGATAAGTGACGAAGACGACGACTGGGCGACCGCTCGTGCTGTTGCTGGCTTTGCTGCTGTTCGTCCATCTTGGCTGCAACGGCCGTTTGGTGTCTTGTTTGGTGTTTGAAAAGTACAGGATGACATTTACAGCTAAATCTTTTCTTTTTTTTTTGGAACCTGTTAAGTTGCTCTTTAATGCAACTTTCCCATCAATGCTGACATGCATAGAAACTTGTTTATAACCAATAGCTTCATCATGTTGTATGGACTGCTTTTTTTACCCATTTTCTGGCAGGTGGGTAGGGGAGAGGTGTGCATTGAAATTTTGAAAATAGACTGTGTTTGTTGTCCTAGCATAAATTGCAAGCACCTAAAAGGCGTCTGCAACAATATTTACCTGTGGCTACAGTCACAAGTTGCACTTAGTAGTACTGTGAAAGTGATGTTTGCAAAGCCAGAAAAGCTGTGGCCATCAAACATTACAATAGGCAGCTTGTTTACAAAGCCAGAAATCCTGTGGCTGTCAGACATTACAATGGGCAGCCTAATTCAGCAGAAGCTTAAAAGAAAGTGTAGACATCAGGTAGGAGCTAAATGTTATTATTCCTGAACATGATAGGTTGTGCTGCTGTACCATGGTAAGTGTGTCATGTGATCACATGACATCTCTTGATTTCACGCAGCTGTGACAAGCCCTGGTTCTCAGTGTTCTGTGTCAGGGTAATCAGCAGTGCTAGGAGTGCCTAAATTTCAAATGCTAGTGTGTAGTTTTTCTGTACACCTGAACACCGCTGCCTGGTTTAAATGTACAGCCTTTATAAAGTTGTTCACTTGGACAGAAAGCATGATCACCTTCACCTCTCTTGCAGGTGTTTGTTCTTGACCTGCGGAAGTTATAATGGAGTCCTACGGCAGTGCCTTGCTGCATTGGAGCAAAGGTGGTTGAACTGTGGACATCGCAGTGACTGCATCCCCAGGGTTGGCTCCATCTTTGTGCATCTTGGCAGTCTCACATGCGCGGTTGCATAGGAGCTTGCTGCTGAGACATGTTTGTCTGTGTGCCTTGGCGTTTTGACAAATGCAGCCAGAGCTGCAGGCACTAAGATAACCCATAGAAATCTGTTCATGTTAAAATGGGAGCTGAAGGGGCCTGAGGTGGGTGCTGTCTCACTCATTGTAAATAATGTTGTTTCTAATGGGAGGAGGGTTGATCAGTGTATTCTTTTAACTTCATGTAGATACATTCATGTGTACATGATTCCTTCAAAACATTGTCGTTTAATTAAAAAAAGAACTTGTCGGCCTGTACAGTCAACTGTGCCGTCTCAGTGGTGTGCAAAAGAATCTGTATTGCAGGTGTACGAGGCAGGGGTGATTTATTTGAATTCATGCTGAGTAATTGGTATGCGCAAAAAAATATTGCACCTGTGACTGTTAGTGACCTGAGGCAAAATAAATTACTTTACCTTGGTCTCTTGTGTTGTAACTGATTGAAGATCTGTTGATGCGAAAGTGGCAGACTGGGTCCACCGAACGAATGATGGCGATGGAGAGATCTGTAGAATGTCAGAAATCATTTCATTGAGTGTTGATCAGCCTTTAATGGGAAATGTCATCACATCCAGCACAGAGGTGCCTAGTACTGTGTGCAGAAAACAGCACAGCCAGATCAGAAAAGGGTGGTCTTTCATCGGGGGAGAACCGCCAGCAGTGCTGCATGGCCGAGTATGCCCAGTCAGGGCAGCCCTCCGGCTGTGTCAGTCGCTCTCCTTTCTCCACCAGTGCAAGTACCTGCCCAAAAGAGGTGAATGCCGTGTCAATCAGCCAGAACAGCTACACAGGAAAGGGCAGTTTGCCTTCTGCTTGGACTGTACAGAGGGCCATCTCCTCGGTAATTAATGGCCACATTCATATAACGTTTAGTACAAGAAATATAACCTTAATTCAGAGTGAACATTTTTTGCGGCTGCTCCACTAGCTTAAAGTTTAGATATAATGCAGGGTGTTTCAGAATATTTATGAAGACGCTGCGACAGTGCGGTACCTGTCATCTTTGCACACAAACCCTACGCTGGAGTAAAATGCTTTGCTGCTATTGAAGTTACAGGTTATAGTAGGTGTTTGAAGTGACTATTTAACAAAAACATGTCATTAACTGGAGGTCAATTGTTTATAGTGGAATGTTATAAGACATCACAAGTTATGGCATACACAACTCAGAATTATGTTCGCACTGTCCTTCAAGATTAAAGGAGTACTGACATGATTTTGCGGTGGCTCAAAACATACATTTTTCGTTTTCTAGGCACATATTGTTAGCGCTTTCTGGATACGGAACCCACTAAACACGTACAAAATATTTTAGTTTGGTTTTGAAGTCATCGTCGCCCAGCACTGCAAGCCAGCCCCAGCGCAATGGACACTATGATGACGTATGAACACAGTATCTTAAAAATTGCCGAAATTGCTGTCAGAGTCGCTGGATGACCGTGAAATTGTTGTTTGCATGCCTCACAGACGACAGAGTTGCAGCGACGCTATCACGAATTGCTGTCCCTACGTGATTCGGGACGTACGCCCGACTGTGTTGACCTGTCACTAGGAAACCGTCCCCTTGAAATTCATTCATATATTCATATATTCATTGCCTTGCGAGGCACCACGATACTGTTTTTGGGGTTCTCCACTCCAGTGCTTTCATTTAGATCAACAATACGAGAATGTCAGAAATTCATGTCAATACTCCTTTAAAGCTGACATGTCATATGTCCATAATGTAAGGTAAAGGCCCGTGTACACGAGTGGAAAAACGCGCGTGGTGTGCCGCCAGCGGAGAAACTCTTCGGCGGCGACACGGCCACACTGCTCGCGGTGAACCGTGGCGGCAGCGCCGCGAAGTCCCACCTCCTCCAAGCGAACAGGTGCGGGAGGCAAGCGATCCACCACACGGGTACGAAACGAGCCTCAGGGCGGGTCCGTATAACTCTGCGATGGAGCGCCTACGTCATGGACGGGGACGCTCTGATTGGTCTCCTCCCCGGCGGCACGCGACATACCGCGAGAAATCGCACACGGACCGATCGCTCTCGTGGCACGAAAATCCTGCCACGAGGCAGCCTCGGAGGCTTATGTTTTTCCGCCGTCGCCGTGCCGCGCATGTTTTTCCGCCAGTGTGCATGGACGTGACGTTGGAAACCAACTTTCTTATTTCTTTATGGATTTTGATGAAATTTGGTAGACTTATTAGCAATGATTCTGTGATACTACTGTATAAATTTCATGAGCTTATCTTTAAAACTTTCTGATTTACAACAATGTCCTCCTTCTGACCTTGTTCCGAGCCTCAATCGCTT
Organism: Hyalomma asiaticum; assembly: GCA_013339685.2. Taxonomy (NCBI): domain Eukaryota; kingdom Metazoa; phylum Arthropoda; class Arachnida; order Ixodida; family Ixodidae; genus Hyalomma; species Hyalomma asiaticum. The sequence continues at coordinate 151,886,680 of CM023482.1, forward strand.
AAAAAATGTGATAGAAAGCTTTTTCAAAGTGCTGTGAGCTCTATGATGAACGGTCGAGGGCGAGACATTCTTAGATTTTTTTATTTGCTACACAATTTTTTTTAGTTGTCGTTTTTTACAAGGTGACTGCACCACAAGAGCTCAGGCTGTGAGCAATTAGTCGTATTGTTAAATGTTGTGAAGGAAAACTGGAAAAGCAAGAATGTCACGCCCTGGGCAACTCTTCTAGGAATGTAGGAAAAAAAACGGAACTGAAATAGACCTAGTAGTCATGAAGAAATCAGCGGAACAAGCAAGGCAAGGAGCAAGAAAAGTCGTTTTGAGAAAACGGCTTTCAAAGTTTTTCCATGGATTTTTATTAGAAAAGGGCACTGAATACGCAGTGTTTTGTGTCCTTTTTGGTGCACGGCTTCTTGAATGTCCTTTCTTTAGTTTGGTATGCCTTGCTGGCCTCTTTTTTCCTAAAAGACACCTTTCTTTGCTGCTCTGGGAAAGGCATGTTGTCCAGGCTACAGTCAAAGTGTTGCACAATACTCAGCATAAGCATGGTGGGCTCAATGACTGTACTTGAAATACTGCCTCATGGACAGATCTGCATGCCAGAAAGGCATTGGTACCAGGGTACACAAATACTGTCAGGAACTTTTCTGATATGTTTTATGGTGCAACCCTCAATGTGAGATGTTGATTGTTGACCAGTGTAATTAGTCAGAGCTCCTAGCCCCTTTTCAATACTTTTGAGAGCCTGCACAGCTCTCCTAATGCACAGAAAATCTTACGATATTCATTTCGCGGCAATTACTACCGCTAGAGTTACTGTATACGTTCCTCTACATATACAGTTACTCTAACCACCCCTTCGCGAGAGCGCTGCCAGACGCGCGTACACGTCAGTATCATTTGCGATGCTGACCCATATCTAGTTCCTACTCAATTAAAAGTTATTAGGAGCGCTGCTGACTCCTACAACGCCGAGAAACGGGTTCAAGGTCGTGATTTTGAACGATCGGAAACTCGTTCGCTTTTTTGCGTACCGGCGCCTGTCATTCCGTTTTCAGCGCGGTCGCACACACACAACTTACTGGCACGTACGCGGCGACCTCGCGGAATGCGTTTGGTGATACAAAATGCGGCTCTAGGCGCGCCTGAAGGGTATCGTCCATACTTGCGGACGGCGTGGCAACGTGACAAGATTCGGGCACATCCGTGGCGCGATCGCTACATGCAGTCGGCAACGTCGGACGCCGCGCGACATGGCAACGGTGCCACTGCCGCTCGCACATGATGCTTCGCCCGCGTATGAAATGCCATAAAGCGACCCGTCAAAGTTGACAAAAGCAAGCATACCGGCCGCGCGCGATTGATCGGGAGCGGACGCACCATCGGCACTCGCACGCGTTACTTCCGAAACTACGCTCCGCGCGCACCGACAGCGAGCCGAAAAGTCTAAACGCGCCCATCACAACAAAAATCCGCCGCTGAAACTACGTTCCGCAAATACCGACGATAATGGCGTGCTGAGATGTCAAGAGGCGCAGAAAGCACTCGCGGAGTCCGCTGCCGAAACCGTTCCGTACGCGCTGACGAACATGGCGACGCGATCGTCAAACGCGCGGCGCCACGAGCGATAAGATCAGCTGCCGTTCTGTCATCAGCTGCCGTTCTGTCTACACACCGCCCGATCGCCGACGCTGCAAATACTATCGGGGAAGGCAGGCACAGACGAACATACAGCGCAGAGAGGCGCGCCGGCGCGGTAGCAGAAGACGCGGACCGCCAAGGAGACCAATGGCGAGGCTCCGATTCGTCACGTGACGGGCGCGGCCAATTGGAGGCCTCGGCACGGCCTTGAATCTTTTGCTTTTTGTGCGCTTGCTTCTGTATGGAGGAGCTAGCTGAAGCGGCAGATTTGAAGACGGAGAATCGCGCTTTCCAACAAGGGCAAAATGGCGGCGCTCGGTTGCGCCGTTGCGGAGATATTGGGACTTGAAAACTGCTGTTTTTTCACGATTTCTATCGAGTTTTTTCGCCACGTTGGCCTCTATTAACATTTTTTTTAGCACTTCTACGCGGTTTTCAGCGTTCATATTTCGGAATCAGATAAAAAAGGACTTGTAGAAACTGACTATGTGGTTTTCAAAAAATCGATTTTTTGGTCATTTTTCGCGATACGAAGGCCGCGTCCCCCCTTATGTAGACACTGGCAATGCTACTGTCATCATCATCAGCCTGTCTATGCCCACTGCAGGGAAAAGGCATGTCCCACAGATCTCCAACTGTCGCTGTCCTGTGCTAACTAGGCCCAATTTACTGCCCACTTGACTTTCTGCCGCCCCCTGCCATGCTTGCCTTTTCTAGGAATCCACTCCGTTACCCTTAATGACCAACGGTTGTCTTGTCTTTGCATTACATGTTCCGCCCACGCCCATTTCTTCTTAATTTCTATTAATATGTCCCTAGCACGCGTTTGTTCCCTAACCCACTCTGTTCTCTTCTTGCCCCTTAAGGTTACACCTACCACTTTCCATTCCATAGCTTGTTGTGTCGTCCTCAATTTAAGCTGAACCCCTCTTAGTTAGCCTCCAAGTTTCTGCCCCGTAGGTGAGTACTGGTAAGATGCAGCTGTTATACACTTTCCTCTTCAGAAACAATGATAAGCTACCATTCGTTATTGGCAATGCTTGCCAAATACACTCCACCCCATTATTCTCCTAATTGCTTCAGTCTCATGATTTGGATCAGGGGTCACTAGCTGGCCTAAGTGAACATATTCACTTAGTACTTCCAATGCCTCGCCAGCTATCTCAAATCTCTCTGTGCTCGCCCAAGGCTATATAACATTACTTTAGCTTTCTGCATATTACTCTTCAGGCCCACCGTTCTACTTTGCCTGTCTAGGTCAGTAATCGTGATTTGTAATTTATTTTCAAGTGACTTAGCAAGGCAATGTCATTGGCAAATCTGAGGTTATTGAGGTATTCACCATTAACCTTTACCTCCACATGTTCCCAATCCAGTGTTCTAAATACTTCTTGTAAACATGCTGTGAATAACATTGGAGAGATTGTGTCCCCTTGTCTTACCACTTTCTTTATAGGTATTTTGCTGCTCTCCTTATGGAGGGCTATGGTGGGATACCCTCCAGTAGTTTTACGTAATGCTCGTCTACGCCCTGGTTACGCAATACCTGAACGACTGCTAAGGTATCGACCTAGTCAAATGCTTTCTTGTAATCTATGAAGGCTATCTATAGGACCTGGTTATACTCCACGCATTTCTATCACCTGATTGATAGTGTGAATATGGTCTACTGTTGACTAGCCTTTACGAAACCCTGCTTGTTCGTTCGGTTGACTGAAATCTAAGGTGGCACCAATTCTGTTAGCGATTACCTTGGTAAATACCTTGTAGATGACTGACAGTAAGATAATCGACCTGTAATTTTTCAAGTCCTTTGTGTCGCCCTTCTTATGGATTAGGTGATGTTCACATTCTTCCAAGATTGCGGTATGCTCGCAGTGATTAGGCATTGTGTATACAGTTTTTCCAGTATAATCTGCCCACTATCCTTTAAGAGATCTGCTGTTATCTGATCCTCGCCGGGTGCATTCCCTGCTTGCATCTCTTTCAAAGCTTTCATTACATCCTCTGTCAGTATTGGTGGAATATCAGCCTCTTCTAAACTGCTCCCCTTCACTATTATCCTGGTTCTAGCGCCTGCTGTACAGATCTCTGCAGAAGTCCTCGGCTATTGCAACTATCTCATCCCTATTCGTGATCACATTGCCTTGCCTGTCTTGTAATGCATATATCTGATTTTTGCCTATGCCTAGACGTCTCTTCACCGCTTTCAGGTTCCCTCCGTTCTTTAGAGCGTGCTTAATCCGCTCCATACTATGCTTTCGTATGTTGGCTGTCCTACGCCTATTGATTAAATTCGAAAGCTCCGCTAGTTCTGTGAGTTGCATTAGATACTATCATGGCTTGCCGTTTTCTAATCAAGTCTTTCGTCTCCTGTGAATGTTTGCTAGTAATCTGTCTACCGACCTTACTTCTTACTTCTAGTGCACACTCCGTTACTGTGGGCGCTACTGTGACTAAAGGCAAATGCAGAACTTCCTGTACAATTCTCATCTCTTTACCAGCGCCTTTCACAAAATCCATGGCACTCTGGAAAAGCTGCTAGGTTTCGTAAAGGCTGGAAAGTTGGAGAATGCTTATTTTCTGTTGGTTATATTATTTCTTAAATGTTTTTCTCCCAGGCAGCAAGCAGCTCCAAAATATATCACTATGCTACTTAAACTCACAGTTCAATAATTTTCTCTTGCCATATGGCAACATGTGCAGAATATGGAACTACACCATTATATATAGTGCACAATACATGTGCCCTCTGGTTGACAGCTCTTTCGAGAGTTTGCAGTGCATCTCCAGACCTTATAGTCACTTTGTTGCCAATAAAGAACCTGCTGTTCGTTGTGTAGAATGCAACTTGAACAGCATGCTCACCAACAACTGTGCATATAATTCAACCATAGGCCCACCCGCCACTGCCTGCAGTCAATTCATTTCGTTGCCTTGATCTTCCAAAGTGATCAGGTATTGCTCATTGCTCCTGTTGCACTGATAAATATAAGTGTGCCTTTTGTGGGTGCACTTCCTCATTAGTGTCATTCAGAAGCTGTCAAATGGCTTGCTGCAAAGCACACTTGCTGATGAGCGTATCCACCAAACATGTTCGTTTCACTGAAGTGCGTAGCCTCAGAAACAGGGGCTCAGAAGTGAATAAACACAGAGAGCAAAGTTGGCAGTATTTTTTAAACGATTATTTTCATAACTGGGAATATTGTTAATATTGCAAGTTACTAAAGTAAGAAAAAGAAAGAAAGCAAAAAACAGTTTCATGTTCTTACTCTGGGTGACAGCAGCTAGGGGCATGCTAGAGTACGTCCTATAATGATCACATCCATTGAGTTGTACTTTAAAGTTTATTCGAGGAGCTGTTTACAACTACAGCATATTAGTACTTAAAAAGTAATGCCTAAAATAACAAATGTATATTTGTGCCACTTATCCATTGTAATTACCACCATTTCAAAAGTACACCTTTCTTTCTGATGTAGCAGTGTGGTACGAAAGTGAAATTCTGTATGCATAAGTATGCCTGCTCAAAATCTGCCAGTGTGAACGGGGTATTAGAAATACATAATGTTTCACAGACATGATGATCATTACCTTGAGCTTCAGCTGTTGTATGACCCTGAAAGCTAGAAAGGTAATCTGATATGCCTGTCTGAGAACCTAAATGTGCACAGCATATTGCTCTTTGTTGAATACATGTGGAACATTTGCTAGTATTACCTGTACACCAGTAAGCGAGCCATATGGGAGCTCCCCAAGAGTATACATCTCCCAGAGGGTGATGCCGAAGCTCCAGGCATCACTGGCGTGTGAGAACGTACCAAAGTTGACAGATTCTGGGGCGTACCTGCCAAAAGACAAGCAGTGCAGATATAGCTGAGCTATGTAGCACGCCAATGAGACAGTATGCTGAATATAATATGAAAACAGCACTAAACGGATATATTACTTCCTGGCTAAGAAAAAATTTGGAGAACACCTTCACAGACGATGTCATGAAACCTTTTTCAACAGCGGAGTGAGCATCTTTTTTTTTCCTTTTTCTTTATTTTATGAGATTAAAGCACGCACAAAGTAAATTTTGTATTTATACTGATTTATTTGTCTCCCTCGCTTTTCCTCAAACTACCCCCTTCTTCGACAGTCTTAATTCCTTCACTCTTGCTCAGCTTTTTGCATTTCTCACTTGGTTCTTCACACTTGCTTTCACTTTCTTTTCTCTATTCTTCATCCTATTTGTATTGTAGCTGTAAAGCTCTCCCTAGCCGAGCACGCCCTATACTGTTGGCCTAGCTCCACCCTCTTTCTTTTTCTTGCTCTCATTTCATCTTGCCCATAGCAAGTTGTCATACAATTGTTGGCCCAATGCAATCACATGGTTCCCATGAATGCATGTTCTGCACACGTGGGTGTACAGCCCACTCAATAAAGAAAAAAAAAGAGAAAAACATGCATAACCCAGTGGTTGTGACGCTTGCCAAAAATTTATTTTTCTCTCTCTGTCTCTGCAGCTCCTTTCAGACACTCCGCTTCAGTCGAAACTGTCGACAACGTTGCTCCGCAGGCATCAACCTCGACATTAAAGGTACACTAAAGGCAAACATTATGTGGACATGCACTGTTGAAATACTATTCAAGAAACATCATAGTGCTTGTTTTGTGCCAAGAATACACCTAGTTTGAACGAAAACCGTATTTTGGTGGTCATCGTGCTGATCGAACTGTTCATACTACTTGCCTTGAACGGCCTGCTGACATAGGCTCTCTATTTACTCGTCAACAATCGAGCCAGTTATGCGAAAGGCAGGAGCATGCATGAGAGAATGAGGGTTTAGCAATGGTTAGCGTGCCTCGTGGTTCCCCTTGCCAGGCGAGGAGGACATCAAGGCACTCTGCAACCACGGAGAAACTGGCCCCGCTGCATACCACCACCTAGTCTACGTCACCGCGCAAAGTTCGCAGAATGCCTTGCAGGTGGCACCAAGCTGTGTTGTGCGCTTACCTAATTCCTCGATGAAGAAAGCGGCGGTGTTGATGTTTCGGACATTCTCAAGCATTCACCTGCCATTTTAACAAAAAATGTTGTTTGCCTTTAGTGTCCCTTTAAACAGCTCTGTAGTTAAAAATGGAAAATTAAATGTCAAGAGAACTGTGATAGCACGGGCTTTCCAGAAATGGAAGAGACTGGAAAGTAAGCACTGCAAGCTAAGGGGATTGCTTTGAACGAGGCTGGGTTTAAAGCAGAGTGCACCAAAACCTTGTTAATTCGGATTTCACAGGACCGCAAGAAATGTCTGAATTAACCACATGTCCGAATTATTGAAAGCATCAGTAGAACAATAATGTCCCCACATTGGTGGACTTTTGTTTTCTAAATAAGAACACAGATTCCATTCTTATTTTGCATAAAAGCTGCCATTTGCGTCATTTTGTGACTTCCTTCACAAATGTTGCCAGACCTCCATGCACTTCCGTCTGGCAACACACAAGACCAATTATGTAGCGGCTGTGGTTGTACACTGCCGAAGCCACAACAGCAGGACATCTTTTACTGAAGTGTTATCTGCTGGCGCGCATTAGCACGATGAACTATTGCATCGCTCTATCGTTCCTAGATGGCAGTACCACCACTACAAACCAAGAGTGCACTGAAAAGGAGGCAATGTTAAGTTATTTTGCTTGTTAAACACCTTTGCTTTAAAGGACATCGGTTAGATGCAAACTGCAAGGCGATGTAGTGAAGATATAAGGCCCATTTGTTCTCCATATCCTCAATCTGTCGATGGTGTGATCAGCTGAGCTTCCAGCTCCTCTCTTCGCATCCTGAAAGTTCGTAAGTTTAAGTCCTAGCGTGTGATACATTTTCATTGCGAAGTGTGTGTTCAATTTTTCAGACAGCCACTTCACTGACGTACTTGGAAGTATGTCAGTGATTTCTTGGTGGACACTAGCATAAAACACTTTCTTGAGAAGAGTTCGTACCCCACGGACAAAAAAGATCTTTAGCACAGAAACAGACATATCGTATTCACTCTATTCTAACGTGCACGTGTTCCCCTCGACCAAAAAAGAAAATAAATAAATAAAGTTAGACATCGATTGTAACGCGCTCCCACTTCTCGTGACACAAAAAAGGTCCTTAGTAATCAACCTTCTCACATTCATAAAAACAAACGCCGTACTCGCGTAATGAACGCACTCGCATAATAAACACACCGCCCACTTTGAACCCCCACAGTCCATCGAACGGCCGCGCTATGGCTTTCCCGCTTCACTCGATCCGCAGTGTGTCGAACATGTTCGGCGCGCCGATTCACAGCTCCTGCAACAAGGTAAAACTGCCACACATTGCCAGGCGTAGCCGCGTGCAAGCGGCTATAACATCATTTGCTTGCACTGCTGCATTCCTCCGTGCTATCGCAGTTCCCTCGCCCGCTGCCACATGCTGCGCAGGCTGGCGCAGATAAGCCTAAGCATGGTCGGGGCTGGGCGTCTCAGAGATTGCATCGGAAATGTAGCGACTTTGGTTGGCCTTGGCCGCAAGACAGCCAAGCTGGCGCTGCATTATTGGCCTACGCATCATGTGCATTGTGGCGTTCAGCACAAGACCGGCAGCGACATAGAAACTACAGAAACTATGTGCACCAAACCGCCACACCGCTAGTTCGTTTCTTTCGCTAGTGACCGTTCGACAGCGCCCAAACCTCGTAAACCCTATTTTGATGCCGACGGCAATGTGGTAACGGTGTCGTTGATTCGCACCTGATTCTAACGTGCATACGATTAGATTAGAGTAAATGCGGTACATCAAATGCCCATTTTCCCTGTGGCGTAAGCTCAATTTTTTTCAACCTTCTGAGCTCTTAAGCTGCAGCGGTTGTGTATGTTGTCTTCCTTAAGAACATTTTGTTTTAGGCCCATCTGGTATGTTGAGAAAGGGGTTGTAACAAACGATTCATGCTGGTCCCATCTGCTCGTCTACCGCACCTTACTTGCGCCTCACTTGCTCAATGTTTACTAGAGCCAAACCTCACTGTTTGGTCCAGCACACGATTAAGGTGCTGCATATGAGTAGAAATGAACCGAAATGCTTGGGATGTACATGCAATCAACAAGTCAGCCAAGGAATGGCGCATTCTGTCATGAATTGACTT